>RCWM02000288.1:657500-1280000 GCA_003667255.2 Euschistus heros | reverse complement strand
AATCTAAATAAACGGTCCTTTCAAAGGGTTACTTTGAAAGGAAAAAAAAAAAAAAAAAAATATATATATATATATATATATATATATATATATATATATATATATATATATATATATATATATATATATATATATATGTATGTGTATAATATGTATACATATATGATACGATTATAAGTATTTGAGAAAAAAAAAAACGAAGTTCAAGTATCAAATTTTCATTCCCTCACTCTGTCCCAGCCTATGTTTTGAAATTGTAAGACATTACTAAGTTATAATGAATGATGTTTTGGTTTCAGTATTTTTTAGACTGATAAGGAAAAGTTCGAAGATTCTAAAAACCCTTAAATCGAGAATTAAAGAGATTCACAAAATGGTAAACAGCTTGCTAAAAGCGTGTTCCTGAGCTTCGTTTCATTCCCTCACTAGATGGTATTTTGAACTCTAGCGGAGGCATAAATCATATCAATGATAACTTAGGAAGTCCATAGGTTTCGCTACTTCTTAAGGAAAGTCCCCCCCCCCCCCCGGACATGCATTGTTGAATGAGTTCAGTGCGGCCTAGAAGTGACACCTGTTTTAATTTGTTTTGAGACGGCTCCGTATTTTTATTGTAGTTCATATCTTCCCTTGAATTTAACAAGTTAATTGAAAAAAAAAAAAAATCGTTTTTTTTTTTTTTTCATTTAGTGATGTAACACATTTAACCTAGAGATACCTCTAACTCAGTAACTAATAATTTTTTATTCGCGCTTAATAGGTAATGTTATTTTTATTAAACTGTTGTGCTTTCATTCACAGTCTGCGCTGAGATCATTCAACGGCTGGATTCACTTAACACCCAAGAGAATCCATCTAAAACGGACTGCGTAGTGTCCTCACACCAGCGTGGGAAAAAGGCAATACTGCCGAAGACCCTGCGAATGGCAAACACCACCATTTCCCCCTCCAACTCTATCGTCTACTTGGGCGTCACTATGGATAGAGGGCTGAAATCTCAGCTCACTGTTACAGGGCGCACCGCAGAGTAAGGAAACGATCCTATCGTCTCCACCACCTTCTATCCTCCTATCCAGCACTTTCCCTCCGACTCAAAATATGCATATACAAAAGCATGCTGAGGCCTACCCTCCTGTATGGAGTCGCTTTTCTCACCCGGATTTTTGACGGAACTAAACGACATCTGCAGCGATTCCAGGACTCCATGCTTAAGAAGATGGCGAAAACAACCTCCCTGAATAAAAAGAAGCCAGAAGACCTCTACGAGATCTTCAATCTTCCAACAGTCCCGGAATTCATCCAGCGTCGGCATTTCAAGTTTCTGGACTCTCTTCAGTTTCTGACGAACCCTCTTTTCAGAACCTTGACACCAGCACCACCTCCGGTCCGTTGGCAACTAACTACCAGACCGTAACCAAGACACTCAAACGGGCTAATCAGAGCCCAATGGGCACTGGTCAGAAATGTGACCATAAGGACATATTCTTTAGTTGTAAGTGTAAATAGTTTAGTCTTATGTTTTCCCCTCTACAAGATTTAGGTGAGCCCCCTCACCTGAATATAATCTTTCAAGAAATCCTCACCTCATGACAACATACATTTCCTGTAGGCCTTACAATGTACACAGTACAGAAAAAGGCCAAACATCCTCAATGCATCCTATTCCTATAACAAATACAAGTATTCTATCCAATAGGGGCTTGGAAAAACAAAACAAAAAAAAACGCTTTTTATTCCCTTACCTCTTAAACGCGAGGGAATCATTTAAACTATTAGGAGATGGAATTTAACTTATTGGGTTTAAAGTTATTAGCCATTTTGATATTTACATTCTATTCTGTTTCTCAATTTTACATCCTGTGTTGTCTTTTTCAAACAATTTTTTTTTAAAAATCTTTTATCGAAGTTTATTTGGTATGGCGTGTGGACATAAACATTGAGATATAATTTATACTTTAAACTGTCATTTTCAAAAACGTTAGTTAGCATTAGTGGTACATTGAACAAAATAAAATTTGTGTTTCAACATCTTGCATTTGCACATAAAACAACCCTTATAAATGCCTCGGAAAAGGTCAACAGAGGAGCTTAAAGCTGAGGTGCGAATATAACATATTTACTTTTTTACTTGTAAAAAAGTAATCTGAATGATTTTTTTTTTGTTTTAGTATTGTAAAGTAATGTATGCCGATTTCAGACTTGCAGTTGGTCATTTCCAAGGGAATAAGCCGTATGTTTAAAAAAAAGCAGGTTGATAAATTTACCCCGTTTGATTTTACATTTTACGTAGGCTAGTGGAATTGACTCAATGTCACTACGTTATTTATTATGTTCTTTAACATAGACCCTTATTTTATTCACCAAAATTATATTTATTGGACCATACTATACAGTTTGCCCAAACAGCCGTAAAAAAAAAAAAATAAATAAAAAAAAATATATTAGAGACAAAAATCTAACTTAGTACTTGCTTCTTTTTTTTAAGTCACGAAGACGTCAGCTGACGCCCACTTCTTTTCTTTAAGTGTAAAGCTAAATTTCATTTAAAATAAGAGTTTTTCCTTGGAAAAGTACACCAAATTTAGCACATACACCTGCGGGATATTAGAGGTGTCAATTTTTATATTGTAAAATATAAAGTCTTTCAGTAAATGTCATTACAAGTAGTAACTTTTTATTATTTATTTATGCAAGACTCTTTAGTTAATTTTTTTATTTTTTATTGAGCACATCATGTGTTGAACTTTTTATTAGTTTTATTTTTTAATGTTCGAAATTATAATTATCTAATCTTTGTGTAAAAAAAAAAAATTATTTAGTAAAAAATGGCAAACCCATTGAGATCTGGTTTATTTTTGCTTTGATCCACTGAATTGAACTTTGATTAAATTTTTCTTTTGTTCCCGCATACTATAAAATCAATACAAGAATTAGCAGGATTCTTTCACTACTTTTCACCAATAATCTTCAATCACTTAAAAAAATTGAAAAAGAAAAAAAAAAGTTATTCATATATCTTAAATAGTGATGTAATCGTGACAAATTTTAAAATTCATGTTTTTAAAGAAAAACATTTATTGCAGATTCTCAGTCTATAGTTAATCGTAAAATTATCGAAATCTTTTAAAAAAATATTTTTATTCGCTAAACAAGTGGATTATATTTTGGATAAATATTATTTATATCCTTTGGATAAATAATTTTCTGAATGAATATAGGTTTTTTATAACAAGGGACAGTCATAGTCATTTTGATACAACTTGTAATTATAACTCCTAAATCCTTACCTCCTATAAGAAAGTTAACGGCGGAGCGAACTGAAAATCCCTTGGAAAGTCCATTATGAAGTGTCTATAATGGGTTTATTGTTCATTGCACCGCACGTAAAGTTTATTCCCTGTCTTACTAAGTTAGACACTTTTAATGCAGTCACTATCGAAAGTTTACCATCGATTTTTTTTTATTATTAGTATTAAATTATATTCTTTAATTCAAACTATTTATTGGAATCAACTGTTTACTTTTTTCATTCACTGATAATCTTTGTATTTTTAGGTAGAATAAAAATCTTTTATTTATAATAAAGTTTTATAAGAAATATACTTATAGTTCCAGATATGTGACCTTATAGAATATAGTTCCGTATTTTTTATTTCCCTTGTATGAAATATTATGTTATTATATTTTAACATAATAATATATATTGAATTATTCGTTATTGATGTGTATTTAGGCTTGTTATGTGTAGAATTAATTGTCCATAGATATTTTCTTAAATCCTAATACTCCATGAAAATAAAAGAGCATTTTAAGTCTTCGAAAAATGAACACAATAAAGCTTTATTGTAGAATTTCATTAATCCGAACCCTAACGGAACTACGGGTAGATCATAACAGCCAAAAGTTTGGATGAACCGGAGGTTACTATAAAAAAATTTTTTCACCCTTAGAAGTGTATTATAATTTTATTAAAATTTACATATTAGCACTTTAAAAAAATTAAAGAAATAGAAACGTACTTTATATTCATTAACAGACCATTAACAGATTATGTTTGCATAAATATGCTAGGCAGCTATTTACATATGGTGATTCCCTCATAGTGCAAAAAAAAAAAAAATGAAGGAAAAGAGCGCTGACCGCATATTTCTATTCCAACCCGTTATTGGTATATGATAATTTAAAGATTTTTTTTCAGAAACCACGTTTCTTGCCATAAAAGCTGTAATCTTCATTTTGTCCAAATATTTATCAAATTAAGACCACAATTTCTGATTCAGCACTAAATTTCCTTTAAGAGCAAAGCAGATTTAACATTTAATTTTACTAACTTGGGATGTAAAGAATAGATTGATCTTCAATTTATTTTAAAAAGTCACAATTTCTTATAATACTTCAACGTTCACCGTTTTTCGAACAATTCACAAAACTGCAACAACAAATCACAAAAACTTAACCAGGTATTTGGTTAAATAAGTCGTTACGATAATTTGTTTGCGAAATTCTGTATTTTAAGCACAGAAAACTCTTTATTGGTATATAAAACATTGAAAAAAAAAATTATTGTTTATTAGGAAAAGAGCCTGTTATTTTATTAGTTTTTCAAAATGTACTCTGTTGTTTCGAATTCAACTTTTGGCTCTCTTCCTCACTGCCACTAGGGTCACTCCTTACGTCTCACGCTGTTATAATTTGGCTCCGGTCCTTGGAATCTTTGTTTGTAAAACCTCAATACTGGATACTTCTGTAGCATACACTTCGCTTTTTTAAGTAGAGTCGAATAGAGGTCCATTTCAATTTAGTCAGGCGACCTAGCTGGCCAATGGATCACACCATTTCTACCTATTTGGTGGGTGACCATTACTGACCATTAAAGGCGGTTAAATTTGCATGTTTTTGTGGTATTCCCAGTTTTGTGGATTGTTCGTTTCGAAAAACTGTGTGCTTTGAATTATTATAAGAAATTGTGACTTTAGTAAATCAGTTGAAGATTAATTTGTTCTTTAGGTCTCAAGTATATAAAATTCAATGATACATGTGCTTTGTTCTTATAGGAAATTTAATCCTGAATCATATAGTTCATGTGGCGGGCTAGCCGAAATTCCCTCTGTGTAGTTAAGTGTTTATTATTTTGTAAAAACGCGCGGTCATGAGATTTTTCCAGTTACATACTTAAAAATGAAATAGAAAATCATCAAATTTGCTTAAACGTCTAAAAGATCTGTTCCTGATGAGGTCTAATATAGTACGCCTCCAGTTTTTTTTTTTTTTTTTGGATCTTTTTAACCGAAGAGCAATCCTATAAACTTAATAGAAGACTTTAGTGGGCAAACCCCCTTTATTTTTTGTATAATCACCAAGCTGTGTACACTCAGGACATTTATCCTAGTTAAAAAGTAGTAGCATATTCAAATGTTTTTAGTGTGTCGTAGATTGAATCACTATTCTTAAAAAGATTAATCGAGACATCTAAAACGAACGTCCTTCGATATTAGTGATCTGGGATGAAGTTCTTAAGACATCTAACTGAAAGAACGAGAAAGAATTGCTTGCAGATTCAGGATTGTCGATATCTCATGACATAAAGGCAAGTAGGTTAAGACCGGCGGATCATGTATGTAGCTCAAATTGCATTGCACAACTATGAGACCCCTTTGGATTTAAAAAAAATTCTACATGCACTAAACTGGAATGCGAAATCCAGGCATAGGGAGACGTTGAGTAGGTTGGTTTAGGCGCTCTGAGGTCTACAATATGAAGTCATATGGAAACAAAAAATCATATAATCTTCTACTTCAGAGTTCTGCTGCCTCGATCCTGCGTCGAATGTTACTTACCTTTTCCAGACATTTATTTACATTCTTATCGTGGCTATATCTAAGGAAACCTGCCTTCAATGATTCAAAACGCCGAGATGCAGAAGTTCCGACTAAGTCGGGGTAAACTTTGCATTTAACTTGGAATCGGATTGATTATGTATTGACTCGAATAGTCGAATCGCTGGAGATGTTCCGCACCATTTGTGGCAACGAACTGTTTGTTCTAAATTGTTCCATTAGTTCCTGCTGTTTATTTATAACGACCTTATGACAACATTATTAATGTTAATGTTTAGTTTATTGTAGTAAAGCGACTATTAAGAATCTAATTTTATTCAGATTTATATAATACTCCAAATTAAATGAAAATATGTATTTTATTCTGAGGAAGATTACAATAAAACTATGAATGACTGGAATTATTGCTTTATGTACATTAAACCCTTAACTGTAGAATACTGTGCATTAATATATGTAAAAAATAATACAAACAGGTACGCACGCAGACGTGCGCGCGCGCACACACACACACACACACACACACACACACACACACACACACACACACACACACACACACACACACACACACACACACACACACACACACACACACACACACACACACTCACACACACACAAAGAAAATAGAATAAATCTAAAAAAAAATATTTCGAACAGACTGAATTTAAATCAATCATTTACCTTTATACTCACCGAGTTAATTTACTTGAAATTAGTGGAGGTGATAGAAAAAAAAAATTAAATGTTTTTATAGAGGTGATTCGATGAATTTCGTGGAAGAGAATTCCGTATAATTGTGGAGCGAACTTTGATGGATTTTTAACTTATGTGGTTAGAATGATAAAGTACGGAACGACGTATTTTGTTGGTTTTGTATAAGAATTCTGAATTATAGAAATTCTCATAGTAGCTGAAGATAGAATATATTTTAATGACGGAAGAGAGCAAGATTTTGTGAAACTAAAATGTAATTTTATCTCCAAGCATCTCAAAAATTCCTTTTATTCTTCAGTTATTAATGTTTTTAATTTGATAAAAGGCTGAATAATTAAAAAAAATAAAACTTTTTCCTTTAGCATAAAATATCGGTTAAATCGTTAGTATATATCTCGTTCTATTTTTTAGTTGTATTCCTTCCTCTGATATACATTATAATAGTATCATATTCTAACAGCCAAAAAATTCCACCCAATGTTTTTCTTTAATTTTCTCGGCTAAAAGAAAATTAATTTAATTAATTAATTAAATAAATAAAAGCTTTTTTTAAAAAAGTAAAAAATACTACAAAATTTTAAATTAATATGGTATATTACAGTTTTTAAATTTGATAAGGTTATCTCATTGATTTTATTTAATTAAACCTCATACGCTTCATATACGGTGATAAAAGTATATATGGAAGTAAACTCCTAGGAATGGAATATTTAGCCGAGAGAATGAGAATCAATTGGATGGAATTGTGCAAATTTTGATACTTGCCTGTCGGTGTATTACATTTTTGTTTTAGATCAATTGTATTCAAAATTTTGATATCAATTAATTCGTTGTTCGTTTTTATTATTGTTACATTGTTAGTATTGGAGTAAAGGTGAACTGTTTGCTTCAATAGCTCCTTTTTCTTTAAGAAATGAAATAGAAAAATATTTTTATTCTGGGAAAATGTTCCTTCCAGTACAAAATTACCATATCAAAATTGCAAAAATGAAAATATTAATAAAATTAAAACGCCAACTAAATATATTGAGAGGAAAATAAAAAAAATGAGAGAACCTTGTGAAATAATAATGTGAAATGACAGCATTCTAAAAATGCTGGAACATGTTATAATTTAATTGAGTAGATAAATACTTAGCATTACCTTAGATAAGAATGAGGTACTGAAAATAGAGGTATTTGAATTTTTTAAAGGATTTAAATAAGAGAGGTTTAATGTTTGAGTGTTTAAAAAAAAGAATAAAGGATAATAATAAAAATGTAATAAAGTTTTGTTTTTTTTTTTTTTTTTGATATTTACTGTAAAATTAGGAATTTTCGACTAGGTAGTGTTTTTTTTTTAAGATTATAAATATATTGATATAAAGGTTATTAATTATCGTAATATATTAGATATTAGAAGTCATTATCTGTTGTTTACTGATTGCCTGTCGTATATAGTAGTTAATGAGCTGCTTTGAATCTACTTTTCGGACGAATTATTCGGACGCTGATAGCGGTACAAATAGAAATGCTCCCTAAATCCGCCTACCCAATAAGGAAGAACCCCAAATGGAAGTCGCTTAAGCCAGGTTTTAATGCTCAAATTGTTTCCCGTTCTATAAAAGTTATGAAGAGTTTGACTGAGCCTGATCCCCTCCCCCCTCCCCCTTCCCAGGTTTCTTCTAGGGCATTAATCTCTTTTTTATTATGACTGCGAGTGGTTCTTCAAACGGAATGGAGTTTTAGAAAAGTTGCTGATAAAGCCCTTTTTCTCCTTTCTGCCTTTATGACCACTTAGGGAAACTTTACAATCCTTATCCCCTGAAAAACTTTGAGGGTTAGGTTTGGAATTGTTATGTTATTTTTAGAAAGACTGTAGTAAAGAATTTGCATTATGTTTTGTTTATATATACTAGCATCCCGGTCGCGGCTTCGCCCGCCCTCATAAGTAAAGATAATTTCAACTAAAAATTAAAGTTTTATTTGTTTATCGATAAGATTCTTGTATTTTAGCATGTGTTTGAGCATTATTTCTTCAATGATTTTTTTCACGCATAGCAGTAATTATTAATCTAGTTATAATTGCACTGATTAGGTGGTTGAAGATTACGTAAAAGCACCATTAGACATAAAATTTTTAATTTTAATGTATGAATTGGTAATCAAGATGGATAAAGACTATTAAGAAACTCTTGCGGAAAATAAACTGCATTATCAGTGCTTACGACAAAAGGCCCCTGGATCATATTTTTATACCCAATATCAAAAAAGCAAGGATCGACATTTTGATTTAGTAATCATTTATATTCGGCAAAAATAACTTATTGATTTCATCTGGTTGGATGTTGATTTCGAACTATAAAATTATATGACAGTGTGGCGAACCTCGGTCCTGCCTCTCAACATTGTACATTTAAATGTTAGTTATTGTAAATTTTACCATTGCAAAACCTTCCTAGAATTATAAAAATTATTTATTTAGATGTCGGTACAGATAGGTTCAGTTTACCTTCAGGGAGTTAATCCGAGCAAAGAGAAGGGCCCGTAAAATATGGCAGACTAACAGACTTCCATCGGACAGAAGAACGTTTAACCAACTAAACAATGAGCTCAAAAGGCAAATTAACAAATTAAAAAACACAAATTATGAAAATTACATGAACAAACTTTCGGCTGACGGTGGAAATTTGTGGAGGCATACAATAAATCTCCTAAAACATCGTGAGGTGTCAGCTCCACTTCGAAATGAGGATGGTTCTTGGGCTGTATGAGATGAGGAAAAATCTAAACTTTTCGCTATTTATCTTTCTTCTGTTTTTAAACCACATACTGACTTCACAATATCGGAGCACGAGACTTTAGTACAAAACACATTAGATACACCTTTACAACTAACTCCACCACCGCCTTCCTTCAAACCTTCACAAGTTGCAGAACAAATAAGACAATTACCAAGAAGAAAATCCCCTGGACATGTCTTAATTAATGCTGAGGTACTCCGGCGAATGCCTAGAAAGGCTCTAGTGTTCCTCACGACAATCTACAATTCAATACTTAGGACAACAAAATTCCCCATACAGTGGAAATATTCTCATATAACCATGATCAAAAAACCAGACAAAGATATAAGCAGCCCTTTCTCTTACAGACCAATAAGTTTACTTACTACATGTTCCAAACTATTCGAAAAATTACTATATCCAAGATTGTTAGACATACTAACTGACAACAAAATAATTCCCGACCATCAATTTGGATTTAGAAAATTACACTCAACTACTTAACAGTTACACAGGGTGACAGACTACATTTCGACGGCACTAGAACAGAAATTATATGCAACCGGAATGTTTCTGGATGTCACTCAAGCGTTTGACAAAGTCTGGCACCAGGGGCTTCTCTTCAAGCTTAAGACTACTCTACCACCTACCTATTATCTTATTCTTCAGTCTTTCCTCTCTGACAGATTTTTCTCTGTTCGATATGGTTCAGGGATTTCATCTATTTTCCCAATTCTTGCAGGTGTACCTCAGGGATCGATACTAGCACCACTATTATATATACTATACACACATGACATTCCTCAAAGTTCCGAGACTCTTACAGCCACATACGCAGACGACACAGCTATAATTACTAGACACCAAAATCCAACACAGGCATCATTGAATTTGCAACACCACCTACAAGATATACAAGACTGGTGTAAACTTTGGAAGACACGACTAAATCACCATAAGTCCCAACACATTACGTTTACTCTAAGAGACGAAACATGTCCTCCTGTTTACATTGACAATATCCCAATTCTCAAAACGGACAAAATACAATATTTAGGACTTACATTCGATAGGAGAATGACATGGGGTCAACATATTAAGAAGAAACAGACATCATTAAATATGAGACTGAAACTGATGTACTCACTTTTCAGGAAAAAATCAAAACTACATACAAGACAAAAATGAATGACCTACACACATCTACTAAAACCTTTATGGACCTACGCATCACAAATTTATGGATCTGCTAAACAGACACACATAAAAAGATTACAAACTTTTTAATCCAAGACATTAAGACTAATAACACAAGCACCATGGTACGTTAACAATAAAACTATACACACCGACTTACAAATACCAACAGTCATTGAACACATACGGACCCACTACCGACTTTTCCATGAAAAATTAAAGGGGCACCCAAACAAATTCATCGATAGTATGGTCACATCTCTCATGCCGGAGAATAACAGCAGGAGACTGAAAAGAAACTGGATGAGAGACTTACTTTTATAGAAGTAAATCAAAGACCTGGGCACTATCTCTCCTCATGCCTAACATGCCAATTTTGTTTATATTATCATTTCAGCACATCCGCTGATTGTCAATTTTCTTTTTTTTTGACAGTTGTGGATTCAAAAATAAAAGTGGGGGGAAAAAAAAAAAAAAAAAAAAAAAAAAAAAAAAAAAAAAAAAAAAAAAAAAAAAAAAAAAAAAAAACCTTCCTCGCATACCCGTTTGAATCAGTTGGTAACGACTATAAACAAAAACAACGATTTCCAATGTTGGGAAGAGTTAAACCGAATATCATTCAATTTAAGTGGTTTTAACCGAACGAAAAGTTTATTTATTAAAATATTTCATGTTTTTTAACATGGTATCTTGATATTCTATATATTGTACATCCCCTATAGTTATGAACTTAGATAATTTTAACTTATAATAAACGTTTTATATGTTTATCGATAAAAATCTTGTATCAGATTATGGAATAGGACATTATTTCTTCAATAATATTTTCATGTATAGCTGTAATTTTTAACCTGGTTAAAATTGCGCTGATTAGGTGTTTGGAAATTACGAAAAAGCCTAATTGAACATCTAATTTTTAATTTTAATGTATGAGTTGGTAATCCAGATGGACAGAGGCTCATGCAAAATAAAGAAACTCTTGCGGATAATGGACTGCTTTATCGGTGCTTACAACGGTCCATGGATCATATTTTTTCATGCAATTTCAAAAAGTAAATGATAGACATTTTGATCTGGTAATAATTTTCGTTCGGCAGAAATAATTTTTTTTTTTATTTCCCTTGGTTGGACTTTAATTTCTAACCATGAATGTATGTGACAGTGTTACAAACCTCGTTTCTGCCACTCAACATTGTACATTTAAATTTTTATTGTTACTAAACCTTCCTAGAGCTATGAAGATGATGTTAAAATTTGGTACAGTTGGGTTCAGTAGTTTAAACATTCTAAACTCTATTGCGGAGTGGTGCTAACCATATATCGGTCGATTTTTAAAATTCACTGGGATCCACATGTTGCACCACATATTTAAATCTTTTTCAATAATTTAATTGAATATAAGTATATTTTATTATCAATTCCAAGCTCTATGTACAAAGACCGCAAACATTATTCAAATTACAGACCTATAAGTTTATTAAACATAATTTCAAAAATATTTGAACGATTATTATTAATCCGTATCCACAATCACACCAGACAGAACAATCTAATTGCAGAAGAACAGTTCGGATTCAGAGCACTCCACTGTTGACCAATTAGCTCGACTCACCGACTTCATAACGAAAGCATTTAACGAAAAAAAACATGTTGGGATGCTTTTGCTAGATCTTGAAAACGCATTTGAAACCGTCTGAAACACCGGTCTCATTGACTCATTTATCTTATTCACATTATCTATTCATTCCTCTCCAACTGACAGTTCTATACCCAAATAAACTCATCATCCTCCAAAATACATACCCTTCCTGCTGGTCTTCCACAAGGTTCCTGCTTATCCCCAACACTTTTTAACCTGTTCCTGTCTGACTTACCAACGCAACCTAATGTAATAACATCCCTATACGCAGATGATACAGCATTATATACAACCTCTTGCCGAATTGACACAATAGAAAATAGGTTACTACAATCTTTCAAAAAAATCAATAAGTACTGCCAAACGTGGAAACTGAAGATAAATGCAAGTAAATCAGAAGCCATTATTTTCACTTAACGTAGGCCACTCATAGGCAAACATATCACTTTAAACGGTGGAAACATCCCATGGTCCAAATCTGTAAAATACCTTGGTTTAACGTTAGACAGATCCTTAACATACACAGTCCACATAAACGATAAAGTCGACAAAGTAAAAAAAATAATATACAAGATCTTCCCTTACTTTCACAAAAAATCTAAATTGAGTCCAAAAAATAAACTTATATTATACAAAACAGTTATTCGATCCCAAATCACATATGCTTCACCCGTGTGGAGCTTAACTTGCACAACCAGCTACCGCGAACTCGAAAGGATACAAAAGGATAATAAATGATTACCCTCGGTGTACAAAAATATCAAAAATGCTGCACGATCTCAATCTTATCCCTATCCAACTTCACGTCCACGATCAAACAAAAAATTACTTTGGTAAAACAATAATCTCGGAAAATTCACTTATACGAGAAATTGGTAATTACAATAAATCATCGCTAAAAAGATATGTGCCCAAAAGAACAAAACATATACCCCTCACTTAATCTAATTTATAGATTCTTTATTAGTTGTGTTCAACATTTGTTATTATACATTATTTACTTTTTTTTTTCTTTTTTACTATTATATGAAGTAAGATATATACTTATACGCTATATTAATTAATTTTATTTATTTATCATATTATTTATATTTTTTCTTTGTTGTGTAGGGTTTTTTTTTTTTTTTTTTTTTTTTTTTTTTCCTGCTCTTAAAAGATAATCTTTGAATTGTAAAGCCTATTCACAATTATATAAAATTATATTATTCATGTAGAGGACTTATGCCGGAACATGAATACTTAATATAAATTGTAAATTGTAAAAATATAAATAAAGTTTTATTATCTAAAAAAAAAAAAAAAAAAAAAAAAAAAAAAGCTCTATGTAACCGTAATCTGTCAGGTAGAATGGCGCTCGCCACCGATCGGTCAATTTTCAAACTTCATTGTTATTCACATATTATCTAGCGCTTTTTTAATAAATGATAATTGAAAATGAGTAGATTATATTATTTCTAAAGCTTCCTGTTACTATAAAGATGATATAGTTAAAATTTGGTGCAAATTGGTTCAGTAGTTTTCGTGGTGAGTGATTACAAAAGAAAATATTTTGTTTTTTTATATTATGATATAGATAGTTGTACTTATTAATCTTCCAGTTTGTTTTAAAACCTATAGAACCTAGTGTCCATTTGACTAATGCATTCTAAGAGTGAATACATTCCTTCCAAATATTATTTTACAACTAATAGCCCTAAGAAGATTGAGGAGTCTCGAAGGGTGTCAGACAAGCGAATTAGCATTCATAAGGTCATTCCTTCGCTGAGATTAGTATTCTACCTTACAGGCTTAGTTCCTTATCCGAGCAGCAGCCCTCTGAGGGGACTAAGTGAAGCGAGCAAGTATCTTAACTGAGTACTTTGAACTGTTAAGAGCAATGTACATCAATATAAACGGGCTTTGGATGGAAACAAAATAAGAACATTATTTCACATCATCTCCCACGTTAGTCCGTACTGATGTGGTCGAAGAAAAGAAAAATATTACCGTATAGTTTTAGTAATTTAAAATAATATGTATTAATATTTTATACAATATGTAGATGGATACCCCTAAGGTTCAAACTCAGGATTTATATGTCCTTTTACGACCTGTTCTAACTTATGCCTCGGAATATTTGAAATAGGGAGATATTTAGGCATCGAACAAACCACGAATATCTTTTGTCTTCAATGTCCCAATGAAACAGGGCATCCCAAGCATTTCGAGAGGCTTGCTATAAAAAACAATTACATCTGACTTATGAATTTCTATGAAAATCATATCCTAGGCTGAATGTAGTGATAAGACAAGCGGGAAGCATAGTAATGGAGCAGACTGAAAATAGGACAGCTCGCTTCATTGTCGTTAGTCTCATCGCTTCATTTTAAATTCAGTTTTATATACAATAGCCAATACAAGGAAAGTTTTGCTATAGTTTTTATTTTCTTACCCTTTATGTTTTTCGGGTCACTGAACATGAATTTGGAGTTTGCGGGCAAAAAAAGAAAAGTAAGCATTTTCTTTGCAAAAGTTACTATTTTCACAATAAAAGTATAACACATTTCTTATATTTTTGATTCATAAAGTGTTTTTGTAGTTATTTATATATAGCTCATATGCATATATAGTTAATGTATTTATAGCTCATTTGTACGTAGCAAAAAACTTTACAAACAAAAATTATCGGAAATTTTGGTTTCTTTAGTTTTGTATTAAAGTTAAAGTTAAATTTTTTTTATCCAAAAAAATTACTTAGTTAAATGCTTAGTTTTCGAGATATAGTCTAAACAATAAAAAATTCAAAACGTGTGAGAAAAAAACAGTTTCAGGGCAATATTTTTGCCTCATAAGCCCCTGCCTAAGCTCATGCCCGGCATATGAGTTCTGTGCCAGGCAGTGGGTTCGCGGCTTCGGAGTGCTAAGTGTTAACAATCAATGATTATTCGAAATAAACGTTGAGAGAAAATAGGGATTTTCAAATTTTGACTATATTCAAAACAATATAGACCTAAACTGTAGGTCTTAGCAACAAATGTTATAAAATAAAAAATATTCCCCATTAAATCTTTGATTAGAACGCTGCTGTCAAAATTTCGATTCGAGCAACACCAATGAAGTTAGTGTGTGTTAAAAAATATTCCGAACTCTTAAAATATATAGTTAAAACTTAACTTTTTTCGTTAAAATCAATATAGCTCCTAAACGGTAGTTCCTCGCGATAACTTTTATATAACAAAAAATATTCTCCGTTAAATTTCACATCAGTAAACTCCTCATATCTTTGATCTGAGGAACACCAACAGAACTATAATGTGTCAAAATGGTAGTGAAAAAAACGTTACACTAAAAGTATAGATCCCCAGCCAAAAGACATATCTACATCAAATTAAATATTTAATTTTATCTAAATACATTAATTGATATCAAAATGTCAACTTTGTTAATTTTATCTACAAGGTTAAATGAATAAACAGCATAGTATTTTCGAGTCAGCCAGTGTTTACTATTATTAATCCTAGGGTCAGGGTAAGAATAGGCTAGTTCCTATCAAATGAGCTTCCTCGAGAACATTTTTTTTCTCAGCGTAGCTATAGAAGAATAGACCGATTTTCCGACTCCAGTTGTTCTCTACAGCTCCAGTTGTAGCTGGCGTTCTAATCAAGAGATGTTTCCAAACGTAATTGGTCTCTACAGCCTCGGGAGAGGCATAATGGGACTCTTATCCATCCCAGGTTGCCAAGTTGTTGCCGCGTTTCCTACATCCATCAACATTGTGTTGATGGTCGATTCGACTTAGAATTCTAATGATATATTTGAAATAAAAATAAACAAAATGACGAAAATCGACCATATGCGAATAACCAAGCTCGTTGTATGAAAACTGGACTGATTAGTAATTAAGCCTCACCATCTACCAATTTTATTAAAAAATGATCTATGAGTTGCTTTTGTTTTAGCCAATACTTTTATTAATTTCTCATCATCACATTTCTTCGTTATATTTTTAAAAATATGTACAAAGTACTTTAAAAATTAAAATAGCATTCTTGGGAATAGCTCAGAAAACTGAAATCGCTTAAGAGTCAGAGCAATTCAATATTTGATAGCGTATTCTGTAATATTGGCACTGTTTATTTTATTTATTTTTTGCTTTTAATTTTTTAATGAAATAATTAGTTTTGGATTTAAACAGGATGATTTAAGTTTATAATTTACTCGTACTCAAAGTATGATATTACAAAGACTTAGATGTTTAAAATAAATTAAATTATTACACGAGAAATAAGTAGTCAATATATGAATGAGTATAACAGATAAAGAAACATTCATGTAAAAGTAATAATAAAGAAGTGAACTTTTTTGTTTGCTTCTTGATATATTTTTTACTAATATCTAAACACATATATTTTCCCGGTATTTTCTTATTTATAAAATTCCATTTGAAAAAAAAAAATTACTAATGTCCAAGAATTATTTTAAAGAAAAGGTAAAAAAGTATACATGTTCTACTTTTATGAAAAACTAAACCATTTATGTTCAACGATTATAATCAGTAGAAAGAACAAGGAGAGATAGCTTTAAAAAACTTTCTTCGAATTCTGAAAATTTATTAATGTTTTTTAATTATTCGATGGTTCCAGAAATAAGCTAACAAATGAGCCCTCGTTATTAAAATATGACCCGCCAACTTCGGGTTTGTATTCCAAGAAAACTTTTTTGTTCATTTTATATAAAATCAAATTTTAATATTGTTCTCATTTATTATGAAGGGAAAAATGTATGATATAATTCACTCTTGACTCTTGATAATTTGAAGGTATTTATGAAAGCATTTATATAGTCGAGAGTTTGAACTATGAAGTGAAACAAAAATCGAAGATAAAATAAAGCCAACTGAACGATCAAAGAAAAGAACAATCAAAGCTATTTCCCCTTGTAAAATTAGAGTGTGTCCTCCAACAAAAAAAAATTAAAATTAAAATAAAAAATTTAGGTAATCTGCTCAGTCTATGATCACCCTCACTTAATATCTATATTTCCCCATAATAACTTCAGGACTATATTCTTTTTTGAATGAATGGTACCTTAGACATTCTTTCAGTTATAATCTTCCCGTTCATACATCTATGCTAAGTTGTCTAAAATGGACTGCAGCCCTTCCTTCACAACAATGTTGAATTTGTTTCTTAACAACATAGTGTCTTTCTTAGAAATATCAAGTTTTTCTGGTAGTCTCTAACCGCACTTATACTCTATAAATTATCAAGAAGTTTATATTAGCCTGAATCGACTTTTTTGAAATTAGAAATTTGGAATTAAAACTTTAAATAATATATTTTCTTGATATTCAACAGAATACGTTGTGAGAGTGTCCTCAGATTCTGTGCCTGTGCTTAGTGTCGGTTTCTCATAAGTGCCCTATTCGCGTTGCCTGTTTGCCTAATCGGCGTTTTAACATTTTCAAAGTTTTTTATCTACTCCCCCAATTTTGATATTTACTTCCTTTCTTTAAATAGCCAAAAAATTACCATACTTTCAGCAGTGGAAATTTTTGGGCGCCCTTGCATAACTGGAAATCATCATATTTTCCAGATGGCCAAGTCGAAAAGTGGCTTATCACTGTTCGCTACTAATTCCGTGATCCTATCACCCCTCTCTCTCTGCTCTCTGTTTCGGGGTGTATCGCACCTTTCTGTTTTGTCGAAAGTGCTCCCCTCTTCCTCATCACATTCTCATTTATATGTCCTTCAAGTGATTTACAGTTTTAGGGGTTTTCCATTTTCTATTGCATTTATATCTTCTTTAGTAATAAGAAACAGGTTTCCAATATAAGTTAAATAATCCTGAGTGAATGATTGTTAACGACTGGAATATATAGTTTTTTTTTTGTTTTTTTTTAGAACTTTTTGCCAGAGAAAACAGAAAACGATTTTAGCTACCTCAATATGACATAATTTCACAATGAAATTTTGCTCATTTTTTTTTTTAGCAGATCCCTCCACTTTTTTTTCACTCTACCCCTATGGGATTATTGTTAGAAATTGTGCTGGCATTGGTATATTTCGTAACATTAACCAACGTTTTTAATTGCTCCACATATGATTATCTTCGTACCATAGCTAATAAAATTGTTATTACAATTATATTTGTAATATATTTAATGAATTTATGTTCCTTTGTGTTGCAGAGGCAGATGACAAGGGCGGTAGTACGCTGGACGTGCTCCTCTCCTCCTCCTACTGCAGGTCCCAGGACCGCCTCTCAAGGCACCTCTCCCAGCTCCACCCGGAGCTCACTATGCCTATGTTCTCAGGTAATCCCAATAATATATAATATAACATACTTAATTAAACATTATTAAGCTGGAATATCAAATATAGTTAATTTTAGTAAGTTTTAACATTTAATGAAGTATTCCATTATAGCGATTTTGGTGTTTTATTTAAGTTGGAATTATTTTTTATTGCAGTTATTTATCTGTATTTATTTTATATGTTTTTAAGTTTTAAGTTGTGAAAATTTTGTTTTTATTTGATCTTTTAAACTTGATCTTTTTTCTACAAATTTCTTTTATGTATTTAAAAATATATATATGTAAAAATTAGTTCAAACTTCAGAAATAAAATGGAAAAGAAGGTTCGTTTAAAACGATGATAATCCATTTTTTTCAAACTTAATATATAGACATAGTGCGAATATAAAGCGTGTAACTTAAAGAATTTTTGTATATGTCCTTATCCTTAGAAGTAGGGATATGTTACTATACGGCACAGGGTACAACAATAATCCATAATAAGAAAATATTAGAAGGAAAGATTTATATAGATTAATAAAAAAATATTTTTTTTAGTCTTTATGAATTTGTTAACCAAGAAAATTAATGAGTGATGTAAAAATTCTAGTAAGCTGTTTAGTTGTTAAGCTTTAAGTCTCGATCTCAAAAAATGCATCATGCTCATAAAATATTTTTCTATGAAAAATTTCCTTGTAGGCGATTATTGGCCTCCATTCAATTAGGTTTAAGCGATCTATTTGTACATTAATCCTTCCAGTTCCGTTCAATTATATATTAATGGAGAAGAAATTATCCTGTTTTTTGAAGAGGGCCCTATTTACACTATAACTATTTACACGCCACTTTTTCTGGTGCTAATTCGAAAGCTTTTTGTAAATCGTCGTTTTTGAAATGAAATAATTGATGTTAATCATTGTTTTGCTTTCTCGTATTTTAGAAACTTGTTATAGTTAATGAAAAAACAAATCTAGAGTTTTTCAAGTTAAAGGTACTTTTAAATGAAAAACAAAAGAAGGTGCCCATATTAAATCTTTTCCTCTACAAAATATACTGTTTTGTAGATTTAGTTTTAATTTTGATATATTGTCTAAACCAATCTGTCTCGCTAAACTAATAAAAAATTATTTAATAATTATTTTCGTTATAAACAGTCAGGAATTCTAGTATTAGGATTTCTAATAACAGAAAAAAATGATGTGAAATTAGAGATAAAGCAAGAATAGCGGCTGGCAGCAAATGCCTTTTTGCCCTAAGGAAATTTGAGTTCTCGATCTGCCAAAATTGCGGTCTACAAAACTGTAATAAGACCAGTTGTGACTTATGGAAGCGAGTGCTGGGTGCAGACCCAAGAGAATGAGAGGTTGCTGAGGATTTGGGAAAAGAATGTCCTCAGAAAAATCTTCGGTCCGGTGAATAATCACGGGAATTAGAGAATAAGAACAAACCTGGAGCTGTAACAATTGTTCGGTGAACCCAGCATCATTTCAATAGTCAAAGTAGGCAGATTGAGGTGGCTCGGCCACGTGTAAAGGATGACGGAAGATAGACTTCCAAAAAAGATGATGAACGGCAGGCCGGGAGGAAAAAAGGTTGAGAGGAAGGCCAAGGCTGAGATGGCTGGACAACGTTCAAGATGACCTGCGAAAACTGGGTGTGAATGGTTGGAGGAGGAATGCGGAAGATAGACAGGAGTGGCTGTCTGTACTTAGTGAAGCCAAGTTCCGACTAGGACTGTAGCGCTCTATTATAAATAAATAAAAATAAGACTTTCTAATATAAAAGATAGATTTGTCAATTGAATTAGTGTTTTCTCAAAAAAAATATTTTTTTTTTTTACGCTAGATTGCGATTCTGAATCATTGTTCGGTGGTCGATCTTTAAACATCCTCGGCTGATGACCCCTTAATAACTTTAGGACTATATTCTTTCTTAGTCTAATTGTATCTATATTCTATATTAAGTATAGTTATATAATTATGGGATTAGGTAAGTGTTTTGTCGAGAGATGAAACGTGTAAAAATATTCATCATTGCAGGGTTTCTTGAATGAGGAAAATTCAAACAGAACTCTTTAGCCATGCCTCAGAATAAAGAATCCTGACTTACTCATTGAGCTATCCCACTCCTACAATCAATACGACTCTTCCACTTTATTTGGAGATAAGCCGGTATTAAGTCCATTGATTAAGACTAGTTTCTCATATAAATTCAGTATAAGTGACCGTAATCGTATTAAAGAAAGCCACTTGTAGCTCGGCTGAGAGATAGGCCTGGCATTGGCAGGGGGTATATTGTAAGGTAGTTAGTGGTCTAACTAATAGCTCTGGGGTCGACCTGCCTCTTCCTCCTCAGAGATGTCCTGGAAGGCAGCCAGGCTCCTCCCCTTCTTAGCTTCTATAGCCTCAGCTATTCTCTCCTCATATTCCTAGTATTATAACACCAAAATCAATGCATCTAATTGATTCCTATAATAACATTTAAGGAGAAAAATATTGAATCGTATGTATGGGTTGTTCTCCCCCCCCCCTCCCTCTCATTTGGCCACCCACATTCGTTCCTTCGAGTAGACCTGTGCTCCTGTCAAGTACTTATTTGAATTTTGTTTTATTTTGAGTAAAAGGGTAAGAAACACAAGACAAGCTAGCTGTAGTAATTGCAATTTGAAGCTGAAGGATATTGGTTTTAGATCTGTCAGAATCAGACGATTTTTTACTATATTAGTAAAACTACTGAGCCTATCCGTACCAAATTTTAACTACATTATCTTCATAGTTCTTGGAAGTTTTAGCAATAATAAAAATTTAAATGTATTATACAATGTCGAGTGGCAGAAATGAGGTTTGCCTATAACTATATTATAGTTATTAAAATGACAGTTGAAAAAAAAACCTAAACTAATGTGGGGACAATTTTGGAAGGTGCTTACTATTATTAATGTTCTAAATGTCTATTTGGACACTCCTTCTCAACAAATTAACTTTCGTCCTTTTGTAAATTGTTTGTTCTAACTTTTAGATGGACACTGTCCGTTTAATATTTTTCACAGGACTCTTAAAGTACACTATTTTGAGATTTCCCAGGATCTAACGATTTTTAATGGTCGCAGTGTTGTCCGCCATTGTTGTCCATTTTGAAAACTGAGTTTATGATTGCGTTTTTTTTCAAAGGACACTCTCACGTAATAATATTAATTCTAAGTAATAATATTTATTTTTGTAATTAATGAGTAACAATAATGATTGTTACGCGAGGTAACGGACGGTTACACTCTTGAAAACCAGTTAGTCCTCTTAAAAACATATCGCAAGTTAAAATTATATATTATTATGGTTTTGCTACCCATTAGTTCTCGTCTTAAGGAAAAAATAAAAAAATAAACGAGTTATTTGAAGAAGACCCAGTGACAACTAATGAGTTCCCTTTATGTCGTAGAACATCGTTCCTTCAACAGCCATATCTTAGATCGATAGATAGCAGTTACAAGAGTGGACTTGGACATTATCTGTGACTGCCTTGCGGCACGCCATGGTTCAATTTCTGCCGCACTATTTGTCCTAGTCACCACCCTTCCTCAGTGATTACCTCTAGCACCAGGTTCTGATTATAGGCCTCACTTTCTTGGTTGTTGTGAATTGATTGCAACGTCTAAGTTTTTACTATGTTCGTGTCCTATCTTTCTCGGCTCAGCTGATTTCAAACATTTACTAGTGATAATATCCCAAGTATTCATTAAGAGTATTCAGGAGAGATATTTCTCCTGAATACTGAATAGAATTCAGGTTGATCCAGAGTATCCTAGAACCTGTTTTAATTGATTTAAATCAGACGAATTAATAGCATCATAATTCGTTTATTTTTATTTAATCTAAGAAAGTATGTTTTGCAGATCATTCTATAACCACAGCTGCGGCCCATGCGATCGGCTTAATTTTTTTCTTATTGACGTATTTTCCTATGGCTATTTCCTTAATAATTGACTCATAAATTTAGCTGAAGGGTTCGATTAACGTGCAATTACTACATCCGATGATTCTAGAAATTCTCTCTCGTCTTAGAATGCTAGAAAATTCAAAAAAGTTTTTCAAGACGCTAGAACTCCTAGGCCTTTCTTATTTTTTTCGAATTGCTTAAAAATTATTTAAAAATTAGTGAAGACATAAATCTTAGCGATTCAATGCAATTGAAGGGAAGAGGAAACTCTGTCCTGGTCGGTAGAGTATAGTTCACGATCTAATATTACAGATACCACCACGGTGTAAAAATAAGCCAGTTTTATTTTCCTTTTCTTTTTTTTTTTTTTTTTTTTTTTTGTAAAATACGTCAGTTTTGAAGAGTGCTAAACTCTTTAAAGTTACGACTCTTTCCTGTGGCATAAGCCTGACATGGTATTAAACCATCTTTATAACGCATCCTAGGAAGCGAATATCAACAGTCAGAAAATACCAGTGAGTGAGAAACACCTATCATACAAAATATTGTAACTTGTTGACTTTCTTGTAAAATATTGATCTCAGCTAGAGAAAATCATCTACTCAAACATACTAGCATGCTTTCAGCTAACTATATTTTTCAGAGATATCTTAACCACAAATCTTAGTTATTTAAATCCAGACTCACTCCGATATTACACAAATTCTTCTTTATTTGAATATTTAGTCCATATGTACTCTAATTGAGGTTGTAATTATAGGTCATCCTTCATGTGACCAGCATATTTAAGCCGAAACACATTTCCTATGATTTGAACTGGGGCTGCTAAACCTGTGCCATTGAACCCATGAATGCTAAATAAGGAATCATTAACACGCCTCTGAAATTTTTAATGATCAAGTCCAACAAAGTACCACATTTTCATCTGTCATTGTATTAGGATGTGTTTTACTTTGTCAAATGCCTGATTAAAATCCAGAAATGTAACAGTCATAGCTTTAACTCTAATTCTTTCCATTTGTTTTAATAAAAGATTTAATAAATGTCAATTAAGCTTTAAATAATTTTTTATTAACTTTAAAAAAAAGGATATTTTTTTTTGCCTGTTTATTTATTGCTGACAAAATTATCCATTTACCCTCTTTTTGTTGTTTTTTTTTTCAGAAATCACTCATAGATTTCAAACAGCTAGGCCAGATGTCCGCCAACTTTTGTTGGAGTATTTGCTGCCATGGCTTCACAACATGGAGCTAGTCGATCCAAATGTACCTCCAAGTAACCCATTGTCCTACTACCAGGTGATTTGTCCATGTATATGAATATGCATGTATATATTATTTTATGAGTGGATTTTTATTAGGCTCAAAAGACGAAGGTTTTTCAGTTCAGTTTCCACTTAAAAAAAATTCGTCAGTTTGTAAATTTCACTTTTCATTTTAAGATGCCTTGTAATAAATATCTTAACACTTGCTCATATTATAAAACAAAATGGAAGCTAATAAGATTATCTACAAAATTGAGTGTATGTTGGATAAATATTTTCACTTTTCAAAATATTTTTCTATAACTATGTAATATTTTTTCTTTCAGTGTGTCAATGATACCAGATCCAATATGAAACGAGAAGGATGGGGATCAGTAGAGGCTACAGAAATGGTTTTAAATAATCTCTTTTATATCACTGCAAAGGTTTGTTTTAGGTTTAGTTATTTTATTTCTTTTTTTTGTCTGTTGTACTAGTAAATGCTTCTGGACATGAAGCAGCTTTTAGCTATGTATGTGTGTGTATATATATATATATCTTTAATCACAAGAATATCATTTTTGAATGTTTAACAGTTTGCAGATGAACATGCCAAAGAGGTCGAACAGGTATGGGCAACTTTATGTTCCTGTTGGCCAAACAATCTCAAAGTTATCATTAGGTATCTCATAATCATCTCTGGAATGGCCCCTAATGAGCTTTTGCAATATGTATGTATTTATTTTTTTTGGAAATATATTTTTGTATATTTTAAAGAATAAAAAAAAATGTTGTTTTTTTTTGTTGAGCAGATATTTTCTATTTGTTTGGTTAGATGTTCACTAAAATGATTTCATTTGTCTTTTAAAGGCCAAAAGGGTAGTTGTATACCTTGCTCGAGCCCAGACCGACCGACTCTTGGATGAGATGATGTTAGAGTTGCATACTGTCGAAACCTTATCTTGGCTGATAGAACGGACCGAGACTCCTCCATTTTACCGACTAACAAATGTGAGAAAGGCATCCAATCATTCAGACCCCGGTCAGCCTGAGCCAAGGGAACAAGCAACAGAGCGAGGGACAATCCATACCAAGAGACACTCAGGAGAAGATCAGTCAAAGATGACGTCAGTAGTATTGATTAATTCATATATTGATTAAAACAGATTTTCTTTGTAATATTGAATTTGAATAATAGATTTCACTTATGATAAAAGTTTCTATAAATCTTAAAATTTTTGGTTTTAAACCATTACACTCGCTTAGGTTTAGATGTTAATGTTTTTATACCTATGAGTCTACTGTTTAACTATGTATTTAACATTTTTTATTTTTGAAAAAGAAATATTTGAATCTTATGACATTGTGATTATTAACAATTGCTCATGGTTAAAAAAGTTCAAAATTAATTTACACTTTATTCATGAAATGGTAGATGTTATTAAATATTCTCTTTGATATTATTGCAGGTGCAAGTCAGACACTTTAGTAAGGTATGGCATCAGACACTTTACACCACCAAGGGGAGCTGACAAAATTAGAACTGCCTCTGGACCTGCTGGTTTTCTAGAAGAGATTATGAGCCCTAATGTCGACTGTGAGGTGATGATACTCAATTTTTAAAATTGAAAATTATTTTTTAGATGAAAGTATTAAGTACTTTAAATATTATATTTGGATCTTTGGGAGCTTACTGTTTTATAATTTCCAGAATGTTTGCTGTGATGAGAATCAACGATATGATATTCCTCAACCACATCCTCTTCCCATGCCTGAGTACGGTGGTTACTTTGCCCCCTTAACAGAATATTTACCCGACACCTTGCAGCCAAGTACAGGATTCCACAGGTTATTGATGTTTATTTAAATAAAGATTTTTCTTTGTGTATATCTTTATAGATATAGATATTTTTTAGAGATTTAAATATCAAAATTAATACATATTTTTGTACATTAAGGCGCGATGCACACTGGAGAAACCGGTTTCTAGAAACATGGAAACAAAGTTGCTTGAAACTTAAAGATAGGATTAACGTAGGTTGGTACACACAGCACTTCATGAAACGGGGTTTTAAAAACCGGATAGTGGCATAACACTATCATTTTGATGAACAAAATTCAAAATCAGCTGTTTGTTATATCTTAATCTCACACAAATTTATTGGTAGAATGCTTCATGATATACTGTTAACAGACTAAAATAAGAACCACTTTGCTGAAAATTCTAAATCTAATCAAACTAAATAACTTATTGAATAAGAAGGCAAGGCAGTAAAATGGAAATCTACTCACATTAACTTATTATCTTTATACAAAAAATGATTCAAACTTCCTTCACAATATATCATGAAATAAATAATTTAATGATTATGGGTTTTGCATTTTTTGTCTTTAGGCACAGAACTTCTAACTTTCCACATCCATATTAGTGCTTAGCTTAGGCAATAAAGTTATTTCTTTTCTATCAGACTTAGATAATCTATAATACTGGAAAATTATTTTGGAGCACAAACAGCTTCCATAGTAGTTCCCAATGCATCATCCTTAAAATAATTGGAGAAGGCCAAGAATAAACAAAGAAAAAAATAAAGAAATCAAAGGTTGCCTTTTAAAGTATTTTATAACTAACAAATAAACAAAATAATATGACACACTATTTACTAATATAAATTTGATAATGTATAAAACTATTTTATTTAAATTTTAGTTAGATCCAACTACTTTGTTGTAATATTATTGATTAGTCCAAACATTTAGCCAATGTTACCTTGAATCTACAAAGAAATTAAGGCATCCTTCTGAGTCTAATTTGATAAATTTTGATTTTGCCACTATCGAATTCTCCAGCAAAACAATGCAACTTGCATCAAAGTCCAGTTGTGTGATCTCCTCTACTCGACATTGATACTCAAAACTGAACAGTGCAATTTTTCCACTATTAATATTAGCGGTTAATTACACAGGTGCACTTTCATAGAGATCTGGGTCCAGACTGTCTTAATTAATATAGTGGTGTGATGTTGCAGACTTATGTTTTAATGGCTATTGTTTTTAATTAATTACAATTATAACATCTAAAGACTAAACATTTTGAAAATTAAACTAAATATAATTTTTAAAAACATAAAATTATAAATCTTCATTTAAATGCGAAAAATGATAAAACAAAACTACTTTTTGAATGATCTTAAATTATTATAAAAATAATTATTAACAATTAAAACAAATTTAATGTTCTTTTGTTTTTTCATCTCTGGAGAGGCAATAAATTGAATTTTTAATCGGAACAAATTAAAATTGTAAATATTATACTCATAATCTTCCTGTAAATATCAAACAAAGTTTGTACAAATCAACTGAAAATAACAAAACATTAAAAAGATGAACAAAAGAAAAGATTTTAAATAACATTAATCACATTGTTTAATATTTACTGAATTCAATATGCTATAGCAATCAAAAACTTTTAAGTGCAATTCAGACAATCCTTCTGATAGTACTGATTACAAATAAGTAAATACTGCAAATTTGCTGGCTATTTTTACAAATTAATAAATTTTCCAAGTTTTGAATTTCGCTTCTATTAAGTCCTATGTATTGTAACAAAAAATAATTTCTTTCATTGAGGAAGGCTGTACAATATAACAAATAATGAATGATATCATCTTTATCATTTTAAGAGCAGTGTCTACAAGGATATTCACTGTTGAATTTTCTAACCTTGCCGTTGACTACAATCCGTGTAACTTTTTTGCTTGCCATGCGCAACTGGGCAACAACTCTTAATCTGTTTATTGTAATATTAGGGAAAAGCAAGTATGGTTCAGGTGGTCCTAGATTACTGATATTTCTGTAATATAAAATAAAAGTAGAGTTAGTCACTCAATTGATATCTAAAGCTATCAGATGATTTTTCATTGACTCTACGACTTCACCACAACACCTGCTAATCTTTTCTACATCCTGAGCTTCCCAGATGTTGTTCATAGCAATAATAGAAAGTAGACTTCTAAGTTCTGAAGCCCAGTTGAAGGGGACAGTGGTGGTATTAATAATTTCTGCTAATCTATTATAACATATCCTAGGCAACTGGTCATCTGTCATACTTAAAATTTTAACCCACTAACTTAACATTCTCTTGAAAATTTTAGCCAAAACGTGAATACGTCCTGTCTCAATTTTAGTGTAAAAATTAGGTGTATTTCTCGGTAGATTTAGTAAATATTTAAAGAATTTCATCTACCCTCGTTCAATAAGCTCTGAATATGGACTGCCCCATATTTCTGCCATATATAGGAGAAAACTTTTTGACATGGAATCATACAGTTTAACATTTCGTTTTCCAATTGTCCGACTTACAAGAACTCAGTATGCTGGTGGCAGCTGAGTTAGCTGCAGCGTGTTTGGTTAAAGCTGCCTTATGAGCTTGACTGAATTTACCACTGCATGAAATAGGCAATCCAAGGTATTTATTTAAAAGAGTTGACAAAGAAAATATTTAAGAAAATAATATCTATTTATTAAATAGAGTTGACAAAATAAATATTACTTGATAGCATCAAGTCTCTTCTGGCGGCCTCCTTTATGGAAAACTAAGATTACAATTTTATTTATATTAACAATCAAAGAGTTTAGCACACAGTAATTAGCTAGAATCCGCATAATCTTTTGGGTTTCAACCCAAGTTGAAGAAAATATGGCCATGTCATCAGCATATAATAGAAATAGTAAGTCCTTATTCCCTTTAATATTTATTCCTTGTACACTGTAGTTTCTAAAAAAAGTAACAATATCTGAAATGTATAGAGAAAACAGAAGTGGACTAAGAATCTCTCCCTGTAAAACTCCTTCTGAAACAACCATTTCTTTAGAAAGCTCTCCAGGATTAGAGACTCCAAAAGAAGCAATATCATACATATTCATCATCAACCGAAGACATTTTCCATTTAAGCCAATATTGTATAATTTTCTCCAAAGTTTGTTGTGAGGAATGGAGTGAAAGCTCTTTAAAAGTGGATAAATGTTGTATAAACTTTTCTTTATTTTAATCTTAATTGTATGTTAACTGCAGCAGATAAAACAAAAATACAATCCCTACAACCTTTACCTTTTCTAAAGCCCATCTGTTCATCTGGTATCAAACCTTTTGAATCAACCCATTTGCTTAATCTATTATACAGGGTGTCCCGACTTTAAATGGCAAAACTTCAGGAACTTGTAGGGGAGCGAAAAACTGAGACAAAAAGTACTTTAGGGATTTGCTCGTTTTTGCTTATTTTTAGAGAAAATCGCAAAAAAGGAAACAAAACAAAAATGTTACAGGTAGTGATTATCACCTTTCAAAGTTCGTCAGGCTAGGCAGTGAGATATCTAAATACTTAATGTTATCCTTTCAGATTTTACTATCAGAATTTATTACATCAAGATTATGTCAAGAGATTGAATTTTAGTAACTGGTTTCTTGACAAAATTCGCGATGATAATCTATTTCCATTAAAAATTATATGGACCGATGAAGCTCCCTTTACAAGAGGAGGAATTGTTAATCAAAGAAATTATCATGTGTGGGCTCTTGAAAATCCCAGAGCTATTAGAAAGAATAGGTTTAATCCTATGATAATAAATTATCATGTATGGGCTCTTGAAAATCCCAGAGTTAATAGAGAGAATAGGTTTCAGCATGACTTTGCTATTATAAAGGAAACAAAACAAAAATGTTACAGGTAGTGATTATCACCTTTCAAAGTTCGTCAGGCTAGGCAGTGAGATATCTAAATACTTAATGTTATCCTTTCAGATATTACTATCAGAATTTATTACATCAAGATTATGTCAAGAGATTGAATTTTAGTAACTGGTTTCTTGACAAAATTCGCGATGATAATCTATTTCCATTAAAAATTATATGGACCGATGAAGCTCCCTTTACAAGAGGAGGAATTGTTAATCAAAGAAATTATCATGTGTGGGCTCTTGAAAATCCCAGAGCTATTAGAAAGAATAGGTTTAATCCTATGATAATAAATTATCATGTATGGGCTCTTGAAAATCCCAGAGTTAATAGAGAGAATAGGTTTCAGCATGACTTTGCTATTATAAAGGAAACAAAACAAAAATGTTACAGGTAGTGATTATCACCTTTCAAAGTTCGTCAGGCTAGGCAGTGAGATATCTAAATACTTAATGTTATCCTTTCAGATATTACTATCAGAATTTATTACATCAAGATTATGTCAAGAGATTGAATTTTAGTAACTGTTTCTTGACAAAATTCGCGATGATAATCTATTTCCATTAAAAATTATATGGACCGATGAAGCTCCCTCTACAAGAGGAGGAATTGTTAATCAAAGAAATTATCATGTGTGGGCTCTTGAAAATCCCAGAGCTATTAGAAAGAATAGGTTTAATCCTATGATAATAAATTATCATGTATGGGCTCTTGAAAATCCCAGAGTTAATAGAGAGAATAGGTTTCAGCATGACTTTGCTATTAACGTTTGGCTTGGAATTTGGAACGGATTACTGGTGGGACAATATTTTTTACCTGGAAGATTGAATGGAATCACATTTACACATTTTTTGGAGAATGACTTTTCTAATTATTTAGATGACATTCCCTTACAGCAGCTGATTGAAATGTGGTTCCAACTCGATGGATGTCCAGCTCATTATTGCAGAGTTGCTCAAGCTTGGCTGGATATAAATTATCACAACGATGGATTGGACGTGGAGGAGTAGTACCTTGGTCACCCAGATTACTTGATATGACAACCATGGATTTCTTCGTATGGGGAACCTTGAAGCAGAAAGTTTATTCGGTGTAAATCAAATCAAGAGAGCAATTAAGAGACCGAATCATAGATGCATTGCACCAAATATCATCAGAACAATGTTTAGCTGCAATTTATCAAGTGAGTGCTAGATGTAATGCTTGCATTTGGTGCAAGAGGACAACATTTTGAGCAATATTTACATTAAAAAGAACATAACATAAATATAAATGTAAATAAATAAGTGTTAAAATGAAAACTTGTTTTGTTTCTTTTTTTTGCGATTTTCTCTAAAACTAAGCAAAAACGAGCAAATCCTGTATATGTGAACAATTTAGTTATTGAATTGAATATGGCAATGCCTCTATAATTATTTGGATCCAACAGATCCCCTTTCTTATGCAACAAAATCAGTTTTGTAGTTCACCATTGCTTTGGAATATTTTCAGTTGCCCAGATTTTGTTGAAAAGATTTAACAGAAACACAATCCAGTCATCTTTAAATAATTTAAAGCATTCATTGGGTATCATATCAAAATCTGCTGCTTTATTTGGTTTAGTATTTTTTATACTTTCTTTCAATTCATCCATTGTAATTTCGGAATCCAGGTCTGGGTGGCATAAGGTATATAAAATATTATAATTATATACCTATTTATATATATAAATATATATTATGAAATATTTATAATCAATACTAATTTTAGGGGGCATTTCCCATTCCTGTATACTGATCGGACATTTAACAATGTTCCTTTTATTGTAGTATTTAATAGTTGACCAAAACTAAGAAGGATTTCTAATATTATTAAATTTAAATTTTAAATTTTCATAATATTCATTTTTACAGTCAGTTATTATTTTTTTATACAATTTCTTTGCTAAAATATAGCTGCTGTAGCATTCATTATTTGTAAAGTGGGATTTTCTACACTTTTTATATAACTTGTGGACAATATGTTTAGCGATTAAACATTCTTCACTGAACCATGGTTTATGAGTATATTGAAAAGATGATTTGTTCTTCGGAATTTTCTTCAATATATTGGAATTAATCATTATATCTCTTATAGAATTAGAAAAATATAAATACATTTCATCTGGAGACATTCCTTCGGAAAGACTTATGCTAACATTTTCTAATTGCTGGAAAAATTTATTTAAGTTACTTTCTAGTCTATTTAATGAATAGGCAGGTGTTTGATCGGTAGTTCTTAAGTCCTCAGTCTCGTTATGATAAATTGGATTCTTGGCATTTAATATTAATTGACAGAACAAATGGTCAGATAATACTGAAACATTAACGATATTAAAATCAATGACGCTACTCAGAAGTCCAGCTGATAGCCAAACTAGGTCTATTACACTTTTTCCTTTATCACTTACATATATAAAAGTTGCAGGGTCATCATGAAGGGATCTGCCATTACACACAAACATGCCAAAGGATTCCATTACTTCTACTAATTTATTTCCTCTGCCAGTAATAACATTATCAAGAGTAGATTTGCATCCATAAAAGCAAGAACCAGAAAACAACTTATCTTCACAATTATTTAAATTACCTATTCTGGAGTTAAAATCTGATCCTATTATTATATTAATATTACCATACTCGGATATAATACTGTAAAGCTCATCATAAAACAAGTCCACCAGATAATCACTTTCTACACAAGTTCGAAGATAAACTAAGTCTAAACAAACCAGTTCTTTTTTTTAATTTTTAAGGAGCCTAATGACAATTATAAAGAAAGAGAATATTAAAAATGTATATATTCTTTGTAAAGTTAATGTTAAAAGCTTAAGGGTCGAAGCTCATCGGCTGAAATGGAATTGGGCAGAATATTTGGCAAGGAAGAAGGACGAAAGATGGTCCAAGGCATGCACCTAATGGATCCTGAGAGAAGACAGCAGAAAAAGGAGTCACTCGCTTTTTAGATGGAGGGACTAAATGACACAATAGGCAAGAATGGGCGGTGTGTGGCGAGGGACAGAACCAGGTGGAAGAAAGTTATCAGCAATATTTAGTTTCTTGTTCTGTTTTATAAGGTTTTTGTTCATTTGATTATGTTTTTTGTGTTTGAATTTGTATTTATAATTTTTTGTTTCTGTTGACTGTAGCCGACTTCTAGGTTCCTCCTATGGGAGAGGCGTTTGTCTATATAGATGCCAAAAAACCTTATTATTATTATTATTATTATTATTATTATTATTGAGATAATTCATTGGCATTATTTCAACGTTCTAACCTTTAATTTCTTGTGGCAGCAATAACTGGATTGTGTTGGTATTGGAATAGTAAAGTTTTCAGTGAGCCATGTCTAATTTTTAAATGGGGAGAGTTCCAATGGATGATGGATGGGCATATTAGGAATGTTGAATTTAAGCTTTTCTATGGAAATGGCTGTAAAGATCTGAAAAATATGATTTTGTGGTTTAGGAGTGGATATTAATTATTTGGCAAATGAATATACCAAGAAAACATCTACGGATGTTGAAGTAAAGCAACTTTAATGTAATGCAAAAATAAGAAACAGAACATCTTGGAATTCCAAAAACAATCTGATGAAGCTGAAAATTAAAATTATGAATCACTGCTATTAATTTGATTAATAATATTAATCAATCTATTAAATAATATTAATATATCCCTTGGAAAAAGGGTTCAAGTAAATTGCATGCATTTTATGTATGTAAAATCAAATAAATAGTAAAAAATAAAGTAAAACATTACCCAAGCGTTAATCATGAAATAAGTATGAAATAGCATTTTAAAACATATTATTACAAAAGAAACTTCTCATTGTATGGTTGGAAAAGTTAATGACAACTGACCATAAAATCATGCCCAATTTTACTTTAAATATCCAGAAGTTTAATGATAAGTTCTGATATAGAGCTTAGAATTGGCTTTGGATTAGACATGTTTATTCAGAGATGGTGGTTGTTGTCCTACTAGTAAATAATGATTGGATTGCAAAAGTTAGTAAAACTTATATAGGGCATTAAACCTGAAACTTTATTACTTCACTGAATTAAACTTTTTTCATTTCATCTTCTGAGATGTTTCTTATTTGTCTAATGACAATTACTTTTTATTCTACAGCCTAATTCCAATTGGAGCAACATAAGCCTTACTTTAAAACACCTTTATTTACATTAAACATTTACTCCCCCTTATAGAAGGGACAACCAGGAATGTGATCTCTTTCAATGTCTGGCTCCATCTCTTGTTTCATTGGTTTCTTGTAGGATCTGACAAAGTCTAAGAGCTATCAAATATTAAAAAATATTAAAAGTATAATAAAACATAAAGCATTAAGAAAGAAATTCAGAGGTGTAGATGTAATTTTTAAAAGAACCTTTTTTTTAATTTTTTTAAATTATTAGGTTATAAAAAATTGTCATATGTATGTACATACTTAGTACAATATTATATACATACTTAAGACAACATTTTATACTTAGTATTTAGCTCAGCAGGTCCTGCAAGGAAAAGACAATAGGACCAAAGTGACTATGAGAAAGATATAGATTTACTAACTAAAGTTCACAAAATTGTGGGGTTTCATTAGAGGGTTGTTGATAGATTTCGTTATTAATCCTATGTAGACTATGATTTTCTCTTATTGTTGTCTGAAGTATAATAATAAAAAAAAATCGTTATTAAAAAAAAATTACAAAAATTAAAATAAACTAGCATTTATTACCAAATTTCTAATTGTGAAAAATCATGTTTTGAATGAAGGACAAATATGATGCAAAACTGTATACAGATCAAACATCCTCTCACAGTTATGTGTGTACTTATACATTTCTCTTCTGCATTAAAGAGGATAAAATTAGGGACTTGACTGAAAAAAAGGTAAATAAGTCTCATTCTTATGGTGAGCATTCTACCACAAAACGAGGAATGTAATAAGAGCAAGCAACCATACTTTCTTAGAATTTGAGACAAACCAGACATCTCTTATTTATATTTATCTTGAATTTAGCCCTAAGGAAAGCCAAGGAAAGAAGTGGATTTTTTACATGGGCAATGGAATATGCAGCCTGTTTTGAATTCTTTACTGGCCTATGACCTCATTTATTTTAGCCCTCAAAGAGCAAATCTCCAGAAAAATATCATTACCTTCAAAGAGGAATTAACTCTAAAGAAATTAACTCTAAAAAGACAATATGCTTGCTTATTAAAAGAAAGTCACACAAGCTCATGATGGTATTAAGTGTACATAATGAGGGTTCAGATCAGATAACGAATATCAAGTATTTGGGTTCTCATCTGAATGAGTCTGGAGAGGTGGAAGAAGAGTTGAGGCAACGAATAGGAGCAGTGTGATGAATGTTCAGGACTGTCCAGCCAGGTTTCCTCAAATACAGAGAAGCTGTTTAATGACAAATGGTGGAAAATTAATTGAAGGAAGTCAAAGGAAAGTATAGATGGAAGGTAACACCACCATTCAAAAATTTATTTTCAAAATAAAGCCCATGGAAACCATTTTAAAGGTAGTAAAGTTAAGATGGTGTTTCATCCACGTTTTCTGGAAGAGCCAAGAAAAAATTCTTTAAAAACTTGCAAGACTCAAGTGGAAGGCAGGAAACCTAGGAGAAGACATGAGAAAAGACTGAAGAAGGCACTTCTAAGATGGGGATTGGATTGGAGCAGGATGAGTCAACTGGTACATGAGGGGAAAACATAGCCCAGGCTCTGCAATGCACATCTTCACACTGTGCAAGCTGTAGATGAGGTTTTCTATCATGTTGGTGATAATGAAAATTATTGGAATTATTGAAAATACATAAATAATAGGTGTACTCCATAGTTTCAATCCCATTTATTTTTTAAAATAATGTATATTACCAAAAGTCAACTTGAAAAAGATTTACTGATGGTAAAACTTTCATTACATACTTAAAAAACCTAGTCATAAACAAGATTTTATGACTAAAATTTGTTTGTTTTATAACTATTTGATTTATTTATAGCATAAGTGCATGGTGATTTTTGCAATAATCTCATCTAAACAGTATAATATATTACTAGCATCTCCAGCTGTGGCTTCGCTCACCCTTAATAAGTAAAGAACTTAAATAGGTTTAACTAATAATTGAAGTTTCATTTTTTAAAGATAAAAATCTTGCACTTTATCACGGAATTGAGAATTATTTTCTTACAATATTTCTAGATATTTTCACACAAAGCTGTAATTTTTAACCCAGTACTATTGCAATGATTAGCTTGTTGAAATTTACATAAAAACGTAATTGGATATTTAATTATTAATAATAATATTATTAATTTGGCCATTCAGTTGGGCTGAGACGTTCAAGAAAGAAACTCTGGACTCCATCCTTCGGATGATATCATTGCTTACAACCTTATCAATAGAGATATATTCTTGGCTGTCACAATTTACTTTTTCAATAATAATGTTATTTATTTTCTTTGCCATAATATTTGTAGGTAAAATTACTGCTCTCTTACACAAATAATGATACAATTTATTTAATAAACCTGAAACATCAGAATAAATTTCAAATCATTGAAATTTCAGTCTTCTAAAAACCTCCAGCAAATTCTAAGGTTAGGCCGCCCACAATATAAAAGAATAAGAAATCAATATTTTGATAAGGAAATAATTTTTAGTGTGGCAGAAATAATTTTATCGATTCCATTTGGTTTGATTTTAATTTCTAACTATAACAGTTAATAACCTTTGCAAACCTCTGTCACTTAACACTGAAAATTTAAATTATTATTATAGTAAACTATACTATTTTAAACCTTCCTAAAACTATGAAGATAATGTAGTTAAAATTTGGCACAACAGATGGGTTTAATAGTTTTACCATTGCAAACTCTATTGCAGAAGGGTGCTAACCACATATTATTTGATTATTAAACATCCCTGGGATTAACACATCGCACTAAATATTTATAGTTTTTTTTATAACAATTTATTTGAATTTAGCAAATTTTATTATCAATTTCTAGCTCTATATAACACTGTTCCCTTATAACCTTTCATAAATGGCACTCACCACCTATCGGTCAGTTTTCAAACTTCACTGGGCACCACATATTTATCACTTATTAGCAACAATTTAATGAAAAATGTGTAAATTTTATTATTGCTAAACCTTCCTTGAACTATGAAGATGACCTAGTTAAAATTTGGCAAATATTGGTTAAATAGTTTTCACGGCTAGTAGTTACAAACTAAAAATGCCTTGTCCTTTTATATAATATTGTAGTATAGATTGAACAGTATTCTCTTAAATCTATGTGGACATTCTTAAAACTTACTTAAAATTTAGTGCTTTATTTCTAGTGATTGCCAAAGATATCTTTACTGGAAATAGTATTCTTTTAAAACTATATGGTAAATCTATGGGTGTCATTTGAATGTGAAAAATAAGTACTGCTTTTTCAACTGCTGGCAAACAAAATAATAGCTAATGTTACATCATTTCTAAGAAATTTTACTTGAAGTTTGGTTCCATCGCATAAATTTGGTGGTCTCAGATTGCAAAGCTATGTAATAGGAATGTTTGTTTTTATTTTTAGCAACTATGGTGGAATCCATCCTGATTCCAAGGATTAAGAAATTATGGAAGATAGTATAGTATGTATTCTTCATTTATAATAGTAACAATCAATGGCTGACTCAATCAAGTATCTAAAACATTATGTCTGCTCCAAGATTTTTTTTTAACAGTACTGTGTGCCATTGCTCGAAACAAAGCTGTATTTATGTCTTAGTTCATCAGTGTAATTTTTTTGTTCATTTATTTTGATTTCTGTTTATTGTAAAATGAAATTTGTATTCATTAACATTGTCAGTTTTTGTGAACAATTATTTGACTAGTTCATTTGCAGCCTTCTTAATTTTTTACAATAAGTTTTGTTCTATTCTTTCATAAAAGCACATACTATTTAAATGAATTCAAGTATTTTTTTAATACCACCATAACGTCTTCTAGCAGAGAAAGCTTGCCGTTCCATGGTAAAAGCTGAGTTTTACTATTCTAAAAAGGGAAGTTTAAAAGGTTAAGCAGTTGTACCAGAAGTGCAGATGTGACAAGAAGAACTCTCGACTTTTAGTCCAGGAGCCCACCACATGTAAATTTAATTGGAAGGACATGAATTTGTTTCCTAACCTATTTCATAGTATCATCCGTCTTGAAATGATATATCGTGGTCCGGCAACCTGTATCCGTCGGAACGCGGTGTGGCGCGCGCTTAAAACCGCCCAAAATAGCAAAAAAATAATTGGAAAGGTATGTTCTTGAGTTTAGTCTCATTTCTTATTTTATCCTTTTAAAAACACGATTCGAGTGGTCTGGCAGCCGAAAGACATCGGAAACACGCCGCCAGACCTGTTTTTATATCGCGGGAAACTGACTCGAAAATTGAAAAAAAAAAAATATTATCTAAAATTTTTTAATATGTTATTAGGAGTCGTAAGAGTAAATAAAATTCAAGTTTGCAACCCTCAAAACCAAAATCGATTTTTGTAGTACTAAAAACCGCGAAACCGCGAAATTTTAGCACTATTTTAATGTTTTCATTTATATCTCGTCAAATATGAAAATTTGCTGGACATAGCATATTCGCAATATTAAAGATCACTAAGTTTTTGTTAATTTAAGTCTATTTACATCTCTGTAAATTAATTTATTGCGGAGATAGAGCTCTCCAAAAATGGTGATTTTTCACAAACTTTGCAATTTTTCTATCAAGAGTCAAGTTCTCAGCCGCATACTGATGAAGGTACTGGTTTTACTAAAACACCTTCGGGAAATAATTTAAAGGAAATTTAATTAGCTTTAATTTGAGATCTAATAGATACCGGTACATTTAATAGTTTTCAAAGAAAGAGGAAAAGATTGGAAAATCGGATTTGGAGAGAAAATCATATAGACTGGTTTGACAAGTGTGAGTAGATAGGAACCGACCCATTTCAATTTTAATTTACTAATATACATATATACAGAATTAACCATTCTCATACTCCTAGACATTTCCAAGGCCTTCGATTCCTTAGACCACACAATCCTCTTTTCCAAACTGAAATCTTTGAACTTCTCCATTAGTGCACTCATGTGGTATCATTCATTCCTTTCCCACCGTTCTCAATCAGTTACCATTACCAACCAAGGTTCATCTTCTTTCCTCACTTTGCGATCAGGCGTAGCTCAAGGATCTTGCATTTCTCCTCTCCTGTTTTATTCCTATATAAATGATCTTCCTAACTCCAATCATAATTGTTCCTGCCACCTTTACGCCGATGATTCTCAAATTTATCTTTCCTTTCCTCCAGCCGAGTTATCAACTGCATTTTCCAGAATTCAGCAAGACCTGGATGAAATCTGTGCCTGGGCATTCCTGAATAAATTGACTTTAAATGCAGCTAAAACTCAAGCAATTGCAATAGGATCCCATTCCCTCCTTTGATCGAATACCAACTTCCCTACTTTATTCCTAAATGGTCACCCAATAGCTTTACTCCCCTCTGTTAAAAACCTAGGTTTAACAATCGATCAAACTCTTTCCTGGAAACCCCACATAGCTCAGATATCCCGACGATCGATTGGCATCCTAAAATTATTCCACCGTTCCCGACACCTACTTCCTCCATCCACACGTAAACTCTTAGTATCCTCCCTCATATTCCCCCAATTTGACTATGGATGTGTGATTTATGGTGGACTCTCAATGGTTCTTCAAGATAGATTAAAGCGTATCATAAACTGCTTCATAAGATTTGTTTTTGGAACCTCGAGACGCTCTCATGTGTCCCATCTTTACACCGAGTTAAATTGGCTTTTCCCTTCCTTCAGTAGAGATTACTTCCTTGGTACATTCCTCTTTCAAGTTATTAACACACACAATCCCCCGTTTATTCACAATAACCTACATTTCAAGTCCTCAATCCAATCATTGCATACAAGGTCCTGTCTCTCCGATCTCTACTCTCCATCCTACAGAACTACTGCTTTCCAACCTTCCTATCTTGCCCGCTCCGCTATTCTTTGGATTCTCTTCCTCCTTCTATTCGTAATGTATCCTCCCTCCGAACTTTTAAAACACCCCTTTTCCACCACCTTTCCTCCCTCCAGTTGGATGCTATCTAATTATATAGTTGCTTTAATGATTTTCACCCAAGCATTATAGATATAAAAGTTTAGCCTGTTTAAACAATCTTCATATGATAATGTTTTCTCTATCATTGAAATAATTTTCATTTTTATTCTTTTTTCATCATTTTTTTTTTTTTTCATCCTTTACTAGATTCAACATCAGAAATATATTGTTTAATCAATTTCTTATATAATATTTTTTCTTTTACTGATTGTAAATATGGTTTATGTATGTATGTAGTGTGTATCTGTTTATATATGCGTATAGATTTTTTTTTTCATTTTATTGTAAAATTGTATTTACTTTTAATTATATTATTTTATTATCTAATTTATAATCTCTAGGCAAGATATAACTTGTGTTCTGTCATGTAACTGTTATTCTTAAGGGACTTTGTCCCAGAATAAAATTTTTTTTCTATTCTATTCTATATCAGTACCTATTTTTGTATTTAAAAAGGTGTATTAGTACGAGGAATTTCGCAGTGAGAAACCTTCCGCTTTGCGGTTCTCCACGTAAACGTGTGTGTAGGTATTATTGGCTATAACTCTATAAAAAGAGTACTATAAAAGAGTACCTATAAACACGTTTACGTGCAGAACCGCAAAGCGGAAGTTTCCTCACTACGAAATTCCTCGTACTAATACACGTTTTTAAATACAAAAATAGGTATTAATATGTATATTAGTAAATTAAACTTGAAATGGGTCGGTTCCTACCTGTTCACACTTGTCAAACCAGTCTATATAATTTTCTCTCCAAATCCGAAAAATTGCAAATTTTTGTGAAAAATCACCATTTTTGGAGAGCTTCATCTCCGCAATAAATTAATTTACAGAGATGCAACTAGACTTAAATTAACAAAAATTTAGTGATCTTTAATATTGCAAATATACTATATCCAACAAATTTTCATTTTGACGATATATAAACGAAAAAAATAAAATAGTACTAAAATTTCCCGGGTTTTCGAGTACTACAAGAATCGCTTTTGGTTTTAGTCCAGTAAAATAAGGGTTTGCCGCAGAAAATGGTCCGATTTCGGATATCTGTTTTTCATTATATAGGTACTAGTTCCAGCTAAAATTAATATTTGAAGACTTTCTTCGAAAAAAAACTTCGTTATCGTGTTATAGCTAAAAACAAAAATAACGGTTTTTTTGCGATTTTGAATATGAAGCCGATGGTTGCCGTGGTAGCAAACTTCAGATGCGGATTCAGCACCAAAAAACATAAAGATCCGTTTAGAATAAAAGTTCCGCAGTTTTTTCTTGAAAACGGCCTTTTGGAGCATTATTTTACTGGTCTATTTTGAGGGTTGCAAACTTGGATTTCAACTGCTCCTATGAGTTCTAACAACATATTAGAAAATGGTTGATAAATATTTTTTTTTCACTTTTCGGGACAGTTTCCCGCGATTTAAACACCGGTCTGGCGGCATGTTTCCGACGGCTTTCGGCTGCCAAACCACTTGATTCGCGTTTAGAAAAAAATTCTCTCAAAAATGTGACCAAACTCAAGAACATACCTTTCCAATGATTTTTTGCTATTTTGGGCGGTTTCAAGCTTGCGCCACACCGCGGTCCTACGGGTACAGGCTGCCAGACCACGACATATTATCTCAAGGCGGATGATACAATGAAATGAGTTAGGAAACAAATTCATGTCTTTCCAATTAAATTTACATGTGATAGACTCCCGGTCTATTTGTAATTGGTTCTAGTCCAGGCAAGGCAGTACCACAAGGGGTTCCCAGTAGCTGAAGTCCTGGGACAGATTCATCATCGAAGTACCCTCAAGATACCCCATATAGGGTGTCTTTGGAAAATTTAATGCTACAGCCTACACTACCACCTCTTAAGCATAATAATGTTCATCCAACCCCTCTTGGTATTTGGTGATGCTGATATCTTCATGGATGACCTGTCTCATGATTTTGAGAAAGAGGCCTTATTATGGATGATGGTATAGCCACTTGGCTTGTACTTGTCCTAACCCTACAACAGTTATAATCTTATTGGATGCAATTGATAGACAGAGAGCCGGTCATGTTCCTTAATCTTTGTAACAGACAAAGAAAAGTTAAAGGGTAGTGTTCTCTTTGAACAGGTCTTTAATTATAGTTTGGATTTTCAGATGAGAAGATTCAAGGGAAATTCCACACAATGACATTCTCCCCCAGCCCTTTTGAAGTGTTCTTTAATGAAATGTTGGATATGATTGAGAATGAAGGATTTCCTAAAATGCTATATGTAGATGGTCTAGTAGATTTGATATCTTCAAATAGTAGAGATGCACTTAAGGAAGAAGCCTAGAAATTGACCAACCTGGTTGCAGAGTGATGTGAAAGTAAAAGAATGAGAATGGCAGCTGCTAAGACTCAGAATATCTTCCTGGGAGGCAGGACCAGTCATAGGCTCACACTATAATTACGATTATTTTAGACAAATGTATACATTCAGATGAGGTTGTCACCTATCTTACAGTCAGAAATGGACATAAGATGGACTAGAACTCTTGGACTATCTTAGAAGTAATGTGACCCTATCTTAGAAGGGTCTGAGTCAAACAGTGGTTCTCTATAGGAATCTCAGATCTGAGAAGTGACAGAAATACATGTATGAAGGAGTGATTCTTGGTATTCTCTCACCATTTTTCCACATAGTATGTGCCTCCTGCATGGAATCAAGACACTCTGAGAGAAAAACAGGTCAGCCATAACATTGGGAATGGCTCTGTTAGCAGTCATTGAATGTTGTAAGACAGTGGCTCACTCATGAGGTGAAGCAGGTTTTAACATATGTGGTAACATTCTACTTTCTGCTATAATATAGGACAAGGTTTAGAAAGCCTCTACTTGATTGAGGAATGCCAAAGCAGATGGTACAAAATCAGGAGGACTACAAGCAGACTCAAATTTAATCAAAAATTAGAACTGATATTGGACAACGGCTCTGATAGGGGCAACTTTGAATAAATTCTTCCTCACTGTCAGATTGAGAATGGAGGTCATTTGTGAAACCCCATGCACCAGTCTACTCAACAGATCTTACCTTTCATTGTTTCTCCAATAAATGTATAAATTTATTTTTGAATTAATTTAAGGCAAGCTAGGAATAATCCAAACAAGAACCCCACTGCTGCCAATACTCATATCATCGAAAATTGGGGTAGAGTTAAGTAACAATAAAGAAAAAATATATAAAATTTATAACCTTTTTTAGTATTTGTTGTTCCTAACACATCTCTATTACATTTTAATAATTGGGATGCCATAATTTCTTTATATTTACTGGTTAGTTTCTTCTTCTAGAGTCTCTTCCGTTATCCAAACGTTGAATACACTTACAAGGGGATGTTTGGAGTTGTAACTGACAGATTTGAACGTCGATTTGTGTGTAGGTAGTAGGGACCAATAATAGTGCAAAACTAAAGTTATAACATTGGATTTACTCCAGATTTTAGTGGACAAAAACTGATGTGAATGAAAAATCCGAGGTCAGCTATAACTTGAGATATTTCAATCAGGGGAAATTCTGCAACCTCCGGATTTTAGCTAAACTTTGTAGTTTTACGGCTTCTAGATGACCTTAAAATTTGGTCTTAATTGGTGGCAAAATATATGAGATTGAGCAAATTATTTAAATTGTTTCAGAAATTGACAGCATCTTCTTGCCTCCTAAAATCATACAAAATTTTAAAGGTAAAAAAAAAAAATTATTTTTGATTTCGACAAAATTTAGTTTCTACATGTTTTTTGAGATGAGGAATCTGAAAATGATATCAGTTTTTAGTTTGAAAGATTTCCTCACCCATATTTTTATTTCAAATTGCATTGAAACCCTAAGATTGATGAATAATCTAAAATTAATATCAGGTTTTGGTTAAAAAAAAAACTCCCCTTACCTATATTTTTTTAATTATTTGAAATTTATTGTGACAGAATTAAAATAATAATAGAAATATCATTTTAAAACGTCTTATTTATATAATATAGGTGAGGAAAATTTTTAAACTAAAAACTGATATCATTTTCAGATTCCTCATCTCAAAAAACCTCGAATATTTTCATTCACATCAGTTTTTGTCTACTAAAATATGGAGTAAATCCAATGTTATAACTCTAGTTTTGCACTATTATAGGTTCCTACTACCCACACACAAATCGGCATTCAAATCTGTCAGTTACAACTCCAAACATCCCCTTGTTAGTATTTTTAGTTGATATAAGAGAATCTTTTGAATTCAAGTGAGGAAATCAGGGAGAGAACCAATGTGGTTACTAGGACCCCAAAAACTGTTTCAGAAAAAGCTAGTTCTGGATAACTGAGTATTTGAAAGTCATGGAAAATTATTATGATCACCAAAATAGTGGCTATAAAAAATGGGGTAGCTTAGTAAGGCACTGAACTCAATAATAATAGTATAATAATAATAAGCTCGGGGCCTGAGTTCGAGTTTGGCTGAAGGCAGGAAATTTAATTTCTGTAATTTCAACTGTGAATCAACTTTTTGGTTTGAAAATCCTCCTTGGGCACACCTAGCCTCTTTAAAGTGGATACCCTTAAATTGGGGGATAACTTGAATTGGCAGTTGAGTATTATTGTTTACAGCATCACTTCCTTGTACAACCGTTGGTCACAAACCTATACTTCCTTACCAATTAAGTTTAAATAGTGATTATCATTTTCAGAGAAGTACTCATTAAAATAAATAAATTAATCACCTTCATGTTGGAAAATCTATACTTTCTATTAGAATGTCCATCCTTTCTTTCTTTTCCAAATCATTTTTTACCAAAGTTTGTTTAAGGCATGAATTAAGGAGTTATCTTTCATAAATAAAATTGTCCACTTCAGAAAATGGTTAAAAAAGATCAAAAAACCTGCATCAGTCCTCCCTTTGCTGTTAAATCCAAAACAATTAAATTATTGAAATCCTAGATAGATTTCTACTAAAAAAAAACATAGTCAGCCCAAAAGGCTTTATAAGAAAAAAAAAATTCAAACGGAATTGGACATCTTCAGTTTTGAAAAATAACTCCTAAATTATTCTACATTGATCAACTATATCTAAAATTCATTATTTTCTTAAGTTAGATTTATTTCGCTGAATTCGCTAATTGTTGGTAGCTACTCAATTATACTTTTGATAATTGCATCAATGAATGCATTTACCATTATTGCTCTGTCCCTATACCCATCAAGAAAAACTCTTAGGCTGGTACACACTTACAGATATAATTGACAGGTCCACCTTTTGCAGGTAATTTGTCAAATGGAAATGTCAGTTATACCTGTAGGTGTGTATAAACCTTTAGGGTCTTCATGAGAACTTCACAATTTTATGTTTACTGTCTGATTGATTATAATAGTAAACAAACTGTGGAAAAACTGATTTGGGAAAGAAAGAAAATTGTAATAGAAAGAGTAATTTTTCAAATATGTGGGCTGCTAATTTATTGGTTTTATCTGTTCTGTTATGATAATTTAGGTTCAAAAAGCTTGATATTTCTTTTGAATGTTGACTTTTTACTGTACTCTTCAATGCAGGTAACGAAATGCTTTTTTTTTCTTCCCTTCAATTACCAAGAAGGTGTGAATAAATGATAAACAGGTAAATTTAATAAAATTACATTTATGATTGATATTTACATAATTTTACCTTAGTTTATAGATATTTGAAATATCTTACCTTAGTTAATCCTTGTTCCAATAGGGAGGGAGCATCACAGAACTGCAGTTTAATAAAATTAATTTATTAGAACATCCCGCCTACTTATTTTAAAATTAATGATAAAATAGAGCCATTATTTACCGTATTCTCGACAGTATTATCATTTTTGAATATGTTGCTTGTTTGACTAGGGGATGCAGATTGGTACTGATTTGAAGCATAATTGATTGTAGTATCTGAGGGAGAGCCTACTCCAGTGTTGTTTGGTGAAATTGTTTTATGTTTGTCTGAAACCATCTCCAGTGAAGAGGCTGAATGTGGATTTACCAAGCTCTCTTCTGGTAAAGAATTTTTATTAGGGTTTCGAGGTTCAAGCTGGTCTTGTGGTGTAGGCATTGTTTGTTTTTCAATTGAAGTGGGATGATCAGTTAACAGTGTTGTGTTTTGAGATTTTGCTGCTTGAGTATCATTGCTACTACCGCACCCTTTGAATCCTTCTGATTGAACTACTCCACAATACTGAACTCCATAACCTCTTTTTATACCTTCTTCTTCTATTTTGCCTACTTTCTCTTCCATCTTGCCTGTTGAACATAGTCCTGCTGCAGGAGCTGTGCAAGCACCTGTAGCAGCATTTCCACTATCAACTGCAGCAGGATATTCAGAATATCCCGCAGCATAGGCTGCACAAACACCTGAAGTTGGAGCTCCACAAGCACCTGCAGCTGAATCTGTTGTCTTTGGTGGACAAAAACCAACACCTATCTCAGGTTTACAACCAAACACCCCTGCTTTGCTTGATTTTTTAATTGTTTCATTTTCTTGTGGTGGACAACTATAATCTGGCATTCCTAGACCAAAGCCATCTTTGTTACAACAAGTATTATTTAGTCCTCCAGCAGAGGAACTGGCTGCATTACAATGTTGAGGTGCTCCTCTGGCTGCTTGTCCAGGACTAAAACATTGATTTCCTCCAACAGTGCCACCTGCTTCACAGCTAGAAACTTGATTCCCTCCAACAGTGCCACCTGCTCCACAATTAAAGCCTTGACTTCCTCCAGCAGTGTTACATGCCTCATAATTAAAGCCTTGGAATCCTCTTTTAATGCGTCCTGTCCCACTACCTGGACATTGGTTTCTTACTCCTGAGCTTTCTCTCCCACAACCTGCATCATGACTTCTTCCTCCAGTTCCCGCCATTTCATTACCTGCACCACAAAAACTCCCAGCAGTACTACCACCCCCGCTACCTAAACATTCTCCTCCAGTACTACCTTTTCCACATATTGCACCTTGGGTTACATTAGTGTGGCTTGCAGGTCCACAACCTGAACCATGACTCCCTACTCCCGGCCCACATTTTCCACCAGTTGATCCTTGGGCTCCTCCATCTGTGTGGCCACCAGTTCTACAAACAGAACTATGACTCCCTTCTTCTGCCCTACACTTTCCACCCGTTAAACCTTGGGTTCCATCAGTGTGGGTACCACCTCCACAACTTGAACCATGACTCCCTACTCCTGCCCCACATTTTCCACCAGTTGAACCATGGGCTCCATCTGTGTGGCCACCAGTTCTACAGCGAGAACTATGACTCCCTCCTTCTGCCCCACATTTTCCACCTGTTGAACTTTGGGTTCCATCAGTGTGGGTACCACCTCCACAACTTGAACCATGACTCCCTACTCCCGCCCCACATTTTCCACCAGTTGATCCTTGGGCTCCTCCATCTGTGTGGCCACCAGTTCTACAAACAGAACTATGACTCCCTTCTTCTGCCTTACACTTTCCACCCGTTAAACCATGGGTTCCATCAGTGTGGGTACCACCTCCACAACTTGAACCATGGGCTCCATCTGTGTGGCCACCAGTTCTACAGCGAGAACTATGACTCCCTCCTTCTGCCCCACATTTTCCACCTGTTGAACTTTGGGTTCCATCAGTGTGGGTACCACCTCCACAACTTGAACCATGACTCCCTACTCCCGCCCCACATTTTCCACCAGTTGATCCTTGGGCTCCTCCATCTGTGTGGCCACCACTTCTACAAACAGAACTATGACTACCTCCTTCTGCCCTACACTTTCCACCTGTTAAACCTTGGATTCCATCAGTGTGGGTACCACCTCCACAACTTGAACCATGACTCCCTACTCCCGCCCCACATTTTCCACCAATTGAACCTTGGGCTCCATCTGTGTGGCCACCAGTTCTACAGCCAGAACTATGACTCCCTCCTTCTGCCCCACCTTTTCCACCTGTTGAACTTTGGGTTCCATCAGTGTGGGTACCACCTCCACAACTTGGACCATGACTCCCTACTCCCGCCCCACATTTTCCACCAGTTGATCCTTGGGCTCCTCCATCTGTGTGGCCACCAGTTCTACAAACAGAACTATGACTCCCTCCTTCTGCCCTACTCTTTCCACCTGTTAAACCTTGGGTTCCATCAGTGTGGGTACCAGATCTACAACCAGGACTTTCTCCTCCTGCTGTTGCTGTATTGGATTTTTGTGGTTGGCTATTTAAACTATCCATTAGAGAGATAGTAATGCATAGCTTTTTTCCATCTCCAATATCTGTACAAGTCGTCACTGGACGGTGTAAGATGCAGTTCTTTACCTTAATAAAAAAAGATTCATGTCAGTTAAAAAGACAGATATATATTTTTTTAAGGTATCTTAATTATTTTAACCATGGTAGTAACTACTAAATTACAATGTAACTTTACAAAGTTTTTGTTGCTTGTTTTGATAATTTTTACCTTGATTCTACATTGAAAAAATATGTACATGTTCAAGAAACGTAATGAAACTGCTTTATTTGATAGCACTAGATTTAAAAGTATTGAATAGTTCCTTCTCTAAAGAATTTTCATTCTACTGTCGATTAAGATAAGAAATATCAGATTGATGGCTGTAAGAATAGAACACATTGTTTAAAATTAATAGACACACACTTCCTTTTTTTGTGAACACACTTATTTGTCAATCTCTTGATTATTATTATACTCTAGAGTGTACTTAAAAACATAGTTAGTATGTTACAGTGTATACAAAACTAAATTTGAAATCAGTATGTTGTACTGTACATAAACATTTCCATATTGTTTTCTTTGCATTTAGGTGAATTGCAGGTGTCAGCTTCAATACAAAAAACCTACAAATTTTATCTCATTTTCTTTCTTTCTTTCTTTTTTTTTTTTTCAATTTTTTGCTTATATCTCACACACTATGTATTTTTGTAAATGATTGATTGATGCTATTTGTTTAATGCTCGCTAAATAGCAGTGATAGTTATTTGATACAGAAAATAATTTTCGTAATTTTTCCTTTGCTACTGAAACTATGATTTTACTGGGTTAATAGTTTTATTTGGAGGATTTCAGAGCCTTTGCTCACCAACCATTATTATTTGGTAATTAGTACCAGTTCCACATTAATAAAGATATTTCTGAGATAAATTAAGAGAAGTCATTGTTTTAAGCCCGAACAAATTATTAATTTCTCGAAACAAAATTTATTGATTTGACCTCAAATTATTTTATTCAGTTACTGCCATTTCTGTTTTTTTTTTTTTTTTTTTTTTTTTTTTTTTTTTTTAATCAAAAGATACAAAACCTGGCTTAACATGGTTGGTCTTTTAGAAATTTTAATGGTTTGATAAACATTACTTGGTCTCTTTTACCCTTCTACATCTGATGTAAAAACAGTACTTTAATAATTTCCAGTAATATAGCAAGCATTATTTTTATAGTAAGTTATTATTTTCATTATCATTACCTTTTTCTCCATGATTGTTTATCAGGTGTAACGTGGCCGTGATGCTACTTAGCGACGTGGTACTGGATGCCCCTCAGATTGACTGGTCCATTCACTTGCCTCTGATGCTCCAAGGCTGCTTCCTTGGTCTAGACCACTCCCGTCCTCTCGTCACTTCACACTGCAAACAGTTGCTCCTTAATTTGCTAGTTGTCTTGGCTGGTCACTCAGATCACCTTGCCATCGCTCAGATATTACTTAACAGGAAAACTATCCAGCTGGGACTTGGAATAACTACTCCTTCGATTCCTGTTGTTGAACACAATTTTACAGGTATTATTACTTATTGTCTTTCATTGTGGAGGATTGTTATATTGGTCAAAATAAAAATTTTCATTCAATCTATAAAAAATAACAGATATTTTATATTTTATATTTATTATCAATTTCTAATCTAAAACATCAAAACATATTTATTATTGTACAAAAGTTATTAAGGGTATTGTTTATATCTAAGATTTTTTATATTGTACAAAATATATTTATATATTTATGAAAAATAAATATTTCTAACTAAATAGCCTTATTAAGTAAAAGATGAATAAAAATTGCTATGTTCCTACTCTCGTTCATGTCCAGATCAGCATTAATCTGAAGGTACTTCAGCCTAGGCTTACTAGCCTAACAAATTATAAATAATTTTAAAATAATTAATTAATTAACACGATCTTCTCCAAAGGTTTGATACATGGGCCCAAATAATCAAGGTAATTTAATTATAAAGAAAACGTAATGTAAGGGAATTAATTGGATGAGTGACATTAAAAGTAATTTAAATTAAATGCAGTGTATATTCAAGTAAAGGTTGACAAATAAAATTACATTTAGATGTAAAGATCATTTCTTAATCTAGTATCTTGCTTATTAACAAACAAACTTAAACTGGACTCGTCTTAATGAGTGAGAAATACTATGGTATGGGTAAGGTGTCGTCAGTGAAAGTCAGACTTAAGGTTCAGTGAGACTTCTTGGTAGTTTGAGGTTGGAAATTAACTTAAAATATGTTTACCTAGAATATTGTAAATAAGGGATTGATACCACAAAAACTGCCCTTCGAATTGGACCAGATGCTGTCCATTACAAGAGAGGTTATGAATTCCCTTATCTTCTATTAGAGCCCTGAGGAGCTAACCTACTGCTTATCATAACAAAATTTCTTAAAACTAATTTTAAAAGGTATTAGTTTATTAGTTGGATATATAACAAAATAAAAAATTATATATATTTGACAGGTGCTCAATGTTAAAAGTAATTATGGTTTTCAGAAATGGTCAGTTACATTAAACCAATTTAAGAATAGTTTTGACTTGAACAAAATCAATTGAGCCAAAAATAATAATAAAAAGAAATGAGCTGAATTTGATGCTATAACTGTTCAAAATAGTTATATCGCTCATTTGCTTCAATAACGACATAACTCAAAAACTTCAAATTTGCAGAAGTAAAGTCTTGTGAATAAAGCACAGGACGATATGTAGACATACAATGGTGAAATATCCTGCTCTCTCTTAGTGGATAGTTGAAGCTCAAATATAACGTTTTACAGAATAAAACTACATAGGTGGAATGGTTCATTAAACAGATCAAAGCTCGGCATAACTCAAAAGCTTATTTTTGAGTTATGTTGTTGCAGCAAATGAGCGATATGTTTTAATTTTAGATAGATTTAAAGTAGATAACTCAAAGAAAAATTGGAAATAATTTGAGCCTTCATCAAAACTCCTTTACCCACAATTTCCCCATCCAATTTCAGTTAATTTATCCTCAGTCAACTTTACAGTATGTGACCTATTATTTGCTTTTGATAACTTTTGAGGGACCCATTTATTCAGTTTTTTTTTTATTTTTCCCAATTGATGTAGATATCTCCAGGCTGCTGCTTGTAAAATATTTAACCGCTTACCTATTTCCACATGTTTGACGTGGATCTGAATTAATTAATTCTTGAATTTCCTGTTCACTGGCAACTTGAGGTCTTCTAGTGTTTCATCACCTTGACGGAATCCAGAAAACCAAATTGAGCTTTGCACTCTGAGAGTACCTTCTCACCAAACACTGAGCATATTTTCTGAACTGCATTCAAGCTAGGTTTGAATTCATATTTTAAAATTGACCAAATTTGAATTTCAACATTCACCATTTTAATATATTTCTTTAAATGTATAGCAGTGACTGGATTAACAGGTAATCCCTATTTCAAAGACTGCAAGCAATATTGTTTAAATTGGAAAAAATGACAGGATTTTGAAATTGACTTTTGAAATGTACAAAATGACAGCTTTCAAATTGTAAAAGATTTTTGGAAACTGAAATCCAACTTGGAGAGGCAGGCTCATTTGTTTCACTTGAAGTTAATTCAAGTAGAAAGAGATTTGGAATAATCAACAATTTGGAAGGACAATTCTTAATGCAGTAGATCAATGTCAAAATACTAGCTAGTTGTAGAACTTAGTCAAGATTGGTATTTATTCCCCAGTTCATAATTTATTTCCTACTGATTTTGTGAAACAGTTTAACTTCTGTGATGGTTAATAAGAAACTAATTTAACAATCAAACCTGGTTTTATTGAAAATATTTTCATTACTGATGAATCGTGATTCACATTCTAAATGGATGGAAGTAGGGATATGCCTCTATAATTACTGCATTCTAGGGCTCCCCTTTTTTAAAGATTGTGCAGATCACCATTATATTCCAATCCTGGGACATGCTTTCTTCCACCCACACTGTGAGAATTATATCTTAATTTCTTTAAGCAGTTCATTACCTCCATATTTGAAAAGTTTGGCTGGCAAGCCAATGTCCTGCAGCTTCATTTTTTTTTTTAGCTGTTCTATTGCCATCATGATATCTTCCTCATTAAGCGGTTCCATGTCACTTGACTTGTTCCACAGTATCTCTTCCAGAGTGCCATCAGTGTCTCTACACATATTGACTATCAGTTGGAAAGGATTACACCCCTCATTTAACTTTCTATTTTCATTCAGATCTCTGTGCTCTTCAATATTCCTTATTTTGACATTCCTTGTGTTTAGCTTTTTTCCGTTTTTCTCTTAGTCTTATACAGTTCAGTCAAAGCTCTTGTATACTTTTTTTGGATCATTATTGTATAAGCCTTATTTTTCTCGTTAGTTACTTCACGGCATTCTTGATCAAACCATCGTGCTCTTCTGTTTCGTTCTTCAAAGCCCATTACCTCTTTATCAGCATCATGAAGTATTTTTGAGCATTTCTCCCATCTTAGGTTAAATCTCTTGAGCCAGTTTTGTCTCTCATCTTCTCTTTTACTTTTTCAGAGAATAATTTGGCGGTATCCTCATCTTTTAATTTATTTACCCATGTTTATGCATTTGAAAATCCTCATCTTGTTGTAACCAATCATCATAAATACACTCTTAAATATTTTATATTGATTGATTAGTGGCCAATAAGATGATCACTAATCAAACCTCCTTAACTTATAGGTTAAGTATTACTTATTATTACGTGTTATCTTTCAAAATATTTTATGGAATTTTTTGAAATTTGTTCCTGTCCAGATTATAGTTTATCTATAATCTATGATAGGTTTATCTGTCATAGAGAACAGTATTTTTAGTGCCCTGTAATTGCTGATGTTACTACTCCATACAATCACGATTGGATAGGCAGTAATGGTCATGATCTTTCACCTTAAGATTTCCAGAATTAACACTGTAGATAAATTAAACACTCCCATAGTTCAAGCTTGTCCCATTCCCAAGGAAAGCCCTCAGATAATTAGACAAAGTAGAGAATCAAGTATCAAACATCCCAAGTTTTACATTCAAGAGGAGAGATGGCATTTAAAACAGAAGGTGTAAATTTTATTAAAACTTCAACATAAATTTCTTTTTCTTTCAATGTCTCAATAAATGTTTGTTTCTCCTTTAATTCCATTTAATAATTAATTAATTTTATTTACTGTATATATATTTTTTTTATGTACTCTCTCTATCTTTTATGACTATTATTTTTTATCATTTACATTAGATTTGCCAAACTATCCCTATCTCATATTTGACCCTCTCTTTATCTTTTTCTTGTAGTGCATAAATGGAGAATGTAGAATAAGCATTTGGTTTAGTTTTCGTAGCAGGTACAATCCTTCTTGAAAAGATACCCATAAAATTCTCAATTTATCAATACTTGTTCAAGCTGATGAGACCTGTAACTGCTTTTATTCCAAAAGAAGACACTACTTAGGTTATTAATGTAGAGCCTTTGAGGGTAGTTAATTTCGCTTACGGTCATTGGTGCAATCTCTCCATATCTAAGCTCAGCTGTCAAAAACAATCCAATCAATAGTGGGTCTACAGCTTTTGAAATTACATTTTTATATATTTTGTTGTAAAAGATTTCAAGGTATATTAAAGTATCAGTCAACTTCTCCATTCCTGTGTTCTCCTATGCCCTAGCTGTGACATACCAAAGGCATTGAAGGACAAATTTTTAAGAAAAAGTGGTGAACTATACATTTGTTGAAGCTTATACCTTTTTGTACTTGAAATAGGGCTGGAAGGAAGGATTATCCTACTGGTTACCAACCTATTCTATCCAAAGTGGGAAGGTCGAGATTCATTTCTCAAAACACCATAAGATAAAAACTCACCAACACAGATGCTCATTCAATTTTTAATATTAATATAAATTCACTTATTTTTATTAATGGTCTTACACATTCAGAAATCCAAGTATTTTCCATAACATAAATCTTTAATAGACCTTTGTTACATTTGTTCCTCTTTCTTTCATAACTCCTTAAAAAAAAAAAAAAAAAAAAAAAAATTCTTTTATACTAGTCATTAAAAACTTATATTATAAATAGAAATAATAATATAAGTTGCATGAATTTACCTTTACTCTGTTAGAGAATTTCAAATGTTGTTAAATTCATTGGCCTACAGAACTTGTTCTATGCTTTGGTCTAAACATATATCGATATCATTCCTGTAACACTATATTCTAAAGTTTATAATTTAACCCTGCAAGTTACCATTTTTTGCATGTTAATATTGTGGTTATTATTATTGAAGATGTTAGTGATTTTTTTTTTTTAAACACTTAAACATTCTATGAAAAATTCTGTGTCATTTGGGAAAAACTAGACAAGTGCATTTTTATCCATAAGATAAATATTTTGAGCAACCCATATCGGAGTCCTACTCATCATGTATAAGTAGGCAAGTTGTAATGGCAATGATATCCTTTTATACTATTGGCATTACAACTTGCCGACTTTTACAAGATGTGTAGGATACCAATATGGGTTGCCCAAAGTATTTGTATTACTATGGACAAAAATGAACTTATCTAGCTTTTCCCAAATGGTACAGAATTTATAGCAATTTTTAATAAACTTGTATTTACATGTTTATTTAATGATATCATGGTATTGTCTTGTTACAGAAATTGATTTAGAATTTGATAGCTACCTGCAAGGCCCAATGGCACCTAATCCTCCTAATATCCCGGCCATCCCTTCTTCTGGTGAGTTATCTGTTTAAAAAAAAGAAATTAAATGATTTTTATTATTCATTTAACTTAGAATACCATTCAAGAGTTTATTAATGATGTTGCCCAAATTTAACAAAACTCTTTTATCCTGTATCATTGACTTTGAGGTAAAAGCGATCCATTTTTTTTTTTAAATATATATATATACTAGCTGAAAGTACCCCGCTCCGCTACGGTTTAATATCATTAGGATCAAGACAACTTAAATTAGTTAAAGTTAAGCTTAACGTTGATAATTATTATTACTTAAATAAATCTGAACAATTCCATTCTTAGAATAATTTCAATAAGTAAATTTGACAATATGCAAAAGTTAATTTTATATTATTTTGATAGCCCTCCAGTGAAGCTTCGAGGCAGCACTACCATCTTACCCAGCTCTGATACCAGACCATCAGCTTTTCTTATGGCATACTTTAAGTGAATATAGTCTTAACTTCTCAACTTTTTTGAAGAAAGTTTAGTCTTTCTGTTTCTATTTTCGCGTACATATCAAGCATAAATTGGTTGATGAGATTACGATATCAAAGTAAATAAGGTTCTTCACCGCCTCGCTCCACTAACATTTAGGCGTAAAAATCACCTGCAGACACAGTTTTCTTTAGTGATGTATTGGTGTTTGGGTCACGCTGAGGGATGTTAATACTGTACCGTTCTTCTCCATGGTAGAACATGATACCGATACTAAGGAGAATCATACACTTGATAGAACGCATTGATTCTTATCTGTTTTTCGTCCCTAAATCGAACTGGCCTTACATGTCATCACCAGAGAACATAAGTCTTTTAACCTCCTCTTTAACATAAGTCTTTTAATAGCTTCTCGTCACGAAACAACTCAAACTTGTAAGTTGTAAGTAACCTCTGCAGCTACCATGAGTTCACAGAAAGTACCAATATTATAAGGTTTCGACATCGATCGTATTTTTGTTTGTTTACAACTATAAGGAACTTAAACGGTGGTCAAAGTTTGCGGCTTAAAGATCTAACCTATTTTTTAACTTAGCTTATATCCAAATACCATATGATAATTAATCTTTTATTATTCACCCAATAAAACTTGAAATTGCATTTTTCGCAAATTAGCCGCGATCCAGGCCGATTTTTTAAAATTCCTTTCTTAGCGAGCACCTAGGGCCCTAGAGGAAGCTACATATCGAATTTCATTCCAATCCGTTCGGTGGTTTCTGATATTTCGTGTTAAGTGAGTGAGTGGTATTTGACAAATATATAGTAGATTTGTGCCAAACTATTTCAAAAATATACTTTCTTTTAGAAGTAAAATTTCAGAGGAAAAGTATAACTCAATTATTCAAAAATTTTAGTTTGGTATATTATAATGGTGTTTAATATCCCCTCTTTAAATTTTTTCTTTTTTCCCAATAATTTACTAATTCTACCAAATTTTCCTGATACTGGAAAGGTAAGTTCTATTCCTCAGAACCAGAAGAGCGTTATTCCAAATTTTACAATTTTCAGATTATTGCACCATTGTATTTAGAATTTTATATTCCATTAAGCCATAACTACTTAATTTGAATGATCGCCTTTTCTATTTTCTAAGGATTGTAAGAACGTAAGTCCTTATTTATGATTTTGCCAGACAAACGTAAGTCTACTTAAAGTTACTAAAGTTAGCCTAGTGTGACTTACGCTCTTCCGGTTCTGAGGTACAGATTTGATCTCTTTGTTTTTCATTTTCTGCATTAAAAAAGAGAGGAGATATACTTAAGAAATACACTTTAATTTTGATTAATATTTAACTCGAGACTGAATGATTTGGAATTTAATGTTACCAGACAGATCTTCAAGCTATAATTCTCAACAATTTAGAAAATGTGCATTGGTCACTTTTAGTTTCAAGCGGAACACATAGTCATTGATTCGATGTAGTTAAATCATAGGACCACATGTGGATGAGCTCCATTGAGTCATAGAGTTTACTTTGTTTACCACACATTACACGATACTATTACAAACATCAGTTACAAACAGTCAGGACTGCCAAGTAATACATCCTTTTTAATGTTTTATATTAGTACATTAATAAATATTTTTGCTTGGTCTAATATGCTTACCTATGTACTAGACTAAATTATTTGAAGGACGATTTAATAAAATTATATTTCTCAAAAATATTTAATTGCACCTAAAGACAGAATAAGATCTTTTTTCAAAATTTCGACGCTAAGATTTCTGTTTCAAAATTTTTGACAGAGGAATTTGTTTAGATTTATACAAAAGATAGACATAATATACTGACCAGAGATGGCAAGCGTAGGTAATATCTAGTTGGCTTTATTTATTTATGTTTTCTTAATCATCTTCTGTTTTGGATTTTTTTATTTTAATATATGAAAGTACTAATTATAAGTCAGCGTGGGAAAACAGTGAAAACTAATATATTCTGTTTCAAATGAGACAGATAAAAGGTTTTCTTACATTTTGACTCAAATCAAAGGTTTTTTCTTTCAACCATAATGAACTGATGATTCTGTAAAGTATAAGATCATTTTACCTCCTCATGAGAATGAAAAAATTCCCCCAATTGATCCTAGAGGCATCATTAATGGAAAATTTCTTTTTCAATTTATAAATGGAAAAAAATTGTAGTTTATCAAAGATCAATTTTTTTTATTTTTGGTTTTAATCACCTTATCATCTACTATATATTTGTCAAATACCACTCACTCATTTAACACGAAATCTCAGAAACTACCGAACGGATTGAAATGAAATTCGATATGTAGCTTCCTCTAGGGCTGTAGGTGCTCGCTAAAAAAGGAATTTAAAAAAATCAGCCTGGGTCGCGGCTAATTCGCGAAAAATGCGATTACAATTTTAATTGGGTGCATAATAAAATATTAATTGTCATATGGTATTTGGAGGTAAGCAGAATCGGCCGATAAAAAAGTTTGATAGGCTTCCCGATTGCCATCAAACTAATTCGTCGGGCAACTATCGGCCGACTGTTTAATTATTGTTGGCCAACTACGTATTACGCACACACAACGATTGTTCATCGGCCGATAGTTCAGTTCGCTCTAGGTTTGGCGTCGTACAGTGCGAATATTTTTATAATGGCATCACCCAATTCACAATCCTTGATTGTTGAAACATCAATCATCAAATTAATTGAAGAAGTCAAACGAGGCCTACGCTTTATAAAAAAAAAGTATAAGAAATAATTTCATTGGTTTCATCCAGTTGGATTTTAATTTCAAACCATAAAAGTATATAAAATTGTGCCAAACCTCTTTTCTGCTTCTGAACGCTTTACATTTAATTTTTTGTTTTAGTAAGTTTTATTATTGTTAAATTTTCTTATAACTACAATATGTAGTAAAATCATTAATTTGATATTACTAGTACACAGATGAATACAAATTTATATTTAATGACATACGCTATCTTAAATCCGCAACTGAATGATTTCAAAAACAGTTACGAGGTGAAGGAGCCTAATGGGTTGGTCACCAAAACTCTAATTCCCCAGATCTTAGTTCGACTCCGGTTGGGGTAGATGATTATTTATTCTCATTATTATAACTTAAAAAGCGTTAAATATTTCAAAACTGCATCCTGGACGAAAAACTGATGAAAATCCGCCATCTTAAATCAGCATCCTTAAGAACGAAAACTATTTCTAATTGTGGAAGGAGAGTGGCCAAGGATCTCCTTCGGCCTCAAAAAATCGTCAGATCCTGGCAGATCTATAAAACCATAGCTGGTCCAATTAGCATGATTAGCTCATTGAAGCTGGTTATGCTCATCCGATAAAAGGCAAAAAACTGTTTCGGGTAATCAATCAATTGGAATGAATGGAAAAAATTTCCCACTAAATAATCTGTCACTCAGAAGGGGATGCACCCAATACTTCCGGACTCTCTTTTTGATTTTCCTCCTCTGTTGTATTAGAGCTATAATGAATGACATTCTTGGACAATGTTTTCATTGTGCGACCGCCTACTTTAACAGTCAAACACAAACTAAGTAACTAGGTAAATCGTCCGAGAATAGTCGGCCGACTGTTCACCAACCCGACTGTGTAGTTGGCTCAGTGTGCGCACTAACAGCCCAACCCGACTAAACTATCGCCCGATAAAAAGTCTGCAGTCTGCGGGGCCCTTAAAAATAGTATTCTTATTAACCCAATAGATATCTTCTTTGCTTTCAAGATTTTAACTGAATTGGTATTGTAATAAACTTTAACGTTTGTTTTAAACCGTCCTCCCTGAATTCAATGATACGTAATTGTTGTTTTCCCTAGAATTTATCACTTAAACTGATTTATAACAATTACAACAATATTAATTTTTAATGAAAGTTTCTGTTAATAAATTAAAAATGAAACAAACTCTAATGATTATGCTTAGATGTTGATAATACAAAGGTACTCACATGTTTAGGTTTTTCATTGAAGCATTTTTGACTGAAAAGCACAGCTGTCTTAATGTTAATAGAAATAGAGTAACCTATATCTTGATTTATCCTATCATATGATCTATACAATTTAATTTGTGTAATTTTATTTTTTATTTATAACAAAATTTTTCAATATTTTTATTTTGTAATAGTAAAATAAAAAAAAACTATAATTATGCCCATGAAAGGTTTTGAGTATATTATTTAATAAGGAGATGCTGATTCTCAACCAGTGATTAAATAGGGGGCTGTATGGTCAGCATCATCTTATTTCCTGATGGTGGTTACCATTAATTAAATCATAATAATGCATACAAAGATTTGACTTGTTGATATAAAACTTAAGTTGATAAAATATATTTTTCACCTTAGTACCTTAAAATTCTTATAATAAAAAATATTCAATTGTATTATTGCTTTAAAAATCATGTTGGTCTCATTGTTTCCATTGCTATTTTGGCAATCTTCTTGGAATTCAATTTTGAAACATCTTTTTATTTCCTTTTTATCTTTATAACTATACGATATACTGCATCATGTATACAACTGTCATTTTAAGAAATAGTGTACGTTTAAAATTATCTTTTATTAAATGAAATGTTAAACAAATGAGGTGGTTTTTGTTGGATAATGGATTATCAATGAACTCATATTATTGTATGATTCACTCAAGTCATCAACGGGTAATCATCATGTTTTATGATTACAAATTGCAGATGTTTCTAAAGTTTACTTAACTTTATTTTTTAAATAATTAAGATTTGGCTTAGTTTTTTGGGGGGATTATTTGTTTTCAGTCCATCAGGCTGTTACCACTATAAACATCTCAAATTAAAGAGGGAAGTTTTAGTTTCAGTTTCAAACAGTACTAAACCTCAAAAAATTGAAATGATTTCTTAAATCATTTCATTGGTCATTCATTCATCAAAACATCATGAATTTAGTATTCTTCAAAACTGACCTCGATATGTAATAAGAATATGTACTATAAAATTCTCCATTGGGCAAAAAAATAATATGTTCCTTCACAATTACCTAAGTTTGCTATTTTAAAAATGATTTTTTTCTTTACAGAAACTGAAGCTGGCCCTGCACCTGCAACTCCAGTTATAGTAGTTGCAGAGGAACCTACCTGGAGCCAGCCTGGCCCAAATATTCCCTTGGCTGATGTTGTGAAATCATTAATAGATTTCATTGCCTCTAGGTAATCCTATATATGTATATGTTTTTTCTGGTTTGCTTTTATGATAAGTGCAATAAAATGCCATTTAATATTTTGAATAGTTTCGCTCAACCTATTTGATCAATATACTTTTTACATTAATCAATCTCATCAGTAATCATCATTAATTAATAACATACTATAGATAAAAAAATAAATAAAAAAATTGGATCTTATAAATATGTTGTCTTCTTAGGAGCTGAACTTATCACTTTTTTTTATCGCAAATCTTTATTGTCAAAATTGTTGTTAGGTAGTTAATTAAATATCTTGGACCTTTCCGTTAAAATTTATTATTTTCTTTCAGACAAAATCAGGTGGTATGGAATTATGAAGACATCACTGCAAAAGTCTGGTCTGTAAGGAGTGTGGAACAGATGGATATATTCTTACAGCATGTGCTGAGGATCTTTAGGGAATCATTACCTCACGCTCATATCTCAGAAAGGTGGGGACAGATAGCACTACAACTCGGCCTTTCTTGTTCTTCAAGGCACTATGCTGGGAGATCACTACAGGTAGTTATGATTGCTAATAATATCAGTAAGTTCTTTATGAGCGATAACTTTATTTATTTATTTTTTATGATGCAATTCCTTCCAAGGTAATTATTCCTTTTCCTAGTTTCAATACTGGTGTGATATACAAGCAATTCATTTTTAAAAGACTTTGTGAATATAGCGGATGCTTCATCACCCATGATTAATTTTTTGACTTAGTTGTCATAAATTATGAGTCACATCAACTCTTCAAAATTGCTATCATATATACACTAATAAAAATAGTTGTGAAGTTGTGTATCAAGACATAGAATTAATATGTTTTTTAAGTATTTTTATGTTCTATAAATTAACAAGATTATAAAAAATAGATTTGTTTTAATTTGTCTATTCATTATATAATGTGAAATGTGGTGCAGGTTTTTCGATCATTACATTTGCCGATTACTTCTCGTATGCTGTCAGAAATTCTCTCTCGGCTTGTAGAAACTGTTGCTGAGCAGGGAGAAGATATGCAGGTAATATTTTCTATAATTTTTTAATTAATTATTTTAATTTAGTTTTAATCTTTGTTCATAGACCTTTCAAAGAGTATGAGTATGAATTAAAGGCTCTTTGAGATTGAAGTATCTATACTTCTAAATTATGTATTGTTTTTTTAATTTGTTTGATTGATTAAATCAAAGATGTGTTTTGTTCTTTCTTTGTCTTGTTACTAATAATTTAAACCAATTGTGCCCTGTTATTTTATCATTAAAATTTTATTCTGTAATTGTTTGTTTGTTTATTTCGTTTAACGTCACTTTATGCTGCTATGGCTAATCGGACGATGCTACGGTGGGAGTCCTAAATTTTGCCTATCCAGGTATAATTAGGATAGGTATCTTTAACGAGTACCTGACATCGCACAGGCTCGGGACCCCCATTTTACGTCCCTTCCGAAGGACGGCATAGCTAAGGATTTTTTACTCCCTTAAAAAATCCTAAGGTCATCTGCCGGGCTGCGAACCCGCGATCTTGGGTTTAGTAGGTTGCTATGCTAACCACTACACCACAGGTGACCCCATTCTGTAATTGTTTAATTGTTTTTCAATCACTATTCTAATAAATATTAAATTTTATATTCAAGCATAATAAAAAAAATTATCTTATTTATAAAAAATTATCTTATAAAAATTATAAGATAGAAGGCCCCCGACAGCTACGCAACGCACCCATGAGGTGCGTATTCACTTGAGCATTCGCCCCGAATGAGCACCCTTTTGTTCAGATGTGTACTGTTGAGCAGAATGGACCAGCCCGATCTGATAGTTGTTGGAAGAGGGAAGAGGTGGGCAAGTGGATTCGGGTGTAGTTCCGCAGACGTCCCCATTTTCAAATGCCTATTTCTTCCATGTCACTCAACTAAAACATAAATCCAATTAGTGCTATTTAATCTACATTTAACCAATTTTCTTCTCATACTTAATTATTTAAAGTGTATACAATTATTATGTTGAAAGTATTAATTTAAAAAAGTTGGGGGCGTCTGTGGAACTATTTACCAAGGGAAAAAGTTCCGTAGACGCCCCCGTGGAAAAAATTTTATTTACAAGTTTGGATTATAATTAAATATAATAATTCATTGAACACATCTTTATTAGAGTCTCTAACAGCTCGTCTCCAAAGATATTCACACAAGTGTGAATATAAATTTTGTGAATGATTTCCGCCCACATGTATTCCTCACTTAACTGATCTCCATGGTGATTCTATGTTTTGAGTGTGTGACAATGGATTAGGATCTATAAAATGAAAGCTATGGTTCATTGTCTGGTGGGTTTGTCGCAATTTTGCAAGCTGTGTGTAGCTTCTCCATTCGTCTATAATGATAGTGCTTCCCGGTTTGACATTTTTTTTTATCACAGGTAGCAAAGTTGAAGCGTCACGCTTATTGTGGGGGCAAGTTTCCATCCAGATCAGGAGCTTTTACGTTCCTGACACTGCTTGTGGTCAATATGTGTTCAATAATGGTGTTTTATTATTACTATTCGATTGTTCTTGAGAAACCTATTGCAACCGTATACGATCTCTGTATTTGGTTTTGGCTTTGCGAGCATGTAGGCTGTCTTAATATATTTCAGATAATATTTTTTATTCTGACACCTTATTATGTACAATTTTTTTATACACAATCGATAAATTGTGACGACAGCTGACGATTAAAACTTAAACGAACATCGTAGCTTCTCCGAGTCAAAAGTTATACTAATTGCAAATCTCGATACGCTGCAAAATAACCTCAAAATTGCAGCACTTCCCCCTTCACCGCGCACGATGCGCAACTATTCTCATTTATCGTAATGAGTTAGTTATGTGATCCTGTAGCTATCCAGTGGTATAATTTAATTTTGGATGTAGAGGATAGATTCGGGAATACAACATTAAACTGTATCCCCCGATTTTGTTATCATTAGGTTTTTTGGATTGCCCCTGTATGGTTGCAAATTTAAAGACGTATTCAATAACAAAAAAAAACAGAATAATAACAACTCGGTTTTATATATTTTAGCTAGGTAAAGCTTAATAACAAGTATAATACGCAAAGAATTTAACTTAAACATTATAACATAAAATACTAATGAAATTTATGTAGTTGTGATTTTCCACTGACCATAGTTTGTAGTTGTGGACCAATTTTCACTTGAACCAATTATTAAAAGAGTTTTAAAATGCTCATCGGTTAACTTGCATCTGTAAACATTTTTTACATACTTCATTTTGGAGAATGCTTTCTCTCACAAGTAGGTAAAACCAAAAACATATAACAGCTCACGAGCAAATTATCAAATTGTGCCAGTGGTATATATTGAACTTATAACATTCCGAAAAAGATTAATTTTGATTTTTTTTTCTTAAATATATCACTACATTGTGGATCGATAATTTCAAATTGAAGTTCTGGGGCTAGTGTGTCTGTGCCGGTATCAAATGGATTATGATAAATCTTAATTTTATTCACAATGACATCTAAGTTTGAGAAACGAGTATCAAAATTTATATTCAAAGCACGTTTCGACTGCAAAATCAACGGAGCAATTGTGATTGAAACCGTATTATTTTCTGACGGAAAGATTTGATATAAGTTTATAAATCAGAAAGAAGCTAGTTTTCTTTTTGCAACCTCAAATTCATTTCGTTTATATGTTTTGTTAAATCGACGCAGGTAGAATGCATTTACGTTATAATTACGTTAGGCTAATCACCCGTAAAAATGATGAAAATACAAAAAAAAAAAAAAAAGGACTATTTTTATTTTATTTATTTATTTATTTGTTTACATGTGTATATATATACACAGCCTTTATACTTATAGTCATTCGGTATTTTGTAATGCGGATGGATTACGATGTTTTTCATTAAAAAAACCTTTTGCTCACTCATCGAAGTTCAAACATGGTCCAGTAAAATAAGGCTCCAAAAGGTCGTTTTCAAGATAAAACTGCCGATCTTGTATTCTCAACGGATCTTTATGGGGTGCTGAATCCCAATATAAAGTTTGCTGCCATACTGTTGTGAAATCCATTTTTTTGTTGGCATATTCCAACTTCCCAAATATTTGTCTGATCCCAAATTTCATTTATCCATCTTAAAGCTGGTTATAGTTACTATTAATAATTTTTATACTATTAATAATTACTATATAAATAATTTTTATTAAATTCCGTGAAACACCCACGCTAGAACGCTAAATATGTATGTTTTGCCAAAATAATAGGGTGTACAAAAAAAAAAAAAAAAAAAAATGATAATTTCTTAAACAAATATTTGTATTATTATTTCTTTGATCAAAGTATAGTCCATTGTTATCTACCGTCAATTGCTCGATGCCACGCTGATACCATTCCTTGGGTCAAAGAACTGTTGGACAGCATTTTCAACTTCCGCAAAATTATTAATTTTTTTCCCTTGAAGAAAATGGGCCATGGATCGAAACAAGTAGTAATCCGAGGGTGCGAGGTCTGGACTGTATGCTGGATGAGGCAGGAGTTCAAACCCATGAAGTTCTGTAAACATTTCTGCTGATTGTTGAGGAGTAAGTCCGTGAGGGACCAGTCTACAGGTCTTTTTCACCTTCGCCATAGATGACGACTAACAGTATCTTTCGACACACCAGACTCGCTGTCAAGTTCGCGAGTACTTGTGGACGGATTTGACTCAATAGCTTCCTTCAGAACCTCATCAATATCCATTAATGGTCGCCCGGAGCCTTTCCTCCTTTCCAACGTCGTATCTCCACTTCTAAATTTTTCAACCACCAGCATTAACGATAACACTTCACACAGACAAAAATTAAATTATATTCAGACTAACTTGTCACACCCTATTCGCGACTTAATAACAGAAAAACGTAGAGCAAGAGCGAAGTGGCACAGGACTAGATATCCATCAGATAAAAATTATTACTGCAAATTAACAAACAAACTAAAGACAGAAATTAAAAAATACAAAATTCAAAAATTACATAACGATACAGAAAACCTTAATACCACTGACAAATCTTTATGGAATACTACCAAAAAACTACTGAACTACAGAAACTGTAATCATCCTCTACTAACCGAAGCCAAAACCTGATCAAAATCTGACGATGAAAAATCACTCATTTTTGGCCAGCACGTTTTCCAAACTTTTAACCCTCATCCTGATATCCTTAATCTTGCTCAACTAAAATATATTGAAGCAAACTCAACATCCCACTCCAAATGTCTCCTCCCCCTAAAGCATTCCATCCTTCAGAAATATTAAACATAATTCACAGATTACCTTCAAACAAAGCTCCTGGACACGACCTACTTACATCCCACATCCTAAAACTCCTTCCTCGTAAAGCCATCCTATTCCTAACATACATATATAATGCGGTACTCCGCACCACATATTTCCCTGACTCCTGGAAATTATCAATAGTTAAAATGATACCTAAACCCAAAAAGCCACCGGAGTTCCCATCCTCGTACCGTACTATTTCTCTCTTACCAATCATGGGTAAAATCCTAGAAAAACTCCTTTTAAAACTTTTGTATCCTATCCTAGAATCCCATCATATAATCCCAGATCACTAGTTTGGATTCCGAACATCACATTCAACAATCCAACAATTTCATCGTGTGGTGGACGTTGTCTCCTCTGCATTGGAGCGCGGAATGTACTGCACGGGAGCCTTTCTTGATGTTGAACAAGCGTTTGACAGAGTCTGGCACCCGGGACTGCTGTATAAGCTCCGTCAATTTCTACCTTCTACATATTTCCTTATTATTAGATCCTACCTCAGTGACCGCACCTTCAAAGTTAACCATAAATTTTCCTATTCTCCCCTCCTTACCCAATCTGCCGGAGTTCCTCAAGACAGTATCCTAGGTCCCATCTTCTTCACGGTGTATACAGCTGACATCCCGGCTCATCCTACCACTGTCCTCACCATTTACGCCGATGGCACTTGTGTGTTATCAGTAAATAATAATCCTTTCATTGCATCCCAATCACTACAATCTCATATTTCTAACATTCAAGAATGGTGTCGAAATTGGAGAATAAAAATAAATCCAAACAAATCCCATCAAATAACTTTTACCCTTCGTCGTAAACCTACGACATCCTGCCCTACATCCTTTAATGATATTCCACTAATCCCTGATGAACAGATCCGCCACCTAGGACTCCACTTAGACAAACGTCTTACTTGGAATCCACATACAAGACTAAAACGACAAGAAACAGCTCGTCGTTACAGACTACTTCAACATTTACTAGACAAACGTTGTAAGCTTCCAATAAATTACAAAAGACTCATTTACATGACTGTGATAAGACCTATTTGGACATACGGAGTTGAGCTTTGGGGCTCCACTAAACCATCCAATTCATCTCGTATCCAATCCTTACAATCCAAAATCCTTCGAAAAATCCTCAATGCTCCTTATTTTGTGACCAATAAACTTATCCATAAAGATCTTAATGTTCCATATGTTGCTGATTTAGCCCAAATCAGATATGTATCCTTCCATAGTAAGCTCCATAACCACTCAAATCCACTAGTCTCACAACTTGCTTCCCACTCCATTCCCGATAGTCCTCCGAGGCGTCTGAAAAGAAGATGGCCTAGAGACCTTTTAGTGTAGATATTATTGAAGTGCTACTAGTGAGTAGTTCTTCACAAGTTATTTACATGAAAGTATATTCACTATCATCATATTTACTTAATGTATATTGCTTTGTACAGTTGTAAATATCAATAAATGAGAAAAAAATTTTAAAAAATTTTCAAACCAACGCCGGGCAGTGCGCTCTTTAAGGACACCTTCCCCTTCATATTTAATAATTTTACGAGTTGCTTCAGTGGCTGTGAAATTTTTTTTTTACAGTAATGTCTTAAAATTACGAGAATTTTGTAGGACACTGTCATGTTTCTTCTTTGAAATAAATAACTGAACTGAGGCTTTTTTTGAAGAAGTCCAGTGTTTGTAAACAAGCTTAGAGAATTAGATTGTTAAGTATTGGTAAGTAATAAATAGCATCAAGATATTTACATATTTTTGAGTTCAGGAATTTGATAAAACGGTCATTTTACGCCCTGTTATGAAATTATCTCATGTTCAGTGGGCTGATGTGGGTTTTTCACGGGATTTAATATAAAATAATTTAATATAGGATCTAATAGTAAATTTAACCAGCTATTAGACGAAAAAACGAAATTTGGGATCGATCAAATAGTTTCCGAGTTATAGCAAAAAATATGTTAAAAAAACTTGGATTTCACAACAGTACGCGGTTTTTAGCGTGCTGGCATGGGTATTTTAAGGGATTTAATCATAGTTAACATCTAATAATAAATTTAACCAGCCTTTATATGAAAAAAAAGAAATTTAGGATCGAACGAATAGCGTCGGAGTTATAGCCAAATGAGTACGACAAACGTGTTTCGCGGATAAGTATGCCTGACCGCAATTTGGCCAATTTCTGCAATTTTTCACAAGATCATAACTTCCCAAAAAATAGTCTGATTTCGGAGTTGTGTTATTTATTTTCGTAGGTACTGGTTCTAGCTGCAGTTAATATATAAAGATATTCTTCGAAAAACGCTTTTTTGCGTTTTTGGGTATGAAGCCGACGGCTGCCATGGCAGCAAACTTCAGATTCGTATTCTGCACCCCAAAAAACATAAAGATCTGTTGAGAATAAAAGTTCGGCAGTTGTTTCTTCGCCATATCCTATTTTACTGGACTATTAGGTACATTTTTCCACGAGTAACTACCAGATGTCAATTGTCGTGGTCGTTACAATACAGTACAACACAATAGTGATTGAACTAGCGAATTTAGCAAGGTGTATGCTCGCTCAGGGCGCATACTCTGCGACCAGTCTAGAAATTATAGATAATGGTAGGAAAATTAAAACGGCCCTCAGAACCCTTGGAAGTAATCAGTATGACCGGAAAGCTGAAAAGTTTGGAGACCGCTGGCCTAGATAGCAATGATAGTAAATCCACCAATAAAGGGGGTGAGCAGATTTTCGAGGGATAAAATTTCTGAAGCCTATACCATAGTCTTTTCCTTAATTTCATAATTGTGACACTATACTTTACCGCTGAGGTACAGACATTTAATTATATTAAAAACCAGTACAAATTAGGGGGAAAACATCTAGAAAGGAAAGAATTTGAATATATTAAAAATTATTATTTTTATTTAATAACTAATTTAAATAAAATAAGAAATTTTCCTCTGGACCTGATATTGATTCTTTATAAATTGTTACCAATGTTGTTTTTTTTTTTGCAATTAATTGCCATGCCATCAGATTCATTTACCTACCTGATTATTTTTTTTAATACAGTTATAATAAATACCTATAAATTGTTTTGATTTTTTGTTAAGCTGTTGACAATTTTATATTTTATTTTGATTAGGGTTATGTCACGGAACTTCTTCTCACCCTTGAAGCAGCTGTTGATTCCCTTGAATCTGATTTCCGTCCACTCGACTGCATGAAGGAGATTTTCAAATCGACACCTAACCTCAACAACAAAGAGGGTGGAAAACGTGGGCCAGGTATACCTGGAATCTGCCCGCTTTCTAACAACCATACAAGAAGTACATCCTACTCTGTTTCATATTCCATGAGGCGTGCAAATTTGGATACAAAGAGTGAGTTATAGGAAAAATATTTATAAATATTAATACTGAGAACAAAAAAAACTTTATAAAATTATCTAGAATATACCATGCATTGGTTTACTTACTTATTTTATATTTTTATCAAAAAAAAAAAAAAAAAAAAAACATTAACTAAAAAATTAATAAAAACGATATAAAAATGAAACTCATTACTGAATTTATTTTTCACCTTAATATTCTTTGAATTTGAACCTTATTCATACATGTAAATAAACAAGTCGTATATACATATATTTTTCTACTAAATAATCCTACACGTTTTGTTTACATTCTTATATGTTTATTTATTTTACTTTTTATGTTTTAATCACTTTTTGGAAAAGGAATTAAATTTTTATTTTTATTTTCATTATACATTTTCGTACTTTCAATGGTTTTATTTTGATTTTGTTTTTTTATTTTTTCCACACAAACACAATGACTCCTATATCTAAGACACCTGAGGTTTTCAGTCGATCTGAGGTGTCTGACGGTTTTGTCAGAGGTTGACAGTGGAGGAGGCTCGGGAGTTTGCTCTGCCATGGGTGGAGGTCGTTGCTCCCCTCGTTACAACACCAATCTGACTCGCTCACGCTCAGCTCAATCACTTCGACTACTTGGAGACTCAGCAGCTACACAGGAGGATAAAATGACCCTCCTCAGTCAGCTATTCTGGCTCTCACTGTCATTGCTACAGTCTGACTATGAGCATGAGTTCCTACTGGCTCTTCGACTCTTGGATAGGCTCCTCCATCGACTGCCACTGGACAGGCCCGATGCCAGAGACAAAGTGGACAAGCTGCAGTCACAGCTCAAATGGAGTAACTTTCCAGGGCTTCATGCTCTTCTCCTAAAGGTGATAGTCTTAATTTATTTTAGTCTGAAAAAATAATATTCTTATATTCATCTATTTTTTATGAAATAAATTAATTAACTGGTAATTCATTATTACTCATATACATTATTTATTCATTTATAGGTTCAAATGTGTTTTTGTTTTTAATGTTTCATTGTATGTTATCTCCATAAAAGGCTTGAATATTATTTATTCAAGGATAAATATTTAAATTTGAGTGTCAAAATAAAATTTCATTTGTGTTTTAAAACAGCTTCACTGTTTATGCACATGTAGCTTTTCACCTGAAGTTTTCAAATAATGGCAAACATTATTATTAGTATTTATGTTTAGTAGTAATTCATTGTGTAGTAAATAAAGCTTTTATTCTATCCATTTACTAATTTGATGTTCCATAGGGCTGCACTAACAGTAGCACGTACGAGCCAGTGATTGGAATCTTGTCACAGATTATACCTCTACTGCATCTCCCTGTTGTTGATCCATCGCAGAACTTGGCCTTCCCGATGACTGTAATTGCCCTTCTTCCATACATGCTTTTGCATTATGAAGATGCCAATCATCTCTGTATTATTTCCGCCGAAAATATTGCACAGGTTTGTATTTGAATACAAGTTTATAATGATGAGAACTTAAAAAGCTGTGTTCAATTATATGAAAATATTTATTGTATGTAGTAATTTTATTGAGTGGTTATCTCTCATAAAACAATTTTACAAACCATACAAAAAACTATAGCTTACTAAATAGTGCTGATGATTTGCACTTATAGGCTACTAATCTTTGCTGAACTCGTCTATCAAGCAAAATATTTGCATCACTTAAATTTTTTTAACTCTGCAAAACATGTATCTAGACAAAAGAAATAATGACAAATGCTAAATTCCTGAGAAAAATGGTAATTGCTACTTGGTTATACTAATATTAATCTTTGTCATTTATTATCCACAGTCAAATACCCATTGCTTGAAAATTGTATTCTAATGAACTAGTACATACATATAAATCTTAGTTCTTCTTTTTTATTTATTTGTTTACCATTCCCTTTTATTTGGAGACTGTTTCATGAATATGAATATGATCTTTCAAAGTCTCTAAATAGTTACTTTGTTATATTATAGCAAAAATTATAAAATAAAATTGAATCCACAATAGAAACACGTAGGACAAATAACTGATATGGCTAAATAATTTTTAAAGGCTTTGGTCTTATCAATCACTTAATTTGTCGATCTCTTACATTTTAATTAATGGATTGTTGATTAAAATTAAGAAATTACTAAATCTACTCTTGTAAAAAATAAATAAATAAACAGCAATACTTCTGAAGTTATTAGACAAGGTAGTAATGTTTGTAAACTCAAGATAAATTCTAAAAACTAATCTAATGAAACTATTTTTTTTAGGTCAGCAATGAAAAGGGGAAAAAGCTAGAAAATCTTGGAACAGTTATGACTCTCTACTCAAGAAGAAACTTTAGCAAAGAAAGTTTTCAATGGACCAAATGTGTTGTTAAATATCTATATGATGCCTATGCCCATCTTAGTTTGAATATGCTTGCTTTTTTGGTCGAGGTAAAGTAAAACTAATAGATAAATGTTTATCTGGTTGATAAGGTAACTTATCTTAATATAAGTTTCCAAATACTTTTATTCTGTTATTACGTTGGATTTCTTTGCCCTCTCACTTTTATCTGGCTATCCAATCTTAGTTACACCTTATTTTCATCTGTTTAACCCTTAACATTGTGTGTCATAAGAAACATCATTCTCCCTAATGGATATAGTTTTAGCTATTACCATCATTTTCTTGTTATTTCTTAATATTTCTTTGGTATGTTTTAAAATAATACACTAAACATTTACATTTAGGATCAATACAATTAGGATTGATGAATTAAATAGAAGTGGCATTTAATTCATCAATCCTAACTAAACATTTATGAATATATTTTAGAAACAAATCTATCACAAATGGTTTCTTTTTAAAATTTAACCATAATTACAGGCTAAATAAAAGATTGAAAAACTTATAATATTTATTTTAAGATATAAATATAATTTATTTGAAAAAATATATTAAAAAAAAAAAAATAAGATGGAATATTTTCAAATAAGCTAAACCCTGTTAAATTAAAATATGACAAATTTTTTTTTATGAAATTACTTCTATCATTAAATGCAAAATTTATTTTATTTTTTTATTTTTTTTTTTTATTATTGAAATTTACAACTGTATTTACAATATAAGCATACAATACATCAAGTAAGTATGATGATAATGATAAAAATGACACTTTACTTGTTTTTAAAGCAACTACCCATTGGTAGCACTTCTACAGGATCTATATAATGAGGTACTATATTAGAAAGTCTCGAGGCCATCTTCATTTCAGGCACCTCGGAGGGTTATCTGGAATGGATTGAGAAGCAAGTTGTGACACTAATGGATTTGAATGGTTGTGGAGTTTGCTATGAAAGGATAGATATCTGGTTTGAGCTAAGTCAGAAACATAAGGTATATTAAGATCTTTGTGGATAAGTTTGCTTGTGACGAAGTATGTAGCATTTAGGATTTTTCTAAGGATTTCGGATTGTAAGGATTGGATACAAGATGAATTGGATGGTTTAGTCGAGCCCCAAAGCTCAACTCCATATGTCCAAATTGGTCTAATTACTGTTATGTATATGAGTCTTTTGTAATTGATTGGCAGGTTTGAACGTTTGTCAAGTAAATGTTGAAGTAGTCAAAAACGACTGGCAGTTTCTTGTCGTTTTAGTCTTATATGTGGATTCCAAGTAAGACATTTGTCCAGGTGGAGTCCCAGGTAGTGGATCTATTCAACGGGGATTAGTTTAGACATCATTGAAGTATACTGTAGGACAGGAAGTCGTAGGTTTACGATGAAGGGTAAAGGTTATTTGATGGGATTTATTTTGATTCTCCATCTTAGACACCATTCTTGAACGTTTGTGGTATGGAATTGGAGTGTCTGGAAGGCAATAAAGGGATCATTGTTTACTGATAACACACAAGTGTCATCAGCGTACGTGGTGAGGATGGTGCTAGGATTTGTTGGGATGTCAGCTGTATACACCGTGTAGAGGATAGGACCTAGGATACTTCCTTGAGGAACACCTGCAGATTGGGTAAAGAGAGAGGAATAGGAAAAGTTATGATTAACTTTAAAAGTTCTATCACTGAGGTATGAGCGGAGAATAAGGAAATATGTAGAAGGTAGGAATTTATGGAGTTTGTAAAGCAGTCCTTGGTGCCAGACTTGGTCAAATGCTTGTTCTACATCGAGAAAGGCTCCCGTGCAGTACAATCCGCACTCCAATGCGGAGGAGACAACGTCCACCACATGATGACATTGCTGGATTGTGGAATGTGATGTTCGGAATGCAAACTGGTGATCTGGGATTATGTGGTTGGAATCTAGGATAGGATACAAGCGTTTTAAGATAAGTTTTTCTAGGATTTTACCCATAATTGGCAAGAGAGAAATAGGACGATATGAGGAAGGGTGTTCCGGTGGCTTTTTGGGCTTAGGTATCATTTTTACTATGGATAATTTCCAAGGATCAGGAAAATATGTTGTTCGGAGTACAGCGTTATATATGAATGTTAGGAATAGGATGGCTTTCCGAGGAAGGAATCTTAGGATATGGAATGTAATAAGGTCATGCCCAGGGGCTTTCTTTGTGGGCAATCTTTGGATGATACTTGATATTTCTGAGACATTTGAAGTGGGATATTTAATTTTGTTTCAATACTTTCAAGGTGATTTGGGTTAAGGATATCAGGATGGGGTTTAAAGGTATTGAAAAGGTGCTGACCGAAAATTTGTGATTTTTCTTTGTGAGATCGTGACCACGTTTTGGATTCAGTTAGAAGAGGTTGATTACAATTTTTATAGTTCAGGAGTTTTTTGGTGGCCATCCATAAAGATTTGTCAGTCGTGTTGAGGTTTTCATTATCTACTATATATTTGTCAAATACCACTCACTCATTTAACACGAAATCTCAGAAATCACCGAACGGATTGGAATGAAATTCGATATGTAGCTTCCTCTAGGGCCGTAGGTGCTCGCTAAGAAAGGAATAAAACAAAATCGGCCTGGATCGCGGCTAATTCGCGAAAAATGCGATTACAATTTTTATTGGGTGAATAATAATAGATTAATTGTCATATGGTATTTGGAGATAAGCTAAGTTAAAAAATAGGTTAGATGTTTAAGCCGCACACTTTGACCACAAATTAAGTTCCTTAAGTTGTAAACAAACAAAAATAAGATCGATGTCGAAACCTTATAATATGGTACTTTCTGTGAACTGTGATGTTCGCTGCAGAGGTGGACCCTTAAAAGTTTGAGTTGTTTCGTGACAAGAAGCTATTAAAAGACTTATGTTAAAGAAGAGGTTAAAAGACTTATGTTCTCTGGTGATGACATATAAGGACAGTTCGATGTAGGGACAAAAAACTGATAAGATTCAGTGAGTTCTATCAAGTGTATGATTCTCTTCAGTATCGTCTCATGTTCTACCATGGAGAAGATGGGTACAGTATTAACATCCCTCAGCGTTACCCAAACACCAATACACCACTTAAGAAAACTGTGTCTGCAGCTGATTTTTACGCCTAAATGTTGATGGAGCGAGAAGGTAAACAACCTTATTTACTTTAATTTCGTAATCTCCTTAACCAATTTATGCTTTATATGTAAGCAAAAATGGAAACAGAAATACTAAACTTTATTCGAAAAAATCAAAAAAGTTGAGGAGTTGAGACTATATTCACTTAAAGTATGCCATAAGAAAAACTGATGGTCATGTATCAGAGCTGGGTAAGATGGTAGTGCTGCCTCGAAGCTTCACAGGAGGACTATTAAAATAATATAAAATTAACTTTTGCAAATTGTCAAATTTACTTATTGAAATTATTCTAAGAATGGAATTCTTTAGGTTTATTTAAGTAATAATAATTATCAATGTTAAGCTTAACTTTTACTAATTTAAGTTGTCCTAATCCTAATAATATTAAACCAAGCGGAGCAGGGTACTTTCAGCTAGTATTTATATAAATTTTGAATTTTTTTATTTCTGTTTTTAGTTTGTTAGTCAATGTGTTGTAGTTATTTTTGTCTGACGGATATCTGGTTCTGTGCCACCTGGCTCTTGCTTTTTGCTTTTCTCTCAAAAGGATGCGAAGATGTTGTGGCAAATTACTCTGGAGAGATTTGTATGTTTTACTTTTTGAGGTTTTATCTATTATGCTATTGCGTATTGATATCGTTAATATTTCTATGGTAGTATCAATGTCTTGTTTTGTTTTAAGTCTATTTTCATTTCCAAATCATATCGAAAACTGTCCCAGTATACTTGGCCAGTAATCAATGAAGGATGGGTGGGTTTAGGAACAGAAGTTGAATGCAGGGAAAGCAGTTCCGGACTATGATTGGAGGAAAGGTCATTTAGGAATTTTATTGTGAGCTGGGATGATGATACCTGGGAAGTGATGAATATATCGAGGATATCAGGTCATTTTTTGAGGGATGTTGGCCAATATGTAGGGTTCATAGGTGGAATGATGGAATAGGTATTGGATGTGGAGACTCGGGATAGGATGCTGCCACGGGAGTTAGATGATCGACAACCCCACCGTTGGTGTTTAGCATTGTACTCTCCTCCTGCTATGAAGCGAGGTCCTAGGGATCGGAATAAGGATTCAAGATGATTATCTGGAGGGCAATATACAGCTGAGAAAGTTAAATTGTAAGGGCTTGTGGATATGCTTGTATTTCTACAGTTGGAGTGGAAGGAATAAGGGAATGGGGTAAGGATTTATGGATAAGGATACAAGAACCAGCATGTGCTGTGTTGTCTGGATGGTCTGTTCTATAAATGATATAGTCACGTTTGTAGAAATGTGATCGGTTTGTGAAGTGGGTCTCCATCAGTCAGGCAATATCAATGTTATTATAATGAAGAAATATGTCATGTTCGTCTCGGTGGTTATGTAGTTCATTCGCATTCCACAAAATGATGGTCAGGGGCTTTGTGCTCATTGTGGAATATTGACTGGGACTTGATAAAGGACTGTGGTGAGGAGTGAAATGAGAGGTTCGATCATTTCTTTTAGCTCGGATAGGAAGGATGATAGGATTATATTGATGTCTGCTGGATTTGTGACAAGATTTGGTTCAGGGAGCTGTGATGGAGGGTTGTATCTAGGAATGCTTGGGATTTGGACCCTTCTTGGGATACTAGGAACAGTGTCAACTTTTAATGATGTTTGGGTTGGAAGGTTTGCTGTAGAAGAAGTTTGGATTGAAATTGGGTGTTGCTTTTGTGGTGGTAGTTTTACTCGTAGAGGAAGATGATATGGAGGAATATCCTGACTAGGAGGTTGAGTTTTGGGAGGAACAGGTTGTGGTTGGGAGGTTTGAGGCATCTGATGTCGAGCCTGAGGATTTCCTATTATGTTTGAGTACGTTGATCAAATTCTCTTCTAAGGAGGATTGATGGTTGATTTAGTAGACAGCTGAGGTTCTGTTGTGAAAAGGTGATCTTCATGGTCTTGGTGGAGGGTATTTGGAGGATCTATATGTTTTGTTTCAGCTTCATGAGAGTTGTGATGTCGATTTTTCGAAGCTGCATTAAAATATTTTTGCCTTTGTAGGTTTTTGTGCACGACGCACCTGGCTGGATGGTGGCAGTATGATTTTGTATGTCCGAGACTTTGACATCTATTACACTGCACAATAGCAGATTTTTGTTTTGGCTGCTCAAATCGCACAACTGAGTAGCAGAGTCTGGTGATTTTAAATATTTCAATATTGTTGCTGGCAGGTTCCAAGTCAACATAAAATAGCGGTAGAGGAAATTTTTGTGTAGGGTGGAGCACGCACGAGATGTTTCTGCAGTTGTGACCAATCTCTTCTATGTCCTTCTTGATATTTTCTGTTGGAGTGGTATTATGAAGCCCTCTTAAGACTACTCGGTACAATTTATCTTCTTTTAGCTGGTATGAATGAAAGTTATAGATTTTGGTAGTCAGGATATGAATAAGTTTTTTATAATGGTCTTTATTCGCGGTATTAATTTTTTTGTCTCTTACACGTGAAAAACATTTAAAGTTTGTCTGACCAATAAGATTTGATATTTCTTGACAAAACGGCCAGAACTCCTGTATGTAGGAGACAAAAACTGGTGGTGTTGGAGGTTCAGAAAATTCTTTAGTTTGTTGAGATGGCTCGGTAGGATGTTCTTCCAGGGCTGAAAATTTATTACTGGTGGGGATTGTATTTATAGATTGATCTATTTTTGTGATTGCAGTGGTTTTACTGCGAGTTGTAGGAGGTGTTGATACCTGTTTCCCTTTGGTTTTTTATGTTTATTTTTGTTTAGTGAGTTTCCGGCAGATCCAGGGGCAGTGTTCCGATGTTGTTTTTGCAACATCCTTTGAGAAAGATATTGTGAGTCTGACTCACTAATTTCAGACATTGGTGTCTCTTCCTCTGATTCAGAATTCGCAGTCACCATTTTATAATAAAAAATAAAAATAAAGCAAAGTAATAATTAAAATTAAAATTATTCTTACTAAACTAAAATAAACAGACATAAAATACAGAAAAATCTAAACATTTTTCTAATGAAAGAGAGAAAAAAAAAATGTATATATTCCTGAAGACAGAGCCTCGAACGCAGGAAAATGATTTTAAAGTTCAGAGCCTACGCCACAAGCTACTAGTGACTGTAGTGGCAGGTAGCTAAAGTTATATTTAGCTCAACCTGGAGTGCCGACCAGTAAGAGACTGTCACTCGTGGATAGCCTATACCTCATGTGCACCAGTTTTCTCACTTGTAATTGTTAATTTAAGCACTAACCTGATTTTACAATTATCACATTATTGTTCAGTGTAATATAAAGCGTAAGTACACAAGTTTACACAACAGTAGGTAGCCTAATACCATTAGGAAAACAGTTTAAAGCCAGAGCGATAACGGGAGTGAACTGCTATTTCGGCCATGACACTTAAACTTATTTTTAAAAGTTAAAAAATATTGTTTGATTCTCACTTTTGAAATAACTACCGTACTCCCTAAGTTTGCTCTTAATTAAAATAATACAGCAGTACATAAATTCATCTGAAAAGTGAAATATTTTAACATTTTTAACTCTTTACAAAAAAACAAAAACATATATATATATATATATATATATATATATATATATATATATATATATATATATATATATATATATATATATATATATATATATATATAAAGAACTTACTCCCTTAGTTACAGATTACTCATTCTGTAGAAAAAAAAATTTTTTTAATCAGTTGATAAGTGGATTACTTTTCCTTAGAGTGAATCCAGTTCTATTCCTGACTTCCTTAGGAGGCTTATAACAAAATGTCAGAGATAATTCTTGAAGTCAGATATACTAACTGTTATCAGGTTTTTTCTTACATCAGGTATGGTCGAATAAACTAAAATCAGATCTAAATGAGAAAATTTTAGTAAGACAATATGAATTTTCAATTTTCTTTAAAAAAAAAAAATTCTTTAATTTTTAGTCTAAACATAATTATTTATACTTCAATGGTTTTAATTTTATCATTATTATGTTGTTGTTTTTTTAGATGGATATGTCTGTTGGCTGTAGCTCTATAATTTTTTGTTTAACAGTTTTTTTACCCTCAAATCAGATTTTGACAAACTCTTGCTCTGTTAGTGTTGATTGGGTCAAATTTTGCCAATAGTTTCCTAATCAAAAATTTAATGTAGAATTTTTTTATACATATTTATCATTCGTCGCTAGGACCTACTGTTTAGGAGCTGTATTGGTTTGAATAAAAAAAGTCATGTTTGAAACCCTATTTTTTCTCAACTTTGCTTATTTTGAATAATCATTAATTATTAATTTAAGTAATTTGATTTTTTTAAATTCTAAAATGTTAATTGGGAAAAGCAGTAGATTATAGATAGACATATCCTAATTATAGAAATTGAATTTTTTCCTTATTTTTTATCACTGTTAGGTACTAGAGAAAGGCCCGACGATGGTGCAGTTACCAGTATTGAGTATTATCCATTGTATGTTACATTATGTTGATCTCACACTGGCAGGAGCACAGACACTCTATGCTGATCTCTTAAAGGTTATATCTAAATACATTGAGGTGAGCCAAAGAGCTTATTATTATTAGTTTGTTAATATATTACAATTTGGTATCATATTATTTGTAAATGTTCTCTGTGGTCTCCTGATATTGTTCAACAGGGCATCCATTGGAAGGAAGCCCTAAAGGTGCTGAAGCTAGTCGTCACACGCAGTTCTACTCTAGTCGCTCCTCCACTCACTAGCCATCACACGCACTGGGAACCTTCACCTCACCTCTCGTTCACAGACGTTGAGCTATTTACCAAAAAGGAGCTGCCAGGTTTGTGTTTTCATTATTTTATATGTTTTCTTGATATTCATATAATAAAATTTATTCTATATTTTTGTATATATCTGATCAATGTTGAGTGTTTTTTTATTTCCAAGATAAATAAGGTTAATGCTTTAATTTATTAAAAAAAAAAAAAATGGGAAACTTACGAGTGCCTACATTTTGCCTATGTATCACATGGAAAACAGCTTATTTCTAGCATGTGAACTGTGCTCATGCACTAGTAGATCTTAGTTTTTAATCTATGAATTAAGATATAATTAACAAAATAAACCACATTACATTTATCCTGTAAGGTAAAGATTAAGAATTTAAAAGCCAAATAAATATTAAATTATGAAGTAATAAAAAATTTAATAAAACAATGTTTGAACTCAATGAAAACAATAATATTTTTAGAACCTCTTTTGGTCAATTAATATCATAACAAAAATCATAATGTTCTTTTGTTTTAAAGAAAATCAATATGTTTTTTCATACAACCTTAAGTTAACATTAAGATTTTTAGAAATTTTGATGCATAGAAATTTTTTTCAAATAAAATATGTTAAATACTAGTCAATAGGTATTGGCCACTCCAAGCTAAAATCGATAAATTTACATGTTTGTATATCTTTATGAATAACCAATATATTTTTTAAAAATCCAACTCAGTTTTAGATTTTTTGCCAAGACCTAACAAATCCATCTGGTTTTGTATGAAAAAAAAAATTAAATTAATTTTTATATCCTTAATCAAAAACTTTTCTTTTTTAAAAAAATAATGTATTATAGTAAAACCTCTGTAGCTTTTGTTGGGAAAAGCTGATATTAAACAAACAGGATGGGTAAGAAGCATATTTTTGCCTCCTTCAACATGCAAACAACAGAATGTTTTAGCCATTTATAAATATCTTATATTTCTATCTAAAATCTCTCTTTTTTTTTCCACATCAAGTATTTTATAACTGATGAGAAAAAAACTAAAGAGAAAAAAAATATGTTTTTACTTCTCTCTATATCACCCTATTAAAACCTGCTCTGACACAATTCTTCCATTTATCTCTTGGTCAACCCTTCGTTTTTTTAAAATTTATTCATGTTAATGTATACTGATAAATTTTTAATTAAATCATCAGATTCACTATTTTTCAGTTTTCTATTTTTTGGACAGTTGTGTATTTAAAAAAAAAGTTAAAAAATTATATTCATTCTTTTGTACAATTAAAAGAATAAAAAATAAATATCAATCGATACAATTATGTCTAGTCGAATATCAATCTATACATGTAAGATTAAGAGTTTTTAACTATTGTTTTATTAATATCATAAAAGGAAGGACTATGGACTTCACCTTTGATGTTACCAAAACCCCTCTCATTGGCCTTAAAGCTAAGACCAAAGGTAAAGAAGAAGGAATAGAAGAGGCCAACAGTTCATCACCGAGGAGATCGGTATCTCTTTCTCCAGCTGATAGTCTTAGCGTTCCAGGCTGGAAGAGGCCCTGGATATCACAGGTATACCTAAGGTCTCCAATATATTTTGTAACATTAAGACATATTTTAATAATTAAAATAATTTCAAAATTATTTCAAATTCAGGGAAGAGTTCGAGAATCACTCGTTAATCTGCTAACAGCATGTGGGCAAAGAGTTGGCTTACCAAAGAGCCCATCTGTAAGTTATTTTTATATTTCTTGCTTTATGATTTTCAGTAAATGAGGATAGTTGTAGCCTTACCTGTCAGCCTCTCAATGTATACTTGTAAAGTAGTACTCTATAATTATGTATACTGTCTTCTTTTTTCTAAGTACTAGAACTAATTTTGATTTTATATTTTAAAGATATCCTGCATGTTTGTTTCTCATCTAGTCTAGTTTACTGACTGTAATATATTTTTGTTAAAGTGCATTAAATTTACATTACAGCAAATTGTAATATCAAAAAATATTTAGAACACTTAAACATCTTTATTTCACTAATATGAATGATTTTTTTTTTTTAATTTTATATTAAATTAATTGATGAATTTTGATATTTCTCATAGGATGGTTTAATTAACCGATTGGCAAAGGTAATAGATTTTATTCTATTCATTTACACCATAAATTAATAATAAAGTATGTACATTATATGCTTATTAAACATATTGTAAATATTGTTATGTATATACTGTACAAAATGAATGCACAACTTTATAATACTGGGACATAAAATAAATTTCTAATACAAAAAGGAAACATAAATAATTATAAAAATATTTTTATTTCATAAAAAGAATTATGATGTTATTCATATTTAGATTCAATTGAAAAAAAAAAAAATATTATTATAGCTAAATAATTGCTTTGTAAATAACAATCTCGAGGGGTTAAAAAAATGTATGTTGAGGGCCATGTTTCTAATTTATTATTTCTCTGTTGTTTGAATTTTTTTTTTTTTATTTACAGAGTACAATTAAATTTTGTCAAGTTCAGTTATAGGAGTTCAGAGTGTTGTAAACCAAGAATAGTAAAACCTTAATAGGAAGGAAATTATTGGAACTTAATTTCCTATATTTAATCAAAGGTTTTGTATGTCATAACTAAAGGCCGGATTTTGTGCAGAAAAATTTTTAAAACATGCAATAAAAATTAGCCAAACATGCAATAAAAACTTGCCAAACGTGCAATAAAATAAAAACGCATTGACAATTCAACCTTCTGCTGATTCTAGTAAGTCCCTGGGGGTCTGTAATTTAATAACAATTTTCTCTTGTCAGGTATGTTTTGTAGTGTATTCTTACAAAAAAAAAATTTAAAGTGCTGCAGTTTATTGAATGAAATATTGGAAGCGACTATGGCTTAACATAAATAGGTAAAAAAAGTATATTATTTGCAGGTTTGTGTGAGTAACTGTTACTTGGATATTTGTGCTGCAGTTTACTGTATGTACTACCCCCCTCCCACCCATGATTATAAAATATATTGGAAATAGTCAAATGCCATTGTGTGCTACTTATGAAAAGATAGAATGTTCTTACTTGAGTTGCAACTAGCATCCACTTGAGATAGAACCAATTGATTTATTGTAAGATGAGAAAAAAATCGTTTTCCCGACTGATTTTAATACTGTTTTTTTCCAAATGTTAATTTTTTACGATTGGCTAGCTGTCACTATAGGCATTTTCACTATCACTTGTATTTTAGTTTACCGAACTAAACTCAACCGTAGAATGAAATGAAAATAAAAGAGTAGGATGGAAGATAGAGTAAAATCAAATTAAAAATTCTCGGAATGGTAGTACAAAGAGAAGGTTGTTCAGTATTATATGATTTCTTTAATGAGTTCAAAGAAGTAATTGGAAACCATGTTTTTTTTTTTTTCTTTCTTTTTTTTCCCCTTGCTAAATTATATAGGAAATGTTTTTGTTGATTTAAAATAAATTACAATTTTTCTCAAATGATAAATAAATAATATATATATATATATATATATATATATATATATATATATATATATATATATATATATATATATTTTTAATGTTTATCAATAATATAATATCCAAAATGTGCTCTCCTGCTCTTAAAACCTAAAATGAGCTAAATTGTGCAGTGACTTTTTCCATTATTGATAGTTAATCGAATTGGACTCATAAACAATACATTTGTGCATAAATCAACCCTTACAATTACATCCAAGACAAAAAAAAAATTATTCTCCTAACATAGTCATTCTTGCTAAGCTACCTTTCTAGCTGTTGATCATTGTTTTCTTTTACCATTATTGATAGTTAATTATAACATCAATTTTTCTTAAATTTTTTGAAGAATCTTCATTTGAATTGATTTATTAAGCAAGACTGCTAAAGTTCTTAAGTTAAATACATGTATTAGTTTAAAATTAAATACTTTTTTAATACCATTCCAGGTTTATTTATTAACAAAAATAAATTTTGCATACAATACTAAATTTTTGTTTTCATTTAATGATGAACTATCCATTTTGGCAAGAAAAAAAATTAGTACAATGACTTGTACCGAAAATGTTAAATTAAATAAATTTTATATGTGTCATTGAATATGACCAAGACATCATAAGAATAAAAATATGCCATTAGAGACCATTAGGACATTAAGAAAGGCAATCTTTTAACTTACATGTTTTCATATCTTCAAATTTAAGAGTTTGAAAAATTATTTTGTTTTGTTTCTCTAATTTTTGTATATAATAATGTTTAAACATTACTTAAATCTTTGTGGATAAGATTTAAATATTAAAATAAAGATTAAATAAAATAATTTGGGGATTACTGGAAGCATTAGGGTGAATGTTCTAGAGTGCCCAGTTATGATAGTTTATATAAGAATTATAAAGAATTCTTATAATTGAAATCAAATAATTCAGATTGATAAATCTTGATTCAATTAAATAATCTTAATTAAATAAATATAAAATAATAATCCTTAATTAAATAAAATTGTTAACTTAACTTTCTTAGAAGAATCCTTCATTGTCATCAACCATAGCCTAAACCACATCACAACTTCTAAAATATTGGATCAAAAACAATTTTTAAAAATCTATACTTAATGTAACTATTAAATAAATCTTTCAAAATTATATTTATCAAAAGTCTACTTTAAATTCTTAAATATCTGAGTGTGTTTACTTTAAAATATATAATTGCTGACTTAACCATAATTATTCGTGCTCTCTTTTTTTTTTACTTGTTTACTACGTATTATTCTTACCAAGGTTAGATAAAGGTACACTTAACATTGTACGTGAATATCCAACAGAATTGTGTCTGAACTAAATAACAACTCTTATCTCCACTCCTCCTAATAAACTCTGATATTTTAAAATAAATTATCATTTCAGCAGCCATTTGTTTCTTTTAAACTTTTGTACTTTTTGTTATTTTTATATGAAGAAATTAGGAATGAAAATTTGAACTCATAAAAATCTTAGATAAATTTTTATGTGTTTGGTGATACTATTTTAAGGGTCAGTGACTAATATCATTTTATTGCTAACTGGAGAAATTGTTAGAATATGGAAATAATTCTAGTTGCAAATATGAATTATTTAAAATAATTAAATGATTATATAGAATATGATTTAAAAGAAACATTTTGAAATGTTATTATAACTTTTATTAGACATAAATATTCTGTTATGTTTCCTTTTTACATATTTTTTCATTTTAATGGAAAATCGTTTCTACTATATATTTCTTACTTTAAAAAGATTTTTAATCAAGTTAGATTTAATGATTTAAAACTCTTTTGTTTTAAAGCAAATTAACGTAATTTCTTTACAGTTTTGAAATATAAGTTTATCAAACTAAATATTTTTTTTATTATATTATTCCTATTTAATTTATTAACCATTAATATATTTTTGCTTAATATCCAGTCATTGTACAAATGGAGAGTTGAAATTATGACTGTTTTAATTATCTATCTTTCTGTTTTTTCAATTTTTTTTTTTTTTTTTTTTTTTGCATGATTATTGTATGTATTAAAAGAAATATAAAAAAAAGTAAGGACTAGCATGTTTTGAGTGTTTTTGTTTGTTTCCCGCAAGCGCTACCGTGGAAGAACAAGTGATCCAAGCACAGTATGTACATACATAAAGAAATTAAATCATCACAAAGTCATTAATAGCACATGGTTTACTTTTATTTTAAGATTCTAAAGTAAACTGCAAAAACTCGATTAACCCTGCCTCTCATTCACTGGGTTTATAGTTAAGATAAAAATAGCAATAGAAATACTGCACTATATATTTTATTAAAACCTTTTTTTTATTATTGTTCATAATATTAAAATTCTGAATTTAATTGTGAATCAAAATAATGTTCACAAATATTTGTATCTTTCACTTTAAACAAATATAACATAACTTTAAAAAATACTTATATTTAATTAATTATAATATGAAAGATCCTACAGGTTATATACAATTTTTTTTTATTTGATAAAACATTTTTGGTCCTGTGGTTAATTAGCTGATAAGTATATTTTAACAGATTTTTTTAAAAATTTATTATTTTAATAAATTTAAATGTTGTAAATAGCTATTACAAATCACACTCCCATTGTTGATCTTTATGTGATAAAAAAGGATAATCAACAGTAGTTCTATTTTGTGAATTGAAATGCAAAGTTTTTTTATTTGGTATCTGAAGTTACCTTTGAACACCATATGTTGGCATTATCAGTGTTGGTGGTTAACTTTTGATAGATATAAGTGGCCAATAATCCATTTTTGAAATTGACTTCCATTATTTCCCAATCTCTACCTTTTCTTACGGATGTTCCAATTCTCAGATTCTGGTTCTGTTTTTGTAACGATCCGTTCCACTTGAGATCTTGTTTATAAGGTTTTCAATAGCTCTATTGAACAACTTAATCTTAAGCTTTTTTTTATTACCTCCAGGTTTTTGAAGTATGTTTTGTTTTACACACTACTAGAAGTTTTGATTTTTATCGAGGTTTAATATATTCTCAAATTATGTTATAAATCATTTAAATGTTTTTGAAGAATGAGGAAATATTTTTTATGCTATGAATGTGTTGAATCAATAAATACGCAGGTCAAGTGCAGTATGCCTGTGTATTTATTTAATCTTCTATCATAAAATTTGAAATTTAAATAGTCAGTATTTAAATTATGATCGAAGTAAAATTTTACTTAAATTTGAATATATATAATCTTAAGTAAACTTTGTAGAAGACTCCAATTACCAACTAAGCTCTAGAGGATGAAGAAAAGTCTGAAGATGTGGCTTGTTTATTAAACCCTCATGTTATACAGATTGATATGCCTAGCTAGTTCTTGCTGTTGCTTGGTTCTTATTTGCTGAGGCTGACATCAAGAATGTGATGTACTTCATCAGAGTTCTAAAATTACCATTTGAATCAAAGCTCTTAAGAGTTATTAATTTTTCAATATTTTCAAAAACTTGTTTTTAGTTTCTCCAATTCATGAATATATGAAAAGTGGAAATTTTGGTATTTCATTCAACATTAGGTGGCTTGAATATCTTGAGCACGTTATTGTATACAGTAGCTATTGTCTATTCTTTATTAGATTGTTGTGAATGTATAGGCCTGAAGGAAATTTGGCAGTCTAAAATACTTGATTGTTAAGTATGGCAAATCTGAAACTATTATCCTTCACTGGCTTTAGCTATAATAATAATAAATCAAATCAGAAATTATTATAATTAATAAATATTATTATTTTACAATAAATTATTCCAATCAATTTTTTTTTTTTTTACAAGTGAATTGACCACTTAAGATCACGCTACAACTTTGTTTCTTCTTGGTGCAAAAAAACTCATTCATGCGTTCACAATCCCCTCCAAATTATTCAATATGTTCCTAAATCTATCTGTGTCTTATAGTTGGTCTTTTGAGATGTATTATCTTTCCATATCCATTTTTGTTTGGTAAGTCTATTTTGGTCCATTCTTTATAGGTGTCCGAGAAATATGAACCTCCTTTTCTTCATACTTTCGGAGATTCTTTCTACTTTCTGATAAACTTCTTCATTGCTTTGAAGTTTCAATATTCTTTCAGTTTGAACAGCACCCATAAGGTTTCTGAGGATTCTTCTTTCCAAGACTTCTAGTCTATCCAGCTTGTAGTTCATGGACAGACGTTCACTGGCATATGGACATTCTGTCTTCACCATGGTGTTTTATTTTTTTATTTTGACTTTCCAGGATAACCACTTCTTATTGTAGATGTTATTCCTTTCATTAATGATAATATTTGTTTTTATTTATTTTTTTAATTATAACTAGTTATTATTCATTGGTGATTAAGTACTGTTATAAAAAAATATGTATTTATTTTCTATGTTTTTAATAAAAAGGTTTATTTATTTGTCAAAGAGTTTCAGTTGTTTTATAGAAGGTATAATGCAGTATAAAATAATTTTAAAAAGAGAGGAAGTGATAAATAAATGTATATATAAATTGATTGATTGATGGATGGGTAGGTAGTCAATATTATTATGTGTAATTAATGAAATTTAATATTTTTATTTCTGGATTTCAGAGTTGTAACAGAAAAAATAATAAATTTTAAATCTATAATAATATTTAAATTTAATATCAATTCTACATTTTTATAGGATTATATGATGGTAAAAGTAATTTTATTGTTCTATTGAAGGGTATATACGATACAACAATCGATCTGCTTAAAGATACGAATAATTTATTTGACCTCAAGAGCTTTTTCTTGCTGGATCATCATTATTATTTCAGTGGGCCAAATCATCTTTCTATGAACTATTTACACTGACAGTAATGAGAAACTTATCTTATTATTTTCTCAGTCTATGAATGCCCTGTCAGTTCAATCATTATGATAGGCTACACACTGAATGTAATATTAAATTTATTTATACATAAAATTTTATCTACAGCTTGTTACTGAACATAAAATAAATACAGCTAGTATCAATAACTGAAGAATGATAAAGTAACAATTTCATTATTTCATAATTTCAACTGTGAGTGTTTTTTATTATATAATTATTATTGAATTTTGCATGATACCTGTTATGTTCTTGCAAAGAAAAAATTTCTGTTTGCTGTTAACATTGTGGGTACCAAATTGGTTGCATGATGGCTTGCTTAACTTTTCTCCTCATATTTTTTGTTCTTCTGAATGTAAATAGATACATTTGTAACTAATTTATATGTTTTTTGACATATTTTATATCTGACATTTTGTTTTTATTATATCAAAATGAAACAAAGCGTTACTCATGATCATTTGTCATTAAAGTTTTTATTCTTAATGTTTATCCAACTATGTAAGTTAAAATAAAACTTTTAATTTAAATAAGTAATTTATAATTAATATTTAATGAAAAACAAACTGATTTTTTATTATTTACCAAAAATATGAAATGTAATAAAATTTAAAAAACACAATTTTTTTAATCTATTATTTCACATTATTCGCTTTTTACAAAATTTCAGATTATATTTTTTTAAACAAATGTTTTAGACGTTACTGATATAACTTTTATAGAAAAAATATTTTGTAAGAAGTACCATCAAATCAAAAGAAAAAAGGTTCTTGTGACACTGTTAAAATTCAATTTTTTATATAAAATACACAAATCTTTCATTCTCTATTTTTTATCAGTGTTTGTTGGAGGTGATTAAATTTTTGTTTGTAAGAATAGTATTTTTATAATATCTTCCTTGAAAATCTGAAATAGTCATTAAATTAGCTTAATATAAACTATATATTTAACATGTATTGGTATATCATTGTTGTTATTTTTTTTTGTAGGTTATATTTAGTCAGAGTTCTGAGGTAATGGAGCGCCAGAGTAGTGTTGCTTCATCCACTGAAGAAGTTTCCGGTCCTGATCTATCAGCTGGCTCCCAGAACCCGGACCATTTTGGTGTTTTTAAAGACTTTGATTTCTTGGAATATGAGAGTGAGAGTGTTGAGGTATTATACTTTATTTAATAAATATTTCTTTAGTTATTATTTTGCTATGGTTTATTATATTCAATATATTTTAGGGCGAAAGCACAGACAACTTCAATTGGGGCGTTCGTAGAAGAGTACTTAGTGAAGGAGATGGAGAAATAGACCCAGCCTTGCGCATGTTGGAGGAGTCTGTAAGCGAAACGACACCAGTACTGTCCACAAGGAAGGTATGCCAATTTTTAACTGTAATTTTTTATGTATTTATTCATTTTTTATTTTTATCTAATAAACCTTTTTTTTTTTTTTAATAATTGGAGGGTCATGTGAAAGAACTATCAAATGTTATATTGCTTAAAAACCTAAGAACTTTGAACTCCATTACTTGGTCTATGATAATACTTGTTTGCTATTCTGTCTCTTTACCTCGCATTAGCTTTGGATATATATTCTTTCTTAGCTGAATGCTATCATATATCCATTCTTTCAATAATAAGTTCTTTGTTCACAATATAAAATCAAGTTGATTCTGTCCCTCGCCAAACGCCACCAGTTGTCGCCTACATACTGTGTAATTTCATCCTTCCATATAAGATACGGGCGACTCCTTTTCCTTCTGTCTTCTCTCGGGATCCACTCGGTCCATGCCTTGAACCATCTTTCATCGTTCTTCCTTGCCAAATGTCCTGCCAAATTCCATTTTAGTCGGTGAGCTTCGACTGTTTAGCTTTTAATATTAGCTTTGCGAAGAATACATGCATTTTTAACTTTATCTTTGTAATTGCCATTAGGCTCCTTAGAAGCTTCATTTGCATGGAATTTAATCTACGTTCATGTTTTTGGTTAATGTCCAAGTTTGGGCCCCGTAGAGAACCGTAGTGTATGCACATGTTGTAAGGACCTTGGTTTTAAGTGCTATTGCTAGGTTGCTTTTGAAAATGTTTTTGAGTGACCAATATTTACACCAACCGAGCTTTATTCTTCTATCTATTTCTTTATTCATTTTTTCCTTGAATGTAATTGTTTGTCCTAAATATATACACTCTTTTACATACTCTATCTGGTTATTATTTGGATAAATTGGAATTTCAATGGAATTGGTCATTATCTTTGTTTTTGCTGTGTTTATGACCTGTCCATACTTCTTGCTGGTTTCTACTATGCCTCCTATCATTCTCCTTAGACCATTGATGTTCGGTGATGGTAGACATATAACATCAGAAAAATGTTATCTTTTTAGAGATAGGGATTTTTTTTTTTTTTTTTTTTTTTTTTTTTTTTTTTTCTGAAAGCAATTATTGAAATGAAAGATGGACAGAAAAATAAATTAAGAGTCCACTTGTTGTATAGCCCCCATCTGCCACTTAAGGCTGCAATATTTTTCTTTAAAGATTAGGAATTTAATCACTTCAAGAAACCTGAAATCACTTAAATTCAGCTCACTGCGAGACATATAATGAAAATAAAACTAAATTTTAATCATCCTCACTTGTACTTCTTTCTGATCAGGCCAGCATTATCAACTACAAATCAACCATATCCCATAGTTACTTCAGAGTCATGGCCATCATTTATACATGTTGGAATACTGTTCTTTTTTTTTTACCGAATGATATATTTTAACATTCTTAAGTATTTTTTGTCAACCTGCCTCAATTTAAAAAACTTGGTAAAAGAAAAAAAAAAAAAAGGAGCTCCCACATTCTCCTCTTTTTTCATTTATTGGATTCTGCTCTTCATTTTCCAATTGTGTAGCAATAAGAATTGGGGATCCATTTCAATCTACTACACTACTCTCACCTTTCTCAAAATTTCATGATTACAGCAATATATATATTTTAAAGTTCAATGCATAAACCAAATCATTTTTAAAAGTGGTTTGGTAAACCTTCCTCTTATATGAAAATCCATCATGTTTATAACCTTCTTCTTTCTCTAGCTCTTTTGTGCCTTTCAGCATAGAGCTCGACATGCCTCAGCCCACCTTTTCCATTCCTCTCGATCCATAGCCATCCATTTCATCTGGTTGATGGTCCTTGCGTGTTCTCTCCCCAGCTTTTCAGTATATTCAAAATATGTGATTCGTGGCCAGCCAATGGGTTGTCTTCCTTCCAGTCTTGCCTCCATATTCCATTTTACCTTTCTTTCTTCAGGCATTCTACATAAATGCCTTAACCACTTTAGCTGTCGTTCCTTCATCCTAGTCTTTATAGATGGCACCTTCAGATCCTCTCTAATGATCTAATTCTGGATACAATCCCTTCTTGTCTTTCCAGCCACTCTCCTTAGGAATCTCATTTCTGAAGTGGTGAGTCTTTTAATATGGCTATCAAGGGCAGTCCAAAGCTCTGCTCCATTTATGAGGGCCGGTAGGAACACTGCCTTGAAGACAACTATGTTTATAACCAGCCTTTATAATAGAAGAATTTAAAAGTAACCAATGACATAACTCTGCCAATCCTGAAAGTTTTAAATATCTTCTACTTTTCTTTATGCTGAAGACTCTTAAGATTTAATTTTTTTTTTTTTTTTTTTTTTTTTTTTTTTTTTTTTTTTTTTTTTTTTTTTTTTTTTTTTTAAGGTATATTATGGAGCTTTATTTAAATTAACTGAATTATTATCTGGCAATATATGAGGCTATGAGAGCAAAAGTGGCCTAACCCACAAAATATAAAAAAAATCTGATTTAGTAATTTTTTGCAACTATAACACCAACAGATGGCGTTATAGTTGCAAAAAATTACTAAATCAGATTTTTTTTATATTTTGTGGGTTAGGCCACTTTTGCTCTCATAGCCTCATATTTAAATTAGATATTTGCTGATGGCATAGCGTTAAAAATATATTATTGGCAAATGATAGTTTTTTTTTTTGTACAGTATTATTAAGATTGAGTTGTATCTTGAGGTAGTGTCAAGAGGTAATTAGAGCTGTCTTGCCAGGCAAAGTTTTCAAGATGACTGTTTAATATCAGTTGAAAAGAAATTAATTTCTGATACTGTTTTAATATAGCCGTATGGTGGAAGTGAAGGTGTTGAAGAGTCTTCTGATGATGAGGTCGGCTCTGAAAGTCCGTTGGATGAACTTGCCCCAGGTGAGTTTGTGCCATCATCACCTGGTTGTCAGCAGTATACGGCTCTATCTCTTTCTCTCAGGGAAAGAAGTAATTCTACCACTCACTCAGATACCAGGTAAATTATAGTTAAATTGTGTTATTTTCTTTCCAAATTGTTAATCTTCACTAACTGCTATTAATATGTCTCAGCAGCTCCAGTGTCGGTGATATGGGTGAGCTTACTCCTTGCAATGCCTCTCCTAACTTGTCTGGGATAATGGCCTTCAGGCCGATCACAAGGCAGGACTCTGAGGAGGCCTGGAGGGTGCATATACAATCTCTAGTCTCTCATGTACCTACATCTCCTCTCCACATCTTCCATTTGTTACACCGTGTTGTCAAGGTAAAGAAACCTTATTAAATATAATCAAAAAATTATTTTATTGATCTTGATTTCTCTTTAAGTGCACATTGCATGCATAACTATGCACAGGCCCATATTTTATGCCAGAAGTTATTATTATTTTTTTTTTTCCTGGACCAGATTGTGAATCCTAATTATTTAATTTGTTTGAAGTATTTGGATTTGAGGGAAAATAAGATTTATTTTTTTAATTTCATGATTTTTGTTTATTTAATTTAATGACCACTTCATAAAGCATATTAGATCAGTTTTATACTTTCCTCCATTTCAAATAATTATTTTCTCTTGTACTGACACAAACTTAAGAGAACTATCAGAGGAAATATGTTTTAAGTAAGGTTACCCTCAGTTTGGTGCAAATCTTTTAAATCTGCAGTGTTTCCACACTGAAATATAATGGAATGAATCTTAATTATATGCTTTGGCGGGCTTTTTCAAAAAATATGAGTGAATAGATGGAGCCTCTGCGACACAGTCATTAGAAGTCATTGTCATTATTGTAAGCAATTAGTTTCAGTTTCAACTCTAAAATTCAATATATTGCAACTTATCAGATGTACTAGAAAAAAAAAAGCAAGCTAATAATTACAGAAATGGAGAACTTATTCGCCTTCAATGTTACCAACTCATGTTATGGGACACATGAGGGCAACAGATTTTGACGTTTTGAATTCAAATTTAACCATGAAAACAAATCAATGACCATGGAAAAACTTGTTTAAGTTTAAGATGAAAGTACCTTTCAGCTACTTGTTACAGTTAGGTTACAAGAAATTTCATTTAGACACCACTATGGCTTGGGCACAGAAATTCGTATATAATGGGAGAATGACCACATATATAAATAAAGTATAATAAAATTGTTAAATTTCATCTATACTAAAATTTCAAATAATGCACATTCTTCAATTATTTGTTTGAAAATTTGTATTTCTTGTCTTTTATATTAATGTGGTTGTTCTCAATCTATGTATGTAGTGCCTTGTTTGTTTATTCCATAAATCATTTAATATTTAATAGTAACTGAAAAAGTCCTTTTCACTAACTTTATCATAGAATTATAAAAATTATTGGAGCTTGATTAATTTTTTATCATAAGGACTTATATTAATCATGCAATAACTTCTACCTTTTTGCCAACCGATTCTCAAAATGTTCTTAAACGCATTTTTGAAAAGTTTAATTTTATTTCATTGCCATATTTATTTTCCTGAAATATGGCCATCAATTTTTTTTACTATAATATTTTACATCCATCAAAACTGGAAAAATGTATCCTCTGTTGAAAATTCAGTTACAAGTATAATCCTTGTTTTTCACCAAAAAGTTTATTTCACCTTAGCTCATTGTGCCCCTAATATTTATTGCAACAGCTCTCTGCTGTTATATGATGTTCTATGCTAATAGCTGTTTCTAAATCTTTCTGCCTTGGTTTGGAGTAGGTTTGGAGCCCCAACAGACAATAACAAAACTACATGAAGGCCTTTTATTTTTATCAGTAATAATTTAATTTATGGAATACTGATTATTTTTTTTAGTAATTCATGTCATCAATGAATCATTATGCATGAATGGCTTTAATTTTATCTTATTATATAATGGGAAGACTATAATTTAATACCAGTATAGCTAACTAGAAATCATTTCTGATAAAATTACTTTATTATACCCACAAAATTAATTATTTATTTAAGGACCCTGTTTATTTAATATTTTATTATTATTTTAGGAAGTTATTAAGAAGAGTGTGTCTCTGAGTCGTGAGGCTTGCCAGCTTTTGAACGATTTTGATGGCTTATCATCACCGCTCGGTTCTCTGAGTGAAAAGTTAGCAACCATCCAGGACCCTCCCCTAGTGTGGTTTTCACCTGACAGAGTAGTTTCTTATACTTTGTATGACACGCTTCGTTTTGGCATGCTTGAGCTCAGAGAGCATTTGGACACCTTTCTCGATAGAAAAGACCAGGCCTCAGAGGTGAAATAACATTTAATTAGTTAATTAAATGTTGTATTAATTCATTAGTCCTGCTATTTTATTTTATTCTAAATGTTTTATTAATAAGTCTTAAAATTCAAAAATTTGTATACAAAGGATTAATTTATTGTTTTTTAATTTAGAGTTGGAGATCCTATTAAAAAAAATGAAGATTAGATTATGTTCTATTACTTACCAAACATATTTAATTGGTTGTACTGTTTTATGATTTTAAACTTAAGAAATAAGAAAATATGAAATTATTACAAATTTATCTTTGTTGATTGTTAACAATTAAATATATATATATATTTTTTTTTTTTTTTTAGTGCATAGAAAACATGAAGGTTACACAAAAACTTCATGAGTGCACCGACTTGTGCGTAATCTTAGAAACAGGAAGGAGCTTGTATAAGCTTCATTTTCAATTGGTTCTTCTCCTTGAAGCTGCTAACAAAATGTATTCCGTCCTTACAACAACTGCACAAGACAACAAAGTAAGCATTGGTTTTTAAATTTATTAGTTCTGGAAAATTACTCCATTATCAGAAATATTAATGTTTTTTGTTTACAGTATTATACTAAGGAATCTTTATTATTGTAGCAACTATTTTAGCTAATATTTTCAACAGTCTGAGTATTCATTCATATTTAGTTAAAGGATGTATCTTCGGATGTGATAGCCATCAGGAAGAATCTGATACAAACATCGGCTGATGAACACGGAGAGGTAGAGGCTAGTTCATTGCCTGAACTTGATTCGATAATTCAACTTCTCATGGATTCCAAATGGTCTACAGCTTTAGCTGTTGCTAAGGCCAACAGGTAATTAGGATATCTTCTTATCCAGTTTAACAATTTTGACTTCCTTAAACAGTGTAATTTTCCCATAAATTTATTTCAATAAATATTTCAGAACTCAATTACAGCAGAACCCTTCTTAACTGGCCTTATATCATCTGATCTTTCGAATTAACTGTGCCATTGAATGGATTTCAAAAAAATTTCTTTTTTTCCCTTTCAATACAATTTAAAATGATTAAATCAAAATGAAACCTTGTGCTATTTCTTTGTATTAGGGCAAAAGAACAGAGTAGAAGGAGAAGGGAGTATGCGAACCTCACTGCTTTCTTGCTTAGAAGCACGCACATTTTCCTCTTTTTTTATTTTTGTTGTTGCCTTAGCTATGTTATAATTTATAATACTATAATGATTGAGTTACCAAATCAGAAAGAAATGTGAAATGGCCTGATTAAAGACATTGTAAACAGGATTAACAGCAAATGAAATCATGGAAAAAATCGGCCTAATACAGTGGAACCTCGATATATCAAACCTCTAGGTTATCGAGGTGATTTCTGACTGACTTCGATATATAGAGGTTAAAGGTTTATAATAAAATATTCAATGTAACTATAAAAAATGTGTACATATTTTATTAAAATAATAATAATGAAAGAATAATTATTATATTTATTAAAAATTTAAGCGGACCTTTGGAAAAAATCTGATACAGTTGGTATTCCAAACTTTTTTGCAATATCGCACTTTCTGTCAACCCCTGCATTCATTTTGGTATGGCTTGAATAATTTTCTATTCTTCTTCACACGGAAGGGTTTTCACTTTACTATTTTTGAGAATAATAACAATATTGAGGAACAACAGAAAACGAAACGTACTGCACAAGTGTTTTATCAGGAACTGAAACAAATGTCAGGATGTGAGTTGCAGTTAATCCTTCATAGAATCTTTGATCGGTCTAAATTCTACTTATTTAACAAATCAACTTCGATATGTAGAGGTTTTCTAATAAAAACTTTGTTTTATAGAGGTGCGGTGTAAGCTAAGGAATCTTCGAAAATTCGATATATCAAGGTTTTCTTAACCAATCCTTCGATATATAGAGGTACAAAATAACATAGGAATGGTAGGCAGATTCAAAGGGAATAGAAAAACTTTAATTTATCAAGGAATTTGCTATATCGAGGTTCCACTGTATATAAAATCTGGTCAAGAGATAAAATTATAGAATGAAGAAATTGTAAATCAAATAATTTTACATGGCCTGTGGTTTTGGAAACTGCATGCTGTTTGATGGTTACAGATACCATAGAGGAATATCAGATTTCTTGGTCAAATCAGTATAATGTCATAACCAGTCAAAAGGGTTTCTGCATTATTTATCTGAATATTAATGTTTGTTTCTTTATTGTTGTTATATGCTTTTAAATTTTCTTCTGAGTTAGGAAACATTTTTTTGATAAGTGATGTCCATAAAATTTCTTTGGTATGAGGAGTAATGTTTTCTATAACTAATCAGACTTGAAATGAGTACTTATCTAGGGGCAAAAATCACTTTCTTATTATTCAAGAATACTGTTAAATCAGAAATCAGGTGCCTTGCAATACCTATATTTTCCTCCATACTATCCCCCAACTTTATATAACTATCATTTGAAAGTAATTTATTGCCAATTTTCAATGATTTTGATATTCCTGTGTTCTTAAAAATACTTATAATATTCATTTTTAACAAATTTTGCTCAGAATTTTTTTTAATCATATATTAGATTTAAACTTATTAGGAAAATATTTATTTATGATGTAATTACATGTACAACTAACAAATAGAAAATTGTTGTATGGAAAAAAATATTTCTAATTTCTTTATCTATTTTTTATACAAATAAAGCTCAACATAAAATAATACTATAATAATTTTGGTATCAAGTGGTTAAATAAATCAACTATTAACTTTTAATTGAGTCCATTTATCTGTAAGTATCCATTTATTATTTCAAAAATCTAAAAAAAAAAAAAAAAAAAAAAGAAAAGAAAAATTGTACAACCTTCTTTCTGTTGTTTTCTTTTTCTGGTTAATTAATGATCTGCCACTCCTCTATAAATTAAATTTGATGTAGTCAAATTATTCATTTACTACCAAGTTATTCTTTATTTCTGAAATATTCAATAATTCCGTTTGTTCTTTTATATAACTTAACCAGACTTTTTCTTTAATTAAATAAGTATTAATGTTGACCTGGCCCCAAAGTTATGGATATATTACCATCCAGCCATGTTATGATCACCATGCTTCTTTTTCTGGAACTCTTTTTCCTCGTATTGCTGTATTTTTTATCAACATTTATGCATTATACTCTTTCTATTGTCTGATTTTTACTTAAATTACATAATATTTTAATGATTTTATTGATTTAAAAACAAAGTTCAGCTGTAGTTTCTGATTATTAACATTTTCTGACTTAGTAATAATGTTGACTCTTTTTTAAATTAATCACTTAATCAAATTTTTTAAAAATATATTATCTATAACACTGCCTGATTTAATAAAGGCTCAATAATAAAACATATTAATTTTAAAACAAATAATCAACTTTTTGTTTTCTTTGACAAATTTAAATTAAATTTAAATTTAATTGATTAATTATAATTTAAAAATTTTTATTTTTTTTTACCTTCATGAACAGAGGTAACAATATTGTTGGTGTGCAAGCCTAACAGCATAACAGGTAGTTCTTGTTATGAAGAACACCTTGTACTCAAAACTTTCTTTTATAGTGTTTAAAAATATACAGTTTTCTTCTTTCTAAATGCTTCTTTAAATGTGACATTGATACTATTGAGGTTCATGATTAGACCTTATGGATTGAATATTCTATTATGATATGAATAATTTTCTCTGTTTTTAGGGGAAACATTGCAAATGATATCATATCCACAGCTGCAGAGGATGACGATATTACAATTATTTTAAACCTGTACTGTTGCCATAGGATCAAAGCCGTACCAGGTAAATTCCCGTTTAATATTAAAAGAAAATAATTTTATTGTAACTTACTTTCCACTTTCTCATTAACAATATTTATTAAAGCAACTTTTTTCTGAATATAACTGCAGTTTAAAACTGCTGAAGTAGATAGGAAAAATACTGTATGACTATAAGCCTTAGCTTATTAAAAATTGAATCATAGGTATATAATAGATTTGGTGATTTATAATTCAAGATTTTTAATAATAAATTCAAGATTAATACACTCGAAAAAGAAATTTATTAATAATTAAATATTGGAGTAATATTTTTTTACTGTTACCCAACTTCAGTATCACAGCTCGAACGCAACCTCTCCATTATTCCAGCTGTTGTTACAACTAACTATGGGCGTATTCTTGATAAAATTTAAGTTAAGAAGTAAGAACACTTTCCTTAATTTCATTGACTTTTTATGGTCCTCTCCCGTTCAGGAAAGAATAAAGATTAATTGAGCAGTGCTCAGTAAGTCCTTAAACCTGGATAAAACTCGATTAGATTAATAGAAAAAGTCTTTATTGAAGATATCCTAAAACGTTTAATGTATGAAATTCAGTAGTTTGTAAAGCTAGTAGCTTGATGAAAAATTCACAAAAAATAACATAGCTCAAAGAGAATGGAATTCAGTTGAATTCATCAAGTAGGGAATCTGAGAAAGAATTAATTATCCAATGTTGTCTAAGAATATTCCTGTGTGAATTTTCACATGAAGAACTTTCTGTGAGTTCATCATCCAACTTTATTATAGAGAAGCTATCCATTTCATCAGTAAAGCCACTGATTTATTTTTCCTTATATTCATTTAAAAGAATTTTCGTTGTTAAAAAAATGTATTTGTTGTAGTATAAGTTATGACATGTTTTCAGATTTATTTGTTGTGACTGAACAAGGCTTGGGAGAGACGGTATCAAAGCTGATGCTGGGTCTATATCAAGTGTTGGGTGCTGTGAACAACATCGAAGAGAAGCTTAGGTCCACTGATAGGCAAAAATAAATTCCTAGCTGATGCCAAAGAGTTAATTTTAGTGTGTGTTGATAAGTTTTGTATTTTATTATACTATTCTTACATATTATGTTTTTTTTTGTTTTTTTAACTTTGACAAATAATGGATATCATGTTGTATTTTTTTATAGTTGCTGTATTTATGTATTTCTAGCATTCTTTTTTTTTTTTTTTTTAGATTTTAATGTCTGTGTTTATTATAAATGAGTTCATTACATATTATAGATGTAATATGTTTTTTTGTCTTGATTTTTCTACATTGTGATCAAATAAAGATACCTCATTGAAATGAAAGAAAAAAAACACATACTTTATTTCCCCTATGTCATTAACATTATCACATACTTTTATAATGGTATAATATTATGAAAATAATCCTTTAAAATATTTATTTGTGATTATACAGCTTCTGTGCCTTTAAGGATGCATGGACTGCTGTAATCTGTAGATTGACCATGACTTAAGAGTCATTCAAAGAAAACATTTAGTAAATGATTATTATATGATTTTTGACCCTTGAACATACAAATATTTGAGTCTTTTGGTTCATATTGAAACTAGTTTAGAAAGATATGATATTCCATTTCAAGATATGAAATTCCTTTTCAAAATCCATATGCAAAAATGCTCTAAAATATAAAATAGCCTCCTAAAATAGAAATCATTGACAAATAGATCATCATAACATAAGACAGCTAATTTCAGCAAAATTCTTCTATAAAATCTTAGTCATAAAAGCATACTATGAAAACACATAAGTCATTTAAAAAGAGATGTGTACAAAAAGAAAGTTTAAACCAATCGGATTGGCCAATAATTCATCAATTTCTTATAGTAATTATTTCTATAAGCTTAACTGTCTGAATGTTGTTCACACAATCTGGCTTGACTTATTCTTCTTTATTCTTAATACTTCTCCAAAATTAGTTTTAAGAAATGGTTTTCATATATACATTTTTAAAATTATTACTTTATTATTTATTATTTTATTTTTTTATGAAAATTTAATTTTTAGAAAACAATTTTTATCCAATAAATATTACAATCTCCCTCACTGAAGGGCAATAGGTAAAAGAAATGGTATAGATCCCATTCTTAAAATGTCATTATTTTCACTTTGAACTTATCTTTGTTTGGAAATATTATTGAAAAGTTTGTTTCAAAAAATCTAACATTCATAAGATACTTTTTAATCTGGCAAAAAATAAATAAATAAAAATCCAATAGAATATCATTAATCTAGACTAATGGAAGTCTAAACTGAATACAATAATCTACGAAATGAGTGACTGTATATACAGAATGAATTATATCAATATACACAATCACTATATATTGATACAATTCATTCTGTAAAAAGAACATTTACTATAATTATAATTTATTATATTTTTAAATTTAAGAAATACCTACAAAAGTTATTTAGTGTACTTGGTATATAGTTCAATACAGTGTCCTATCCTATAGAGTTCAGTTCTGTTATAAAACTTTAAAGTTAAGGCAAATCTTCATTTGCCATACGGTTTCAAAAACCTGCTGATCTTTTGTTGCCTTCCTTTCACATTAATTTTTTTTAATGCTGATGCCTCAAATATTCCTAATACACAGATAAGTTTTCATCTTTATAATCTTCAATGAATCTTATGAAAATGTTTTTTATGTTCTTTAACTTCACAATATTTTGGTGTAGGATTATATATTCTTGTCCTATTCATCATTATACGATATTTTTGCTGCCATCACACATTCAAAGATCTTTTTTTTTTTTTTTAAGTAATAACCTAGATCATATTGATATTTTCCCAGCCAACCTTGTGCTCATAACTCTGCATTATATTGTGATTGCATTTATCTATTAACAGCTGACCAAACAAGCAAGAAAACTCCTGTACTAGATATTTTTGGCATATTTTTATATATATATATAATATTATAATATATATATATATATATATATATATATATTATTAAAAAGCCATGACCAGATCTTTTTACAGTTATGTATTTAGTCCTCTTGTTTTTGCCATTATTTCCATTTTTTGTGATTTAATCGAGTTATACTCATTTGTAACCTTTGGAAGTATTTAGATATATTGATAATTCTTTTTAAATCTAAAAAATACTTTGGTTACTTTTAAATAGCTTAACGCTTATACATTTATGAATAAACGCTTGAAAATTACAAATACTAGTTTTATACAAAAAACATTTCCTAATTAATTAAAGATTATATACTGTAAAAAAATCTATATATAATTTCCTAGAAAAAAAAATATGTTTATATCATCTTAAAAATATATATGTATTTTTTCATTTCATTTTATATCTTTGACAACTCATTATTAATTTGAATATATAATTTTGGAAAGGAACAATATATTTACATTTAACATTTTTAAAAATAGTTTCAATTTTAAATTTTCCATTAAATATTTTAATTTTTTTTTTTTTTTAATTTTTAAAAACACTCCTCGATAAAAATATAAGTTTATTTTTATTTGTCTGTTGAAAGATGTTTATTAAAAATAAATTGTGAAAAAGAAAATTTATTTTATTGCTTTGTTCTATTCAAAGTTATATATTTATACAATTTTATACTGCTGCATATGTTAGTGTCCTAAGTTTATCCATTAAACTATGGATGTTAAGAAATTCTTCAAGAAAGAAGATGTAAGCAACTAAACAGCTAATTATACAATAAACAAGCTTAGCTTTAGGAAATGGAACAAAGGTTAATGTCTTATTTCTCATCCAGCTTTTATCTAAAAATAATATTGGCGAATTTCCCATCTGATAAGTAAAGAATATATTGCCCATTGCTTTTGGCATCCTACTTATCTCAAAATATATACTTTAATATTTGCTGTGTCAAATGTAATGATTAGATGTTAAACTGTACTTTATATTTATATATTTATAATATATAGTTAAGTGATAAAATTATATATTTTTTAATGTAAATTATTTTATATTTTCTATAGTCGTATTTTTGATAATTTTTTATGGCCAAAAAACTAAATAACGTAATTAAATATTTTATTTACAAATTCTTATATTCACAAGCTTTCATACATAAACTGTTTCACAAAACGAAACGAAATAGTCGCAAAATAAATCCCAAACATGTCGTATGTACAGATGCCATCCCTACTAACGTGGAGGCAAATAATCCCAGTGATGATGATGTACTGAATTATCAAAACCATAGCCTATCAAGACAAGGCCTGTTATTAGTATAAGTAAGATGATCGCTGCTATCTGAGCGTCCCTCCTCTTCTCTCCTTCTGGGAACAATGAATTGACCCCTTCTACAAAACTGCTAGCTCCGCGTGCTACATAGTCTTGCCATATAGAGAACAGCTGGCGCATCAGTTGCAAGGAGCTTGCATCCACTATTGTTGGAACGGACGGGTCATCATATTTTTGTACATCTGGTGATGCTTTTGATTTGGTTATTTCTAGCTTTGGAATGGCCTTGTCATCCACTTTCTTTTCCTGCACCTGTCTCCTCATGGGCATTGTTGATGCAAGCTCATCTTCAGAGTCATCAATTACTCTTGTAGGTGATCTCCTTCCCTTGCTTCTTGTTGTTCTTGGTTGAGGTATGTGTTCCCTCACATCTGTTGCTGCTATGGATGGTTCAGGGAGCTTGACTGGTTCAGGGGTGGCTTGTACTACTATTGATGGAGGGGGTGTAAGGACTGTTCTGGATTGTCTTAATGGGGTGGTTTCCCTTGACTTTTGTGAAGCTTGTAGTTGCTGAGTCTGAGACATAATCTGTGCTACTAGATTTGATATGAAGTCTGGAGGAAATTCGACACCACTGAGAGTAAGGTTCCCTGACCTGGCATTGATGTCAGTAACATCTAAAGATGCTGTTTCTATTTCTGATACTTTTATCTTACTGGCCTGGAGCTCTGAAACATTGAGATGCTCTACTTCTAGCTCTGAAAGGTGAAGCTTATCGGGAAAGGATACAGGAACAGGCTTTGTATACATAGGCCTTGTTGGGAGTGGAGGTGGGGTCCCTTCTTTCTCTAAATCGCCACTTCTTGGAGAAGTTGATAGAGCTTCTTTCTGCATGACCCTCACGCTGCTTTCTTTTACTTCTGGCATTGTTTTCTTAATTTCTTCTGATCTTAACGATAAACTTCCTGGTATCACTCTTTCCCTAGCTTCTTGAAGTACACCTCGTGCAGCTTCCACTCTTTCTAGAGCATGTTGAAAAATATTTGTTTCCTTAAGGTCAGCTTCACTCTCCTCTATTTGGCTAGTGGTTTCTTTAGTTTCTTCAGGCAGAGGTACAAATTTTATGTTTGATTTTTTTTCTTCTTCTTCTTCATGTTCATACTTTATTGGTGTATCTTCAACTATAAAGATTTCCTGTGTTTCTTCTATTTCTTGATCAATAACTATTACATCTTTAGGAAGAGGGTCTGTTTGTATTGAAACAGAGACTTCTCCAATATCAAAGGAAGTTTGCTGACTAGTCGTTATTAGGCTTTCAGGTCCAGTTTGAATCAGTTCTTCTTTTGAATCCTCAGGTTTCTTTTGTTTTCTTGATGGTTTGATTCTTGATAAAGAACTGAAAAACTCATCCTTCTTAGCTTTTAGAAAGCTCATTCTCTCTTTACCCTCATAACCTTCTGTATTTATTTCTGCTTCAACTGTTCCTATAATTGTTTCAGTTTCAGTTGGAATGCTATCATTCTTCTCAACTTCTGCAAGGATGTCGTAATCTTTTGTCCTCCTTGGAGGGCGAGGAGGTGGTGGCAAAGGCCTTCCTTTCATTCTCATAACAACTTCACCACTTTGTAGGTCCCTTTCCTTCTCAGTTACATCTTCCTGCTGTGTTGTCGTGTCTCCTTTCATGTAAACAGGTTGCCTAAACACTCTATTCCTTCGAGGAGGCCTTAATGGACCTAAAGTACTATAATTTCTAGTTGGGCGAACTGGTGTCTTGTGTAATGATTTGATAGCTCTACGTGGGTAAGTGAAAAATATATTTTTTCCAGTTGATTTTATGTTGTCAATTTGACTGTGGAAATCAAAATGATGAGCCCTTGGTGGAAGTGGTGGTCTTGGAGGTTTCTTTTTGTCTTTAGTCACTACAGCATATCCAGGAAGATCCGTTTGTGTTTCAGGTACATTCAGCTTAGCTTCTTCTACTCTTATTGGTTCTGCTCTGTAATTTATATCTTCCTCATCAAGATCTTCATCTAATGGTTCTTCTGTTTTTATTTCATCCTCGACATTTATATGAACCCTCTCTACACCCCGAGTAAGGTTTTCTTCCACATCATCATCATCTGGGAGAATTGCAGAATCGGCTCCTCTGGATGTCCTATCATCATCTGCAAGTGAAGTCCCTCTTGAACGAGATTTCCTAAGTGGTGCCACTGGGGGTAATTCTGAACTTAAGTTCCGTGCAGTTACCTGAAACAATGGAGCAATAATTGGTAGGTAACCTCTACTATGTATAAAAATATTATACTATCAATAAAAGAACGTTTATTTAATAATATTTGAAAGTTACTTCTAAAAGAAGTCGAGGACTGAATGTAATAAATATCAAGGAATCCCACTCCTTCCGGCATATTATAAAATATTTACTACAATTCTAAAGAAATGTGTCTTGTGATTAATTCCTACCAATAACATAAAATATATTATCAGTTCGTGGTAGGAACAGTGATAATTTCTGGAGCTGATCAGGGCATGGGTTTAGATGGGATGGGATGGAGAGACGGTTATGGTCAGAGATTAATAGTATCAGTAACTGAAACTCGTGCCTTTAGATTTGGGCATCATTCCAATTTGAATAACAAATTGTAAATCACTTTTTATTTATTTATTCATTAATCAATAGATTTGAAATTGAGGTTATTTATTCATGTAATTACAAATAATATAATATTCAGGGAATTTGATTTATTTATGTACTCACTCATATTTCAGAAATGTGTTATTTTTATTAATATGTTATTATTGTTCTCATATGTGTTATTCTCTTTATCACTGACTTGGTTTGTTTAATTTACTTTCCTTTAGCTTTTACTAACACAAAATGATATGAAAAAATAAAGCATAGCTAGAAAAAATAAATGTTACAATTGTTTGTGTATTATTATTATTATTATTTTTAAAACTATTTATTGATGTTTACAACTTATTTATACAATTGGTAAATTTGAGGAAATTATTACAGTATCTTGCCATTGTAAAAAACCACTCACTAGTAGAACTTCAATAAAAGTTCTACTTTAGAAGGTTTCTCGACCATCTTCTTTTCAGATGCCTCAGAGGATTATTGGGAATTGATTGTGAAGCATGTTGGGAAACTAGTGGATTTGAGTGGATATAGAGTTTACAATGAAAGGACCAAATTAGCTAATTATGGAATATTACGATCTTTATGGATGTTTATTTGTGACATAATAAGGAATATTATGGATTTTACGAAGGATTTTGGATTGTAAGAATTGGATATGAGAAGAGTTGGAAGATTTAGTGGAGTCCTAAAGATCAACTCCTTATGTCCAAATGGGTCTAATTACTGTGATAAAAATGAGTCTTTTATAATTTATTTGAAGCTTTGAATGCTTGTCCAGTAAATGTTGGAGTGGTCAAAAACGATGAGCAGTTTCTTGTCTGTTAAGTCCCATATGAGGATTCTAAATAAGTCATTTACCCAGATAGAGTCCTAGGTAGTGGATCTGTTTAACGGGGATCAGTGGAATATTGTGTATTATTTAAAAAAATTATTTATTTTTTATTTTTTAAAATAAAATAAAAAATGAATAAATCATTTTTTTATTAAAATTTTTTTTTTTTGAAATTGAAATATTTGTTAGTCATAAATAGCAAATTATCCAGATTTATATAAATTTTGCCCTGTTCTATATACTCTAGTGAGCCGATTTTCATATCATGAACTGTAAAGGAGAATCTCTGAATATGAACCCCCTGGTGACATGTTTACTATTCTCTGTACCTCTAAAGGTGTCAATTGAAGAAGTTAATATCTAATAACCATAAACTTTTTTCCATTAATTAATCAACATATTGGTAATTGATTTGGTTAGTGATAAAATTATCCAGCAATATACTTGTATGAATCATAATTACAATTCAGCACGAATATTTTTGATATTGACATTTACTGGTAAACTTATAGATGTTACCAGAGTAAGGTGATGATTTAGATCTAAATTTAATTTAGATGTGGTTCAAATAAAATCATTAGGGCAATCTTGATCCTACAGTTTACTGATTCTTGTAATAAATAAAATGATACTTTGGGATGTAGAATTTCATAAGTTTTTTAATGCTCTAATGGCTTTTTGTTATAATCTATAGGTGTTTTAGATTATTAGACTAAGCATTACCATAAGCTCAGGAATCAAATTAAGATACTGTTCAGTTTAATTTAATACATAATTATTAATATTTATAGTTTTAGGAGAATAATTGCACTACACCAGGCATTTACTCTCCAATTTACTTAAGATGCACTAACTGCTACATGTTTTGGGATTTTTTATTTCAATCTTCAGGAGTAATTATTCAGGAGTGCTACAGCTTGTCATTAATTAATTCATTGTAGCTCCTAATTTAAACAATGCTAACATAAATTAAATTGTTTCTATTTTGTTTACTTTGTTACTTAGTAGGCTTTGCAGAAATGAAAAAATCAAAATAACTTTTGAATTCATTCAAATAATGAAGCATTCAGTATTGTATTAAAATATTTTCTTTGGAGCCGCTAAAGAAGTTAGAGTATCGAGCACTTTAGCTTTCTTGTAACCACCAGTTCGAATCCAGTCCGGGCTCAAATTGATTTTGTGGCAGACTCACAGAATGAATCTGAACTTTCCTACCCTGGCTAGTATCAGTTGGTAACCTGTAGGATATCCATTTCTGTCCTGCCCTAGTCGGAGTACATTAGGCTATTTAGCCCTAACAAGCAACTACAAATTCAACAATAATTTAGCAATATAAATAATTTCTATTAATAAAGTTTTAAGTGAAATAGCTATTTACAAGGACTTTAAGGGCTATTCTCCTGCCGCTACAGACTAAAAAAGCTTTTATTCAATCTGAAAATCAATCCCATGGCATGCTTATAGTTTTTTTTGTTTTAAAAAAAGATATTAATTACATGAAAAGGATATAATAGGTAAAAAGGGTAGATGTCAAAAGGGAGGTAGTTATGAAATGACGGTAGAAGCAGAATGAAAGTCAGTTGTGATGTGATCCTAGAAGATTTATGATGTGGCCAAAAGACATTGAAGAAGTTATGCTAAGTGGTTGTGTGAGCTGAAAACAGAAAATAAGAGAACATGGAAGAATGGAAAAAGCGTTTTGGATAGTTAAATATGTTTTGGTGAAATCTACTCCATTAATGGACTATATGCTAAATTTTGATAAATTAATTTTATATTTATTAAATATTTTTACATTGTGGAAAGTAATAAATGTATGTACAAAGTTGTCATCATCCCCAGTCAAAATTTCAAATATGAACTAACAAAACTTTCATAGTTGCAAATTAAATAATGATTTTTTTTTTTTTTTTTAACAATGCAACAAACAAAAATCATAACAATATTATTATTTTAACTGGAAACTACAGTCCTGCAAGAACCTGGGCCTCCACAATAGCTAATCAATCTTCATGATCCTGCACTCTCTCCTTGCATCCTTGAACTCCCAACCACCTTAGATCCTACTCCACAACGTCTAGCAATCTGATCTGAGGACGTCCTCTACTTCTCTTTCCATCTGGTTTCACTTATAGCATCTTCTTTGGTCAGACATTCTTACCACATGACCCATTCACCTTATTCGTGCTTTTTTTTATTAATGCAACAATGCCATGTTCCCCAAGCAGGTTCATGATTTCATCATTCTTCCTTCTCCTGCAAATCTCATTCAATATATATTGATTATATATGCCTCTACATATGAAGACACATTGAGTGTACAGACACAGATAAGCAATTTCAATGTAAACTTTCTTCATCAGGAGGGTACTTTTTATTGTGTTTCTTGTAGTTTCTTATTAATAATATTTTTCATAGATGGATGTGCTAACCTAGAGACAGAAGATTGATAAGATGGAATTTAAGTGTGGAAATAGAAGGAACATTGCACACTACTGAGGGAATAGTATTTGATGAGGAATGGCAAATGATAAAATATTTGTCAACTGCAGCAGAATAATTATTTTTTCTTTTATAAATTAAAAGAAAAAAAATATTGTTCAATTATTTTCATATACGATTGATAAGATAGATGGAAAAAGAGAGGAATTGGAAATAATAAAAGAGAGGAATTATTTGTGGCATTTAGCACTTTTTATAATATTGTTAAATTTTAAGTTTTCTAATATTTTGATGGCTATTGCTCTGAGAACATTAGAAAATATAACTATTAGTTTTAGGTAGTGACTATCTTAAAACAAGTAATTTGTTACATTGACACCTTACTTTGTCACCACTGGAAGGAAATACACTTTTTGTCTTGTTATAGGAATGATGAAGCTTGGTTTGTTTTTCCTCGTTCCTTCATACATGAGGTGGAGCTTTGTTCAAGAGTTCCCTGGGTGTGTGTAGAAATAGTATTTATGTATGGTTCTGATTGAGTTTTTGTTGATTTTTTTTTTAATGTAACATTCTTTTATATGATAGTATTGATATATTTTTTTAAATGTTTCACTTCTTTATTTTTTTATCAGACAACTGCACCTTATTTTATCTTGTTATTGTTCTAAACCATCATTCATGTGTGAGTGCATATCTATATTATCTTTGCATTAAAAAACTTTTCTTAAATTAAATACTCAACATTGGGTGATAGAATCAATTTTTTTTTATCTTTTGAGTTCATCTTAAATGAATTCTGATCCAGGAAAGGATTGTAATGGTCTAGGTTTTTGGTAGTAGCGACTAGTCTCCCTATGGCACACAAAATCATAAAGTAATGGATTGAATCATCCGTGGTCTCTGAGCCATTGTTCTCTAATCAAACTAATCTTTTTACAATATCACCGAGCTTTCCACAATATCTTCTTTTAATTTCCTCAATAAGGCATGTTAATTTTAAAAAACCTAATCTTACAAAAATCAATCTGAGAAAGCTTTGTAAGAAATTACCAGAGACAATAACAGTAAGAACTGGGATGATTTGTGTTTGGACCCACAGGTGAGAGGTTTGATTAACTGAATGTATTACAGATTTAGATTATCAGTTAGGAATCGTGATTGCTGATATTTATAACATATATATTGGCTGGATCACTAATCAATTGCTCAGAACCGTGATGAAAACTTCTCCTGTTTCACAGATTTTAGCATCCTCATAAAGAGACAATTTCCTGCTTCTGAGTACCTTGGTGGTATTCATGGAAGTTATGGCCATCCTAAATGGCTAAATATTACCCTCCCATTGATCAGATTTCATTTTGATAAAGTGTGTGTGTGTGTGTATTATTTTATCTTTTTTCTAGTTTTCCCTCCTTCTGTAACCCTGTCAGCTGACTAAACTCAGCTACATGTCACTGTGACAGACAAACAGAACAGGCATTTCACCACATTCTTTATGACAGTCCTATTTTTTACATCAGAACACTAAACCTCATAATATGTATAATTCTGAAAGGAGATAATGGCCATTTCCAGAAAACTTTCTTTTTAAAAGGTATGATTAGGAGATGAAAACTTTAATTTTAGAAGCTTACTTTCTTGGACGTTTCGAAAAAATTCAAAATGAACGGAAAATATATCAAGTGATATATCAAATTAAAGGGCATTTCAAATGGAATATATTTCTATATTTCTATAATATTTCTTTAATGACGTAATTTTAAATATACTGAGTGAGGACCAAAAACAGTAGTCTTTTGAATTTTTAAAAGCTTATAATAACTCAAAAACCAAAAGAAAAATGTAATATTTTACATTTTTACTAGTCTTGGTAAGTACAACTTCTATACCAAAAATCATAGAAATCAGAGAGGTCATGGCTCAAATCTAATGTAGAATTGATTGATTTGACATGGGATGACGTAAGCAGTGTGCTGTAAGCATGGTACATGTACCTACAAAATATTTAAATATATATATCCATATTAAGAAATTCTAATTATTGAATCTATAAATATGAATATAAATAATAATAATAAATATTGCCAGTAAACCTATTCAGAAGTAAGCACCATCTATTTTATTCTTTTATTCTTATTCTTATTTATTATTTAACAAAAAACATGTTTCAAGATCCAATTGAATGCCCTCTGCTTAGTGTTTACAGGTTTAATTGGATCCTAATATGATTTATTATAACATTTCTATAATTTGCTTGGTTTATAATGTATCAAAAAAAAATTTTAAAGTAGCATAGGAAATTCTCATTGTAGTTTCAATAACAACAAACAAACATTTATTTCAGTAATCAAACAAATATTTTTATTATAGTATCATACGTCATAATAATAATTTTAATGAAGCCATAAATGACCTATGTATGTCCTGAGAACAATTTTTATATTTCATGGAAAATACTATTTAGCCAAAATAATCGTTTATTATGGGAGAACATTTTAGTCATTTTTCTCAACCCTAAACTGCTGTTTCCTGAAAAAATAACAAAATTAATTAAGTAACTGTTTTAAAAATAAAATTTAGCTTTCTGAAAGTCAGTGATTTAATATGGAATTAGAAGATTAATCAAATAATAATCTTTGCCTTAAAGTAAATAGCTCATTTCCCCCCCCCCTTCAATTGAAAGGACGTGAAATGTTGATATTTGAGTTATAATTTATATGAGAAATTATATGTGAAACTTTTATTTGTTCCAACTTTAAACTAATGTTAGGTTTTATAGCATAGGTTGCCAGACTGTTTTGTATTGTATATATTTAAATTATAAAGTAGAGCAATGTGTTATGGTCTCCAAAGTGAATCTCGCTGTATAGTGCTTTGAAATTTGTAAGGGATAAAAAATATTTCATACCAAATTAATTTAACAGTTCTGTTAAAAATGACTCAACGAGTACAATATGGTCTGGAAGTACTTTATTTAGATTAGAGTATTTATTAAATTTGGAAAGTTATTGAAGAGTTAACTTTCAAAACAGAACATGTCCACTCACTGTCAAACAATTTTTTAATTTGTTTTCTGATAAAGCCTTTTGAGCTGCACAAATAAATAAATATGCACTGATTTAAATAATATAATGGTTTAGGATTTAACAGCAGAGGAAGAAGAACTGGATTAGGTTTTTTGCTCATTTTTAAGCATTTTCTTAAGTGGACTTGTTTAGTTTTGAAAGATAACTCCTCACTTAATGCTATATTAAAAGTACTGACTTCAGAAATAGAGCATTTTAAAGCCATGTTTCCACTATTGATAAAAAAAGAATTGATCACTTACTCTAGTTTGCACGATGTCTTCCTCATTCTCCATGGCTTGTTCCCTGTTCAAGCTCTTTGTACTTTTCCTCCTCTGCGGTGGTTCTGGTGTCCCTTCCACCTCTAGATCTCGTTCTAAGCTGGGCATCGATGACTGTCGATTCCTGAACCTACCTCCGGATCTGGATCTGAATCTTCTTGGCGGTTTTTCTGGATCACTTTCTTTCCGCCGGGAAGGTCGCTTAGGGAATGTGTGAAATTCCTTTCCTCTATCAGACTCGGACTTTACCGACTTCTTCCTCTGAGGAGCTCTTGGAATTTCAGAAAATTTAATCTCTGGTTCATCTTCATCGTATAAGTCGTTGTCGAGGCTGGCCAGAGCATTCTTCGGTTGCCTGAAGGCGTCCCTTATCTCCAATGACAGGTACCTGCTCACATCAACATCCTCTCTGCTAAGTCCTTTCTGCCTAACGAAAAATTCGTCGGAGTCTATTTCTTCAATAACTCCAGCCCGTCTCCTGATCGAGGAGCTACCAGAACTTCCCTTTTCCGAAACAACACTGTTCATGCTTTCAGCTTTTGCTACACTAGCTTCTATATTGGCACTGTCTTCTAAGTATTCATCTTGAGAACTTTTTGGATAGTTTTTCATAGTCTCGAAATCTGGCATTGGCATTCGTTCACCCCTTGGGCCGACATCTTCATCCTCTTCTTCATCGGCATACTGTAAACCTGTATAGGCTGTAACCCACTCTGTGTCTTGATGTGGTGCATGCGACTTAACACGTGGTACTGGAGGCGTAGAAGGAGAACTCTCGGTATCGAAACTGCTCATCTTCTGTTCCAGCTGTTCTTTCTTCTTTTTTTTGAAAAACCTTGGATAGGTGCGGAATTTAAGAGTATCAAAAATATTCTGCGTTGATCCTGGTGTCGACTGAGAACTGATTGTGACAACGTCTCTCAGTGGCCTCCGTAGACTGCTGGGGTTTGGCTTTTTACCTTTAGCAGCTTTAGGTTTCTTTTCTGATCCAAATTTGAACTTTGGTCTTTCGGTTAAAAACTTTGGCTTTTCTGGCATGTGGAATTTTGGTCGTTCTGGAAGGTGAAACTTTGGTCTCTCGGGAAAATTAAACTTTGGCCTCTCTGGAAGATTGAACTTTGGTCTTTCTGGTAACTTAAATTTCGGCATTTCAGGCATTTTTATGTTTGGTCGTTCTGGTAACTTGATCTTTGGCCTTTGTGGCATCGTGATTTTTGGTTTCGATATACCCTTCAGCTTACTTCTAAACTTATCGGCTTGAGATTTAAGCCTGCCCTGGAAGCTCTCTGATTGTGGAGTCTGTTCCGCAGATGTGGATTCTGGAGGATGAACTTCGATTGCAGGCATTTTTGTCCGCGCGGGACTATCCGGTTCGTCTTCGCTTACCATGAGAGCTGGGTTTCTGTACCTGTCTGGGTTAATCTCTTCGTCTGAGGAACCGTGAAGCGGTATGATGACCGCGTCCTCGTTAGGTATCCTGATGAAACGCCTCGGGTGCTTCTTCGGCTGCTCGATAGCTTCATAGCCGCCCTCTGTCTGGAGGATAGTGATAACCTCCTCGGGCTGAGCAACAGGCTTCGGCTTTACTACTTCGTATCGTTCTTCCTCATCACGTTTGGGAGGTTCTTCCGGGCGGTAGGTTATCCTTTCAGTTCTGTGGATATTCTCTTCGGCGTGGGCGCTTCTGACGTCAGGCTGGCTCGCCGCGCGCTGCGCCGGTGCCTGTATTGGTTCGTATTCGTGGTCGCTGAAACAAAAAAAAAATCAAAATATAAAAAAAGCTCGAAGAATGAACAACAAGTATATTATTTACTACATTAAAATTATTTAACATATATTCTGGGTGAGTTATAAAAGAGTAGTAATATTTCCAGAGAACTCATAACCAATAAATAAGAAAAAAATCATCATTCATTTCTGAAACCTGAAAATCTGTTCTGGGTTACATACGTATATGAATCCCATAATTCTTGCTGGAGAAAAGTGTATGACAGAGGCTTCCTTTTTTTTTTTTTTTCTTAGTTACCCAGAGAGAGAATAATTTCAATGAAATATCTGTTCATAAAAAATATGTCTAAGATAAGATAAACGGCGTTTAATTCAAAGAACATTCATACGTGCGCCCTTAATATTGTTTTTATTTTAAAAATTATAAAAAAAAATGAATGACATTGAATATAACCTATAAGGCAATCCTGCCTTTCACTCCTATTAACGCCGTACAGACAAGATCTTGAAATGTATCCAAAAAATTGAAAACTTTTGATCTTTTCGAACTACTTTTTTTTCTGTACAATATTTCTTGTCTTTGATGCTTTGTAGTTGGCATGGTGTCAACGTCGGACAGAATGTTTTCTTTCCTTTGAGTTCTTAAGTGCCAAGAGTTTGAGTTGACAGAGCGACTAAATGTAATTCAGCTTCGATTGTTAAGACTACTTATAGAAGTGTGAGTTTATCTTATTTACTTATCGTATAGAATTCAAATATGTTTTACAATGGATATGTCGGTTATCGATTTAACTAACTCTTATGAAAGCAATCGAGAATCGAAAAGTCTAGGAACGAATCGATAGCGCTGCCTTGGAGGATAGCATGTGATACCTAATTGTTTAATTACTGTACATAGATTCTTATTCTTGATAAAACAAAAACCTTTTATAAATGAATTTTTTAATATTAAATAACAGAATAATTTTTCGAGTTACCGGTTCGTATACCAGATTAACAACTGTTTGGTACTCAACTTAAATAATTTCTTTTCAAAAACTGAACATTGTTCCAGTGGACCATACAATTTACTGCGGGAGCGGTTCGATGAATTCAACTGAAACTTTGCAATTTATTTATTTCGGCTCAATTTGCTTTTCATAATACGATTATTAAACAAAGAAAGTCAAACCAAACATAAAATAGAAACCTATTAAGGTATTACCAATATAATTATTAACCTGAAAAAAATTACCACTCCCATATATAACCATGAAGGATCTTTGGTTTAGTACTTAGGTAAGGATGTACTGTTACTAGGCCAACGGTTGAAAGGGGGAGATTTGGCCGAAAACACGCAGGTTTTTCCCTCAATTAGCAGTGCTCACTTTAGTTTCCTGACCTCGGCCACGTCCCACAGTGGGCCGAGTAGCACTTCTAACTGGAAAAAAAATGTTTTTTCCCAATTTCTATTTTTTTTAGTCGCAGTGTTTGGGAAAAATGTTTATAACATTTTAGGACAACGAATTTCCAATATTTTGGAAAAATAATGGTATTTTTGTAAAAAAAAAAAAAAAAAAAAATTAATGTTTTAAAACAATCTCCTATGAACTAGTACGCATTACAATAAAATAAAATAAGCCACGAATCAATAATCCGGACAAATAATCTCAATTTATCGTTGTCAAAAAATTATCAAATTTAAAATTTCATTATTTGTATAAATATTTGGATTAATCTGGGGTGATACCTAGATCATTGGTATGCACTTTTTTTCGTTGGAATGTGTTCACAAAAATTTGCAGTTTTGTGGTAAAACGATTATTTATATTTATTAAAAGAATCAGAGTGAGAATGTTCTATTAACAATCTCTGAGCCATGAAATAGTAGCTTATGCACTGTTACAGGCATATAAAACCAAGGATAGAGGTTAAGGTACAAATCTATTGCCACTTCCAGATATGATTCGAATTTGTCAAAATCTAACTCAAATCCAGAATTAATCGCACTAAGAATATAATAAAACATATGCAGAATTTCCTTGTCGGTAATTTAAAAAAGAATCTTGCCGTAATTCTGTCATTTGAGGTCCCAAAACCAGATTTTGGCCTATCCACAATTAACCCAATTTATCTTTTAAAATATAATTGAATTTCTTCTTTTCTTTTTTTTCAATTCGGGTTTCTCAGATACTAGGGATATATTTTTTAATTTAAACTCATCGCACGTTTTTAGGTCAAATTATATTTGCACTTAGTTAATTTGCAGTCAATTTAACATGTAGTGATCTCTTTTTTGCAGAATCTAATCTTAACTTTTTTAATTGTCTGGCGGTCTGGCACAGTAGTTTTTTTTAATATTTGCAGTGTCTTGTTTTCCACATGATCGCTCGGCAACCTCAGCTGCAAATGTGATTTCTGAGTAGCTTCTGGTTTCTTGCAAATCTTTTTTTTCCCCTTTGTCACCACATTCTTCAAAACTATTTGAAGCTCGACCTGGAGGCGCTAAATTGTGCAATGGTCCTGGCGAATCTTGATGATAATGTTCAAATGAAAATATAATATCGGATTTTGAGAACCATTCTTGAACTTTCTTCAAAAATAACCCCTCATTTTTTCGACACATTTGTCATTTGCCCGTAAAACACGACAATGTATTTTTCATCATCGTGTTTTACGGCCAATATTTTATTTTCATTACAACTCTTCCATAAGGAAATTATTTCCGATCGACGAACTGTTAACGTTGTACCGGAAAAGGAAAATCTATCAAATTGTTAACATAGCAGACCATTGTGCTGGTAAAGTTAGGATACAATACAAGTGTTAGTTAACAACAATTATGGTACCGGTGGCATGCGGTGTCATGTTAAAAATATTGTAATGAAATTAAAATTATACTTTAAATTAATTTATTTTAAACAATAAAATTGATAGATAAAATCCAGTATTAACAAATAGTGACATCGTCAATGTTTAATAAATAAAAAACTATTTCAGTCCCTATGGCTCAAACAATACCAGCATTGACACTGAAGACAGTAACGCAATTGTTAGTATATAGATGCATTTTCTATTGATTAGTGCTTCTAAGGGATTAAGGCAATGATATTTATAAAATCCTCTAACTAGATATTGTTCTTTTCTACAGTGAACGGGATTCAGTGATATGTAATTTTTTTCTATGATTTATTTCTGCTTAAAATTCATTTTTCGTTATACTGTAGAGGTGAACAATGTAGTTGAATCTGGAAGGAAAATCGATATAATTACTAAATTGGCAGTTATTAGCAGCTGATTTTTGCTGGAAAAGTTAATATAGATACTATTGTCTGTAATCAAAAAGGTTTGAAGACGGTGTCACGCGGTGGCATTTCAAAAATATACTAATGAAGTTAAAATTAAGGGTTAAATTTAAAACAGTTAACATTTGTAAATATTGTTAACTATTACAAATGAAAACCACTACTTATGTGCAGTAATATCGTTCATCCATACTATTGGATTATTTCGTTGAATTTCCAAAAAACATTATTTCAGTCACATTGGATCTGGGCACTATTAGGCTTTCATTTATTTTTCTCTGGAGCTGCAGAGCGATTAAGCTAATAATATTAATGGAATCTTTAATTGAACATCGTTCTTATTAACAGTGAACCGGAATTGATGATTCCTTGATATGACTTTTTTCCACTTAGAATACGTATTCGTTCCACTGTGCGTCCGAAATAACAGAAAATAAATTTTTTGCCTTCAGTCGGTCTCTTAACTCGGTACCGGGAACTTAGTAGTTGTACCTTACAACTAAATCTATATCCCTAATATAATTATTAGTAACAGAAATAAAAAATTAAGAATAAAAAACAGTGATTATAACAACAGATAAGTGAATGAAATTAACAATAAAATTGTAGAAAAGTATATAAATAAGGTAGTAACAGAAACAATAAAGTTATAGTTTCGAACAAAACAGTACATGAGGCAAGGAAAAGGATTGAAATAAATGCTATTAATAATACCTATATGATAAAATTATCTATTATTGAACACATATAATGAATCTTAAAAAAATAACAATAAATTTATTTACGAAATAATATTTTATTCCCAACATCTATGGAAAATTTATGGCCATTAGAAGAAGAAACCATAGATACCATATATTACACTACTAGGTGAGTTAATGTAATATAAAAAGTTAATTACAATTGACGAAATCTCTAATGTGAATAATTATAAAAAAATGTGTTTAATGAATGAGAAATAAAAAAGTTATAAGGAGAAAATTAAAAAGAAAGTGAAAATTAAACGACCATTTTCTTACGTGAGCATTCTTCCTTTTAATTTTTACTTTATACCCTTTTCTATTCCTCATTAATTACACATTTTTTTGTTTATATCACATTAGAAATTTCATTACTTATTATTATTACTTTGTATTGCATTACCTCAACCCACTGTTCAGTTAACGCTAACTTCGGTTCTTATTTGCTATAATACTATTTATATGTTCTTATGCATACTTATTACAACTATGATATAATTTTTTTTTTCCGATACAAGTTTATTGTTTACTTTCAATCTTATTTATTTAGTCATTCAATAATTATTTTTTATAAATATTATTAACTAATATTTGGTTGTAACCCTTTTTTTTATTTATATAAATGTGCCACTTAATAATGTGAGAGCTCACTTATATTCTAATTTTGTATAACTTCCTTCTATTTAATTGTCATAACTGACATTATGTGTTGTTTAACCCCTAAGAAGGCTTGCAATGCAACCGTTTTTATTTTTTTTAATTTTATTTTAATACCTATACCATATAGTTACAGTTATTACAAAATTATTAGAAATCTTATCTGTTACGGGTGTCTCTTGCATGATATAATACCCTTCCTTCTACTACTGGCAAATTATTATAATTATTGTTAAAACATCACATGTAAGGCTTACCAGACCGATCTGGAAATAAAATAAATATATATAAAAAAAAGTATTTTTTATTTTCATTTTACGGCCATGACACAAGAACATTATCAATGAAGACTTATCCATTGCATACATTTCTGTCACAAATTCTAAACCCTGAAAATAGCATCAAAATTGAATCATTAAAATAAATAATATTCAACTTCTTCGTACATTAACTATATCCTGCTCCATTGTAAATTTGAATAATATTCTCCAAATTATATTTAAATACATTAGCCAGACAGAACTTCATCATCGCAAAAGACAATAAGTAACCTAACACAATAATGAACCTTCAAGAAATAGCGCTTTTATTCTAAATGCTAAAACATTTAATGAACAAATCCTCTAAATGTCCAAATTATTACGAAAATAGTACGAAACTACAAAATATTGATAACCAGAAATTTTTGGGCATTTTAAATTAAGAATCACTTGAGGTACACATGATGGCATAGAAGGGTCAATACATTAGGATTGGTGAAATATCTGCCACTTCTATTGGAATTTTCCTAATCGCAGAATAGATACGAATGATGAACATTATCATCAAATCTTAAAATATAAAAAAATTAAAAACATCAGCTCTTTGCTACACAGTTAAAATATATTAAATAAAAAAAAATTAATACAAGAAATCAATAATATTGATTACTAACCTAAGGAGGAAAATGTTAGGACTTGTAAAAGACATCAGGGCTTTGGGTAGACAGTGTAAAGAGACCAAAGGGGATGTTGAGTAGTTAAGTAAATGTGTTTTGATCCCTACATTTTTATTAGTCAGGTGATGGTTTTCCATAAGGGAAAGGTTTTCCTTTAGAGAAAACCAAAAGGGCTGCCCTAATATCCACATTTTTAAAATTTAATATATATATATATATATATATATATATATGTGTATAAAAGCACACTGATGTTTTGATTTATTTTATATGTTTTTAGAACTGATGATGAATGTATAACATTCTAAACTAGTCTTAGAATAAAAAAAATTAACACAGAAGTGACAAATAATTCATCAGGCCTAGTTGTTTGGAAATCCATGGAAACATATTCTAATGTATACGTTTTACGAGATACTGTTTCACTGAAGAACTTATTTTTCTTTCTTTTTTTAGGCTGTTAACTTCTAAGTGTGTTTGAAAAGTACAAACATTATGAACCAATTATCGATTTCGTTTGGAATGTCGACAAATTCGCAAACTGTCTGCAAATTGCATTGCAGGCGAGGTGGGCTATAAATAGTGAGGCGCTGGCACCGATCATCGCCTCCTATATCAGGCCCACCGGCTACTAGATAGCTCAACTATTGTGGTCTGTCCGAATAACTTTATACTGGTCAAGATGTGGTCAGTAATAATTATATAACTTCATAGCGTAACGCTGATGCTATGCTACGAACTATTATCTAGGATCCCGTTCTATCAAAGCAGATATGCAGATTATTTCATAACGGCTCTAAAAATATGTTGTGAATTTTCATTTCCATCCAATTCATCTCGAATCCAATCTTTGTAATCCAAAATCCTACGAAAAATCTTCTTGTCACAAATAAACTTATCCGTAATGGTCTGACTGTCCAATATTTTGCTGATTTGACTGAACCAAATAACTTACAGATATCCTTCCATAATAAGCTTCATATTTACTAGAATGCACTAGTCTTCAAACTTGCTTTCCATTCTATTAACGATATCCCTCTGGCGTCTGAAAAGCAGATAGCCTAGGGACCTTCTAAAATTGTAGCTATTTAAGTTTTTTATATGCCATCCACAGTTTCACTAATTTACTTATTGCATAAATTGTTAAGTTTTTAATATCAATAAATTAAAAAAATACTTTATAAGAAATTTAAAGTTTAAGACCAACTTGTAGTCTTGATAAAATTCAAACGAACAATTTTTGGGATGGATTTTTGTTGCACATATTTTAAAGAAACATTTAACTCTTAAACTCAGTAGATAAGAGAAAAGCTTTAGTTTAGGCCTAAGCAAAATAAAGCAAGATATACATAACAAGGACAGTCCACCGAAGTGCGTAACGTGCAATAATATACAATTAAAGATTAGGACTGCTCTAGATGTGATGGTTATTTTTTAGGAAGTACGATTACTAAGAAATCTCTAAACTATTCTTGGTGAAAACAGTAAAAATATTGATGAATTTCTTTAATCCCTTAAAAAAATATAACCTTTTAGATTAAAATTAAAACAAAAAAAAAAAGATAAAAAATAACTGAAGAAAGGAAAAGAAGAATATAAAGTAGATTGAAGGAAAGACCCTCAATGTTGAGTGTCCATAAGAAATATTACCTATACCAATCTAATTTAAAGTATACTTAGGACATTAGATTCAATAAGAGGTATTTATTTAGTTTTACACCCTCTTCAACTCCAAATACTACAGGCTAATAATTTTTTTTATTGCTACTGTGTGGATAGAAATTTATGTCTTGAGTCCGTCAGGAAATAAAATTCAATCGTCTGGATTCGAAATGGCTGCTTCTGTGTCCAGTGTTTAGGTACGTAGTCCAAACTGATCATCACGGATTCATTATAAATTCTCTAATGAATCTATAAGTTTAATATTTAGTTTTGAAAATAAAATCATAAAAAAAATTAAAATTTAAAAAAAATAATACTCTAATGTATCAAAATATAGTTAAACTTATGAAGCAAAAGAGTTCCATTAAAATTAAATGTAGATGAATCCTCCAAAGGCCTTTTAATATTTTTAACTTTATAGTTTTTTCAATATACAAAAATAAAAGTTTTTTCTCCTATTAATTATTAGAAATATTACTATAGTCTTAAATATTCTTGCTAACCATATCTAGCTACTATGAAAACATATTTTTTTTTATTAATAAAAAAATCAAGTTCATCGCTAATGGAAGAAGTTAATTGACTCAACATTTAAGGTTAAGGAATAAATATTGTCATAATAGTCATACCTGAGAAGAGTCCTTAAAGTATTAGGATTATGTCACATTTTTAAAAAAATACAATCTAGGTCATTGGACGAAGGATTTATGTGCAGAAGTATTAGTTAGGAAAATGTGGATATTATAAAACAAATAGAAAGAGAGGTATGAAGAAGATGAAGGAACTATATGGTATAACATGTTCATGCTAAACAAAAATACAAATATAAACTTTAAACATAAATTATTAAAATTGTATTTGTTTACATAACTCATTCATCCACCATACCCTTCAATTAACAAATACGACAACAACATTAAAGTTTGATGAACATGGCACGTTTGCTCAGTCCTCAAAGCCAGAATAATTGTAGAAATATTATCTTGTTCACTTTATTTGTTTTTTAGTTTCATTGTCTATACAGTATAAGGCCTGAAGATAGCAAACAACCATTTTTTAACCAACAATATGAAATAAATAAATCGTAAAAAGTAGTATACAAGTTATAATTATTAAGTATAAACATAATTAAATAAGAGTATAAAACAAATTACAATATACTGTGGGATTCAATACCCAACGATATGATTAAGTATGCTGTTGCATCGTTTTATCTCCTGTCAGAACGTCTTTATCGCGCTGTCAAATATTTGACTTGAATCACTATTCGACCAGGAAGCAAAAGTAAAAGGAAGGATCATTGTCAATAGTTATTGTCTAGATTATTACAAAAGGTTTCTAAATACTTTACTCTGCTATACCTAACCGTGAAGAGTAACGTAGCTATATCAATAGAATTTAATAAATGCCATGCATCTTTTTAAAATTACAAGGAACTTACGGTTTTAAAACCTAAACTTTTAGATTTAGAATTCAATAGTGGTCTCAGTTTTTGAAAGGGAAATCCTCCACTTTTCCTGGGGATTTTAGCAAAGAAATGGATCGTGCCTTGTGAAAATGGAAGATAATACGCTATACCAAAAAAGATCATTTAAGAACGGATCCATCCTCCTTAGGCGGAGGAAACAGATCAAGGAGGCCCCAGTGTTTGAGCAGCTGGGTGGTGATAATTTCATAAGCCTTCATTGTGTAACATTTAAAATAAAAAGGTAAAAATCTTTTAAGGTTATCAAAATAATAAATTATACTACGAATGTAGTCTGTTTATATTCTCTTATATTCCTCCCCCCCTTATATTGTATTTCTTTTTTATGGAGGGTTTTACCTTATTCCAACATTTCAGCTTTTTTTCCCCATAAATTTATTCCCGCAAACAATTTTTAAATCTAGAAATACTAAATCACGTAAGAAATGAGTTTGTAGTATCTTCATTTGCCTAACGTTACTTTTTGGAATTTTCAGACCAGTTCACCCTTGATCGAGAGCAAATAACATTCAACCGCAAGTCACTCAAGGAATAAGATATATTTTCATAATAGAACTTCTTTTTGTTTTGTTTTTATCAGTTTAATTTGATTCTTCTTCTTTCCCTTCCTCTTTCTGCCATTCCTAGTGTTCAGGGTTCTCAATCCAACTGAGGCTCTGTTTCAATTCTCCGGATATGGTCTTCATCTATAATCCTTCAAAAGTCCTCGGGTTTTTCTACTCAGCTTCCATTACCTTCCTGCGTTGCCATTCTTCATCAATGCGACATGCATGGCTGAGCCACTTGATATTTTGATTCTTTTTTATTTTGTTAAATTTAGATTTATCAAAATAAGTAGTAAATATAGAGAATTAGTACTTTTCACGGCATATGAGGTGAAATTACCCGGTTTTAAAACCGAAGATTTTATTTTTTATTTGATTACTGTTTTAGGTGCCGTGTACAACTCGGGCTAGAGGCGCCATTACATAACTTCTAGATTAGTCGATACAAGTTGTTTTCTTTGAGTACGGTAAACAGTTTTTTCAAGTTTTCGGGTTTTAAAGCTTCGCAGAATCTTTGAAGATGCAACGAAGTCCTGTAAGATAAAAGCTGTGTGCAATCCTTGATAATGTGCTCCGTTGTAAGGAGGCAGTTACAGGTGCTGCATTCTGGTGGAGGATTGCCTTCAATTAGATGGCGATGTGTCAACTTACTGTGCCCAATTCTGAGTCTCGTTATTATTGTTTGTTCTTTCCTGTTTAATGGCAGAGGTGTTGACGGAAGAAAGCTTTCATAAATCCTTTTTAGTTTATTAGTATCAGGTGTTCTTGCCCAGATGTTAATCCATGCTTCTCTGCACAGGTTAAATATATATTTATGATAGTCGTAGAGAGTGACATTGATATTTGGAAAAGGGAACATGGTCCTTGCTTCCTTTGCACTTATGTCTACCAATTCATTCCCTTCTATATTGGTGTGACTAGGGACCCAAAGAAATGTAATGTTTTTATTCGTCATTAGTGCTGATTTCATAATTTTCATGACGATAGGATTGTCAGTTAAATGAAATTTTTGGATTGCCTGAAGGGCGGAGAATGAGTCACTGCAGATTAGGAATTGCCTGCTGTCCAAATTTTCAATTAAATTGCACACACAGGTATATTGAAAATAGTTCAGCGGAAAAAAATGTTTGGAAGACAGTATCGGAGGGTTTCTGAAGGAAGGATAACTGAACATCCAACACTCTCCTTATCTTTTGAGCCATCCGTGTAAAGGCAAACATAATCAATGTACCTTTTAGATAGTAAATTTAAAAAACTTTGCCTTAGGGCCTCAGGAGGACTGTTTATTTTCTTAATCCGGTTTAAGGAAAAATCAAATAATATTTTATGAGTTGTCCACGGTGGTAGTGGGTTTGGAGATGACATATAAAACGGTGGGAAAGAAAATGAGTCGGATAATGGAGGATAGATAGAGAGACGAGATGGTACTTTGTAACGCGAAAATTCGGAGGACTCTGTACTAGCTTTAATACGACCTACTATTCTTAAAAAAAGATAGTGTCTACGTAGTTCAAGAGGCCACTCATCTGCCTCCCAGAGTAAACTATTAATAGGACTGGTTATAAACGCTCCAGTCGCCCTGCGAATCATTGAATGGTGTACTGGATATAATCTTTGTAAAATCTTTTTTTAGAAGCATCTCCGTAAATTTCGCAACCGTAATCGATGACAGGTCTAATCAAGCACCTATAAACCCTCAATAAGGACGTTTGTCACAGCCATAGGTTGAGGAAGAGAGTATTTTCATTACATTAGATATTTTGGATATCTTTGATATTAGCTCGTCAATATGGATTTTCCATGATAACCTTGAATCAAAGATTACCCCTAAATATTTGATAAAATTAGGTCTATTTAGGATGTCATTCCCAAGATATACAGTGAAAGGTTGCGTGCATTTTCGAATTCTGCAAAAGTGAACTGCAGAAGATTTGGAAGGGCTGAAGTTAAACCCGTGACATGTGGCCCATTTTTCTAGATTCTTGAGGGTTTCCTGTATTACCAATTGGCCAAGGTTAATATCGGTGGAGCTAAAATAAATTAAAACGTCATCAGCGTATAATGAGATTCTAACGGGATTCGGAACAAATTTTTTTATGTCATTAATTGCGATGATAAATAATGTGGGGCTTAATACTGATCCTTGAGGCACCCCATTATATAAGTCAAATTCCTCGGAAAAAACTGAGCCTGAGCGTACTATAAATTTACGATTTGAGAGAAAATTTTGAATGAAGTACAAAATGTTCCCAGAGAAACCCCATGACTGTAAGGTGTCTATATAGAGTTAATGAAGAATGCATGAAAACAACTGAGTAATTGAAAATTTGATTATTTACAAATTTATTACTCGTGAAATGAAAAATTGTTAAATTCATAAATAGTAAAAACTATTCTCATAGATTAGGTATCTATTAAATCAAAATGTTTCTATTTTTTGGAATTAAAAAAATAAAATCTATCAAAATTTTAAATTAACAATTTCATTGTTAACAATTATTTTTTTTCTTTTTATCATATTTAATTTTGTCATTCCTTTAATGATCTTAAGTATTATCCTTGTAAGTATCTATAACATTATTATTTCTTAAATTTTCCATGTAAAAAATAATTATTTCAGAGGCAGAATCTGTACACTACTCTCGAAGTTTTGTATCCGAATGTAATTTTGGAGCTGTAGTAAAAAATATATTTGGTTTAGACCGATCAACCTTGTAAGGTATTAACAATAAATGTTTTAGGAGTGGCTGTGCACTAAGCACTGGCGATATATTAATGAATAACTGTTACAATAATAAAAACATAAGGTCTTGTCTTAAAACTGATTACGATGCTGCGATATTTTGATCGATCAGAAGTTTCAAACTGAATAAAGTTAAGAAATAAAGTATAATTAATTAAATTAGTGGATAAGTCTGCTTATCATTGTAAAAGATTCGTTTATTTTACTCTAGAGGAAGTGGACGTCTACAGCTGTGATCTGCCTTAAATAGAAATAAAATTTAAAAGTGGAATCAGCAAAATGTAAACAAAATATGAGTAAACCTCAGAAACACATAACTTTGGGCCCAGTTTATCTGTATATTCTTTATTAAGATTCGTCTTTTAGTAAAAAACTATTTTTAATTTTTAGCGTAATTTAAATTTCACTAGGTGTGAAGTCTACTTAATGAACGTTCCTGAGTAATCTTATCCAGATATATTGCTACAGCAAACAAATAATATTATTGTAGGCTCTTCTACGTAATTTGCACACGTGGCTTACATTATTTATTGTAATAATATTGATTATATAACTTATACATTTATTTTTAATATAATATGGCTTGGTATGACAAATTTTGGCATTGATTACATACGTGTAAGTTGGTAAAGGATATTCTAATGTTTAAATAAACTCTAATTTTATTATGCTGATATTATTTATTATATGATATTTTTATTATATTCATAATAAGACATACATATTTTTTATGTTGGAAATAATTTTTTAACATACCTACGAACCAATTAAAGCGCAACTACGGTGACCAATTTATATGTGTTGGGGTCCAAGGGTACTTTTTTTTTTCAAACGAAATAATATCTTCCACTTAACTTCTCATCAATATATGTATTCACAATATTTACAAATCTAGGAAGGCAATCATAACGGGAAAAATTTGAGGAATAACATCAACGCAGGGTTAAGTATTTAAATAAACATAAAGTGTTCTGTCACTTCACTGCTTTGTTCTGCAGCAAAGACGGTACGGAAGTAACTTCTTCCTTGATGGGCCACCCCACAGCGCTAGCGGCGACCAATCCTTACGAATCTAGGCTTACGAAGAGCTTAACAGCTGAACAAGCCATTACACTACATAGGATAGTAAGAATTCAGAATTTATTCAAAATTAAATATTAAACCATTCGATAAATTAAAGCCAGAATAAAAAAATATATTCAAGCGAAACTTTAGGGGCGTTGTTATAATTTACTGCGGAGAGGTAAAGGAAACATTTCCTTTCAATATTATCTGAATTTCCCTATTAATTTTGACTAAATTTTCCTACAAGTAGGAAAAATCCCAGTATAAGTCTAGAAAACCCTAGTTTCCTAAATTAAAAATGGTGGCTCTATACAGACTAGTGGCTGTATTTTCCAATCATTACAATATTTATTCAATAAATTGTAAATTTCGGAATTTTCTAAAGCATTAATAAGGGTTTGAATCCTCCCGAAATTAATCTTAATATTAAAGTGATTTTAATAAAACGATACAATATATATATATATATATTTAAAACCATATTTTGTTAAAGATGCTTTATATGCTCTATGTTCTAGAAATTTTTCCCTCTCAAGATATCTCTTTCATTTTCATGATGATTTTAATCTATTCCATTTCAAGAATACATGAAATATTGCTTATGAGAAAATTCATCAATAATATGAATTTCATTGTCCTTAGATGGTATCTAAGTTTAACTTAATATCGGCTACTTACGTTCGGAAAAAAAATCTTTATAGAACAAAAAAACATTTCCCTTATCTTCAATGGCACAATTTCATCCTAAGCAATTTTTATGTGTACCGAACCACCTTCGACACCCAACCACAATACTCTTCAACAATAACTTTAACCCGAATCGGAATGCGAACCTGTTCTTCCTGAAGCATGACAAGAAGATCATCTTGGTGGCTGGACTTCCTATCGACGACTGAATCACTTTGATTGACGACTCGCCAGAACAGCCATTGCACAACTTCTGTTTGTTGACCATATCCAAGTATTTGAACCTCGTTTGATTAGATTGTTGTATCGTTGTCAGTGCTTCTACGCGTTTTGGACAGTGTTTTCCTTCCGATACTTCCTCAAGGGGCTAATCGTACTATTTTCAGCAACTCAAAATTTCTATAAAAATCGTTGCTTCTATATTTCTTATTTGAATCCATATGTAAATCGTAACCATTAATTGTCAACTTTAAATGGACCTTTCTATTTTAATGGTTTGTTTTTATGGCATTACCTCCATTTTGAAACATATGTATTTGATATCCTATTTTGCTTCCTTATTTTCTATTCTGAATACCAACTGATTTTTATTATTATTTTTTTTATTATTTTTATTTATACTTAATAGCGTACTCAAGTGGTGTCTCCGTAGAGGCATGGCTTTACAAAATAATTCCTTTAAAAAAAAAAGAGGTAAACATAAATAAAGATAGTGGATTAAGGTGTTTTTTTTTTCTGTCCTTTTTTAAATAAATAAATAAGGTACCTCCTTTTCGTTAAAAAAAAAGAAGAGAAAAGATTAAAATTCCTAATTCCACTGAAGGATGGTCCATGAATGCAGCTTCCATCAAAGCTTGTGCAAAGTTTTGTTTATATCGACGACCGACTGGTGATTTAAAACGTGTTAAAGTCGCTTTCGATGGATAGACTGAGTATGAAAAAAAAATCATGCAAGTTGGAAGGACCGACCAACATCTTACATGTTTCTGCCTTGAAAAAAAAACCTTGAAGAGGTTAATGATTTTTATGATCCAGGACTCGTCAATAAGAAGATATGGGCAAATAGACCAAGGTGTATTGAACTGGATAAGACATGCGAACGGTGAATTGTTTCGAATGTCTTGAGGGTTGATAAGCATAAAGACGAAGTTACGATTTTTTAAGTTCGTATTATTCTTTCTGGGTTAGAACCTTAGAAGATTATCAAGAAATGTGCCGGCCAAATGACTGCAGCGGAAATGACATGCTCAGTGTTGAAAAAAAACATAAGAGACTGTACAAGAAATAACAGCATCCGCCTCACATTGTTATTGTGTGAGACCTGCTATTGATATCCTTGAGGGACGGCAGCTGAAGTGGTATGGTCCTGTTAGTAGGGTGGGAGATGACCGAGAGGCTTGGTGACTGAAGGTAATAAGGTCAATAAGAGAGCGATCTGTTGCCAAGATTTAGCTAAAATAATTACGTGAGCTCGAAAAGAAACAGGCTTGGAGGATCGACTACTCCACGCCTAACAGAAATAATGGCATTGTGAAATAAAAGATAAAATTAAATTTCTATGCAGTATGTTAATATTATTGTCCAATATTCCACTCTTCAAGGAGACACCTTCATTCCTTACCAAATGATATAAATACATTAATTGAATATATATTGGTTGAAGCATATTGCTAAAAATATTTAAATTATAATCCATATAATTTGAAAAAAAAAAAATGTTTATAATGACCACAACTACACAACAAAAATAGTATCTTAAACTATTATTTATGTATTTCGGGAATGAATACAACCGCTATATCTTATATAATTGATTGAATACGTGGTATGGATATATGACTCAATCCCATAAAATGCAACTGACATATTTTAAGGGGAACCTGTAAAGAGGTGTGGTTTAGGAACTGAAATTCATTTCAGGATCAGAATCTAGTAATGGGGAACTTTGGAATATAGGAGAAAGTTTTTAGCTCAGGTGAGTCTAAGTTGTTTGATCTGTTTCAGATCTGTCCTTTAAAATGGTCTCTGTTAATTAATTTACGTTCTGAAGCTGCTGGAGTCTTTTCCAGAATACATAATGTTAACTACAGAATTCACAGTGTTAAATATGAGTTATTAGGTAGCCCGGAGCAACAGTAAAGAGAACCAGGCATAGCAAACATTTATAAATGATTACTTTTAGTAGGATTTTAGGATAACTCCATCGGTAATTAAATTAATTTACTTTATTCTATAGTTTCTTATAAATTTATGTTTATTTTATCTTATGAATACTTGATCGTGTATATTTGGCAAAAGATTTTAGTAAAATGGCATTTGTGTTCGTGTAGTTTTGGACCATTAAAATGGAAAAAGTTGTTGACAAATTAAACGATTCTCAGGAAATTAATATTGTGGGGATGAATGCTCGTTTTTTGCACCTGTTGCCTGAATTCGGTTTAAAAATTTAAGTATAATGACAGTAAGAGTCACCTCCATGGTCCATTAGAGCTGTATTACGAAGAATAAACGTTGTTATTTTTCTGTAATTTTTAAATTTTACAGATTAATATTAATTTTTTAATAAATTTAAATTATTATAAGATATTATTTTAAGGATTTTTAACTTGTGCTTCACTGATTGTAATAGAGTTAACATTGACATTTCGGAAATTTATTTGGAAATGAAAGATGCAAAACATGGTGACGTCTGTCTAGTAAACGTAAAGGCCAATGGCATCTTCAAATTCGTACTCGGATGTGTGTATATCCACCCGGGCAAAGCGTTAGCAAAAATTATACTCTTTATATTTAGATCGTTGTTAAAATATTCCAATAACATTTCTTAGGAGCCTAATCTTACTACACCAGTTATTATAGTTGGAGACTTTAATGTTGATGTTTCACAAAACCGCTCATTGCCAGACTTCATGCTCAGCGAGTTCAATTTGTCTTATATTGAAACTTCACCAATAGCGTTAGGTAATACCTGTATTGATTTAACGTTTACCAGAAATATCGATGTATCTTGTATGCCATTTGTGTCGTACTTATCGTATCACAGACCTATAATTTATAAACTTATATTGTAACACAATAATTATTTGTTTCCTTGCTTTAATCCAATTTATTTTACATAAATAAAAATATTTTATTTAAAAATTATAACCCGTTACATAAACGTATTCACGTACAACACCCGGCCTTCTCCATGACACAGCCACACCTTTCTTTTTTGTCATTTTAAATAGTTTCTTTAAAAATATTTACTATTTTCACTTACAATCATTAGAACAGCGTAGCTGTGTGTCACTTGTTCACAGTTGCATGCGTAGGTTACAGTTGAGGGTAATTTGTTAAGTGGACACAATTAAGAGGTCATAAAACCTATGATCTACTGTCTAAAAACTAGGCCACGGTTATTTTACAAAGGCTTAATTTTATTTTACTAATCTTATCATAATATATTTTTTTTTTTTTAATTCTAAGTGATTTGCCTTTATTTTATGATTTCTTTGTAAATAAGGTATGAATTTACACTTTAGAATAGTTCTAGTACTTACTGGCCTTAATAGTGATAGATTGTAATATTTTTTGTCATAATAAAAAGTTTAAAAAAAAAATTTTAATTCTACGCAGTTAAAGTATTAAAACAAAGGGGGTGTGTTGTACATGAATACGTTTATGTAACGGGTTATATTTTAACAAAATATTTTTATATATGAATTTAGGATAAAAGTTAGGAAACAAATAATTATTGTGTAACAATATAACTTTATCAATTATAGGTCTGTGATAAGTTGTTGTAGAAGTTTCAATATACCAGGGATGCAAGTTTAAAATGTCGTTTTAATTCCAATAGAATGCGCTCTTAGCCTATTGAAGGATTTCCTTATCTCTAAACGCTATTTTGTTTGTTAGTCATTTGTTTACAAAAGTCAGTTGTTTTTAAGTCGTTTACGTGGACGTATCATACCTTTCTTTGGTGTTAAAAATGTCTAATTTTAAGCCAAATAAAGAGCATTTGCGGCATGTCATGATTTTCTTATTTAATCAAAAGAAAAAGGCATCTGAATGTCATCGAATTCTTGTTGAGACTTATGGCGATGTTGCTCCAACCGTCAGGACATGTGAACGTTGGTTTCAAAGTTTCAAACGTGGTGATTTTGATGTTACTGATCAAAAACGAGAAAATCGACCAAAAAAGTTTGAGGACTTCGAATTGCAATCTTTATTAGACGAAGACAATACCCAAATCCAACAAATGATGGCAGAACAGTTGAATGTCACTAGGCAAGCCATTTCCGATCGCCTGAGAGCTATGGGAAAGATTCAAAAGGTTGGAAAATAGGTTCCACATGAATTGGACGAACGACAGATAGAAAAACGAAAAACTGTGTGCGAAATGCTGCTTTTACGCCACGAAAGAAAGGGTTTTTTGCATCGAGTTGTAACTGGCGATGAAAAATGGATTTATTTTCAGAATCCCAAACGAAAAAAAATCATGGGTAACGCCAGGACAACCATCCACATCGAGTGCAAGACCGGATCGTTTTGGGAAGAAGACAATGCTGTGTGTGTGGTGGGATCAGAAGGGAGTAGTCTACTACGAGCTTCTCAAACCCGGCGAAACAGTCAATACCGAGCGCTACCGACAACAAATGATCAATTTGAGTCACGCATTGATCGAAAAACGCCCAGAATGGGCTCTCAGGCACGCCAAAGTCATTCTTCAGCATGATAACGCTCCTGCACATTCAGCCAGATTGACTAAGGAAACGATTTCTTCGCATGGTTTGATTATCACCTCTTCTCATCGCATTGGTGGAGCAACACTTCAACAATTTCGGAAAATGGCTCGATGAATGGATTTCAAATAAAGATGAAGCATTCTTTTGGAATGGTATCCACACACATCGAGGGTCAGTACGAGTACGAATTTGAACTCGCTGAGCATGAAGTCGGGCAATGAGCGCTTTTTGTGAGACATCAACATTAAAGTCTCCAACTTTCATAATAACTGGTGTAGTAGTAAGATTAATAATAGTATAATAGTAGTAAGATTAATAATAACTTTAATAATAACTGGGAGAAGTAAGATATATGTAGTGGCCTCCTACGATCGTAATATAAAGAGTATAATTTTTGCTAACGCTTTGCCCGGGTGGATATACACACATCCGAGTACGAATTTGAAGATGCCATTGGCCTTTACTTTTACTAGACAGACATCACCAGATTTTGCGTCTTTCATTTCCAAATAAATTTCCAAAATGTCAATGTTAGCTTTATTACAATCTGTAAAGCTATTGATGTTGCGATCGTTTTTGGCTTTTTGACGCTTATAGGCCGACTTTATATATTTTTGATAAAAAAATTTTATTCTAACACCTTATTATATTCACTGTCACTATTTTCAACTAATGTTTTGTACACAATCGATAGATTTTGACGACAGCTGACGATTAAAACTTAAACTAACATCATAGCTTCTCCAAATCAAAAGTTATACTAATTGCAAATCTCGATACGCATCAAAATAATATCAAAATTGCAGCGCTTCCCACTCCACCGCTTACGATGCGTCACTTTTCTCGCTTATCGTAACGGATTCTTTGATCCTTTAGCTATCCAGTGGTATAACTTAATTTTGGATGTAAAGGTTAGATTCGAAACTACACGCCAAACTGTATCCCCCGATTTTGTTATCATTAGGTTTTTTGGATTGCCCCCATATGGTAGCAAATTTAAAGACGTATTCACGTCAAAAATAGTAATTTTGCTAAATAATAATTTAATTAATTATTGTATACTTGTGTTTAAAATTTATTTTAAACACTGCCAATTAAAAGCGAAATGATACTTGCACGTCTCAAGGCACAGTGCTACATCTGTCAACCTCTGTTAATTCTGTCAATCCCTTAGTATTAAACAAATATTATTTCTTTGATAATTAATTATAGTTTTGCATAAAAGAGCATTGAATTCGATTAATTCATTAGTTTTAAATAAGTAGTATTTTTTTTTTTATTATTACTAGTTTTGACGTAAATATAGACAGACCCGATTATTTCAAAATTCAGTGAGTCAATTTCAATAGCTTTAAGCGGTCATTAATTAAGAAACGTTTAATATTTCCTCTTATTTTTTTGGACTTTTTCATTTAAATTAACTTATTGTATAATGTTTATACATTATTGAAACGTAACAGGTTGGCATCATGTTGGATTATCCGTCTTTCCTGCACTCCTTGCAGTTCTTAAGGACGTTACATTTAAAAAAAAAAAAGTCACAGAAATTTATTCTCAGTCATTTCCATTATTTGGTATCCTGGGCATTACAAAATATTTTTTTAAGAATTATCCTCGACTATCCTTAGAATATTACAGATTATTTTTTTTTCAATTTTTTCCGCTGAAATTATAGAGCACAAATTTTTACGTTTTTCACTGTCAAGATAGATCACCTTGTATGAATTGTACAAGTATGGTGTGTACAGAAAAGAATAAAATCCCTTCCAACAGGGTTACTGCTGGAAGGAAAACACTAAAAAAAAAAAAAAAAAAAAAAAAAAATAGATCACCTAAACCGACTATCCTTTGACTGATCAGTAGAATAACTGCCCGTTTTGATTTGATTGATTAATGGATCATGTTGATTATATGGAACTCAACAATTAAACAGTTTATTTATAATTCTAACTCTATTTGTTTATATATATTTATTCATTTATTTTTAATTCAATTAGTTATTTTTTTAGCTTCATTTTTTCACCTTTTAATCTTTTTTTTAATTGTATTTATTAATTGACTTCCAATTCCATTGACTAATTATTGTTTGTATTCACTCATATTCACTCAACGATAATTTCTATATTATTTTAAAATATTTTTATATTATATTTAACTGAACTATACTGAAAATACAAATATTAATGATAATATGCGTTTTGTCGAGAGATGGTATACGTAGAAATACATGCACATATTGCAGGGTTACTGCAATGTGGAAAACTAGAAAAAAAGGTTACCCATTTTCTACAGGCTGTGTGTACTTCAGAAGGATTTACCCGACCTAAAATACTATCCGGGGCTGAACTCAGGAAAAACAAAATTTCCTGGCCACTGCCAGGTTCGAACTTGGGTATGCGAGGTATTATTACCCACTAAGCTACATCTTTATTTTTCCTAAATATCTATTGCTGTTTCTTTGAATATTGATTAGCTTATAATAAATATGCTTTACTTTTTTCTGATCATATTTAAATAATTTTAATTTGATATTATTTATTTTCAAGTGTAATAAATATACGTTATTAGATAAAACAACTAACCTTCCTAAGTAACCATATTTTAATATCAAGATAATATTTCCGCCATACTGTGAATGTCATCCATCTCAGCTCTTCTTTTCCTTCTGGCTTAACAGACGTAAACTTCCATATGTATCTAGAATAAACTAAACAACAGCAGACTAAGGATGCTGTATATTTGCAAATCTAGTTGGCTGTGGCGGTACGTACTCAGAAATTCTAAGATGGCTCATCTGCATAATTGACGTGTCATTACAGGACCACCTGATGGAAGCTCAGGTTCTCTCCTTCTATCAGGCCCATTACATTATCTCCTCTTCAATGAGAGTTATGGCTTAAATTGTCGGGTAATATTATTATCTATATTCAAACCTCAATCAACAAGTGTTTTTTTCTTGATTTTTGTAATTATTAAAATTTACAATACCCATAACCAGTAAATAGTCTTAATTTAGTTAAAATAGGAAGGCTATGATTTGTAGAGTAATTATCCAAAACTAGAACTCTAATCATTGCTCTGATTAATTTCAATTGATATTTCTTTCAATAATATATTCGATTAATATATTAATAACAAAATATTCCTTAAATATTAATGTTGAAGGAGTATTATATTCAAACACTTTGTAGGATATTAGTGACCAAACATTTCCCTACCGAAAAATGAAAATTCGCGTCTCTTGAATAAAATATATTAAAATAAAACTTATTTATTGGTATAAAATAAGTACAAATATAAACTTCTAATCGTAATTTCGGAATTGCTTTCTTTTGCTCCAGGTTGTCAAGGCAGAGTTTGATTGTAGTTAATTAAATGGTTTTGAGAGGATCTTGGAGTGTAAAGTACCTAAGCATTCTCGTACCCTCAATGGCGCTTGTTCAAATCCGGCCTAGGCTATTTGAAATTTATTTCTTCGCGGGCCCATGTAATGAATTCCTACGTTACCATACTGGCTAAAATAGGTTTGTAACGGGTTGATAGTAGTTGATAACTCGTTCTTTTTGCCTTAGTTGGGGTACGTCAAGGACGTTAAGTGCTAACGAATAACTACAAATAGTTTTGAATTAAACCCTTTTGTGCTTACTCTAAATAGTACTTTTCATAATATGAATTTCTAATCGTAGATGGATTTCAGTAGGATGCCCTCGGAACGGTAATGATTTTCTATAATTTTCTAATAGATGCACTCGAGTTGGTAGGACAATCTTACTTTTACATCATCTATCAAACATAACATTTATCCATAACATAACGTAGAGGCCATTCTTCACTAACAGGCCAAACATTAAAATAGAACTGGTTTACACGAAAGTATGTAAGAATCCAATAAACCAAATAAATCAGATCATAGATGGGGATATTATGTCACGAGGAACAATGATTAGAGTATTGATATAATATTTAATAAACCCCCAATATGTAGAGCAACGTAACTGATGGTGATATGAAATTTTCTCTTACTGGCTATCAACATATTGTACACGTCATATTTTTCACAGAAAATAATTTTTTTATTATTGGCATGTTTTTCTAATTATAACTGGTCATTTTTGTTATCTAACGTTTTCCCTTATCTGATGCGGTGTCGATCAGTAAGTGGGAGTCTACTTTACTTGTAAAAGTAGTAAAAGACTAAAATGAATTTTGATGTATGGTCCATCACGTTCATATATTTTTTTTCTGAATGAAATTTTAAGTTTTGTATAGGATATAGCTTATATATTTTTAACGTGTTATGCAGAAATATAACTTAAAAAATAGAGCTTTCACATTAATATTAATGTTAAAAATTAACATCCAAAAAATTTTTTAAAAACGGTTTTCAGATTATTTCAAGCCGGAATAAGTCAACAATCAGAAAAATCGTCCCAAATAAAAAAAAAAATTGTAATTCGTTTGATTCGTTTCTTTCTTTCACTATTCAAATGAGTTAAGTTGGTTTTATACTCGCCACATGACAGTAGTAGTGTCAGAACGGAAGACACGACATCGAGCTACTGTGACGACATGCTGTAATATCTTCAACCTTGCTCTATGCTAATGAGACTAGAACCGCAGACTGTTCTAGTAAGTTATAGCTTTTTGTACTCTTAAGGAAACATTTCTCCAAGAAGCGTTAGGATTTCTCGGTAACAATTGTCTTAACATACCCGCAGTAGCGACTGCTATGACTGATAGATAATAGCTGAAAAAATTACATAGGGTCAGGATTACATACGATTCTATTAAAAAACAAAAAAAACAACACAAAAATATTAAAATTAAAAAAGACATAAATTGGACAGGAGGAGGGAGTGGTGGTGTCCTAATACATGGAAGTTTTTTTAATTGTTATTTTAAATATGACTAGTAAAGCTATTTAAACTCCGAAATATGTAGACAAATAAAAGAGATGCACCAAGAATACAACAAAATTCTTAAAATATTAACATTAGAAAATAAGTTAAATAAAGGTATTGTTGTGATGATGGTTCAAACTAGCACTTCAATCACTAGAATTGATTGAAGTCGTTTAGTACGACTCCACAAATTAACCTTCCACAGTTTAGTGGTAACTCCCGGGATTGGTCTCTAATGTCTCTCTAGTATTCCTTTGAAAGTTTGTATCGGAGTAAAACCTGTGTATAGATGATTAACAAAGAGAATTATAAGCTCGGTTCTTGATTCCCCAGGATGCTTATATATATATATATATATATCATAATATATATATATATATATATAGGAGATTTTAAAATTTAAAAAAAAGTTACTCAACCAAATCCTGCTGTAGTTGTTTAATTGACTCACAATTTACAAATCTTAAAAAGTTTGTTTAATAACATAAATTTCAGAATTAAAAAAATCAATAATTGTATATATTTTTCAAAAATATACAATAATTCAGAAACTCCTGAAATTTTGAAAAGGCGCCTAGAAGTGAAAGTTTGGTCAGAGATGAGAATAGTGCTGTGTCCTTTCTTATTTTAGAATATGAATTCACATCTATTTTGATGCAAGACTGCACAAAGCTTAGCTGAGCCTGAAATCGAATCTTACAATTTTGACTGAAGTCAGCCTTAATTTCTATTTGTTAGTTCGATCCGCCATTTGATTTTTTTTTTTTTTTTTTTTTTTTTTTTTTTTTTTTTTTTTTTTTTTTTTTTTTTTTTTTTTTTTTTTTTTTTTTTTTTTTTTTTTTTTTTTTCAAAAAAGTTGTAGATTTTCGTTATAGCTAATCCATAATTTTTTTCAGAATAGTTACATTACTAGCCTTGTTAATTTAATTTTCAAATTATAATATCTTACCGTTTTAATTCATAATAGGACAGCAAATGAAAAACAAGAGGATTAGTGAAAGATTCTACTGACGTAAAAAAGAAGAGAATGAAATATAATAATAACAATAATAGTAATGGGATCGGATATAATATACTCATGACATTTAACGTACAGGCTGTATTAACAAACGTAACAATAATATACATCCACCAAGGACTGTATTGGACTTGTAAATTTTTATCTTCATTTCTTTTTTTAGGTTATGATCATCCAGTGTGTAGCATCCTATCTTCAATGGTATCCTTGATGTTCTACCCATCTATTTATCAAAGCCATATCTTGCTTGTGGCATTCATGTTTTGTGAATGTGCCCAGATAGTTTTCAGCTAAATGCTCTGCACGCCCTAACCATCTAACTTTCTACGTGGTTCTTACTAAAGAAGCTCTTTAAACGATTATACTTCTACTTCATATTTATAAGCTAAAACCCCAATTTGCTATGGTTTAAGCTGCTTTTGAAATATTGTAATCCATTAGCTAACCATTCACCTACTTATCTATACATAATATTAAACCGATAACGCTATCAACAAGTAATCCATCATGGCTTGATACAACAGAAAGGTCTTCTGCAAACATAAGATAAAACCACAGCCGTTGGTTGACGTATATTCGAAATCTCGATTAATTATTATAATTTTTGTCAGCGGCTTCACTTATATCGTAAGAAGTTATCCAATATGAAGTAATGTAAATAATCAATGTAAGAAATGCGAAAAATAAGTCAAACGTTTTGGATTTTGTTCTTGATGCTGTAGTTCTCACTTTCAGCACCCACTGGTTTTCAACACCAGTAATGCGGCTGAGATGAGAAGCGCAAGGATTTCTTGTCCTTCCCAAGTATGTGACTGACATTCTGGCTCCACATTTTATTTACGTATGTCTTCTTTCGGTGCTGTCTCCCATTATTGGAAGTTAGCGACCACCTAACTAATGTACATTTATTTGTTAATATTATATAACTAGATTCTGTTTATTCCATAATTTATTTTCTCATATTCAACAAATTATTGTTTACTCTTGGCTACCTATATTTCAGTTGACACACACTAGACAGTTCATAAGCACTGTTTCAGCCGTTCATGTTATATTTAAAACAATTCCTGATAATTTGTTTAAATTAAATTATTTTAAAAGTTTCTTTCTCAATTTCATATTTTTGGAAAAATAATCTATTTAAAAATCTTAATAACAAAATATTGTTATATTTTATATTAAACAAACAGCTATTTGTTTTCATTTGATACAATCATGTATTAGGACGTAGTATTAAGGCTCAGTTGGTGGCCGGTTGTTGACCAGTGAGCGTCATGTAACACGGACGATGTTTTTTTGTTATTGTGTGGCTCGCCAGAACATTTTTCCTTTTTATCATTAATCGTAATTATTACGATTAAATTTCCGAAAGATATACCCAAACTTTCGGTTATCGGCAATTGGGAGGCCGTATAGCTCCTATATTGTTTTTTTATCTCAACTCAGGACTTTATTTTTTTTTCGTCTGGGACTCCTGGACCACGATTATCGTCAAGCAGTTCGTATGCGGCCGGCCAAAAAGAAAAGAATCAAATCTAGTAATTAACATGACCGAAAGGATGACATTTTTCACAGGGTATTTATAATGGAATTGTGCAAGAAATATATATATGTAGTTTATTTTTTTAAATATGTTTGCTTCAGTATAAAGGTTTATATACGTATATAGACGTATTTATATTTTGTAATTTGTCGTAAAGATAAATATTAGTTTCAAATATGTACATATATTAGCAGTTGATTTTTTTTTTTTGGATGGATGAATTTTTTTGTTTTGTTAAATCAGAGTTCTATTTGTTTTATTATTTTTCTTTTTTGAACATTACGGTAGATACATATTATTTTTTTAAATATATAAACACAAATGTAAATGGAATTGAGAGTGATATATGAGAGAAATTGAATGAATTATATTACTATTGTCTATTAATAAATAAATGCTTCAAAAGGGAAAAAAAAAAAAAAGGCATTCAATATTTTTTTTATTGACTAATTATTGGTCTAGTGAACCTTTTATTTTCAGAACCAGCGTTCCAGAGTTGGTACGCAAGGGAAAAAAAAAAAAGCTGTTCAAGGGTGCAACTTCTGTTACACTTACGGTGCCCTAACAAGCACCAATCGTAGGTTTTTACAAAATTCCTTGTGCATTAGTGAATACTACTCTTAAAAGTTGAGTACATTGTTTTCAGCTACTTTCATTCATCTTTCTACTATTAGTTGGATTAGATGTCGGTTACACTGCTTAGGTTTGAGGCAGAGAACTACACATCCAATTTTTACTTCCTCGTAATTATCAAGTATCTGAACATTTAAAAAATGAGACATTGATCTAAAAAAGCATAATCCGATAGTAAAATATCTGGACTGTAAGTAGGGTGAGGTAATACGTTCACTCCTTGCAGTTCCGATACTTTTTCGTAGGTCAAACGAGAAATATGTGGTGGGACATTGGAAATATGTGGTGGGACATTGGAAATATGTGGTGGGACATTGGAAGTATGTGGTGGGACATTGGAAATATGTGGTGGGACATTGGAAATATGTGACTTGATTCTTTTTGATCAAAGTGTGGTATTTTGCCTTCAAAATAGCATAAACTCTTTCAAGTTGTTCATTATAAACATCTGAGTCCTATATTTGATCCTATTTCCATGAACAAGCTCAATATGCAAAACGCCTTAGAAGTTCCACAAAACACAAAGCATTACTTATGTCCCAAACCGATTTTGGTGGACCTCTCGTTGTGCAAGTTGTTCTGGCCGTACCTTCTTATGTTTGGTCGTTTACATTTTCAAATATTCACTTTTTTCAATTATGTCATATTTCGGATTTTGAAGCAAATTTTTGCACTATTAACTCGCTGATGGGCTTCGGCATCTGTCTTGTCTTGTCGATTGGATTTTGGACTTGAATTCCGTTCGCCCAGGTTTTTAAGTTGGCGAGCCACTGTGGTATTAGAAGCTCTTATTAAGGAAGATAAAACACAAGTAGTTTGTTATCATTAATAACCAATAGGTGATCTGACCTGGGTTCATCTGAAAGGCCTATATTCCTATTGCTGAAAGTACTGCAGTATTTTGATGGATTACTGATTCACCTTCTATGACATAAATTTCTTCAGCAGCTGCATCTGCGTTTTGATATATTTTTCCATTAATGTCCCTTAACCTTAATCTTTATCTTAATCGTAATCTTTTTCCCATATTACACGGGCGTCTACAAAATGTAAATGACTCGATAAAACCAATTCAAGTCACAAAGATCTAAAGTATTAGTCAAAGTAAACATTGACTTAATTAAGTAGTAGGAATAAAAACATTCTTCCAAGATCTATTCTTAGTTGGAATTCAGGACTTTTGTTAAATCTTGGTTTAATTAATAAATATGAATTATTTGTCAATACTATCATATTAAATAGGAATACAATTTTCAAATGTCTACAAGATAAGTCATAATTTCTAAAAACATACAAACATTCAATAAACCACTTATTTGAAATATAGACTGTATTTATTCCATCAATACAAAAAAGTCAGGCAATCGATTTCTATTACACAATATTCCACATTAAGATCACTTTTTTCCTGAGCTGCGACAAACTATATTACCTGTCCTTTCCTCATTTAAAGCCTTTGTGAGTTTCACCATGCTTTTGATTTCTTGTCTTACATTTCAATACTAATATAATAAATATGATCCCTTTATCAAACCACTGTATCAAAATGTTTTTAAGTTCTTTGAACTGACGATGAATGTTTTCAACTAAACTAGTAGAATAAAAATTATAGAAGTGAAAAATCATTCATCAATCATATATTTATTTTACATATTTGTGTTTCATCTTTAATGTAATTTATTTATTTATTTTTCTATGTTGATGTAAAGAAGCTGAATGAGACACTTCTTTAAATAATAAAACAACCTAAAATGGACGACATTTAACAGAAGGGAACCCATCCTCATTAAAAATCTTAAATAGTTCGGTTTTTTTACTTGAAATAGAAACGTCTTATTCTATTTCAAATAGCTTTTCCAACTTCGATTTTTACATTAAAATACCTGAACCAAGAGATGATTCTTTTCTGTTGAAAATAGTAAGCACTAATCCTATCCAAAACCACCTCTAACTCATTTTTGGATATTTTGTGGATTAGTTCCCTTCTGCTAAACGCCGTCAATATAATGTCTAGAGGAGGTACCGATGTGTACTGGTCCTACTCACGTTTTACATGTTCTATTATTTTTTTTTTAGCTCATTCGCTGGTTGTCTTCAGCCTAAAGACAGGAAGAATCAATAAACAAAGATAAAAAATGTTAACTGAACGAAATTAGGAGAACCCTCGTTGTTAAGAGACATATACTCACCGAAACTATGAACTCCTTACTAAGTGATGAGATCGCTATGGAATGGTTAAGTGGAGTGTTTGTGGTTTTGTTCTTTGGTGCAGTAAATAGTACGTTAGTGATTGTTATAATCGGTTCTAATAATAATTGATATTGTTCTGTCTAAATTCTCTTAATTGGTTAAAACCCCTGTTGTTATGTTAATATTGGTATAGATCTTACCATTGCTCTATTTGATTCGAAGTCAAAACTCAATCGAATTTATAAACGTTATAACGGACAAAAATGGACCGAAACACATGAGAAGAAAGTGAGCCCACTATGATCTAAACCAGGGGTCTCCAAACTTTCAGCCTTCGGGCCACACTAAGTACTTCCAAGGGCTCCGCGGGCCAACACCATTTTAATTTTCCTGCCGGTACCTATAATTTATAGAATAGTCTCCGAGTACGCACCCTCAGCGAGAAGAAGCTAGTTAAAGTCCCTAGTTCAATCATTATTGTGTTGTACTGTAATGTTACGAAGTTTTGGTGTATTCTACTCGTTTCTTGATAACAGTAATTGACGTATAAAAAAAACGCTAATAGAGGTGCTATAGTAATAGTTCGTAACGCCTTATTGGGTTTGTGTGTGTTTCAAAAACATCTTTGTAACAGTATTTTGATTTGACTTAATTACTAGTGTGGAAAAGAAGCGGAAAATAAAAACTGTCAGCTAATCGACGGTCGCTGATTACATGCCTATTGAAAAGATGAAAAATCCTGAAACCTGGGTTTCTTTTGTATGCAATGATCACCAAAAGAATCATTAGCGTGAATATTTGTTCCTTATTATATTGATGGAGCATACAGAAAAAAGAAAGAAGAAAATAAACTTTATTCTGGGACAGTTTGTCCCTTATGAATAAAATATGAGTGCAATACATAGGACAATCGTTTGGCTATGACAAGTGATTAATAATTGCATTATGAGTTACAAAATAAAAAAGATAACGACAAAAAAATAGAACATACGTATATTATAATAATATATATTACTAAAATATTCATATTTTATATACGTTCGGAAGAATGGTAATTGAGAAGGTAAAGAAATAGATGATGTTTAAAGGAAGTTATAGTCTGAGCGCTGGCTGATGGCACTTGGGCAAAAGTGAAGGGAGAGAGGTGTGGCTGATCAGGGCCAGTGAGAGTGGTGCAGGGTTCCTGGATCTCTCCCCACCTACCTTGAGAGGTTACTCGACCACCGTAACTGGGTCTCCCAACTCTGCGCCGGCCGGATATCTGTTCTATTAGAATTTATTTTTGTACCGACCCATCCGACATCCGCACGAGGTGTCCTGCCCATCTTAACTTCCCTACCTTAATGATAGCTACAACATCAGGCTCGTTATAGAGACTATAGGTTTCTCTATTACTACGCCTTCTCCATTGTCCATTTTCAAAGGTGTGCCCATATATTCTACGGAGGATTTTCCTTTATCCGTTATTTTCATCAGCCTTTTTAGTGGTCCAGGTCTCAGAGCCATAAGGTAAAACAGGGTGAATGAGGGTCTTGTATCGGATAACCTTAGTGCGGTGAGAGACGAGGCTGCTCGAAAGATGCGAGCGGAGTCCATAATAACAGTGATTCGCTAAGATAATTTTTCTCCGGACACCAGTCGAGATTCTGTTGTCGCACGTCACTTATGAGCCATGGTATACAAATTCAGAAACTTGTTCAAACATATAAGTACCAAAAGCAACTTCAGTACCAAATTTAAAGTTGGTGTTATGAAATGCGTTAACTGAGACAGCAGAAGAAGTTCTGGGTCTCAAGGGCAAACAGAAACAAACAAGACCATGGTTTGATGAGGAATGCCTTGCTTGAGCAGATAGAGAGAACAAGGTCTATAAAAACATGATTCAACGGAGACACACAAGAAGTTCGATGGATGAATATAAAGCCACAAGGAGTCGCGAGAAGTACGTTCATCGAAGAAAGAAGAGAAGATGGCGGAATAAGCAGATGGAGGATATGGAAAAATCTTTCAAAAACAAAAATTCCTTTCAAATGGTGAAGGAAGGTAGACAATTATTTAAATCCAGGACTCCCGCATGCGAAGCAGAAGATGTCTCGCTAATCACGAAAAAGCAAAAAATATTAGATAGATGGGCTGACTACTGATGATACCATCATCGCAGGGGGACTGGCTGGAGGAATAGAGATTGTACCACCAGACGGGGAAGAAATAGCAGCGACCATCGAAAGACTAAAGAATAATAAAGCTCCAAGTACTGATAACATACCAGCGGAAATATATAAACATTATGACCCTCAACTGGTTACTTTCCTGCAGGATCTATTTATGGATATTTGGAGAGATGAATGCCTTCTTATGGAGTGGAAGAAAGCGATTATACACCCAATCCAATAATAAAGGGGATTCCTAGAATTGTAACAAGGAGAGGTACATCAGTACTTCCATGAGTATACTAAATTCTCTCCAGCATATTATACAAGAGATTGATTCCATACGCAGGGAAAGAAATTAGACAATATCAGTGTGGCTTCGTTAAGATAATCAACTATTGAACAAATTTTAACCTCTGGATGATCCTGAAAAATACAAGAAGTTTCGTATTAATACCCATCATGTTTTCATAGACTTTAAGCAGGCTTATGACTCGATTGATAGAGGGAAGCATAAATGGCCATGACAGAAATGAATATACCCCAGAAGTTAGTCAGACTGGTGAGAATGACAATGGAAGGCAATAAATGCTTTGTAAGTATGCATGGGGCTTTCTCAAGAGGTTTTGACACGACAGCAGGTGTGAGACAAGGAGATAGTCTGGCTTGCCTTATACTTAATCTTTGTTTGGAAAAAGCCATAAGAGATTCCGGAATCCAAACAGGAGGCACAGTTCTAAACAAAAGTGTACGAGTTCTTGGATATGCCGATGACATAGATCTAGTCGGAAGATCATTAGAAGCAGTACAAAACGCTTTTGCTGCAATCGACAATTCGGCGAAGAGACTAGGACTATCCATCAACGGAGACAAAACCAAGTACAAGTTTATCGAGCTCCTAGTCAGTAAAGTGTGGATAAGTAAAGTTAGGACTACATGACATCGAAGTGGTCCAGGAATTCGTATACCTGGGCACGCAGATTTATGTACGAAATGACATCAATGACGAGATTGAACGGCGTATTATGGCAGCCAATCGATGCTTTTTGCTCTAAAGCAGCACTTGAGGAGCAGCATTTGTCTCGGAATGCTAAGTTAGGAGTATATAAAGCACTAGTCAGACCTGTTCACATATGGATCTAAATGCTGAACGATTTCAAAGAACAATGAGTTTTCGCTCGTGAGGTTTGAAAGAAAAGTCTTTCGCAGAATCTTTGGCGGTGTATACTCGGAAGGAACCTGGAGAAGAAGATCCAATGCAGACATACAAAGTCTGTACAAAGATATGGATATCTCCAAGTTTATTAAGCTCTCCCGGCTACGATGTTGCCAGAATGAGTCCGGAGGAGATGCCCGCGAAAGCTCTAACTGAACAAATCAATGGTACGAGGTGTATTGGAAGACCTAAACTACGATGGAAAGATGGTATTGTTACTAAAACATTAACTCTACTTGTGCCAGAAACTGGAAGGTGGCAGCACTAACCGTGATGACAGGTGATTTATGCTCGAGCAAGCCAATTCTCTACTATCAGGAATGTAGTGCTGTGTTAATAAATAATAATCTAATAATAATAATAAGTTATAGAATGTTAGGAGAAAGCAGCACATTAAATCGTAAGGTGTGCTCACATCGCAAGCTCGCGCAAATAAATTTCGACAGTGTTTCCATAATTAATTTTAAAAAACATAAACACATTTTTATACGTAGTTACGTGGGGGACTAGTAGCCCAGTCAAATGAGTTTTATACAGCAAATCTCGGAAATAAACCAATGAAGCTGAATTTTTGCTTATGCCTTTGTTTTGGTCTTCTAAATAAGTGGTAGGAAGTCACCGAACTCAGCACGTTAGCATAATTAGATATACAAGGTCAAAGGTCACAAAAATCAGTTGTTTTTTTTCAAATATCTCTATTTCTATCCATCGGCCGTCAATCAAAATAGTTACAAAACTTTTAGAGAATAATATTCTCTGTATTTTTTGTTCTATTCATTTTTATTTTTAGATTAACCGTTTTCGAGACATAGCGCGGAAAAGGAGAAGCGGGTACCAGTTCAGACAAAAACTTGCTACTAGTGCCTTCCAGGATCGTTTCTCAGAAATATTGTCAGAATCAAAATTGTAGATCATTAAATTTACTTTAATTTCATATGTACGTTTCTGGCTCTTCAATCAAATTGCATATATCTCGAACACCGTTGAGAGTTAGACAAACACATGTATAGAAACAATTTTATAGGAACTTTAATTAGCTTTAATTTCGATCCATACATTATTTTTTAGAGTCCACGGTTTCCGAGATAAAATCGAAAAACGTAAACACGGAATCTTCTCCCCTTCCCAATTTCAGCACTCTCACTGGGGTCGCTCTTTTCCGTGAAAACACTTTTTCCCAGTGTCCCAAGTCCCATAAAATATCGATGTCAGCACCTTCAAAGCCGCTTACTGTTTTGAAATCCAAGTTTTTTTTTTGGCACATTTTTCACTTTAACTCCATAACTGTTTCTCCGATCTGAACTTTCATTTTTTCAACTATAACCTGGTTAAATTTACTATTAGACCCTTTATATGAAATTTTGATTAAACTCCGTAGTATATCCAATCAAGGCCACTAAAAAAGACCAAATCGTCAGATGTTGCCAAAACATACATATGTAGTGTGCTGGCTAGGGTGTATTACGTGGATTTCAAAACAGTAAGCGGTTTTGAGGGTGCTGACATCGATATTTTAGGGGACTTGATCAAAATTTAATATACAAGTTCTTCTATTAAATGTAACTAACCAGCTTTCAGATAGAAAAAAATATTTTTGGATCGGACTATTACTTTCGGAGTTATAGCCAAAAAAGTGCCGAAAAACGTGTTTTCGCCGAAAAGCGCGACCCCAGTGAGAGTGCTGAAATGAGGGGTGTACAATGCATGAATTATGCGACTATTTTTGACTTCACAGCTTCGTTAGGAGCAATTAGAAGGTAAATATACTAAAAGTTCCGGTCCCAGGGGTTACGGGAAATTGTGAGGGAAGGGGAGAAGATCCCGTGTTTTTAGGTTTTTCGATTATATTTCGGAAACCGTGGACTCTAGAAAAATAATCTATGGATCGAAATTAAAGCTAATTAAATTTCCTATAAAATTGTTTCTATACATATTTGTCCAACTCTCAACGGTGTTCGAGATATAAGTTATTAAAAATCGATAATTATCGAGAAAACAAATGTTTATTTCACTTTTTTTCAAACATTTGAATCAAGTGCCAGAAACTACAGTCTATTATCAGTGAGAAATCACAACTTTGTTGTTTACATAAATACAATTTTTTTTTTTAATTTTATGCTTAGGTTATTACATTTACCTAGCTTAAGTAAATAAAACGGAGTATTAATCGATGATTTTTTATTTTTATTTTTATTTTTTTGCCCCGCCGCCGCCGCGGGCCGGATTGATGGCACTGGCGGGCCGGATTTGGCCCGCGGGCCGTAGTTTGGAGACCCCTGATCTAAACATATGCCAAGCAGAACAATGTCCATCAGTAAAACATTACTATAGAACAATGTCTATTGGGAAAATATTAAGGTCTACTTGGATTCACTCCTGCAATTTTGAATCAATTTTTTTTTTCTTTGTTGATAAATACAATTTTTTTTTTTATCAGGTATTACAAGCAAAGTACTTTATCAGATCTTATGTTAACATATGGTTCACATTTGCCACACACAATATTATCTTATCTATAGCCCCAATACACAATGACTGCAAATATTGTCTTGCAGTAGAGTGTTAGTAAATAACCTTTTGGATTTTTTTTCATTTTTAGGTGCAAGTTTAGGTGAGCTGTAGCACAGTGTTCACTAAACAGAAAATAAGCTAACTTCGTAAGGATGGAAAACATGGTTTAAAATACGTTTTATTGGATCATTTAAGGCTTTCTGACGTCAGAAATGGAATAAGTTGCAATTAGTCGAAAATAATTTTTCAAATTTTATCAGACGAATCTTATTCATTATTATAATCCTTTGTCCCTTTTTCTATTTACTTCCATTCATCTCTATAAACCTCACTGAAACGTTTTGTAAAAATCTAGTATTACTTAAATTAAGTTCTGAACATCTGTGACTTAGAACTCAGCCTTTGTAGAACTTAGGATTAGAACTATGAACTCATAGGTAGTATAGTACTTGAGTACGGATACTTTTGAGATTTTTTATTCATATCTCTGGGGCTCAACTAAACCTTCCAATTCTTCTCGTATCCAATCCTTAAAATCCAAAATCCTTTATGCTCCTTACTTTGTTACAAATAAACTTATCCATAAAGATTTTAATGTCCTATATGTTGCTAATTTAGCCCAGACCAGATACCTATCCTTCCACAGTAAGCTCCATAACCACTCCAATCCACTAGTCTCCCAACTTGCTTCCCATTCCGTTCCCGATAATCCTCCGAGGCGTCTGAAAAGAAGATGCCTAGAGACCTTTTATTATACGATTTATTGAAGTGCTACTAGTGAGTAGTTCTTCACATGTTATTTACATGGCATTGTATTCACTTCCAACACATTTACTTGATCCATATATTTTGTACCGTTGTAAATTTCAACAAAATTATTTTTTTTTTTTATTTTTTTTTTTTACTTTATATATTTATTCACACCTGTCAAATAAAATTTGACAACCAGTGAATTTGCGGTACGAATTTAAATGGCTTGAAAGGCATGAGAGGGAGCAGAACCCAGCGGCACCTCCAGTCTTTATTTTATTTTATTATTTTAGTCAAGGAGGTCTCTCATCCAGCTCCTTTTTAGTCTTCTCTGTGTGTTGTCGGGAATATATGTTGTGGCCATGTTGTTTATTTGTGTATTAGGATGTCCATGTAGTTTTTCGTGGAATCGTTTGTAGTAGGTTTGTACTCGTATTTGTTCTTTAACTGTTGCTATGCGTAGGTCAGTATGTAAAGTTATGTTGCTTACGTACCATGGGGCTTTTTTAATTGTCCTGAATGTTTTTGCCTGGAAGATTTGGAGTTTGTTGATATATGTATTATTAGCTGTCCCGTTTATCTGAGAAGCGTATGTCCAAATAGGTTTCAGTAAGTAAGTATAAGTGTTAATTTTTTGTTTAAGTTGTAGAGTTGAACGTTTGGAGAGGAGTGAATATAAAAGTCTTAGCCTTTGGTTAAGCGTTTTACTTTTTTTCTTTATATGTGGACCCCATGTCATTCTTCGGTCAAATGTAAGACCAAGGTAGTGTACAGTGTCTGTTTGAGGATTCGGTGTGTTGTCAAGAAACATGCCCACCAGTTTTTCTTGACAACACACCGATTCCTCAAATTATTTTTTAAAAAAAAGAAAGAAAAAAGTTTAGTATTTATTCAAAAATACATATTTTCGCCTATTCACAATTTTATTTTTCCCTTACACAACTGCTTTCATTAAATGTGCTATCCCCAAGTGTAAACCATGGACCTGATCAACATTATGTTCGATTTACTACAATTACAAAGCTAATATTTTTCAACTATTTTGGCCTTCGATAAAAATATGTGAATGTGATTTATATTTCTGAACTTTTCAAGGTTATTTTTTCATTATTTTTGATTTCCGGTGATTTAAATTATTTAATAATTGAGACATTAGAGAAACTCGACAACCATTAAATAACTTTCACATCCGAAAACTCGCAAATAGAGCCCATACTTATAGAAATGTTTGGAGAGATATACCTATCTGATACACGAATTATTATCGAGAGAAATTATTAAACGCATTCCAGTTACGAAATATTGTTACACAAGAGAGGCTATAAGATAGTGAGCGTGGTCCATCATCCGGCCCAAGGAACCATGAAACGTACCCTGGGATCAGAAAACCCCCAGCAGCCATATATAAATATAGGTCTATTGTATTTAGGTTTTGATCACGAGCCAAAGGCAACAAACACTATATTGGCCAAAACTTCTTCCAAAGAATGGAACTCAGTTTGTATGATTATGATGTTTTGGAATAAATTGTTCCTGCTAGAATAAATAAATTTAAACGTGTTCGTATAAACAGATAGATTGTTTAAATAAACATTTAATGTAAACAGGAGGGGGCTGTGAATGCAGGGAGTAAGGGGAACGTTTAATTTTAGAAAGAGGGCTCTAGCAATACCAGGGCACTCAGCTACAATTTTAGATTCATTTATATACTAAATAACAATTTTATGCTGTTTTTGTAATTTTGTAATTTATTTTTTTAATAAATAGTTAATTAATAACAAATAAAAATTTCTTCCATATTATCAATTTTTTTTTCCTTAAGAGAATTTATTAAATAACTTTCATTGAAGTTGAGTTATTCGATATTCAGTTCATTCGTTAGCCTTTCATAATTGAAAAAGACCAAAGCAAATCCTTTAATGCACTTTAGTAAGTAAATAATCAAGGTTTTACTGATTTAGTTATCATGAGAAAAAATTCATCAAATTAATCAAAACGCTGAGAACTACTAGGCATGTGAAAAAAAATTTCAGTTGTGCATTCCATCTGATTAGAAACATTAATACATAATGAGGACTAAAAATTTACATACAGCATATATATTCTAGCGTATATAATATATTCTATGTTTTGACAAGTCGGTCTAAGGGATTTTTGTTTGGGATCTTCGAATATAACTTTTTTTAAATAATAATTTAACCATTGATTGATATTTGGAATTATATATAGGTAATATTATGACAAAAAAAAGTCAATATCTCCGTGATTAGGGAAAACTATAGATCATGAGTATGTCAATCTATAATCTACTGATTCTTCAATTTTTTTTAATGTTAGAATTAAAATAATCAAATTACTTAAATTAGTATCTAGATTAAATTAATAATCAATGATTATTTGATATAAACACAGTTGAGAGGAAATAGAGATTTTAAACGTGATTCTTTTTTCATTCAATTAATAATGCTCCAAAATGATTGGCCTTAACGACAAATCCTATAAACCAACAATATTCTCCATTATGTTTCTGATAAGGAAACTGATATCACATTTTCAATCCGAACATCCCCAACAGAGCTAGAGCGTGTCAAAAAATCCCCTACAGTTAAAAAATTAGGCACATGTGACTTTTTTTTTCATTCAAACCAATATAGCTTCTAAATGGTAGATCCAAGCGAAAAGTTTTAAATACCAAAAATATTTTTCATTAAATTTGTGATAAGAAATCTGTCGACACATTTTCGATCCGAGGAACCCCAACAGAGCCGGAGCGTGTCAAAATGTTATATTTCGGCCAAAAAAAGTATAGACCCCTAGCAAATAGATATAACCATGTCAATAAAACGTTCTAATGAATGCCAGTATCTAGTGTCCTAGGTTACCAATGGCTATGTCTTGCTTTATTTTCAAACCTACACTAAAGCCTTTCTCAGATCTACTCAGATTAAGTTTTAATTTCCCTCTTTATTACAATTATAACCTTATTATAACCGTTATAACCTCTCAAATATAGGCCTCACAAGTCCATCATAGATATGGCTCATTAACTTTTTGTAAGGACTACAAGCTGGCCAATTTCAACTCTGATTTTTTTTTCAATAATTTTATTTTTTCATTAGTTAATATTTAAAACTATATAATAATACATTATGTAAATGAGCGGAACTGTTGATGGCATATCAGTTATTAAAAAAGCAACTGGATACTACCTGATGGTAGTACTTCAATAAAAGTTTAACATTGGAAGGTCTCCAGGCCATCTTATTTTCAGAAGTCTTAAAGGGTTATCAGCAATTAAGTTGGAAGCAAGTTGGGAGACTAGCGGGTTCGAATGGCTTTATGGCTTAACATGGAAGGATAGGTAATTAATTGACTTGAACCAATTCAGCAATCTTGTACCATGTGTCTGTCCCACATCATTGAGCTTATTATGGATTAGTTTATTTGTTACTTAATAAAGAGCATCGAGGATTTTACGAAGGATTTTGGATTTTAAGGTTTGGAACGAGAAGAATTAAAAAGTTATAGAGCACCAAATGTCAACTCCGTAAGTCCAACATGGGCAAATTATTATCATGTTAATGAGTCCTTAGTTATTAAAAGCCAAGAATGTTACCTAGTTATAGTTTTGCTCGATAAACATTTTTTGAAGGGCCTCCTCTTTCTTGATGGGAAGACACAGTTACAGAATTATAACTATTCCATTTAATATAATTATGAAATAATTAATTGTTGTTGATAATATATTTTTTATTTTGAAGAGAAAAGATTTGCCCAGTCGGGATTCGAACCCGAGTCTCCACTTTTCTAGCGTGGTGCCTTATCCACTAGGCCACCGAGCTCGTATCCGAAACCAGGGAAATCTCAGGGAGACTCGGGTTCGAATCCCGACTGGGCAAATCTTTTCTCTTCAAAATAAAAAATATATTCCATTTAATATTCAATTAATATTTCATTTAGAGGAAACAATATAAAAAAAATAAAGTAACTAATTAAGATAATTAAATAAAATTAAATGAAAAACGTAGACCACCTACACAAACTCAAACTCACATACGCAGTTAGCCCACATGTAACCAGAAATCACTACAAAAAACAAATAAATAGGTAAATAAAATAAAATTAGATTTTATAAAACATATTCGTCAAAAATTTGAGACACGAATTTAGGATTTAAGGTCTTGTTATTTTAAATGATTACAATGTATTTTGGACTTATTTCTGGCCTGCAGTTTGTTTCAGAGAGATAGAAGTAATCATAATGTTATTCCATATTTATGGAATATTTTGACAATCAAAAATCAATACATCTATATATATATATATTAACATATATGAATTGATGAATGAAAAGTAAATCAATTCCCCTTCACGTGACTTGTAAGAATATTGTGGCGCCACAAACTTTATGTTGATATAGACACAATTTTTTTTTACTTGTGTATTATTGTTTGAATAATTTTAATAAGCAATTGATAATAGTTTAAAACAAATGCATATGATTCACATCGATGTGGTAGGTTGCCATTCAAGAAAGGGAAGTGGAATTAGAAATATTTAATGCATGCTTGGACGAGGATTTAAGGTAAAGATGAAAAAAACTAATTTAACATAATTTAAAAACTCTGTTAGAAAGATATTCTAATCGATAGGTTAAAACAAACAAATAAAGTGTTCCAATAGAAAATCCTGTTTCTGATCTTAATCCTGGATGTCACATAATCTTTATTTTTTTTTATTTTAACTTTTACAGATATTCCTAAAAAAATTATTCTGCCATCCTCCCAATTATAATTTTTACTGATTCGTATTATCTGGATATATAAATGAGGATTCATAAACCAACTTAAAAAAGAATGAGCGGCTTGTTCTTGATTTTGAAATAGGTATTAAATTATAAAAATATGGCTGGACGTCTGCCATAGATGAGCTAAGATCTATGCAGAACCCATGCACCGAGGTCTTATAATTTTAATGTGTTTTTTTTTCCTTGGGTGTTTTTTTCCTTTGGTCCTTGGGAATTTTCTAGTTATTTCCTTGATTTTTAAATCTGTATTAAATAATTAAATATTATTGGTTGACAAACTATACAAATGTAATATTTTTATTAGTATAGAATATTGTGGTTATGTTAGACTGGAGATGTCTGATTGGTGGAAAATATTAAGTGTCATCTATCCACAATTTAACCTATCACTACACAAGCGACTTCGGCATAAGTGCTATCCCCAAGCGTAAACCTATCAAGGAACTGGCTACTCAGTAAAAGATAGAAATGAATAGCGATCAGTTAATTGATAAGTTTGCGCTTTAATATGATACGTTTATCGAGATCGCAAGTATAGAGATAAATGAATTTTGAATAGACAACATCTGTAATATTTGTAACATTTGAAAACTTGTAGTTTTCACCAATAATTAAAACTCGATAGCTACATTACGTCCTAGTAAGATGGTAGTACAAGTTGTCCTAGCAGTGAAGGCAATACAACTGTCATATCTTATGACTAAAGGAAACATCGTTAAGGCAAGACTATATACCACATTCTAAATTAAAAGTTACAATCAAATCACTATTTGTTAACAGTGTAGTCATCACTGTTTTGGCGAACTGACAACTATTAACGAATAGCTAATGTTTTTCTCCAAAAACAGCTCTGTAGTTTTGTACATGCACCTCAGAAAACTTAAAAAATTATAAAAAAAAAAAAAAAAAAAAAAAAAAAAAAAAAGTTTCAAAGAGTCACGCAGGCATATTGATACGTCATTGACATGGTGACTATGGCGATATGGCATAATATGGTGATTTACTACTTGGCACCATTGAACGAGCCAATATTTCAAGAAATACCGATATGACCCATATTTCAATGAAATCACGAGTATGCTCAACATTTACGTATTGAAAAAAATATATATTTATTTAATGAGGTAATAAACAAATTTTATTTATTAATTAATTTTCAGAATAATATGGTATATAGGTAAAGTTTGTGTAGCTGGAGTGATTAACAATCTCAAAAGGTAAACTAGTAATTGTGAGTTCCTTACCCGGTACAATATGTTTAAAGTTTTCTTCTTTTTTTTTTAATTTAAAGTTTATATGAATTTTTTCCCCTCATTTTAAAATATTTCAGATTTTAAAACGTTATTTTTATCAGGAAATGAGCAATTGAGGGAAAAAATGATTATCTAAAAACTATGTTAAAAGATAAAAATTACATAAATTAATTTAATGCGACAAAAATGTTTATACTCGTATATGTTAAATAGACTATTTTTTTTTTTTTTTTTTTTTTTACAAACTAATAATATTGCCTTAAGAATACAATGAACTGAAACGTATTATCATCATTATAAGACTATATTTTGATTTATTTCTTATGTTTTTTTTTTTATTAATTCTAATTGTTATAAAAATAAACTTTTTTCATTTCTTTTCTTTAAATTTTAAGATTTTAGGAGATATCCTACTTAAGAAGCAAGGTCGAACATTGGCAGGTTTGTCTGAGCAGTGTGTTTATTATGGAAGGAAGGTTATCTATTTTAGACGTGGTTTAAAACCCATTTATTATTGAACTAATTGAGGATGATTAAATTTGTAATATAATGTGGAATACTGAGTATTTAGTTTTTCTTCGAAATAAAAAAAAATCAGGTTTTTAATCAGTATGAATTGTTCATTTTATTTTTAATTCATTTTAATAAAATCTGTAATTTTGAGTTTAAAACAGTTATATATATTTTTTTTATTTATTTTTTTGACCGACTCATGTCAAAACATTTAATTAGGTGTGGTAGCATATTAATCACAAGAGAATATTATTTTGAGTTTTGAGTTGATAATGCTAATAAAAAAAAAATATATATAGTTCAATATCATACATCTAGAATAAAAATTTATCATGGATAATTTGAAATAAAATGAATACATATTTAAGCAATAAAAATATTAAATGACTCCTTGGCATGTTGAAGCGTTTCCAAAACATAAATACTACATTCCGCAGTGACCTATTTATTTTTCACACCGATAAAAACAAAATTTCATATGCAAGCGTTCGATTCCGTAATTAATTGTAGGTGACTACAACACACCGCCGGTCTTGGCGGAGATCTCAGCTGTACCAGCTACTAGGAACCGAGAGATAATTATTTTTAACTTTTTCTCAGTTAAAAACGAGGTCAACCCTTGGCTCAGCTTACCCTCAGTGTCTGTCCAGTCTCCTGAGATAATAAATCTTTTTGATTTACAAATAATAAATATGATTTACTTTTATTATTAACTAATTCCTCTATTACTAACTAATTTATTTTAGTAAGGCTTATTAGGCTTAGGGTTCGTCCCTGAGAAGGCTTATAGGTTTAATATTGACAGAATTTTTTTAACATGCTTATGTTAGGAGTATTATTACAACATTAAAATGTATTAGATATATTAATACGAATATTAACCGAAATTTTAAGTTTCAATTATATTCGAAATATTTTATGTCGATTTCTGCGTTTTCTACATTAGTTTATAAAGCTGTTTGCAGCATTAGAATATTAAATTGTATGTGTGTGAATAATACAATAACAAATATATTATATAGAGAGTAATAGTCATATGATATTTTAGACTTTTCTAAGAATGTTTTTATATAGAATTAAAACGGTTTTATAATAAGGAATAATAGTATCATAAACTGAGGACTAGACAAAGTTGGGACCCCTGACTGCGGTTGTCCATTTCATGTTATTTAAAAAAAAAAATGTGCGTAACTATTAATTTTTCAAATATTTTCCAGAAAAAAATGAGATTATTTAACAATGCATTATACATTTAGTATAAGCTAGTGTTCAATGTCAAATCTACATTGAATTTGGTATTTTTTCTTCGGATATTTTATTTATATTTAATTCCATTTTTAAATCTTAATTTCTTAAGATTCTGTATTCACCGTTAATTTTTTTGCTAACTATTTTAATTTAAATTCAAGACAGGAAGGTATAAATAATGCTATGCATGCCTAGCACATATCGATTTTTATTAACAGTCTTTCCACCTCTCATTTAGAATGAGTATTATGAAGTAATCAATCGAATGCTAATATTAACTCATTTACCCTTTAAAAAATGATTTTCGTTTGATTGATATACATCAATATATCAATAAATGTTTATTTATTTATATATTTAGGGTACTCACGCCATGGCGTGTTGTTTGCCGACCAAAGACCTCCGTTCTGGAAGAGGGTCGTTGCTGTGGTAGTACTGGCATCCGCAGCGAACACTGCTCGAGCTACTCGACCGACTGTGCATATCACACTGGCCCCCACTAGCTGAGCCGGCATCATCATCATCAATCCTCACATCTGGGGAGCTCCCAGGAGCCGCGTCAATCGAGGAGGATACCGAGTGATATAATATAAAAAGACCCAGTGTTTTTAAATGAAATAGAGAAAAATACTCTAGATTCCATAATGTAAAATATATATAAAAAGATCGTCTCTGATTATATAAATGTTTACCTCAATTTCTTAGGAAGCTGAATTTTTCCATAAAAATTTAAAAGACGATAATAACAATTACTCCAGGGCCTAGGATTTGAAGCCTATAAGAAACAGGAAAAATTATTTTCTGTACCATTCAATTAATTGACAATCAATTGTAACATGCGACATGGAGTACTGATTATGCCCAGTTTCTCTACTCATGTCCTGACAAACCTAGTACACATTTTTGATAACATTATGAACCATCTAGGAAAAATATGCCTAAAAACCATGTAGGAAAAATATGCCTACCTTATTTTTATTTCTGTAGTCATTATTTTATTCTTAAAATTGAGAGTTTTAGCCCAATCGATTTATAAATTCAAGTTGGCAAACGCGCATGTATTTACCATTGTTTAATATTTTGTTAGGATTTATAAGGGTTGTTGGAATCCAAGTTCGCAACGCTGGAAATCTGGTGAGATTTGAGTATTACTCGAAAAATCATGAAATTGTAGCATTATTTTCAGTTTTTCGTCTGTATCTAGTAAACTATGTGGTTTTTGGAAATATAGTTTTATTATTATAATATAAATACTATTTACACCATAATCTTTTACAATTTAAGCTCAACCGCTGCTTCGTAGGTTACGGAGATACGGCTTTCCAAAAAATGTTGATTTTTCACAAAATTTAAAATTTTTCTGTTACAGTAAAGTTTCAGACGCATACTGAAGAAAGTTCTGGTTTTCTTAAAAATATTAACAGAAATTAATTTAAAGGAAGTTGAATAAGCTTTGATTTGAGACCCAAACGGTGCCTGTAGGCCAAATGTTTTTCTCAGAAATGGGAAAATCGGATTTGGAGAAAAAATGATTTAAAGTAGCACATAAACATTTTAATTAATAAACTTGTATTGTCCAAAAATACGTAATATTTCAAAGAACGAAGAAAATTAGAGTATAATATATATATTTTTAATTAAAATACCATTACCATTGGTTGGTGTTTAAGGGCGTAAAACCATGGGTGGTCTTCAATGCCCGCTATTTAAAATATGTAAATATTGTTAGTAAAATGATAATTTTAAAAGTAGATAAAACACAGTTAAAATTATTGTGGGGATAACGTTGGTAAGTACCCACATAGGATATAAAATAATTTGATAGGAATTCAATTAGCAATATTTTCAGAACTGAACCGTGCATATTGGCCAAATTGACTTCTAAGAAAGGAGAAAAGATTCGAAAATCCAATTTGCAGAGAAGACTGTATGTCTGGTTTGACAAGTGTATGAGTAAGTTTGTAGGAGCTTACCTACATCTTTGTAGGTGAAGATGTAGTGTTACTAGCGAGTAGTCTTTCACAATTTATTTAGATGTGATTGTTATCATTATGATCAATTTTTTGTATATTGTGTACAGTTGTAAATATCAATAAATAGTTTTTAAAAAATTAGATGGATTATTGATGGATTTCCAGAGGATTCTACGAAAAAAAAAACAACACAATTTAAGATGAGATTTGCTACCAAAGTGCTACAAGAAAAGCTGCTGTCCAATGAAACCCATAAAAGCTCTGAGAGCTGGGACCACAATAATGTATATGAGGACCTGGACCTCCTGGTCCTTTTCAATGACTTGAGGACGAGCGATAACAATGTCAACGACCAGGAAGTTGGCAAAGGTGGATCACAGATTGCTCTTCGACTTAAGAGACAGACAATCACATGGTCAGCATCGGCGTCTTTGCTGCCTAGAGCAATTGGATGTCCATCCTCTCGAACTCAGAACAAAACAACGTTTTCAAGTGGCGTTTGTTGGTCTCATTGGACAGCAGTTCTCTTGTGGAACTTTGAAGATAGTGAATTCATCAAACATGATGTTGCTCCATGATAGAGCTGCTGACGGCGTAGATGTTTTCCTGATACCGTGATATGTATTTCTTCGTATGTATGTAACTGTAATTCGATGACTACTGAAGCACCTAAATGCTTTTTCTAAAGCGGGTAGTTATGTAGTAGCACGATTTGATGTGTTTTCAGTGAATAAGAAAGGACCAAAAGAAATGTTTTATGTGCTACATTTCAAAAGGTTTGTGGTGATAGTATAACTGCTTTTGGACTTAATTCATTCTGGAGCTCGAAAAGTGAGTTTTTCTTATATCTAAATGACCAATTTTCACTTGAAAAACCTATTAATATGGTGCGCTCCAATTCAGAAAAGGAAACTACCCTGTATCTTTCCATTCGACATGGAAGCGCACTAATTGCATAAATTATCGAAGGAACAATTTTACATGAAATTTGAGCAGTATCTGTTCTAGTGTTCATCTTTGCTTATTGAGTTTATAGTAACTGCTTAAGTGGTCGTAAGGTCGCCTGACTTATTAATGAGAGAATAGTGTGCGACACCTAATGTTCAATGTGATTTGTTTATAATTAAATAGGTACCTATCGAATATGATGATTATAATGTGAGGATACTATTTTTACAAGTTGAATTTTGATCATTAACAAATTCCTTCACTCATTACCTAATTCTCTCACTTCCATGATTTCAATCACCATCGTGTATTCCTTATATGAAACGTTTCATTGCAAGAATCATCAGAAGACTAAATTGAAGAGATTCACGGAAATACAAATTTCAAAAATGTACCTTTTTCAACTTCAAATTTGTTTCAAATGGGTGAATGACCCATATAAAGTTTGAAAACATGTTCATAATATTGATTGAAGTAGTATAGAATCATGTATTCTTAAATAAGTAGATGTAATTTGATATCTGTTAAAAATGACGGTTGTATGCGACTGACATGTTGAGAAAAACTTACCTATACGAAAAGAAGACGAGACGTGCCAAAGTAGATTCCGAAGACTGGTTTGAAAACAGCTGGCCCTGGCATATATAGCACAGGCTCGGTGACAGAGGGCGTAGACCCTCGGGGATAAAGTGTAGTGATCTAGTGATGTCACTATTTCTGGAAGGGCTGTCACTACCTCTATACTTCTCATACCTCTACCGAAATAAATTTGCCACGGTAATTTAGCCTAGAAATGCCGTGAATTATTTCAGTACTCCTGGACTATAAATACGGGCTTAAAACTTACGCACTCAGATAATGTGATAGTTTTTCTGAAATATTATGTCAAGTACGAAAGAGGTCACTAAAAAAATGTTACTCGATTAACGTAGCCTTGTTCTAAGCTCGGAATGGACTTAAACATAGAAAATATGGAAAACATAGAAATGTTTATTGAAATCTATTTCGGAAACATAGTTTTGAACTTGAGTACTAAGCCATTAAGTCGTCCACTATCAAAAATGGGACAAATCCACTATATAAAAAACAATATATATATTAATTTTCCGAGTATTTTTCTCCTCCATCGCTTGGTAGACCTGTTTAAAATTAACTCTCACTAAATATCATTGCAATGTAACCTATTGAGACATCCTAGCTAGTAGCAGTTTAACTCAAAAATGTTATATAGCGTTATATCTTTTTTAAAATAATGTATCTTAAGACAAAAATATAAAAGGTTAAAATAAATTCACCTAACTATTTATATTGAAAAATAAAATGTTTTTTTGGTTTTTTGAAATGAAATATTTCCATTGGGTTTTGCAAAATAATAAACTGGATATATTTCCTGCAGATTTCAGTTCTTTTCCTACGCTATTAAAACAAAAAACAATATTAATTTCCAACTCCCTTTTCTATCCCTATTTCAAAATTAGATATCTAAATTTTTTAAAAACAAAATACAGTGTGTGTTCAAAATTGTCTAATCCTATTCAAATATACCTACACTATTAAATAATATATCTTTTATTATTTTTTATGAGACAAGTTTTTAACCTGCGTTTTTATAATTATGTGCTGTGCAATTGGTTACTAAATTTTGGCCATTTCAAATTGAGACATTTATTCTTTATTATCAAGTAAATGCCTCACATTTAAGTGTTACTATTGAACAATTTTACAGGCCTATGAAAATTTATAATGGTGGTGGGCAAAAAGATATGTATTCATGTCATTCTCTCCAGGATTTCCGGAACAATAATAAACTTTTGAGTATAAACTGTATTGCTACTGAAATTGGAAAGGTATAAAAATACAATAAGAAATCATGGAAATAAATCTCGTACTGCTGAGTAAACTCTAAATAAAGCAGCTATATATAAAGAATGACTGGGTTGGGATACTTTAAATAGCTGTAGGGGATGACTACGCATAACTGATGTGTCTATCTTAAAGAGGAGGGATGTCATTAAGAAGTCCAGTGTTGTCATAGCGAGAATAATACTAATTGATATAAGTAGTTCAATAAAGTTAAAGAACTATCTCTATCATATTAAACATATAATATATCTTCTCATATTGTGTAGGATTTTTTTTTTTTTAATTTCCTAGTGTAAAATACACACACAAAAAAATGTAAGTAAAAGCTTCTTTAACATGCCTATGAAAAACATCTTCCATGCTTGAATATATGTATATAGCGTTTTGGCAATATTTGTAAATTATTATTAATAAAAATGCCATGTAGAAGGTATCACCAACATTAAAATACGAACACAATTAAAATATGAAATTTCTTCTGTATTTATCATAAAAAATGAATATTGATGTTCATTATATTATCAAGATCTATACATCTTCTCAGATCTGAACTTGATTAAAAAAAAAAAAAAAAAAAATTAATTATCATATTAATACATTTATTTCAAACTGTATTTTCAGGGGGGAAAAAATGTTAAAACACAACTCGATGTTAATCAAAATTATATAATTTTCATGATATTAACTATTCACTATATTGTTTATCAACAATGGGAACTAGCCAGACACACTAAGCATAAATTTTAACTCATATTATAAGAAAAATGTTTTAAAGTATTTTTTGATTCAGTAGCCCCTAAAATGAAACCTAACTGAGTGTCTGATATTTTCGGAATGCTTCTTACGTTACAGCCTAAGTTCCCATTCATTCTACCATTTAAGTATCTGCCAATAGTTCGGCTGGTGCTTCAAACACATTCTGATTCAGTTGACCTAACCGATTCATTATGCCTTAAAATAAAAAATACTTCACCCTTTGGACAACGAATAGCGAGACGAATTCCTCTTAAAGGTTAGCTCTTTAATCCAGTATCGTTCTAAAATTAAACTTGTAAAAAAAAAAAAAAATTAAATAGTAAAAAAAATTGCCGCCTGGCTAGGGCCCAACCTGTTTACTTCCGGCAAAAACAGTTCTGCCAACTGTTGTTTAGAGTACTGCTGCCCTAGCGGTCAATGTTGGAACTAACAGCTTAGCCAGTCTGAACAGAGATAGCGCTACCTGCGCGATTTCTTTGAAAACAGCTTAAGTGGAAAATATAATAAGCTATTTAATATTTCTGTCTATACAGTTTTTTTTCTTAATTTCATACAATAATTTGGCAATTTATTAAACCAAATACTTTGCAGAAGTTCGATGAGTTTTACTGTGTCCATGCTCCCTTATATTTATCTTCCTAAAAGTCTTGCCTCTGACCATCAAATACTAACTATATCTCATTATTATGACAAATCTTAGCCCACCTACTTCAAGTATCGTTATGTTAATGTCGTTATGACACTAAATATAAACTTTCCCATGACATACCGAACGTGTCTCATTATTTAAATAAATATTGTAAGGAGGCGAAGTTAAAATTCAGTTTTAGCAACCAAAACACATGAAAATCTATTGAAAAACCTTTATATTATATTCCTGCTTTCATTAGATCTTTTCCCCTAATGACTGGACTAATAAAACGAAGTAATTACTGAAGTGACTATTATTCTATTCAGGTGATACTTTAGTAGCACAAGCTCTTCATATTTTTCTATTTTTTCTTAATCATGAGAATAATAATAGTTTCGAATAGCTTTGGGATACTATCGACTATTAACTGTTCCATAGGTCCGTTTTTGAAAACAGCAAGTGAAGAAATAGTCCAGTCAATGAGCGCTGAAATGAGGGAATAGTTGGAAGGTAAACATACTAAAAGTCCCCGCCGCTGGGGGGTGAGCTAACTGGGGGGAGGGGAGAAGTACCTTTTTTTTTTGTTTTTCGATAATATCTCGAAAACTGTTAACTCTAGAAAAATATATTTCAAATAAACACCAAAGCTAATTAAATTTACTATAAAATTTATTATATATCAATTTGTCGTAATTCTAACCGTTTACGAGATATATGTTATTGAAAATAGGTGATTTTCGGGTAAAAACAAATGTCACCTCACTTTTCATCAAACTTTTGTTTCTATTACGTTCCACAATCGTTTCTCAGAAAAAACGTCAGGATAGAAATTGTAGAGCATTAAATGTACTTTATTTTCATATATACGTTTTTGGTATTTGCTTCAAATGTATAACAAAAACTGAGGTAAACATTTTTTTTATTTCTAAAATTGTCGATGTTTAATAACGTATATCTCAAAACTGTTGGAATTTCTACGAATAATATTAATTTTATAGGAAATTTAATGAGCTACAATTTTGATCTGCTACATATTTTTCTAGAGGCCAACATTTTCGAGATATAATCGAAAAACAAAATTGGGATCTTCTCCCCTCCCCTATCTTTAGCTCACCCCCAAGGGGCGGGGACTTTTAATATGTTTACCTTCTAACTACTTCTAACAAAGCTGTGAAGTCAAAAATTATCGCATATTTCATGCACTCTACACCCCTCATTATCTGAGGTCGCACATCTCTGAAAAAATACGTTTATTGATACTCATTCCGAAACTAATTGTTCGATCCAAAATTTCTATTTCTTATCTGAAAGCTCCTTAGATTTACTATAAGAACCTATATAAGAAATTTTGATCAAGTCTCATTAAATATCTATATCAGCACGTTAAAAACCGCTTACTATTTCAAGTCCAAGTTTTTTTGGCATAGTTTTCACCATAATGCCGAAACTATTTGTCAGATCTGAAATTTATTTTTTTCAACTAAAATTTACTATCAGGCCTTATATATGAAATTTTGATTATACCTGAACGCTAAATAAGTATGTATAGGCTCTTATAGTAAATTTAAGGGGCTTTCATATAAAAAATAGAAATTTTGGATCGAACAATTAGTTTCCGAATGAGTATCAATAAACGTTTTTTTTCAGAGATGTGCGACCCCAGATAAAGAGTGCCAAAATGAGGGGTGTAGAGTGCATGAAATGTGCGATAATTTTTGACTTCACAGCTTTGTTAGGAGTAGTTAGAAGGTAAAAATATTAAAAGTCCCCGCCCCTGGGAGGTGAGCTAAAGGTGGGGGGAGGGGAGACGGTCCCAATTTTGTTTTTCCATTATATCTCGAAAACAGTGGCCTCTAGAAAAATATGTAGCAGATCAAAATTAAAGCTCATTAAATTTCCTATAAAATTAACTAAATACGTATTCGTAAAAATTTCAACGGTTTTCGAGATATACGTTATTAAAAATCGACAATTTGATAAATAAAAAAATGTTTACCTCACTTTTTGTTTAACATTTGAAGCAAATACCAGAAATGTACATATGAAAATAAAGCAAATTTTGATTCTGACGTTTTTTCCGAGAAACGGTTGTGGAACGTAATAGAAGCAAAAGTTTGAAAAAAAGTGAGGTGACATTTGTTTTTTCCCGAAAATCACCTGTTTTCAATAACGTATATCTCGTAAACGTTTAGAATTACCACAAATTGATATATAATAAATTATATAGTAAATTTAAATAGCTTTGATGTTTATCTGAAATATATTTTTCTAGAGTCAACAGTTTTAAGGATAATATCGGAAAACCAAAAAAATGGAACGTCTCCCCTCCCCCCCCACCGTTAGCTCACCCCCCAGCGGTGGGGACTTTTAGTATGTTTACCTTCCAACTATTCCTAACGAAGCTGTGATGTCAAAAATTATCGCATATTCCATGCACTCTACGATATGTTTATTGACTGGACTAAAAGTAACAAATATATTCTAATAAAGATACCTACCTTACTTTTCAATAACCTTCTCTCAACGACTTAGCAGGTTTTCTAGGTCATATTTAAAAAAGTTTGAATCACATGTTGTAACTCGTGAGCCCCATCACTAGATAGTGAGTGACTCATAATGATATGTCTCTCCAAACCACTGCCATCTTCTGGACCATCTTAAAATGCACCTTCCTTGATGCAGTAAATCGAGTTGTACCGAGTTCCGACCCAAGTACTGTGATAATTTTGTCAAGGTTTTCTCCTTATGATCTTAGATTGAATGATGAATTCGTAGTTCTTAATGTTTGAATCCATAGAATTAGTAGATCTTATTGATAGAACATAAATATTTTGCTGGTAATCAATAATCATCCCTAAAAACTCACGTAAAAAAAAATCGATTTTTAGCTTTCGGAGTATTTTTTTTTTAATGTACTCTAGATAGATCTTATCATGATAAGAGACAGATTATACTGTTTTGTCAATAACTACCTACATACATACATAACCTCTTCCGTTCCAGCTACCGCTGGATCTGGATCTTTACTAAGCCTCTCTAACGTAGACGATCTTTCCAAATCTCTTCCTCTTGTGCTGTCCGCTATTGTATTCCTCGTCTTTCTACCTCTCTTCTCACATCATCAGCCCATCGTCTTCTTGGTCCTCCTCTTAGCCTCCTTCCAATTAAAATTAATTCTTCCATTTTTCTAAGTAGCCTATGCTTTCCTCGTTTTTTATCTCTCCTCGTTTTTTCCTTAATTGCTCATATAAATCTCATCTCACTGGCTTGCATACTTCTGCATTCTTTTTCCGCAATGTTCCATATTTCTGATCCGTAGGTGACTATTGGACTCCAATATAATTTAAACACGGTTACTTTTGCTCTCTTTAGTAAGTCGTTATTCAACACTAAGTGTTTGATACTTTTTAAAATCTTGCTTTGTCAGTAATATTTGTTATTTGTCAATAGCTGGTTTCTTTAAAAGAGAATTCAATAATCTTGGATTACACAGAGAATTCTGCAATTATTTAACAAAATCGAATTTATGGACATGACAACAAGTCTGCAAAACTTGATTTTTTTGTTGTTGTAAATTATGATCATGAATGATACAGTTGTTACTTACTGCTCCTTGATCCACTGGTCCTCGCTGTAGGGGGGCTTGAAGAGGTGAGTCCAGGGATAGTGGCCCCTGGCCCTGCTGCGGCGGATCTCCTCCCAGAGGTAGGTCGGGGGCGGGTGTGGTGGCGGCGGTTCGCTCTGGGCTCTCGCACCGGCCATCATCGGCCGCATCGCCAGTGTGTCCGCCATGTCTTAAATATCCCCTCTGTAAAATAAAGATGAATTTATTTAATATTTAACAATATTAGAAAACATATGAGCCCATAAATATTTCTGTGGCACCTGTGCATAGTGGGCTAAATGCGAAAATTGCGATTTTAGGAAAACTTAATTGAATGTTTGATATTTTTTCCTAAATCGTCCAGCTAAAAAAAAATCAAATTTGTGGGGCTTAAACTCTTGACAGTACATTTCTATTTATGTTAGTAAGGTATGTTTCAATTCTTGCCAATATTCTAATATTTAATACTAATTGTTCCAAAAAATCGTACTCTTAGCTCACATTACACTTACCGATTTTGTGTGAAATGGGCTAAGTGATTAATGTTAATGTAATAGACCTCTGAAAGCCAAGTTTTTAACTAATTTTTAGACTTGAAAAAATTAGGTATACATTAAATAATATTTTTTTCTTTTTCAAAAATTTATTTTGTATTTTTTTACATAAAAGAAAATAGAAAATAAAATAACATACACAGCGTGCCTAAAGAAAAAATAATTATTTTATTGGTAGTTTTTAAAACATTGAAAAAAAAATTATCTTTAATTCGTGTTATTTTTCACCTAAATCTGGGTAAACACTTAGAAGTAGATTTCAGCTCTTCATAGAACCGCCTAAATGCTGGACTTATGTTGGGAAGTAGATCTAACAGATCGTTCTTCTTTTCTGTCGCTATCGGTAAAGTGATTTAACATATCTGATTGCTGGCTCTAATTTTTGTAGCCTGCCCTTTTTCAAAAAACTTACAGTTTTAAAATTAACATTTATATCGAGAGTTGACTTGTAGTAGAGAACACCGCAGCTATCTTTGTTATTGTTAAGCCATCTTACCTACCCCCAATGCATAGTGCCCTTTTCATTATCTTTTTTTCTAAGGCGGTTTTTAAAAGGAATGAAAAATTGTAATTGTGAAAAATTTTGTGGCTTAGTAAATTTGACTCACTTTTCACAAGTAAAAGTTCAAGATTGGAGTATCAGCCCACGATTCACAAAGGAATATCCTTCATTGCAATGGACGGAACACTTAGCCGGTTAGACACAAAAAAAAAGAGAAAAAAATTACGAATCTGGTGATGTTGATAACTCAAAATTTACAAAATTCGACTTAGCCCATTATGCACAGGTGCCACCGATTTGTATTCACACTAAAAACAATTCACAGCGACTAATTTCGTTTACGTCCAAGCGTTGTGGAATTGATTATTAGTAATTATCTCCTGTCCCCCACACTCCCAGCGTCGAATCCCCTGTTGACGAAAAGACAACAAAAGGGATATGAAAAAGTAGAAAAAAAAAATTTAACGTATGTTTCTTAGCTGACATCCCGACTCATTCTAGCACCATCCTCACCACATACGCTAATGAGATCCTTTCATTGCATCTCAATCACTCCAATATCGTACCTTCATAAAAGGTGTAAAAACATGGAGGATTAAAATAAATCCAAACAAATCCTATGACCTTTACCCTTCGTCGCGAACCTATGACGCACAGTGGGGCAAATGTGGAAAAAGATCATTAACACATCATAAACATTCAATTAGGGAGTTAATGTTTATTGAGCCTGAAGTTGAAGAATTATAACCTATTCCCTTAACCAAAAACAATCATCTCCCTAGTTAATATCCAAATTAATATTCCTAAAAATTCATCTGCATATTCTTGCATATTCAACGGTTATTATAATTTTTGTGATTTACATTCCAGTAGTCAGACCCAATTAAACATATTGAGTTGAACTTTGAGGTTCCATTAAACCTTCCGACTCTTCTCGTATCCGATCCTTACAATCCAAAATGCTCAATGCTCCTTATCATGTAACAAATAAACATGTCCGTAAAGATTATAATGTTCGACGTGTTGCTGATTTGGTCCCAACCAAAGATACCTGTTCTTTCATAGTAAACTCCATCCCACTTAAATCCACTAGTTTACGAAAAGTTTACGGATTAGTAAAGCAATTTTTAATAAAGAATCTTGAAGAATTTTTCATCGTTAAATAACACATAAGGTAATTTTATTATAAACTAACTTTATATACTGTGATTACAGAATGTATTAAGGTCATAGGAAGTTCTAAAAAATCATGTTTTAAAAATATTTGATGTGGGACCCCTTGAATTATCTTACAATTTATTTAAGAAACATATGTTTTGTAACTCCTCTCTTCAAGGAGAGCAAAGAATAAACCACAGGTAATAGTGTAGAGTTATGATCGCTTTGCCTATTTACACTTTTATACTTGCATATTAGAAAAGCTTTGGAAATAGTTTCAAATATTGAGTGCTAAAATGTGAACAAATAGATAAAATTTTCATAGTTGTAAGATTTATATTTAGACTAAACATCAAGTCACATTGATTAAAAATTATGTAATCCTTAACCTGTTTATAGTTAAAGATAATTTATCAAACAAATAATAGCTTTGTAAAAATTTTATTTTGTTACAAGGATATATTATTTAAAAGTAAACCCTTCAGCACTTAAAATGAGCTATAGTAAAGTACTTGAACATACGGATGTATAACTACCACTTGTTGGGCCAATGTATTTAGCTTTTGACTTTATTGTGAGATTTAATTGAAAATTTATTTTATTCAACCTACCTACCTTATTACTTGTAATTCAATCCCACCAAAAAGGCTTTGAAGCAAGAAACTCGTCTTGCTGATTTTTTTATTTTTTTATTATTAAATATATACTATATAATATATAGTGTAATTCCCTCTTAGTATAAAAGAAAAATTGTATGAAACTAGACCATAAATGAAGACAAAGGCCACTGATAGCACCTTTATATTCCAATCCGTTGCTGCTGTATGATAGTTCAAAAAATATTTTGAGGAATTCAGGTATTTTGCCATAAAAACTATAATATCCTCATTTTCTCCAAACATTTTTCGAATTAAGACCATACTTTTAGAAGAATCAATAATTTTTCTGTCAGACCAAAGCACATGTAACATTGAATTTCATAAGACCTAATGAATGGATTGTTTCTTTGTTTGTTTATTTATTTGGGCTTAACGTCCTTATGTACTCCAACTGGGGCAGGAAGAACGGGAAAAGAACATATTGATCTTCAACTTATTTAGACAAACAAGAGTTACAATTTCTTATAATAATTCAACACTCACTATCTTTCGAATCAACAATCCACAAAAACTTGAAAATTTAACCAGCTTTCAAATGGTATGACCAAATTAATAATTTCGTGTCAATTTCATGGAGAAATTTACTTTTAAAACCGGAAAAACATGGTGTTTTCATTAGGCATACAAATCAGGTTTTTTGATAAATACGTTAATAAATTATGATAATCACTTTATGGAAATCTCTATTTTAAACAAAATAAACGCCTTATTGGAATAAAAAGCATTGAAAAAATTATCGTTTATTAGATTTTCAAAATGCCCTTCGTTGTTTTGAATGCAGCTTCTTACTTACTTTCTCACAGCCCCTACGGTCACTCCTAACATCAGCACTGCTGTAATTTGGCTTCGGCCTCCAGAATCCATGTTTATAAAATGCCGTTTACTTCTGTAGTATACATTTCTTTTTTAATGTAGTCCCATTCAGAAGTCAAGTCAGGCGACCTAGCTGGCCAATGCATCACACCATTTCTACCTGTGTGGTGGGTGACCGTGACCGTATAGGCTTGATTGTTTTCTATCATATTATTCGTTTTTATATTTTTGATTATATTTACAAGAGGAAAGATTCTGGCAAATTTATTTTAAATCGAGAAAATGTATGATCATTGAAAATATACTTTTGTAGGAAATTGGAAACTATTCTTGACCATATTAAGTAAATAGTTCTTGATTTTTTTATTATTTATATTTTAAAAAAAATTTAATTAATCAATAAAAAATATCAGTTGTTGGCAATATTGCCTTTTATTGTGCCGGCGGGTGTTTAATGAAAAGTATGTTCAATAATCTAGAATTCACTTCTAAACTACTTTGGCTACATGAAATGCGGCAGTCACATTATATATAACTATATAATTCATAAATTATGCGTTAATGTATTTCAGCATAAAGAAAATATAGAAACATCACTGAATAATCATGAAATGTGAGAACATGTGAGTAAAAAGGTCTCATTAGGTACCTAATGACATAATAATTAATAGTTCATACATTTAACCTAATTTTAACTTATCAGATGCAGTATTTAATGTATGATAAGAATTAAAAAAAAACATTCACGCTGTTTGTGCACGCGAACATTATTTAAATAACGATGACACACATTACAGGCAGTAAGCCAGGGTCATTGGAGAGAATTTTCATATTTCTGAAACGTGAGAGAACGTATTTTTAGCTATATGTAACAATTATATACATTTTAACAAATTTAATTTAATTATAGAAACTTTAACAATTAGAAATTTCGGACGAATTTGCATAGGCAGTAACAATGTATAACAATTTTTTTTTCTCCATTGGCCAAGATTGTTCGACTGTTTTTCTTTGAAACTCAATATAATCCTATGATTTAAATAAGAATTATCTTTTGGTACAAAACACCTAAATATTTCTACCAAACACGGATCAAAATCTTTTTTCAGAATGTTGATTACAGCACCCAGAATTGTAGTTAACAGGAGCAGAAAGTACGGGTTATTCTCAAGCTCATCAAATTATACTCGCCAGTGTGATAAGATCGAGGTTTGTTCCCTGAGTGATAAAATATGATCAACTTAACTGGTTAGAATTTCTGTTTCGAGAAAGTCCAAAATTGAACCGAGTAGACCTGCTAAATGTTTATCTTCTATCATATAAATTTTCTTGGCTGCTACCAGGGATGGGTATCGATATACGATATATCGTGTATAAATATTTGTCGACGTACGTTATGATATATCATTTCTCTCAATTATAACAATACAAAATAAAAGTATATTTATTTAAATTAAGTAACAGAACCTTATTTATTTGGTTTATATAAAAAAAAGTTTTTAATGCTAGAGGCAGGTCATAATTGGCAACTAGTACTTGTAGCATTGTTGCTATTGTATTGTTTGTTGTTCTGTTTATGAGTTTTCTGCCTTGAGTTAATTTTTTTACATATTCAAACAATATGTACAACACAAATTTCTGACTTTTGGAAAGTAGAAATAACAATATCAAAGTATAAAACACTTAATCATGTCTAAAGTAATGTTAACCTGGTTGCACATTCTGTCATTTGAGAAGAGAAAATAAGAAAATATCAATATATCACACTCAAAAACTGAATCCAACTTGAAACTAAAAAAATGGATATAGTAAACAGTTATCGATAACTCGAAGAGAATCATCGGAATTGATCTGCAAGGGTGATGCGGGTTAGGTGGAGCAGTGGTTCAATGCCGTTACCTAAATTCACTAAAACGATAAAATATACCGGACAAATATATCATTGTAATGTAATAATAATATTTTAAAAACCATTGTTTTTATAAAAAAAAAAAAAATATCTTTCTTACGATACCTATCCCTAGCTGCTAACTTTGCAGTAAGTCTTCTGTAGTGAGACAAAAGACAAGGAATGACAATTTTTTCCTCTGATATTTGAATTAATAACGCTGAAATGGAACGAAGATAGAAGTAAACAAGGATATATTCATTGACAATAGCAGGGTGTACATAAGGATGAAAATGGAGAAATCATGCCATTAATAAATTAGTATTTACCACAATTTTTATACTACTCTTAGTAATGTAGGTGAACTTAGGTTTTTTTGAGATTTGTTTTTATAAATCTCAAAATGTCGTCTAGATATCTAAACCAGACGCCTTATCTAAATAAACACAGCGACCTGTTAAGCATCTGGAGAACGTGAGGGTAGTGACCCAAGCAGAAATGTCCGTTCTGTTTGGGCATTTGGCTATATCTGTCTTGTAGTCGCTAGAGATGTACAAATAGACTCTATGTCGTCGACCTCTATTTACCAGATAATTTATTACGAGTACTAAATTCAAGTCAAGCTAATCAATTTTAATTGGGAGTGGAGCTATAATTTTTGGAATTCGTTAGAGGGAAGCTGAAAAGTCCTGCTGAAAACAGTAAAACCTTTTAGTTTGTGTACCATTCATACACTGACAGGCGAAAAATTCCACCCAATTGATTTTTTCATTTTCTCCGCTAAAAGTTTCTTTCTTTTTTAAATATTTACGTCCCCTTATATTGTAACCGGTGTATATGGAATGTATATGGATTATTAAAAATATTAATTGAATAAATCACAACAGTGTTTAAACAAAAATGGCAGAACTGAATTCCTCACCCGACCCAAGAAAAACTAATTCAATGTCACGCTAACTGGGAAAATCAATAGATCATGGATACGTCCATCTTTTCTAAATTTAAATTTTAGAGTCAAAAGGTCAAATTACTTAAATTAAAATATCAACCAATTATTATTCGAAAATAAGTTAAGAGAAAAAGGATTTTCAAACTTTTTTCATTCAAACCAATATAGCTCCTAAACTGTTGGTCCTAGCGACAAATGTCATATGATAAAAAATATTTTCCATTAATTTTATGATAAGAAACTTATTGATAAACTTTTGATCCGAATAACATCAACAGAGCTAGAGCTTTGAATCTTTTTAATGATTCTTATAAGTTTCATATGGTCTGGTTTATGTATGGTGTAAGTAATTTTATAGCTCATTATTTAATATCAGTTAATAATTTCTTGAACAAAAAACAACATAGAGCCATTTTGCCGAGTGCCTAAATAATTGATGGTTGTTCTTTGTAGTTAAAACATGTCGATAATCCTCTGAACCTATGATCACCCTGTTACTGATCTAACTCGGTGAAGCCAACGAAGTCACTCAGGTCGCTGGTTAGATCGCTCAGGTTACGTTAGGTTACACCCTTTGGTGAGATAGTCACCGGATATACCTTGGAAATTGGATAGCGTTCGATGGTAAATAACTTTGTCTTAGTTCCCAACCAAAACTACCACGTACGACACCAAGAGATTGTCCAAATCGCGTTTATTCTATAACAAAAAACTGGTCGATCGTTGATAAAGTAATTCAAAATAAGTGGTGAAGGTTTCGTCACAATCAGGAATAAAGAACAATGTTAATCTAGGGAAGACACATGTACTTCCAACGGCCAAATACGAACCAACCAAAAAGAAATTGTACATTAGGGTGAAGCGCAAAGTTTGAGAATCTCAGAATCCCTGATACGGGAAAATTGGCAAAATCAGCTTTAAAAAAATTGTGTAAAAGTTTCAATTTGGTATTATGTCATCTTGCGGACGCACAAATCGTTTTAAGTTTCATGTATCCAAAAATTTATAAAAACTTTGTATATTCTAATCGTTACCAATCTTTCACTCTGGATTATTTAATTTATATTCAAAACTCTAAAATTTCTTGTCTTATAAGAGATACAAACAGAATAGAAATTGTGGGATCTTGAAACCTGTAAATCAAATAAACTTGGCAGAGGGACGTATTATTAGGGGAGAGGGGTAATAAGAACTCGAATGAACTTCAGGAAGCAACTTCCACGATGTGGCACGGATAAGGAAATTCTCAATATTGATGTCACGCGACCCCCGTACAATGATCCAAATGAGCAAAAATTTAATGGTTTATTTTTCGAGCTTTCTGATGGAAAAATATTGCTTTTTAAATAATTAAAGTTGGAATTTTTGAATGTTGGCATTTTAGTTCAAAACTTAAAACTTCAAACCATTGTCCTCAAGATTTTCATATCTCAGTCTCAAATTTTAACACAATTTATTTTACCCCAATTTATTTTATTATTATTTTTATTTTTTTTTATGAGCCGTTTTCAAATCCGTACATCAAATGCTAAAAAACATCAACTTTTACTAAGGAAAAAGGTTATTAATTGTCGTTCATATTATGATACTAATCTGTAAGTTAATAAAAGATGTATTTTATCTGATAGGTAATATAATATGTTAATATGGTACATTAAATTGTAATATGCTAAAGTAATTTTTAAATATTATATTATATATTATTACAAATTTCATAATATGTTAAATTGCATGTGATTTGATCAAAATTATATTTTACATTTATATGATATATCTTCTTTCTTTATTGGAGCGACAGACCTTTATGGAGCTTGTTCCTCACCCTTCCTCCAACCATTTCGATCAGAAGCTCACCTTAAATATATCTTATGTTAGATAGTTTTAAGTCATCAGAGACGCCATCGAAACATCTATTCGGTCTTCCACGAGGTCTCACTCCGTCCGGTCTATCCCATAACAATTTTCGGCAGGCATCATCCATTTGTGCCGTTGAACTCTTATGAATACCGTCAATGGCAAGTCACCATATGATGATGATCCGTGGCGCTACAGCCCAGCATGGACCTTGGCCTCCTCTATGAGCTTTCGCCTTGTAGCTCTTTCTTGTGCGGTCGCTCGCCAGTTGCGGGCTTTCAGAAGGTCCCTGGAGTCCCTGCTCACAGCATCCTCCCATCTAAGTCGCGGTCTACCTCTTCCTCTAGCTCCATGGAGCCTCCCATCCAATAGCTTCCTTGGGATTTCGTCAGCTGACATCCGGGCAACATGGCCCACCCAGCGCAGTCTTCCCAGCTTTATATACCGCATCATATCCGCTTCACCATACATCTGGTAAAGTTCCCTGTTGGTCCGCCTTCTCCAATAATCACTAAATTTTATGGCCCCAAATATGCGGCGCAGTATTTTTCTCTCAAAAATGAGGACTTCTTTTTCTTCTGCGCTTGTCATGGTCCAGGCTTCCGACCCGTAGGTGAGGACTGGTCGGATTAGGCTCTTGTAAAGCTGGCTCACCTTAAATATATCTTATGTTAGATAGTTTTAAGTCATCGGAGACGCCATCGAAACATCTTCTATTCAGTCTTCCACGAGGTCTCACTCCGTCCGGTCTATCCCATAACAATTTTCGGCATGCATCATCCATTTGTGCCGTTGAACTCTTATGAATACCGTCAATGGCAAGTTACCATATAAATCGTTCTCCTGGTTCTTCCTTTGCCGCCACATTCTTTATCGGACGAAACATACGTCTCATTAGTATGTAGATACAGATTACATCTCACTTGTGAAAAAATGTTCTGATATGAACTGTTACAATTTTTTATCTGTTAATAAAATCCTGATTATTAATATCTATAGTGGGGGACGATTCTTTTAACGAGTATACACAAATTACACGCTTCAAAGTCTTCAAACTTTTAACAAATTATCTTTTAAAACTTTTCATTCTCGCTCTCGTTGCTTCATATATTCGTAGATCATTTGATGTTGATTACGATCAGGATACAATTAGCGGTGGTTACAAATATCTTTAATTTCCTCCTGACCAACCCATACCTGACAACATGGCCATTATGATACAGGCCATTGAGCAACGAATCATCAACCGAACAGCCGATCAACCACAACATGGCACAATTTGACCAACAACGAAACACGCCCGAGTATTCAGTTGACAATAGGCAATACACTGTCTACGCTTTGAGTTGCAAAAGTACGTTGACATATCCATATTTATATAATACCTAGATATTTGCAAATGCGAAGTAAAACATTTATTTAACTTTGAAAATTCAATTAAGTACATTGAGTTTCTATATACTAAAGGACGGGATTTTTACTATAGTCATTAGGATGACCGTGTCACTGTTCGAATCTCATACTTTGGTAATGATTTTAATGGCTCGATTTTCGTGCAGTAAAAATTTAAAAAACAACCAATAAAATTCAGCCAAAGTGACCAAACGGTTCTTGTTCAAATGTATTATAATAAATCGTATTTATTTCTTAAATGATCCACAAAATGAATTGACCATCACATCCCGACTGATGTAGGAAAACCACACATTCCAGCCTGATTTCTACAACATAATGTATAAACGATAAATCCCTTTACGAAACAAAAAAATAATATTGTAGATAAACGTTTAATGAATTACTAATAAAATAAAATAAATTATTACTCGAGAATATAAAATGTGATACAACTCATAAATTACCTTTAATAATTTCAATTATTGAGTATTTATTAATACATCGTATCTTATCTTTATTTTTTTGGAAATATATATTTTTTTTTTATATTAGGGTATAATGCAGGTAAATTCCTTTTTTTTTTATCTATCAATGACAATTTCAAATACAACAGAATTTCCTTGTGATGCTAAGCGCTTGACTAAACCACATGAAATATATACTGACGGAAGTAAGGATAGCGGAAATGTTGTCTATGCTTAGTATAATTTTTAAAAACAAAATTTGATAAGATGTACCGTAAAATGGGGTCACATTAGTACGGTGGGGTGAAATTGGTACACAATTATTTCTGTGGTGATTTCCTTCTGGCAGGTTGTTGTGTCGACTTTTAACAAATGAGAGCGCATGAATGAGTCGTTTGGTGGGCTCTCATTTGGTAAAAGTCGACACAACAACCTGCCAGAAGGAAATCACCGCAGAAACAATTGTGTACAAATTTCAGTCCACCGAACTAATGTGACCCCATTTTACGGTAATATAGCATAAATTAGGCCCAGAATGTACTAATAGTCAAACAGAACAATTCGCCATCCTTTTTTTTTTTTTTTTTTAGTGTTTTCCTTCAAGCAGTAACCCTGTTGGAAGGGATTTTATTATTTTCTGTACACACCATACTTGTACAAAGTATACAATGTACATGTAAATATTATTTGCGATTTGATTATAATTTTACATGTGTTGAAAGGTATAAAAATATAAAAATAAACAAGAAAAATAAAATAAAATAAAACAAAGAATAAGAAGTTATATAACATAGATAATTTAAAATTCAATAAAAACAGCAACAAAGTTATGTAGAGAAAAGTTTATGAATATTTAGAGGTTTAGAGATTGTGACCAATTTATATGTGTGTTGGGGTCCAAGGGTACTTTTTTTTCTTTTATCGAACGAAATAATATCTTCCACATAACTTCTCATCTATATATATATATTTACAATATTTACATATGTAGGAAGGCAATCATAACGGGAAACATTTGAGGCCAAAACATCAACGCTGGGTTAAGTATTTAAAATAAACGTATAGTGTTCGTCACAACACTGATTTGTTCGGCAGCAAAGACGGTACAGGAGTAGTTTCTTCCTTGATGGCCCACCCCACAGCGTTAGTGGCGGCCAATGCCTTACGAATCTAGGCTTACGAAGAGCTTGACAGCAGAACAAGCCGTTACACACCCCCCTCCAGCTGTTAAGTTCATTCGGAAGGACGAAATAATTTAAGTTTTGATGGATGCCATAAGCCTGCCAGTCTTCGTGCATTATCCTTCAACTTGCAAGATCCACCAGTAGTAACGAAATCGACCGTATAGGGGCCTTCGTATTTGGGATTTAGCTTCGCGGCCAATTTATCTATAGCTGAAGACAGTTGAAAGGACTTCTTAAGGACTAAATCTCCAGGCCTGAAGCGATCTGGTCGACGTCTCATATTATATCTGCGACTCTGTGATAAGCTGGCATTCAAGGAGTTTTGTTCCGCTATATGGTGGATTTCCGGAATTCTACTTATTTTAGCGGCCCAAGAGGCACGTTCATCTTCACCTGCATTTAAAACTTCCGCTGAAGATACATCATGGACAGGCCTCAGCTCTCTGCCAAAATTTAGGAAATCAGGGCTGAACTTCGTCGATTCCTGAACAGACGAATTAATCGCGAACTGGATCTCTCCAAGTTTCTCATCCCAGCGTTGATGTTTCCTTCCTAAGTACGAGACGATAAGCTGTTTGATGTTACGATTGGTTCGTTCCGTTGGGTTCGCCTGCGAGTGGTAAAAAGGGGTTGTTTCCTGTTTTATGACGAACTCCTTTGCTACTTCTTTCACCATATTGCTAACGAAATTCTTTGCGTTGTCGGTGATTAATTTTAGAGGTGCTCCATATCTATAAATTATTCGGGACTTTAACTTCAAGATAATAACGGATGATGTGGCTTTCCTTATGGGACACAGTTCCACCCATCTACTAAATAGGTCCACAAACACTAAGAGGTATACATTGCCTTTTGAGCTTCGAGGATATGGACCCATTATATCAACTGAAACAATTTCCCAAGGCTGTTTGTTATAGCGGGGATACATTAGACCTCTTGGTGGAGTGTTCGGGGGTTTCACCTTTTGACATACCTCACACCGGCTAACGTAACCGCTAACATCACGATATAATCCAGGCCAGTAGTATAACCTACCCACTCTGGCAACTGTCTTATCAACTCCCAGGTGGCCTGACTGCGGTAGGTCATGGTTGTCGTGTATTATACGTTGCCGAAGATGAAGAGGTACAACAACCTTCCATTCTTCACTGGGATCTTCCAGTTCTCCCTTCAAAGGATTCTTCCGGTGGTATAGTAATTGACCGTCTTTTATCAGCCAACCAGGATGTTCTGCCGGAGACCTTTCGACTCGGTATTTCTTTTGGTTATACCACTCATCGGAGGGTACATACATGTCTTGAGAGGTCGCCTGGTCACTAGTCGATATGGAGGTTATCGTGGTTGCAGCTATACGAGATAATGCATCAGCCACGGTATTAAGTTTTCCTTTGCGGTATTTTACCTCGAAATCGTAAGGTTGCATACGTAAAGCCCATATGGCTAATCTACCGGAAGGATTCTTCAAATTAAGCAGCCACTTAAGACTGGCGTGGTCAGTGATGACTGTAAAAGGATAACCCTCCAAGTAGTGCCTATTTTTTTCAATGCCAAACAATACGGCAAGACATTCCTTTTCCGTCACGGTATAGTTTCTTTCTGCGGAATTCAATGAGCGAGAACAGAAAGCTATCACTCGTTCTTCACCATTTTGTATTTGCGTCAGTACCACTCCAAGTCCCGTGTCACTTGCGTCAGTTTGTAATTGGAATGGCTGATCAAAATCTGGTCTGGCCAGTATAGGGGCCTGAGTCAAAGCTGTCTTCAAAGTGTTGAAAGCTTCATCTTGTTCATTACTCCAAGACCATTTGGTTTTCCGTTTGAGTAATGAGGTTAGTGGAGCAACAACTGTGGAGAAGTCTTTAATAAACCGGCGGTACCATCCCGCCATCCCAAGGAATCTCCTTAGTTCAGTAATATTGCTGGGAATCGGAATTGAGGTAACGGAACTAACTTTTTCGGGATCGACACTCATGCCTTTACTGTTAATTAAATAGCCTAGGTAGCGTACTTCTTGGCATCGCAAACTCGCTTTTTTCTGGGTTTAACTCGCATTTTTCTGGGTTATCATACGTAAACCTGAAGTCTTAAGTCGTTGAAACCCTTCTTTAAGCATTTCCAAATGCAATTGCAGAGACGGGGTACACACCAGAATATCATCTAAGAAAACGACAACGTATGGATAAAGTTCAGGTCCAAAGACTGTATCAGCTAATCTTTGGAAGGTCGCCGGAGAGTTGGTTAATCCAAAAGGCATTACTTTGAACCTAAATAATCCTCTTCCAGGGACTACAAACGCAGTAATGTCTCTACTACTTTCGTCAGCTAGCGGAACTTGTAAAAAGCGCCTGTTTTTGAGATCAAATTTTGAAAGGTACTTTGCTTGTCGAAGTCCATCCAGAGAGGAGAGGTCATATTAGGCATGGGATAGGAATCTTTAGAAGTGACCTGATTAACTTTTCGAAAAATCGGTACGGGATTTCTTCTCTTTTGGTCCCTGATCTAAATTCGATAGAGCTATATGCAGTTTAAGAAAATCACCCATATCTTTTATGCCTAAAGCCGATAACGCACAGAAGTTGTTCTCATGAACGCTTAAGAATTTTTGAAGATTGGCGGATGAGGATCTGGTTAATGGGTTAAAAATCCATTATTCTATTAAATAAAATCTAGCGAGTCGCCTTCTGTTTTGGTATCGCGAAACCAAAGCATCGTAGGCCAAAATATAATTAGCCTCTTCAAGCACAAATCCAGATATTAACGATAAAGCTTCATCCCTCAAGCTACACCTTAAGTAATGAAATTTTCTTATAGTTGGTATGGAAGGGTTCGTAATGGACCATTGAATTAAAAAGGGAAAAAAACTCGCTCCATTCTTCTAATTCCCCCTTAAATATCGGTAAATTTATTTTCGGAAGCTCCTGAGCAACTAGATGACAAGTGGTGGGGAAAACGGCCGCTTTTTCTTCCTTAGGAACGTTTAGTGCTAACATCTTTAAAGTAATTAGCTTTAGCCATGTCTACTATTTCGAAAAATGAGTTCTGTACGGCAGTAGTTTCTAATTTTTCCTTCTTATCTTTAACGTAGCGTTGAAAATTCTAATTTGAGATTGAAGCTCTTCAAATTTGACTTCATATTTAACTAATCTGTCATAGGCGGGCTTAAAACTGGCTACTGTTTCATGATCCAGAATTTGGGATTTATCAAAATAGTCTGAACCGCCGCAAAAACGTCCTCTTCTTTCTGCCAAAAGAATTTTGGGATCGCCCATGACTATTCAAATACAAGTAAAATAAACCCAAAGCGAAAGTTAAAAAAGTGCAAAAATGCAAACTTGATATCGAAGACAAAATCAAAGCAAAACGAGATCTAGAAGAAAAATTATTTCCAAAGAACAAAGAAAAAAAAAAAAAATTAAATATTCAAGATATTAAGAAACAAAATCAAATTAAATTCGGGTAAGCATCCTTTACAAAAATTATTATAGAATTTTTAAAATGAAACAATATACAGCTACACAATAACTTTTTAAAGTATGCTTAAAATATAATATATATGCTTTAAACAGATAATATTAAAATATTATTTTTTTAAAAAAATTTGTGATATCAAAAAATTAAATCAAATTAAGATGAAATAAGAACTTAGTGACATAAAATGATGAAAGTTTCTGGATATTATTACACAATAGAAAATAATTATTTACAAGTAAAGAAAATCCCTAATTCCATATAATATATACAAAGCTCAAGAGCTATCAATCCTCGTAACGGATACGTAAAGTATATGTTATGGATCAAAGTAGATACATTTATATATATAGACACATTTTATAAACAAAATATATACTTAAAGTTTCTTACAGTATTTATAATATTTTGTCAAACAAATAACTTTAAATTTTTTTTACTTAAATTTTCTACGTTAGGTTCCAATACAATGTTAAAAAAACAGTTTATTTTTCCATAAAACATAAAACTATGAAATTAAATAAAATATTTTTAACCACTAATAGAGTGTATGAATACATAATATTAGATAGCTAATAGTCTCTTTAATTGTCTTGAGTCATTTGTTGCCATAGCAACGCCGTAACAATCAACCGTTCTACCAACTTGACTCTGCATTGTCCTTTAAATCTCACTCTTCTTTTACAACTATTTCTATTCTAATTAAATACCTTATTTATCCTTTTTTCTATTAGAGTCCCTGTTCGGGCGCCATATTATATGTGACCAATTTATATGTGTGTTGGGTCCAAGGGTACTTTTTTTCTTTTATCGAACGAAATAATATCTTCCACATAACTTCTCATCTATATATAGATATATTTACAATATTTACATATGTAGGAGGCAATCATAACGGGAAACATTTGAGGCCAAAACATCAACGCTGGGTTTAAGTATTTAAAATAACGTATAGTGTTCAGAACATACAAAACATTCTGAAACAACTGAGAATCTGCTAGAAACTGACTGTAGTAATTAAATTTCATTGTATTGGACATAAGAACATTCAGACATGAAAACAAATTCTCAGACAAGGCTGCAGAAGGAGCTTCCAAGGACCCTTCCCTTCCTTTTTCATATTCTCTCATCTCCGAGGAACACCTAGGGCACATGTTGCACAAACAAGCTTTAGACCAGTGGCCGAAACGTTGAAACACGACATACATGAGAAGACATCTTCATCACTTCATTCCAGACCAGATTTATAGGTCCGTAAATAAAATCAGACTCAAGGACTGACTTCTACGCTACACTAGGAATCACAGGGCATGCGGCAGTGAACAGTTATTTTCATCTCTGATTTCCAATAAGAGATTCATTCTTATGTCCATGTGATTTCACACAAGAACAAAATATACACCACCTCATGCAGACTATTCGCTGACTGACAAAACCACTACAGAAACTAGACCAATTGCCGGTGGTTGGACAATATTTGATGCTGATGTTTGAAGATCTGAAAATACTTTTTAAAAATTCGATTAAAGAAATTGTAGATAAAAATACCTTTGATATCTCCATAATTTATATATTATTCTATATCAAATATTATTGAGGTATTTACATATGTTGTTATAATAACTTTTTTGCTTAGTTTTGAGTAATTCTGAATAACCTCTCATTCTTTATTTTATGTTATTTCTTGTTTTATTCTTTATACATATATAACTTGCAATACGAAATTCATAATAAATATATGTACATTATATACGATAAAGTATGGTGTGTACCAAAAAAATTTTTCCAACAGGATTTTGGAAGGAAAACACTAAAAAAATAATTTTGGTTTAAAACTACAAAAATCTGTAATTATATTTAATCTCATCATTACTTAATTTTAGCATTGTTCATATGATTGAGGAGTGAAGTTTAACAAGACCAGCAAAGTCCAATTTCCGGATTTTTTTTTTTTTTTAACTGAATAGTTTTTCTACTAGAATAAGTTTAGGTGAAAGGCTTATCTTGAAAAAATAGTTAAATCACAAATAAAATGGCCATACAAAAAATGATTCCCCTTTCTAATCCAGTCTGTCTTTTACCTTTATCAACCAACTGTGAAAACGATTAAGAAATGGACTTATCAAGGTTTAGAATTCTAAGCTTCAAATATTGTCATCGGAAATTAGGACATTATATTATATTTCCGAAGATGTCGTCTTTATTATTCTTTATGTCGTTCTGAATTATTTATTGATAATCTTTCTTTTTCTTTTATTTAATATTCTTGTAACGTTTTCAGTTTCCTTTACTTAATGAAAGCTGTTACAATTCAGCAACAACTTACAAACTTAGCTATTTGGAATCATCGGTGCGAGCTACTTAAGGTATGAAACTAGGAAATAAAAACGGCAGGCTTCTATTTTTCCAGACGTTGAATTTATAAATATGATCACGTGTAAATGTAAAACATTTTTTTTTTTTTAATAAATAGAAAAACATGTATTAAAATTATAGATTTTATTTTGGTATAAACTAATAAAAATTATATTTAAAACATAAGGTCTACGGACAACCAAATTATATGCCTATCAACAACCTTAGCAACTTTATTGATGTGGCTTCAACTCAAAGGATACCATAACTGAAAAAGAGCTGGACGAGGTATATCATTCAATATATTAATGATTCCAACTTCGAGATATAATATACAATTGTATATACTTTAACTATCCTATTTCCAGCCCTAACATTTCTTAACAGTTCACCATCTCATGCTCCTGGCTCAGTTCCCATCTGCCAGTCCTTCTTCAGTAAGGTCAACATTTCCCTCCAGATTTGGAAAAGTGTCAACTCCTCGAATAGCAATATTCTGGTCAGCATCTGTAGGCGTTGTTTACAGTAATTCTGGGAGTCTGAAGTAGGTATTATTAAAATCGGTATTATCACCTCGTTCAAAGTAGAATTGTATATCGGAGATAATTTTATTTTATTACTTGGAACAGGTCCAAAAGCTTTACACCAACAACATACTATAACAGCTTACAGATCTGCATGTAGAGTTTAATAATCAGAATAATTATTGCTGAATATAATGTTTTATAATAATATAAAGTATAACTTTATAATAGTAGTGTATAAACTAGCATGCCCCGTCGCGGATTCGGCCACTCTCATAAATAGAGAACTTACAATTAAATAATTTTAACTAATGATTGAAGTTTTATTTTTAACTAAAAAAATTGTATTGAAGTCGATTTTTCACGATTGCAAACTTTTTAACATGGTACAGGGATCCGATTGTCGCACCACATATTGAAATCTTTTTAAAAAAATTGTATTGAATATAAGTAAATTTTATTACAAATTTTAAGCTCTACATACCACCGAACATTTGTAACCTTTCATGTAGAATGGCGCTCATCACCAATCCGTGAATTTCCAAACTTGACTATTTACAACGCAATAATTTGTGGATAACAGTAAATCCACAAATTATCGCATTATAAATAACAAATTAATTGAATATCAGTAGACCAGTAGACAAATATTCCTTGAGCTATAAAGATGATGTGGTCAAAATTTGGTACAGATTGGTTCAGTAGTTTTCGTGGTTAGTGGTCACAAACGAAAAAGAGCTAGTCCTTTTAAATAATATAATAGATTATATTTAATTCTTTAATTAATTACTAATTTGTTATATTTTTATTTTATAAACAAACTGAATTAAAGTTTCAACATTAAGGTTATGTTACTGAAGCCGGTTTTAGTACCAACATGTCGATGCCTTACCCTCAGCACCATTCTACATCTGACAATGAGTTTACATAAGAACTTTAAACAAGATTTGGTGAATATCTGAACATCTAAATGCTCAAATTTAATCTCATACCAATAAAAAAAAAAACAAAAAAAAAAAAAAAAAAAAAAAAAACAAAAAAAAAAAACAGTAATGCTAATGTCTTAAACTGTAATAATAAAAAGAAATATCGAGGGCTTCATTTCGATTTTTTAAAATTTTAAATTCTGTAATATCCCATTCAACCCTGTTGAACAGATCCGCAATCTAGGACTCCAACTGGACAAACGTTTAACTTGGAATCCACCATACAAGACTATAACGACTGGCAACTACTTTCGACTTCATCAACATTTACTTAACAAACGTTCAAACCTGCCCCTTTGGTACAAAAGACTCATTTACATGACAGTTATCAGACCTATTTGGACATATGGAGTTGAGCTTTGGGGCTCAACTACACCTTCTAATTCTTCCCGTATCCAATTCTTACAATCAAAAATCCTTAATGCTCCTTACTTTGTTACAAATTAACTTATCAATGTGTTTCTGATTTAGCCCAAACCAGATACCTATCCTTTCATAGTAAACACCATGACCACACTAATCCACTAGTCTCTCAACTTGCTTCTCACTCCTTTCCTGATAATCCTCGGAGACGTCTGAAAAGGAGATGGCCTAGAGACCTTCTAATGTAGAATTTTTATTGAAGTGCTACTGATGAGTAGTTCTTTTCAGGTTTTTTGTACATAGTGTAATCACTATCAACACATTTACTTGATGTATGTATTTTGTACAGTTGTAAATTTCGATAAATAGATAAAAAAAATTCAGTAAGAAAAAGACAAGAGGTTTGCTTATATATTTATACTTTTGGTATACCAATATTTTCGCAGATATTTGATAGGCATTATCAGATAAAATAATTAGATAATCAACAGTTATAAAATGAATAGTGGCAGTCCGAAATTTTACTATTTCACCTTCATATTAAATGTATATCTCCGAATACAACAAAAAACTTTAAGTAAATGATAATGCAAATTTGACAGGAGTTTAGTTCTGCAATCTTCAAAGGATCCCAGTAACCCAGCTCACTGCCAGCTGGCAAAGCCGTCTTTAATATGAATATCTAGAGCAGAAATATGAATTTATATGCAATGACATTGTATTCATTTCCAGCGCATCTTGCATGTAATGCATATTTCATGTACAAATGCTAACTCAGTTTTACTGCTTCGAAACGTTTATTTTTATTGTTATCGTTATTTTATTTTGACGTTATGGAAAAGGGTTCCACAATGGCCGGTCTTATCAGTGTCCGGTACAAAAGGCAGTGGATTCGATTCCCATCTAGGGCAGTTTATATTTATTGCATGGTTGTCTCACTAATGAATCTCGGCCTTCAAACTCCGGCTATATGAGATTGGTGATCTGTAGGATAACCCACCTTCCGTAACTTAGTATATAAAGACTTTCATCCCTTACAAACAATACTATGGATAACATGTATTTCTTTTAACTTTTCCATGATTTTTTGTATTTAGTTAAGTAAGGATGTTTCGCATAAAATTATTTTTGATTTTATCATTGTTTTTTTTATTTCGTTCGGTGATTTTTTTTTTTTTCGTACAACAGAACAATGATGTGACGTCTAACTTGTGATATACATCCCACCTAAAAATCTTTTCCTTTCTTGATTATTAAAGGAGCCACAAATTAATCCCTTTCCCCCAACACACCCCATTCCTCCAACCCCATTCAATCCCGATAACTTCTATTTTCTTCACATTCTTCCCAATGACCTAATCACTTCCGTACTCAAATCCCGAATTATGGTGTTGATCAAATCCCAGTAAAAATTATTAAACTCAGTCTTCCTGCCATTCTTCCCCGCCCTTCTATACATTTACTCAAACTGCCCTATTAAAGATAACCCAAGACCTTCATTCCTCCATGGACCAACAGCAACAGCAAATAGCAATCCTTGTCCTATTCGATTTTTCAAAAGCGTTTGATTGCGTTGATCATGCAATTCTCCTCTCCAAATTGCATAACCTTTCCCTATCCAACAGTGCTTTAAGCTGGTTTCGCTCCTTCTTGTCTCACCGTTCCCAAACAGTTATCATTCCCAACAAACCTCCCTCATCCTCACTACCTTTAGAAAGAGGTGTTCCTCAAGGATCCTCCCTGTCACCTATCCTCTTCTCTGCTTATATTAATGACCTACCCCAAATTATACGCCACTCCCAGTATCCTTTGTATGCCGACGACCTCCAAATCTACCTATCCTTCTATCCTTCAGATATGTTAGAAGCATCTCGTAAGATTCAGGACGATATTGAGAACATCAGATGGGCAATGAAAAATAAGCTACGTCTGAATCCAGAGTAAAGCAAGGCTATCCTTATCGGTTCAAAACCTACCCTCAATTCCCTCCCTTACTATCCATTACTTTACCTCAACAACCGTACAATTCAATTTCAAACTTCCATCAAAAACCTCGGAATCTCCTTTGATCAACACTTATCTTGGAATAACCAGAAAATCCATCATGATCCTCAAACAGCTCCAAAGACATCGTGGCTCCTTTCCCCGAAGTACCCGCCAACTTCTGGTATCCTCTCTCATTTTTCCACACTTTGATTACGGGTGCTTGGTGTACGGGGGACTGTCTGTTGAGCTAGAGATGCGACTGAGGAGACTAATGAATTGTTTCATAAGATTTATCTTTGGGGTCAGCAGACGGTCTCACGTATCTTACCGGTACAAAGAGCTAGGGTGGCTTTTCCCCGATTTTCGACGGCAATACTTCCTCGGCACTTTCCTATTACAGTCATTAAAAACCAATAAACCTTCCTATATCCTAGACATACTTACTCTGCGTTCTTCCATTCACCACCTGAATACAAGATCCCAACCTTCCAACCTATATACCCCCTCACATAGAACTGCTTCCTTTGAAAAATCCTTCGTTATCCGTGCTACCTCCTTTTGGAATTCCTTAGCTATCCATATTCGCAGAGCTTCATCCTTAACTTCCTTTAAACATCTTTTATTTATCCATCTCCTCGATTTTCAGTCTTCCACAAAATTGTAAATAATATGTAAATGTACATAAGTGTTCTAAAATGTTTACAGTTGATTGTTTTTATTTATTTTATTTTTTATTTTCTATCTATTTATGTATTTTTAATTTTTTTCTTTTATTTATTAACTTTAATTCTAATTTTTATTCATTTTTTTTTTTTTTTTTTCTCATTTCTACTTTTTCTCCTAATTTAGTTATACTACTGATGTGCTGATTTAACTAATCTCAGCCAGACAATTGTACCTTTTATTGTGCACTTTAATTATTCTTAGGGGACAGTCTGTCCCAGAATAAAGTTTATTTTTCATTTTTTTTCTTTTTTTTCATTAAATATATTGATTTGTTATTTATCGGTTTCATTTCTAATTTTAATACATTTATGTTTTATTTATCATTAGTATGTTTTTCAAGAAATTAGTTGTCAAATGGCTCATGGCTAGAAATGATTTTGGTTTCTCTTTATAATATTGTTAATGTTAAGGAACCTAGTGGTGGAATTAAGTTTTTCCTATAATTATTCTTATTTATTTTTTTTAATTTGACATCTATTATGCAGTTTATTTTGTTATAACTTTTATTCCAAGTAATGTTAATCTATTATAGATTGTTTTGTTGATTCATGAAGTGCTTTTTCTGTAATTTTTTGGTCTGTAGTTATAATATAGTTTAATTTTTTGGTTTGTTATCTTAGTGTAGAACAGTGGTGGTGATGAGTATTCAGCGGGGGGGAAATCAAAATCTGCTATAGTCAATCAAAAACTGACATGAAATCAAAAGTTTAAGATTTTAGCAAGCTAGAAACTCCGGATTGGATTCAAGATCCATTCTTGATTGAAGCTGTGGATACGCTTGATAACTCATTACAGATGGAGTTTCTATATTTGAAGTATTCCCGTGTGGTGAAACTCATTTTTAAGCAGAACGGTTACGAGTTAGCCTGAGTGAGGTTCATGGACACTTCTCCACAACTGTGAAAAAAAGCTGAAGATTTAGTTATTGAACAGCTCCTCGCTAAACAAAGGGATAAGTTGGACTTTTTCATCAAAGGAGAATTCTGCCTAAAATTAACTAAGGCCCAATACAGTCATTCAAAAGGTATAATAAAATAATAACAAAGTTTTCAAATTTTTATTAATTTTTTCAAATTTTAACTATCGGCTCTTTGAATTTTTCCAGATTAAAAATGAGAATACATAGTCCTATTTTACACGTACTGTTGTAATTATAAGTAAAATAAATTATTTCACTTTTTTGTTCTTGGAAAAAATCTGTAAAAATGTACATTTTATAAAAGGAAAATGAGTAATAATATCTCCCAACATTAATTTTACTATTCAAACATTATATTAATATAATTAGACCACGTTTCATGGCGTTGTCATATTTTCAAGACCTAAAAACAATGTACATTTTAATTTGTTTATATTTTATTTAAGAATGAGCGAATGCAACTGCTTTGTTTATTTTTAAATACAGTAATTAAATTGTTAAAACTGCTTTATTATTTACACTTGTTAGTGTTTAATTACAAAATGGAAAGAAGGCGGATAAGTGTTAGTCAACCTCAGGTGGGGAACGATGGACCACAAAAGGTTGGGACCAACGGGTGTAAGTAGACTGACAATGAGTTAGTCAAACGTCGACTAGTTAGTGATTAATGTTATTATAGTTAATTAATAGAAGCTTAGTTTAGAATATTTAAATAATAATATAATTGTAATTTATTATTGCCAGAATATAATTGATCTTTCATATTCACAGTTCAGAGATACGTTTCATTATTTTGAATATAATGATTTCTAGTTTCCTTTTAATCATATTAAAGAAAACCGTAAAAAACTTTAAGGGGGTACAAGGATAGAAATCACGTTGTGAAAAAAAGATTCAGACAGTTGAATAACTAATAATAATCTGAAAAGGGGAACAGAGAGCGGCTTAAGAACAAAAGATGTAAAGATTGAAATTCAAATTTTCTATTGAGAAGAAGGGCAGTACTTGCATACAGATACAGGCTGTGGCCACAATGCTCTCAGCTGAGGAAGGCTTCCTTTTTGAACATAGGCATCAGAGTAATGTACATTTTTGTAGCTAGTAACGGAAACATATTAGAAGTAATAAAAAACAAAATTTACAAATGTATATCTAGTACATTAGGCTTGTTTGAATATTTATGAATATTTAAAAAGCATTACTAAGTAATTTGACAGTTTATTTCTTTCATTTTATACTTTATTGATATTTACAACTGTATACGGTATATAAAATAAGTATATGACCGGTAAATTGATTACCGATGTCGATATCTTGTAAAGAAGCACCTATTAGTAGCAATTCAATAAATGTTCTATATTCGAAAGTCACTATGCCATCTTCCTTTCAGACGCCTCGGAGGGTTATCTGGAGACTAGTGAGTTCGAGTGGGTATATAGCTTAAGCTTTATTTATTTTATTTTTTATTTTATACTTTATTGATATTGACATCTGTATACAATTTATACAATGACTTTTAGTCGCATTTGGAAAAAATTGCACTTAGTGACTTTTACCTCCACCAGACGATATGTCTAATAAGATATGTAAATAAGTCTTTTTATTTTAATTGGGAACTTGTCTAATAAAGATTGGAGTGATCGAAAACAACGAGCATTTTCTTGTTTGTACAACTCTATAACTGTGTAGTTAGAGCAAAAACATATTTCTAATCATATTTCTTTTTCCTTTTATTAAAACCATTAATCGGTATTAAACATCTTGGCAATAGATGCCTTTATTTATAATTTTCTTAAAACAAATTCGACGTGTTTAGGAAAAATTAATTAATTTCATATCTTCAGGATCAATTATAATTCAGTTCTGAGTTCCTTTAAAGGATACATACAATAACTTTATCTGAATTAGAAATGTTCCATTTTAGGCTGTCCACTTAATTAGGTGTAAAGCCAAAATGTTCAATTAAACAATAAACCTCCTTCACCATTATAACAACCTGTCGGTATTTGATGAAGTTCACTAAAAAGACTCATTCATGATGTTGAAAAAAAATATACGGGAAGGAATTTTACAATATTATCTTCGCGAAAAGCTTTTAACTGACAAGGGGAGGACACACTCAGTCTCTCACGGATCTTGTTGGCAATTGTTTTGGAGGTTCCTGGTCAAACAATATTAGACACGTATTTTGCCGTTCCGACCAATGGGCCCTAGGAGCTGAGAAAAAAAAATAGCATTAAATTAATTTATTTTTTATCCCGAGTTTAAAAAATGATATTGACTTGATTCTTGCACCATGATTTCTAGTTTTGATTGCGGATTTAGGTCAATTTAATTCTAAAAAAATGATTAGTTTTTCAAGCAAACTACCTATATGGATTTTTTAACACAAAAATTGACGTCAGATTCTAATTCAGCACCCTCAAAACATTAAAAAATACTTATTCACCAAAATCAAAAAATATCATTTTTTTTCACCCTCTTCGAGGAAAATGAAATTTTTAAACCGATTATTGGTTACATACCTGTAAAAAACGCCAATACTTTGTCATGCAATTCACTGGTTGGTATTACCACCCTATATTTTGTGTAAAAAAATAAAGTTGATACGTTAAACCGTCTAAGCGTAATTAATGTTTTTATCAATTTAAATAAAAGTTGCCTACCATTTCAGTCAGGCAAATTTTGAAGCTTACAAATTTTTATTTTTCTATTTGGATGAAATTTCGTATTTAAGGGTTCTTTTGAATGCTGAATTCGAATCCGATGTCGGTTCTTGTGAAAAAAATATATTGAACGTACTTCACTTGAAAAATTTTAGGTTTTACACTGTAAAATGTGATAGAAAATTTTTTAAACCCTAGAATTCCATTTCAGCACTTTCAAAACTCAGGAAACGTATGTAAATATATATAGATACAAATTAAACAAATATATATATATATATATATATATATACTAATTAGGAGAAATAATTTGTTACTTTAATTATTATAAAAGTAATTATAATTATTAATTATTTATTGGGTATTTGTTCGGATCAACGACACCACCAAACTGGCTTGACCCGCATTACACCGACCAGTTCGATCCTTATGCTCCACTTCATGTTTACATTTTTCGATAGTTCATTCCTATAACCTCACATGTAAACAATCACTTCTACAGTTTCAAATTGGATTGTGTTGTTCAGTTTGTTATATTGATATTTAGACTTCTTAAATGTAAATAGGTGAAACAGAAGTTAACAACACGAGGATTAAGTGTTTTATCAAATGTTTTCTCATTTCATCTTATCTTATGTTTTAACATCATCAAAGTGTTACAAAAGTTAAGAAGATTTATTTGTACATGGATTTGGTGTTTTATATATTTTTGGATTGTGTTGTTTCAATCTCAGTGATCAAATTTCAGTATAATATATAATATATATATATATATATATAATATTAATTCAAATTTACTTTGAACATTATTTGGATTAGAAGGTAGGGATTTAGAGTTTCACAGTAAATGTAGGAGAATAACCTTTTCCCTCTAAAAGCAGCGACTAGAACATCGAAATAAATCGGAACAAGGTTAGAATCGATAAAAGGTATTCTCGGCGCGTGTAGGGGTTGGTGTCGCCGATCCGAACAATTACCATTTATTCCAATAATAATTTATTACAACTTAATATTTACATAATATACAGACAGAACCACATATAAGATTTAATTGTTAAGTATTTAAGTATTTACAATTTTTATTTTATTCTTCAAACCCAGAACACATCTCTAATCCGTTTTGTAATCCTTGTTTACAAATCCTGTAATCCTTGTGGCTGTTCTAATAACTGAAGCTTATTACATTAGAATTTCATTTTCATTATATTCAACGAAATCCTGTCAGAAACGGAAGTGAGGCAGTTATTGCTATAATGTTTTTGTCAACTATCACAATTATATTTAAACATGTTCAACTGCTAAATAAAACAAAAATTGTAAATACATAAGAATCAAATCTTATATGTGGTTTTGTTTGTATATTATATAAATAATAAAGAGTAATAAATTATTTTCTCTCCTAATTAGTATTATATATTATATTATATATTTTTAATTGGTATCTATATATATACATACGTTTCCTAAGTTTTGAGGGTGCTGAAATGGAATTCTAGGGCTATAAAAAGTTTATATCACATTTTACTGAGTAAAAGCTAAACTTTTTCAAGTGAAGTACGTTTAATATATTTTTTTCACAAGAAGCGACATTGAATTCGAATTCAGCATTCAAAAGAACCCTTAAAATATCATTCTATCTGGTTTCAAAATTTGCTCAAGTAAAAATCAAAATGATTTTAATTACGGATTTTCCAACTTTTTTTAATAGGTTTTTTATCTGTTTTCAAACTCGAATTTCACATTTAGGTTATACATCGAATTTTACATTTATATACAAAAAGAAAGCTGAGACTCTTTCTTTCCAGCGATACCAACCAGTGAATTGTGTGACAAAGTAATGGCGATTTACAGGTATGTAACCAATAATCGGTTTAAAAATTTCATTTTCCTCGAAGAGGGTGAAAAAAATGAAATTTTTGATTTTGGTGAATAAGTGTTTGTTAATGTTTTTGAGGGTGCTGAATTAGAATCTGACGTCAATTTTTGTGTTAAAAAATCCATATAGGTAGTTTGCTTGAAAAAACTAATCATTTTTTTAGAATTTAATTGACCTAAACCAAAATCTATGGAGCGACTGTATTTTTCCTTGAATCCGCAATCAAAACTAAAAATCATGGTGCAAGAATCAAGTCGATATCATTTTTTAAACTCGAGATAAAAAATAAATTAATTTAATGCTATTTTTTTTTTTTTCTCGGCTCCTAGGGCCCATTGGTCGGAACGGCAAAATACGTGTCTAATATTTTTTGACCTGGAAACTCCAAAAAAATTGCCAACTAGATCCGTGACAGACTGAGTGTGTCCTCCCCTTGTGAGACTTAAGAATAGAGTATAACACATTAGGAAAACTAAAACTTATTCACACAGTTAGAAATTATTCTCTTATCTTAAGTCACAAATTAATAAGTATAACAATTTTTATTTTTATTTTTCATACTTTTTATGTGTTTTAGAGTAAACAAATAAATAAGTTATAATATATAATTATGAATGAACAACTAAGAATTAAAGATGAATTAATGGGTAGAACATGTTTAGTTGCAAAGAAATAACGAAATATAAATTAACATTTGCAATTAAAATAACCACAGATTGCTTTGGTTACGTGCATGAGCCCCTAATTTTAGTTCTATGTATATTTGACTCTTTCCCAAAACGATGTTTTTACATTGTCTGAATTTAGTTTGGACGTGAAACTAGAGAATTACGAATTCTTTGCCAGGAAATGAATCACTCATAGGTGACTGCAGTTTATTCAAAAAAATTATTCCAGCACGGAAGTATGTTTGCAATTATAATTATATGACTGATAATTATCAGTCATATAACGGATCGTGATGTAGATATATTTTTGTTTCCTGTAATTGGCAAAGGCAAATATTAACTTAATTATGAATACTTTAGAATTTAATTTTTAATTGTCTTATTTTTTCGGGGTTTTTTTTTCTACTTAACATTACATATAAGGTAAAGGTGTAAAAGTACACAGGCTTTTTTTTTTTCTTACAAGGGGACGGTTAGAGTTGTAACTCACAGTTTTAAATGCCGATTTTTGTGTGGGTAGAAGGGACCTATAATAGTACGAAACTAGAGTTATAGCAGCCAATGGGCATTAGGAGCCGAGAAAAAAAAAAAAAAAAAAAATGAAAATCAGGTTTTATTTTTTTTCTCAGCTCGCAGTCAAGATTGAGAAATGATTCTTTCACGTTTTATTGCAGTTATGTATGCTATTTGATATAAAAATACTTCTATTATGCTCAAGTCACCACCCGGCTTTAGGGTGCTCAAAAACTCTAAAAAAATGACAAAATTTCAAGGAAATCCGCTGTAAATCAGTGGACCTTTTTTTTCATGAACAACTGACCTCAAATCTGAATTTAACGCACCATGAAACCCTTATATATGAAATTTTATCAAAATCAAAAAATAATGATTTTTTATCGGAGAGGTTAATATTTTGAAGTTGAGATTTCACCAACTATTTCTAAGGGCCATAACAACTACTGCGTTCGAACCGATTACAATAATAATAGCATCACTAGAATCAGCATACATTCTGCTTTTTATCCATGCATATTAGATTGGGATTACTTCAGATTTTAGGGGACAAAAACTGATGTGAATGAAAAAATCCGAGGTCAGCTATAACTTGAGATATTTCAAAAAGGGAAAATCCTGCAACCTCCGGATTTTAGCTAAACTGTGCAGTTTTACGGTTTCTAGATGACCTTAAAATTTGGTTTTAATCGGTGGCAAAATTTGTGAGATAGCGCAAATTACTTACATTTTTTCAGAAATTGACTGCATCTTCCCTTCTAAAATCATACAAAATTTTAAAGGTAAAAAAAAATATTTTTGATTTCGACAAAATTTAGTTTCTACATGTTTTTTTGAGATGAGGAATCTGAAAATAATATCAGTTTTTAGTTTAAAAATTGTCCTTACCCATATTATTATTTCAAATTGCATTGCAACCCTAAGATTGATGAATAATCCAAAATTAATATCAGGTTTTGGTTTAAAAAAAAAAATCCCCTCATCTATATATTTTTAAAATGGTCTTATTTTGATTGTGATTTATTGATTGTGTAAACATTTAAATAATAATATAAATATATCATTTTAAAAGGTCTTATTTATATAATATAGGCAAGGACAATTTTTAAACTAAAAACTGATATTATTTTCAGATTCCCCATCTCAAAAAAACACGTAGAAACTAAATTTTGTCGTAATCAAAAATAATATTTTTTTGGGAAATAATAGTTGCCGTATATGCTCATGTTCGATCATGAATAAAGAAAAATCTATCTTCACTAAATGGAGGGAATGACAAAGAAAAAAGTTTCTCAATGTTGCCAGCAGCTCTTAAAACCTTTACCCAAAGTCAATTCAGTCCAAGTTTTCAAATTAATCTCAGCCCTAATCATAACTCCTTCTCCAATATAATTTTGCAACAAAAGCTTGCAATCGTATAACACTAATTAATTCTTCTTCAAGCTCTTCCAGGTCACATGGAAAAACGCTATACTGTTTTATATCTCAAGAACAATGATAGATGTTTTTTAAAAATTTCTATAATCCAGTTACGGACAGTCATTTTTGAGCAAAATATTGACTCTGATTCTCCTAAAAAATCATGTGAATTAATTTATGTTATTATAATGTTTCTGTTAACATACATAAACATACTTTCGAAAAGAGTAAGACGATTTCGTGGAGATAAGATGCCTAGCCGGGTACCATGTAAGAGTGCAATTAGACGGTAGATCATCTAATTCAGTCCTGCTATTGACCTCTCGGAGAGAAAATAAAAAGATAATATTATTAAAGCAGTAGAGACAACCAGGAACACAAAGAAAAATTAGAAGCCGGTAGTAGACATTGGAAAATGACTTCATTGCTTCCAAAACTGATAACTTCGTTCGAAACGTAGAAATCGTGGGAAACAACCCCAACACCTACTACTGACACAAGAATAAAGTCAGTAACATAGTGCCTTGGATGAGACATGCAGGAGGGCCGTTGAGCGTCTCCTCCAGTAGTTCTAAACAGACATCAAGGACTTTTCTTGCACACTAAGATGGAAAAAAATTTGGACTTACCACTTCTTTTAAGAACTAAGGAAACTGGATATAAGATTAAAACCTATGAACGTCATTACTACTAGAGCTGAAATGTGTTCCTAATTAAATATCTTCAGAAAGTATAAAATGCTACCATAAGGGTTTGTTTGTATATTTCGTTTAACGTCACTTTATGCTGCTATGGCTAATCGGACGATGCTACAGTGGGAGTCCTAAATTTTGCCTATCCAGGTATAATTAGGATAGGGAACTACCATAAGGGTTTCATTAAACCTGTAAAAAATAGTAATTTTATTTATTTAAAAAAATGTAAAATAAATTTTATATATATTTATTTATTGTATTTTAATTTAGATGTTAATTATTTATGACTTAATATAATTATGACTAGAAGAGGAAGTGCATATCAATAAACATAAGTTCCGTTGGTGCAATAGCTTTAAGTACCTAGGTTCCCTAATAACGGAAAAATAATGATATAAGAACGGAAATTAAAGCCAGAATTACAGCAGGTAGCAGATGCCTGTACGCTCTTAATAAAATATTGAAGTTCCGAGCATTATCACGAGCTGCAAAAGTAATCCTGTATAAAACAGTCATAAGGCCTGTGGTAATGTATGGAAGTTTGTTTGTGTAGTTATATATATAGGTATATTTTCACAGAAGATTAGGGTCAGGAAGGGTGCCACGAACAGAGGCGCACCCCCAAGGAGAGACGAGCCGCACCCGCCGAGCAGGAAATGCGCCACGGCTTGCTTATTTATATGAATCATATTTTCTTCTATTTAAATTATATACGAAGCTTATAAGTAGGATGTGGATAAAAACCATTTACATTTTACATGGAAAAGTCCAAATCCTCACAAGGTTCGGAGCATAACTAGCCCAAGCAGCCATGTCGCATTTCCCACCAAGCGGGACCGATCCGCCCCGACCCCAGGAAGCGCCCCCCTCCCCCCAGCCCTTATCCGAACCCTAAGAAATTAAATAAATTTCCGAAAAGAAATAAAGAAGGAAATAAATAAAAATAGAAATTTAATAATAATTATGAAAATCAATTAAAATTTGTTCAGTAATTCATTTTCCTTTAGGAAATTTAAGACTGATTTAACTTTAGATTCGTCATTGCCAAAAACGTCCGAGATAATTGTTGTAAGCCCTAATTTAGTTAGTTTTGGTAGATAAAAGAAACATTCCTGAAATATGTGCTTAACTGTTAAAGAGCTATTGCAATGCTGACATTTAGGTGGTGGTTGTTTCATAATGATATGTAAATGTGTTAACTTTGTATGGCCTATTCTCAATCTGGTCATGACAACCTCCTCTCTGCGATTTAGACGACTTGATGTGACCCAAGGATTTACTGACTTTTTTATTGTTTTCAGCTTGTTTGGTGGGCTTTCGTTCCACGTGCATTGCCAATTTTCAATTATTTTAATTTTGAGGGGATGGTCATTTCCTGAGGTGTTAGAATAGCAATGCCACGACCTGGGAGTGTAAGTGCTTGCTTCGCTGCTGTGTCTGCAAGTTCGTTGCTAATAATTCCAATGTGACTTGGTACCCAGATAAAGTCGACCAACTTTCCCAAATTTGCAGTATACTGAGGAAGTAGTGGATTTTTAAGATGACTGGATGTTTGGGATACATGTTATTTAAACCTTTAGTGAACTTAGTGAATCTGTTACTATTGCGATGTTGTTTTGTTTTATTGATATGGAGTAGTGAAGTGCTGATGCTATTGCATTAAGTTCTGCTGTATATATATTGCATACTTTGTGTAATTTTATTTTATGAGTGGAGTTGTGGGTAACAAAGGAAGAGGCTGTTGAATCGTCAGATTTAGATCCGTCAGTATAGATTACGAAAGGTTCTTGTATATTTTTAAGTAGACGGGCAAATTCGGATTTGTATTCACAAGGAGAAGTATTATTTTTGGAAAGTCGGGTTAAATGAAGCAGTGTTTTGGGCGATTTGATTGTCCATGGAGGGGTATGAACTTGTTTGTGCACAGGTAATTCTTTGAGGAATTTAATGGCCATTTTTTTTCTTTCTGATAAAGGGAGTGTTGTGTTCGACATTTTTCCAAATGCTTTGGTGAATCTGGGTTTAAAAATATATTTGTGTGCTGGGTGTTCGGGATAAGGTAGAAGTTTGGAGATATAGTTAATTGCTAACTTTTTCCTTCTGAATGACAAGGGTGGTATTCCTGCTTCACAACACAAACTAAGAATAGGACTTGTTCGAAACGCTCCTGTCGCTAAACGAATCCCAGTATGATGGACGGTATTAATTTTATTTACTATTCGGAGTCGGGCAGAACCATAAATAAAACAGCCATAATCTAGTTTGGAGCAAAATTATAGAGCGATATATTTTTATTAATGATACTCTGTCGGAACCCCAAGAAGTACCACTAAGATATTTTAATATGGTTAGTCTCTTTGTGGATGTTGATTTTAGGGTGGATATGTGAGAGTCCCAAGTTAATCTACGATCTAATATCATTCCTAAGAATCTATGAGAGTTTGTGTAAGGTATTATGGAATTTCCTAGACGGAGTTCAGGAGAGAGAGGAGTGTTTCTTTTCCGACTGAAATGAAGACATCTAGATTTTTCGGTGGAGGAAGGTAATATAATTATGACTAAGCTTTTTTTCATATTAACTTTATTTTTTTAATTGACGATAGACAGCGAAGTTCACATATTTATTTTTTGGGGTTTACTGTCTTGTGTAGGAGTTACGACCGGCAAGATATTTATTATTGATTTGAAAATAGCACCAAGTTTTATGTAACTCCAATTTCAATTGGAAGACTTTTGTTATGAATGTACTGTCAAATAATGATATAAAAATGTCATTACACTCTTAGTTCACAGACTGTCCTAACATTTTTAGCACATATTTATTACCCCAGTCAATCCGTAAAATTGTCTTAGTACGATGGATCTAGCAAGGAAATTTAATGTGAGTACATTAACAAGAAATATTTCAAAATGCATTAAATAATAATATCGCTTTACTTTTTTATTTTATTGTAATACAGTGATTAAGCATAATCAAAAAGCTATGAAAAATATATATAATCTAAGTTTGGTTTGCATTCCTTACTTCTGATATATTATTAACATCAACAATGTTATGAAGCTGGTAACACAGGATATTGTTTTAAATCAATTCCACACTTTCACCATTTCCTATGGAGACATAATGAACAATTTTCGAAAGAGAAAATGCACATGAGGTCTCCAGGAATGCGGGAGCCAATCCTTACGATGAAATCGCCCATAACAATCGGGTCACGCGTAATGGTCCGGTGAAATAATGGAGGTTGAAACACACTAATATCCTATACAAAAAAAAAAAAAATCATTTAAAAAAAATAAAAAAATAAAAAATCGTTCAATATTACAAGTTTTGACGATAAAGAAATAACATAAATACTTCTATAAATATGATAATCAACATTCAAATGGAAAATATTAAATATAATTACCTAGTGTACCTATAAATACATGAAGGTGTCTCCTTGCTAATTACACAATAAATAAACTTAACGAATCACAGATCCCGATTCTATTTTTTTTTAATGTTACCCTCCTTGTTTTATATAACACACCCTTACCTTAACAAGAGCCAATAAACTTTATAATGACAAGATAGTTATTTATATTATAATCACGTAACTGGCTCTGCCCCTACCTTTGAGCACAACGGTTCAGCAATCAAAGCCCATTTACAGTCCCAGTTCAGTATTCTACCTTAGCACTACGAATTCCGTATTAAGTAAGCTGTCTGTTAAATTTCTCTGCATACAATAAATTATTTTTAATTATATACGAGATTGTATTTCATTAGCTTCAATTATGTTTTATTTCTATTTAAATAGATGAAAATCAGAACATGATTGCAAAGTGCGGGAAAGCAAAAAAGGATAACCCAACAAAATCAACTTCCTCGGAAGTAAAATATTGTTGAATGAGTTCCTGTTTATGAACTTTACTTTTACAAGACTATTCGGAAGTAAATATTCATAATCTGGACCTAAAGAGCAAACCGCACGATCTCTGACTTTCATTTTCTTTTTCAGTCTTCAATCCATTTATACATCACGTCAACGGCACTTTCATACATTTCTAAATATAAAACCGCATTTCTGGTTTGTTCCACTTTCTTAGCAATTAGAACTGCAGTGTTTCAACAAGACACATAGTTGGGCAATCACATATTTTCCAATACTTGACACTTATTACATATTTTTTTCTTATATAAATTAAAATATGAAAAAAAAATAGAAAGCATATACAATAAAAAAAGAGAAGACATACTAAAAATAATACTAAAATGTTTATCACATAGCTTATTTCAAAACTTTTTTTTTCTGTTTCCCCTTTTTTAAAGGTGTAAGCTGTTAAATTGTGTTAAGGTGTAAATTGTGTAAAGGTGTAAGCTTGTAGAAGTTGGGATGAAAAAGATTCGGAGGAATAGATTGTTTAAAAAGCACTGTTGACTATGAATTAAAATATTTTTTATAATAATTACAATAGTGTAAATAAAAAACTAGTTTTCCCTTTAATATTAAGTACATGTTTCTTGAAATCAAACAAATACAATTTTCTTTTAATTTATTTTCTTTTTTAAAAATTACATAGGTATATATGAAAATTGTCAATAAATTTAATTAGAAAAAAATATCAATTTTGTTTTTTTTTGTTGTTTGTTTTGTTATGATGCAACTATTTTATGTATGTAAACTTAATTTCAGCTGAATAATTATGGATTGAATAATATATGTATATATATATATATATATATATATATATATATATATATATATATGTATATAAAGATATCCTCTTAAATATTTTGTAAATATATATAGGGCCATATGAAAACCGATTAATATTGAATCGTTTGATTATGAATAAAACGATGCACATATTTTATTTTATTTTTTTATTTAATTATTTTATTTTATATTTTTTATCATTTATTTATCTTGTTGTCTTTCTTACTGAAACTCTGTTGCAGAGGAGTGTGTTTAAAAGTTTGTACATGCACCATTCTATTAGTATATTACATCATTCCATTTGAATTTTAGTATTGTATAAGCTATTAATAACCCATTAGAAATTATTTAACTTAAAATCAATTAGAACAATTTAGTAAATTTGATTTTAAAATAATGATTAAATTGATATTATGAATACCAATAGCAGTAAAAAAAAAAAATAAATAAAATTCTAATATGCGAGCCGAACCATTAAACAAGAGAACAAACAAACAAAAAGTAAGAAAATCAAAATGTTCGGCTTCACCTCATTGTTTTTTGGATTCATCTATAAGGTGATATTATGTCGACTTTATCATCGTTTATGTTACTTGCATGTTGAAATCTTGTCTCTATCAAAAGTTAGTTTTTCCTTATTGTTATTTATTTTGATAGTTTGACATTATAATATAGTGTTAATTTTTTTTTAGAACATTGTGATATATTATTAGCCTACAAGCACTTTCTAATGACACAGATTTGAATCGTTAAGATTATTACAGCTGAATGGATAGATGCCTAACTCGACGTGCGAGAATGGGCTTAGGAACTATCATGACTCAGGTTGAGCAACGTAATTCCTGTTCCCACGTCTCCAGATCGCAGTGGCTGTATTTCCTTTTTGCATCCATAATTCATCATCAGAAGGTTCATGGTCCCAGAAATTATGTCACAGAAGCTTCAATTGCTGAATACGCATATAGATTCCCTGTGAACAGGAAAATAGCAAACATTTCTAGGTCACTTTCAATTTTACAGTATTCTAGACATAAGTCGACATTTTATATATTCAATTTGAATTGAATAAATTTCTTCATTAAGCTATATATAAAAAAAACAATATATAGGGGGTTCAATTCTTAGTTAGGAAGTATTGCTTCGTCACCAAATGAGGTGATGTGTTCAGAAATCGCGCTCAACAGGAAGATGCCCCAGAAACGTATACGATAGACGAAATATGAAGGTGATAAGTTGGGATATATTTGAATGTCTCTTTCCACAAAGGAGTCTAAAGTATTTTTCAAGGATCAGTGACTTTGTAGGTTCCTGATTTTGGTTAATGCTCCGTGAGATATTGTTGGAAATATATTTAATTTAAGAACATATTGCCAAAATGTCTAAAAACATGCAAAAGACCTCAAAGATCCTCTTGAACCGCTCATGCAGTACGAAGATAAAGTCTATATAGCCCCCCTCCCTCTGTCGGTCATCCACTAATTGCCTTCCTTCAATTCTATTTATTTCCTCTCTTCTGGAAATCTTTCTTCATTCCATCTCCCCACTTCATCTGAGTTCGTTCTCTTCCTCTTTTTCTTCCTATTTGCTTCGATAGGTTGCGTTAGTAATCTTGCTAGGCTCCATATGTGAGCGTCCAAGCCTTGATCATTGGGCTCTTATAGACAAGCTTAAAGTTCGACCGTGTTTTGTACTAGATAACTTTCGTAGACCATTCTATTTATAATGGTAAAAGGGATCAAATAATTGCTTATGCGAAAAATATTTTTTCTTCTTTTTTATTGTTTCTATTCAGATTTTATAAATGATCTATGAAACGAAAAACTTCGTCATAAACCACTGTATAATAACTAGGAGCGCTAAAGGGAGAGTTATATTTAAAGAGTTACGAAATTTGTCTCCAATGAAAATGATGAAGAGATGGGACTTTTATGTTAATATACGTCTAGATGAAAAATAAACGAGAATGAAATTTAGACAAATGATTGAATGTTAATGTTAAACGATGAGTTTGTAATATGAACGTGAGTAATGGATCTCTGTTTCTCTTCAGTTTCTATACAGTCGATAGTTGTTTGTTCTTTCTACATTTAAAACAATTAACTTTTAAGTGTTTTTTTAAATTAAAATGGTGTCTAATTAATCCTAAACAAACCTAAGGTGCTATGTCATCTAAAAATATATATATATTAAAACATTGATACCTAAAAACCTTACTGCTGCTTTTGCAGTAGTTTTGGTGATCTTAGTATTTTTAAATGTTTTGTTCAAATTGCTTTCCAGTGTGGTTTTCCCCACATCCTCTCCGTTCAAGGTTTTTCTAGCATCTCATAATGGTAACCGGTTTAATATATTTTAATCAAACCTTTTTTATATAACTAACTGTTTGTTGGGGGAAAAATCCATTAAGGAACATAAATTATACATATTAATTTTTGATAATTGACTCGTGTTGCAATATCTTTTTGTGTTTGTAAAAAATAAAGCATCGTAGAAACCATGTTAAATAAGTCACCTAAGCCCAAATCTTCACTTCTGAAACTAAAACATTATAAATGATTTTTTAAAATTTCGATCAAAGCCTAATTCTGAACTATATGAACCACTTATGTCTCTAGAGACTCCAAGTCCGTTTATGCCTCTCCATTATTTCATCCACTGTTCTCAAGGCATCTTATGTAATCCCTTATTCCCGATCCAAACCAAGAGCTTCTTTTTCAATAGCACCATATTTTCTCGAGGAGTAAAAATATGATAAAAACCGTAACTATTCGTATCTATGGGATTTATGGTGTTCTTAAAGCATACTTAAATCTCTTGGAGTAACCGTACTTTCTAAATAGCCAAATCCATTTTTATTCTCAAAAAGCATTTAAGATTACAGCATTTAACTACAAAGCACCCGACTTCTGGTCTCTTCCCTCCTCCCCCCCCTAGACTAAGGTCCTTAGAATACGAAAACCTGTCTAGTGAGCTAGAAAAGAGATATAGGAGCTAAATACTTAAATATTTAAATTACTTAATCGGATTCATATTCAAAATTCCCAAAGGTTCTTGCATTTCCAGCTGGTATACGTTTTTGTAGTCAGGTGGCTTAATCTTTCTGAAGATAATACTTCCAAAGCACATCTATATCCCTGGCTTTCTCAATATACGTTTCTCTATCCACTTTTTGAAAGCGAAAACCCAATACATGTACTTCTGCTCAATTAGTTACATTGTTCTTTTTCATTCATGGTTATTTTTGGTAATTACCTGCCCATTTCGGTTTAAAAATGCTCCTCTATAATTTCCTTAAAGAATTTTCTATCGCTTCACCTCCTCAATCGTCAATCTTCCGAGAAACTTTATTCAAATTATTTCCTTTTTCTTCTGTTTTTTTTTATATTGATTTTATTCCTAATCAATTACCGTAATCAGGCGATTACCTATTGATTTGTACCTTTGTGTTATTCATGATATACTAATTGTCCCAGAATAAAGTTTGTTTTCTTCTTCTTCATAAAACATCTATCAACGATTTTATATAATGATATTGACGGTATTAAATTGGTTCTTGTCTCTCGAATTTATAACTTGTATAAATTTGTAAAGATTGGTTTAGAAGTCAGGTACATGACTTCTAAACCAAGCATCGCAGTTGGGCCTCCAATCACACCAATCTTCGACCTTAATAATCAGTGATGTGTCGGTACCAAAATGTTTTGATTTTCGGTATCGGTATCGATACCAAGAAATCTATTCTCGATTCTCTGAATCGATACCTCGTTATAAAAATGGATTATTATTTCGAAACATAAGCAAAAAAAAAAGCAAAACCAATCAATTAAAAAAAACAGTAACAATTAAAGTAATAAATTAGTTAACCTTTAGTATTAATTATTTTCTGTGGCATGTACAACGTGTTAATAATTATAATTTAGGCAATGTATAATGATTCAATTCACAAATTCTTATTTACGAGGATAACTATTACAAGGTTTCATTTATTGATTAAGGAATTAATAATGTTACTAAACCCTTTCACTAAACATTGTTGCGGGAAACAGTGTAGATGCATTGTATTTGTTTTATTTGGGTATTAGGATTCGAAAACTATTCTTTTTCTTTTCCTAGGACCGCCCCTTAGGAATAACAAAAATTTATAGTAAAGTGGTATTATTATCTGAGTGGAATATTTTGTTTCTTAGAGTTAGTTATTTAATTTCTTAATTTTTCAATAAATATCATCAATAAACTGCCTTTGAGCTTAAAGTTGCATGGTTTTTGTTTTTAATTTAGTACAAATCAGTGTTGGTTATAAGGAGAAGAATTGATGTACAATAATAACGTAATTAGATACCACAAAACTATTGCTTGTGTCAGCAGTATCGATCGGTTCCTAGAAATAGACTTTGGAATATCGATTCTCGATACTTTTCTCAAGACTCGATAGAACCGAAAATCGATATTTGGAATCGACACATCTCTATTAATAATAATAGTTTTGTATCACAGATGGATATTTGTATCTAAATGGATATTTTCCGTACTGTTCCATCCACGATTCACTTATTTAGTTCGCAATAGAGCTCAGATATATATTCGAACCTTGCTGAACTACAAAGAAATCAACTATAATAGCAGTTTAATGCCTACAAATGAGCTATTAACAAAACCGCTGTTGTTAAATGTTTCGACCTTCATTCAGGATCTCACTTCTGTCTCATCAGTGGTAACTCACTTAGATTAACCAGTGTCTAAAAATAAATAAAAAGGTGCAAAATTAAAATAAACTAATACAGCTTCAAATCAGATCGTAATTTTATTAGAAATAGTGAAGAGATTGTAATGTGAATGTAGCAAAAACAGAAGAGATGTGGTCACTAGACTTAAAATGTGTTACTCATCATACGGGTATATTGATATCGTGGAAACGAAAGTTTCTAAACTTATTCTACCAATGTGTGTGGCCTACGATATGCAAATGTCTCCTTTTTGTTCTGTCCTTCAAACCACCAAGGGAAAATGCGGTATGTTTAGTAAATTATAATACGGAAAAGGGACAAATGTAGATTGAAGAAGACTGCTGTAAATCCAAAGCGTTGACCGTTTCTATCTATCTGAGATGTCATTTATGTTTGTCCATAAAAATCTTTCTTGTCAAGACAAACACAAAAGAATAAAAGCAATAAAAAAAATTTATCAATAAATATTCCCTATATTTATTAAATCGACTTCAAACGTTTGAAAACAAAACGTAAATCATGACTTGAACCGTGGGATACAAGTACCAATGTCGTAGTTTGGCCTTGCATGAATCGCTACATCACTAAATATAATGAGTGTCTATTTATCAGTCCCTACTTGTGGGAATCTTCCCTATTCTCTTCAATTATGAAATTATGAATGAAATAAACCATCATCTGATTTCATTTGAGAAAAATTTCGTTTTATAGAGAAAAGTTGCTAAGAGGTGACTTTTGTCAGTATTTTTTAATTAAAGGATATAATGTGAAAGAGAAGGCCTGAGTAAGAAATGAAATTGTTTAATTTTCTCGCCACCGAGTATTCGGCGCCCAGATACCAAGGTCTCTGTGGAGAATAATTACACATATTACGCGATTATGTTATATTCATATAATGTTTTTACAATTGCTAGTCAATTCTTCATCTCCGAGACTAACAAAGAAAGTGAAAGTTCTGGGAATACTCGGATCCCGAGGCTAAATAATTTTTTCCTAATTAGAATGTATAGTATAAATTTAAATACATAAGTCATGCATGACATATAGAATTAAGATTTGAAATGTTAATAAAAAAACGTGAACAATATTCACCGTTAGCATGAAATGACTACGTAACATACAAAAAGTGATATTGGATATTTACTTAAGCATTGTAACAAAGTGATCAACATCTATATTTTATATACGAACATTAGGCAAGCCCTTGAAGAATCAAAATTATTCGTAACCACCGTGTAACTAATTTGCTGAATACTCTTTTTGTTGGTACTTATTTCTTTTATATAATCATTGTAATAAAAATTACAATTTTTCTGATGAATTATATATCAAATTATCAGTACCACACAATGCCTAAAGAGATGACTAGGTACGGCATATTTTTATTTTATTTTTTATTTTTTTTAATTTTTATTTTTTATTTTTTTTATATACATATATCTCCTATACCTATGAAACTCCTCGAAGATGTACCTCACTGTGACAGTACCTGTAGAGAATTGATACTGAGGGGATCCAAATCGAGGATCAATCTCAAACTTTTTACAATTCTGAGACGTTGACTAACTACCTCATCCTTTTACTCTTTTTAGAGCTTGAAGTATTTTTTTTCCGATAACGGTCACCTACATAAGAATAAGTAGAAACACGAACTAAGAGGACGCTATTGTTTCAATTTGATAGGATTCTGCTGAGAATTCCAGGTTTAATGTAGACATAAAAGACGTTTATTTCTTTAAAATATTCAGTAACATGTTTAAGATCAAGGAACAATAATTTTTTTTTGGTTCTATTGTATATTATAAACCGCGAAAATATATTAGAGGGGGCTCAGGGAACCAAAGCTGATAATATCGACTGTTCTACAAATGTTCGTGCTAAGTTGTAATGGTTTTAATATCAGCTTCAGTTCAGCTGTGAAAATGCCGGAGATATTACCATAAACTTATATATTACATTGGTTATTTTTCATTATTCTAGATTTCACATTTGTTGTTGAGACATCAGGCTATGCTTATAGTTGTTCTGCACAACAAAGATAAGAAACTTTGGATGTTTTTTAACTAACTAGTCTTCCCAATTTTTTTTTCATTTTTCTCGGTATCGAGAAGAATTATTATAGAAGCAAGTTTCCAATTTGTTAATATCTTTTAAAAGTAAAACTTTCGGATTGATTGGGAAATCAATTTCACAAGAGGGAACGGTAATATGCAAAAGTCGATTGCACATCCTACACATTTAAAAAAAAATACTTGAAAAAACTGGAAAAAAAAGATCTAACCTTTCCAGTCAATAGCCAGTCTGTTATGCAGTGTAGATGTAAGTGACTATGCGAGTTTTCAAGTATTTTCTAATAAATTATTCAGTCTTCAATAAAAACTTTCTCAAATATTGGTCTATCTCATTAAAACTGTATTTATTTAAAAGAAAACGGTAAGGTTTTGTCATACATAATAGATCTTAAAGACTTACTATGTGCATGCATTATTTATGACAGGGATAAATTGGAGAAGGTCATGAATAAAAGTAAATAAAATACAAAAAAGTATGTTGTGTCTGAATATTTGAGAAATCATAATTCAGATATGTTTTACGGTGAATCGAAAAAAATAAACTTAAACGTCTTCAGCAATAATTTCAATAAATTGAGGATATAGTAAGAATTCTGCAATAGATTAAAAATAATATTTCTTTAGACAATGTTAAAATAAAAATAAAAAATTGTTTTATCAATTATATAGATGCTAATATATTAATATAAAAATTATAAGTAATAGTTAATTATATTTAAAGTATTTATTTTAACTTTAAACTGTTAAAATTAATTAAATGTAAAAAAAAAAAATCATATATAATGATCAATAATAGTATTTTTATAATACTATTATTGATCATTATATAAATTCAATTCCTCTTTATTAATAGTAAAATACATGTGACATGTTTCGGGAAACAAGGTCCCATCATCAGACTACATATAGACTACATACACTATATAGACACAATGTAAATGAAACTGATACGGTGTGTTAACACCAAGAGATTGTTTTAAAGTCTGATGATGGGACCTTGTTTCCCGAAACATGTCACATGTTTTTTACTATTAATAAAGAGGAGTTGAATGCTTTTTATAATACTATTATTGATCAATATATATAACTCCTTCATTAAAGAATTTATCATATATAATGTTCAAAGAAAACGAAGTGTTTTTAAAGAAACTGGATAATAATAAAGACATTTTTAAGTAATTTAAAAAGCAAGGTATACATGTGTATATATATATATATATATATATATATATATATATATATATATATACATACATACATACACATACACACAATAGTTTTTTTCAGGTATTGAAGTTCTCCGCTCAAGTTCTGTCACTCATTTTCCACTATATTCTGACACAAGTGAGACAGCAGCGATGGAATCGGCTGGAATTTGGCTTTCGTCATAGAAATTGGAGTACAGGCTTTTATGTATATATATTTTATGTAATTTGATGGCATTTCTATTTTTATTCATCATTTTATTTTATTTTATATTATTTATTTTATTTGTACTTGTATCTTCTGTGCATGCTTGTATGAATGAATTCATTATCATTATTACTCATTCCCCTTGAGTAATTGTAATTTTTAATCAATGAAAAGTTTTTCTTCTTAGAAATTAGGGAACTAAAATTATTGGTTGAGTTCGAAAAATACCTTATTTTTAAAACGGTCGCCGGAATAGATCACTGGATTTTGGGGTTTTAAAACAAAACATTAATTTTTTTATGTTGATTTTTAATGTCATCTCAATGATAGTCTGTTTGTGGAAAATAAACTTATTGATGCAAAGTTGAATTAAATTGTATAAATTGATGAATGAAATTAAATTTATTCATGAGAATATTATTTCCACTAAAAATACTGTAGTTGCTCAAGACAATTACGCTTCATAACTACTATAAAATTTCTTTCGACAAAGAAGATCAGAAATTACAATTTCAAAAATAAAATTTACTATTTCGTTTTGACCTTAATCAGCAGCAATTTTCAGTAGACCGCGTAAACAAAGATGCTGACATAACCAGTAACCTTCAACTAAGAAAAATTAGCTTCTATTACTTAGAACATTTGTTTGAAATCTATTGCCTGTTGTTACATCCATAGCATTTATTTTATTACCTAATTTATTTATAAATGTATGACCTGCCTGGCTTTTAATATCTCTGAACGAAAACTCCGTTAGAAAATTTAAGAAAAATTATTTTATTTTATCTGCGGAAGTATGGAAAACTTGAATTTTACTGGAAAAATAATAAAAATTTTCGAACGTCATTCAATCTATAAATTAAAACAATGAAATAAGCAAGTATTTTTTTCCCAAAATAAGTATACAATGTTGAGAACTCTGATGGCTGTTAGGATATATGCTATATTCCGGACTACCACAGTGAAATATATAGCCTGAAACAACAAACTTTATTTTGTCTAAAGTTTTGTTTAGCTATGGTTTGTTCGTTTCTATCGTATTTTTGAACCATATTAAGTAAGGAATACTTAGTTCCTAATATACACTACCGTAAATCACTTTTTAATTATTTTTTCTTTATATTTTCAGTGGTTAATCATACATAAATTTAATTCGCAGTACAGCTTTCAGCTTTCTTCTGGATTTTCTTCTTTCACAATGAGTAGTACCAATATTTTGCCCAATAGTTCAAAAAATTAAGTTTTACCTATCTTAAATACATCAACGTACTTAATTCTGTACTTAACAATTTAAAAATATTTTCGGTTTGTGTTATTAATTCCTAGTTTTTATTATTGTGTTTTTCTTGAAGTACAGCTATTAATAATGGCTTATTATTAAACCAACAACCATTGGACTTAAATTGTTGTTTGTAAAATATTCACTTCTAAAGAAAATTATTAATGCCATTTTTGGAAATTTCAACAAAATATACATTGAAAGAAAATTATTTATTATTATAAAATACCTAATTTACACAATATCTAATTTATGTGAATGTTTTAACATTACTTGTAGATTATGTAAAATGAAAATTAATCATAGATTTCCCGAATAGCAGTATATAAATTTCTTCTTTCAGTTTATAGATTTTCTTTTTATGAAATATTAACACTAAACCTACCGACATTTCATGTATAACTATTTCATCAATTTCTCGGTAAAAAAACAATAAGAGTGGAGTGGATTTTGAAAAAACATTTATGATACATTTTTTAATAAAAGTAGTAAAGTAAAAAAGCAAAATAATGGATGTTGTTTCCAAGAACCTCTCTCGAAAAGGGTCATTTGACCCCTCATGATAGGTTTAGTGTTAATAAACGGTTACCTAAAATATGTTGATCAATGTGAGGAATATGCTTGGATATTATGAATATATTTAGAGATGTATCTGCATTTGTTTCAATTATGCATCAAAGGGAGTACGAACCAATTGAAGAAGTTCCGAAATGGCACAATCTCCGTACACACTACCGTACGCCACCGACACCGCACCGAGACTGAAACCGGCTCCACCTGCTGTGTATGGTTACTGCCGCCTGAGCATTGTGCAACTGATTTCTGAAACGATCTCACAGCTGTTCTTCTCCAGCAGGTTAATTTATTCATTTTGTCTACTTTTAAAGTTTATATTTACGATAATTATAATAGTGATCATATAAAACTGATGATAAAAATATATCTCTAGAAAGATAAGAGAAGTGGTTTTCAAACCATATATTTGTATATTTTATAAACTAAATCCTTAAATATTTTCACATTTTAGTATAAAAAAAAAAATTAAAAGGTCAAAAAGTTTCTTTTGTTCAGGCACGGTAATGGTTATAGGAACTAAGGATTTGTTTTTATATGGGTATCATTTGGCGGGGGGGACCTATACTTTTTTGGTGTAACGTTTTCTTCACCCTCAAAAATGTAACAGTTTGACACACCTTAGCTTTGTTAATGTTGCTCGGATCGAAATATTTGATGAGGGTCTCCTAATCGGAAATTTAATGTAAAATATTTTTGTTATATAACGTTTGTCGCCAGGACCTATCGTATAGAAGCTGTATTGGTTTGAATGAAAAAAGTCACGTTTGAATCGCCTATTTTCTCCCGAATTTGTTTATATCGAATAATCATTGATTGCTAATTAAATTTGATAATAAATTTAGAAAATTTGAACCTTTTAGTTCTAAAATGTAAAATGGGAAAATAATAGAAATACATATCCATAATCTATTGTTGTTCTAAGTCAGGGACAAATTGAGATGTTTTCATGTTTTTGTTAGCTTTTTATTGAAATTTGCAACTGTATACATAATAAAATGGATAAGATGGATTGCCTCGCTTGAGAACCAACAAAGAAATATATTTAATGTACTGCGACCTGTCTATCTCCCAGTTCGATCGAGTCCAATGTATGAAATAGTTGGGACCCGTCAGGAGAATGGATGAAACGAGAACTGTTAGAAGTATTTACCTTGAGAAGGCTTAAGGAGTTAGGTCTAGAGGAAGACAGAAATCTAGATGGATGGACAAGCAAGAATGGAAAGCAAGAACGCTACATGCGTCTGTCGAGCCAATAATGAAGTGGAATACATAATACATAAAAATACATCCAGTATATGTGAAGGTAATGCTCGTAATAACAGGTCAATCGTAAAGAAACTGCCCATTGGTAGCACGTCAATTATTTATTGTTATTTACAATAACAATAGCTTATGTATTGTTTTATTTTCAGAAGACTCGGAGGTTCATCGGGAATAGAATGAGAAGCAACTTGAGATACTAATGAATTCGAGTGAAATAATGATAATAATTGTTGTTATTATTATAATAGTTATAATAGTTGTTATTATTTCTTATTATTCTTATAATAGCAGAATAATAATATACAGGGTGTTCGGAAGATCGTTGGCCAAAAAATTATCTCGGGTAGGGAGGTTCATTTTGAACCTATTTAAGGTCACTTACCTATATACAAAGTCTTACGGTTTTTTTTTTTTTATGAATTTTTTTGTGAAAATGGCTAAATCCAAACACTTATGCCTTATAACTCCGTTGTTTACTGATATATCAACGCCATTTTTTTCCCCTGTAAATATTAATACATTGTCCATGTAAAATAAAAAAGATATGGTGCAAAAAACAAATACCAAAAAAGCGGGAGATCGTTAAATCTTGTCAAAGGCAAAAATAAAAATTATGAACTTCAAGTTTAGATTCAATAAAAAAAAAAATTAAGCGCAACAGCCAAATCCAAATTGTTTTAAAAACTTCTCTATTTAATACTCTTTAAAAAAATACCATTTGCAGGCACGCAGCACATCTAGTTTTTTTATTTTTTTATAAAGTAACAAAAGGGTGCCACCAGCGCACATTGACAATAATAATGAATCGAATCATATTTTTTATGCAAAACGTAACAAATAGTTGTGTTTCTTTTTTTGCCTTTGACAAGATTTAACGATCTCCCGCTTTTTTGGTATTTGTTTTTTGCACCATATCTTTTTTATTTTACATGGACAATGTATTAGTAATTACAGGGGGAAAAAAATGGCGTTGATATATCAGTAAACAACGGAGTTATAAGGCATAAATGTTTGGATTTGGCCATTTACACAAAAGAATTCATAAAAAAAAAACCGTAAGACTTTGTATATAGGTAAGTGACCTTAAATAGGTTCAAAATGAACCTCCCTACCCGAGATAATTTTTTGGCCAACGATCTTCCGAACACCCTGTATATCCTTGAGATGGCGATTTGGAAAAATTCATTTCAACTTGACACAATATTAAAAAATATAGACACATCTGTGGATGGAGAAGAGAAACCTGAGAAAAATTATTCTAAACTTCTGATATCGGAAAATAAACCTAACGCAAAACTGTCAAAAGCAGTAAAATTACAGTCAAGTTCTTATATTTTAAAACAAAAATTTGAACTGAAATATTGCGTAAATCAGTAATAGCCAGAATTATTTAATTACTAAAGTTTGTTTTAGTATTTCATCACTGGATAAGTGTAATAAAAACAGAGCGTTGTTAACATCAGCCAATTATTAAATAGTCGATTGAGGCGTAATCCAGAGAAATAATGATAATCATAAAATATAAAAAGAGAATTGTTAGATGAAAGAGATTTTAAAGTTGCTTTACCAATCAGTGGTAATGAGCTAGTTCACCCCCTTGTATGACTGTAGGTCATGGTTTTTATTAAATTACGGAGAAAATTTTAAAAGGAAAAGAATATATAATAATAGACATAGAATAACTGAAACCACGAATATATAAGTCATTAACCTCACACACAATAAGGATGACTCTTAGGAAAATTAATTTGGTTTAAAAAAATAAAATAATTAAATCTAATAAAAAACTGCGAACATATGTATTTAAAATATACAGATGTCTGTAAGGTGTTATGCCTGTAAGATAATATTTGAAATTCCAAAGGAGCACACTCCCAAAATAGATCAACTCAGTTGAAAAAATAAAAGAATTATGACTTATAAAAACTCTACTTTATAGCATAGTGATTTGTTTATAGGGAATAATTTAGACTTTAGCTTACACGAAAAGAAAATTATGGGGAAAGAGATCATAATTTTTTTTTTTTGTAGGCTTCTTTAATCTGTAGTAAAATAACGTACATATTTAAGGACTGCAAATAAAAGTTGAATGGGATGAATCCCACTAGGATCCCCAAGAAACCTATTTACGGGAGGTCAGGTGTACTCGATTGTACAAAGGCGCAGGAGGCTTCGACTGCGATAGTTGAATTATTGGAAGATATCCCAGACTGATATGACAGATCAAGTAATTTTCTATATCTCCAAGGCTTGAACCCAGGTATGGAAGTAAAAGAGTCCAGTATAGTACCTCCCTTTCTTAATATATCGTATTATTCCAAAATTAAAATATAAAAAATTAGATTTTTTTTTCTTTACCCCAAAAAAGAATTAGAATTTACATTGTTCGATGGTCTCTAAAAAGTCCTATTCATAAGACATTAAGAAACATTCGATGACAACAATTTCGTATAGAGGTAACCAATCGACTATCTAGGAATATTTTGAGAGAAACTAATTTCCACTGAGAAATTGATCGAGGCAACCATAACCTTTAAATTTAATTTCCATTAAAAATGCAATTGATCGTATTTTCTGTTCTTTTCAAGGCCATTATTTGAGAACGAAGATAAACCATAAAACAATCTATTCAATGATTCATGAAACGTTTTATTATAGACAAAATGCATAACTGGTTTCTTATTTTAAGCCTTTAAAAACATCATTTTTACTATTGGACTGAATAGATAAATTCAATAACGTAAATTTTCTCAATACTCATTTTATTCATGTTTTTTAATAGTTTCATTTATCGTCACTAGATTCTAAATATGAATACCTAAACAATAACATATTTTTATCCCTATGCTTTTGCAATCAACAAACTTCATTGTGAAAGTTTTTCTTATGTAAACCCAAAGACTTGTACTATATAATGTACACTCTATATAAGTTGCTGCCTGATATGTACGCAGCCATACAATAATACCATTTTGTTCTTTTGTGTTATTGTCCCAGAATAAAGATTATTTTTCATTCATTCATTCAAAAATTATATTGATTTTTAATCTAATCGCATAAAAATATCAATTTCGAAAGATGTCATAGGCCTATATCGATGTACAAAAACGAAAAGTTGCCATTAATTTTAGCGCACACTACTGGATCGGAGCGGATTTTCTAACAATGTTAGTTATAAGATAGTATGGTCTGCGTCCTGATATAACCTATTCCCGAAAAATCAAATAAAGACACTATTTAAAAATAAAAAACAAGTTAACATTTGATTCTCTTCCTAGACAGGATGTCAGATCAAGAATAGTTTAGAGTAGGAATGCTTTAGTTTGTCTGTGGTAGCCACGTTCAGAAGCTTCTTCTCAGTGTAATACTTGAGATATTTTTTAAATTGTTGATGATTTTAAAATTTATGAATATTCCTGGGGCTCCACTAAACCATCCAATTCATCTCGTATCCAATCCTTACAATACAGAATCCTTTGAAAAACCCTCAATACACCTTACTTCGTCACCAATAAACTTATTCATTAAGATCTTAATGTTCCATATGTTGCAGATTTAGCCCAGACCAGATAAGCTCCATAACCACACAAATCCCCTAATTTCTCAACTTGCTTCCCATACCGTTCCTGATAATCCTCCGAGGCGTCTGAAAAGAAGATGGCCCAGAGACCTTCTAGTGTAGAATTTTTATTAAAGTGCTACTGATGAGTAGTTCTTTTCAAGTTTTGTCACGTTTTTGTAATAGTTAACAGCACATTTACTTGATATATAAATTATGTGAATTTATTTATGTAAATTAAGTTTATTTTTGTAAATAAATGTTGTAAATGTCAATAAATTGTTATAAAAAAAAAAAAAAGAAAGAATATTCCTGTGATTTTATTCCAACTTTGATTCCATGATATTGTTTTGTGCGCGTTTATGAAACAGCGTGTGCCCAAGTATGGCCTATTATTTGCTGGGTAGGCAATATAAGGACACTCTTGACAACATAACCGATCATTTCAATTCATCAGTAAAGGAGTATTTAATATATTTAATTTATTTTTATATACACTTTTTTTAGCAATACTACTAGGATTTTTTTTATAACAATACTTTTATTATTATTTCATTGATTTATTTTTTTATTTTTTTTTTTTTTTGTCAATGAAAATTGATAATTTATACTTGAATAAAGTTTTTTTTTTTTCTATTAAAATCATGTTATGATTTCCAATTTCACCATTTCCTAGGTAACCTAAAATAAAAATTAGTGCATAGGCCATATTTGGAACCCGGCGTCCAAATATGGCCTAAAAGCAACATTTTACAATAACGAAAAAATGTGGTACAAGATTTCTTTCTAAAAACATTTTTCTGTGTGATTATGAAAGAAGATATATTGATCTAAGTTGTGGGAAAATTTTATGCAAATTAATTCGATGGCTTCCGAGCTGCACTCCTTCAAATCATAGGTAGGCCATAAGAGGGCATATATTTCTTATAGGGAAATGCGGTCCGCTCCGAGATATCGTGTGCGTTTTCCTAATCTAACCAGAGTAACCTATCGTGGAGGAAAACCCGCTCCGATGCAAGCTTGCGCTATCGTTTAATGTTATATTTATATTAAATTAGTTAAGAAAAAACTTCCAAGCATTGATAAACGGCACTTCCTAAGTCGGCCAGAAATGAACTCGAGCCCCTTTATGAACTACAGTGGTTTAGGATTTTTTAATAATATGAATAATATAAAAATCTTACTACCTAAAAATTTATTAAATTTACATTGGAACAAACCTAAACAAGTGGCAAGTGTTAGAAACCACAGTTGCACAATCAGACTCCTAGGGCAGTTACAACACAACGTGTGGGAACTATGCTCACTATCAACTGATGCCTCTCATACCTTGGCTACGGTCCCTATTTTTATTAGCTAGTCTGGTTCACAGATTAACCTATAGCTATTTGGCACTATTAAGGGGAATTTGGATACTATCCAAAATATTGGTCATTGTATTTAGTAATTCCTAATAAAATTACTGGAATTTTAATTAAAATACCTTTATAATTCAAATGTAAAAATGTGTAGAAAACAAAAACAGAATCCGGTATACAAAAATTTGTGAGAATTTTTTTTTTAAACAATAATAATGCTGTATTTACATATTTACAATTAACAATTCAATTTTTACCGCATATTTAAAATATATACTCGTAAGAAAATAAATTTTTTGAATACTATAATATGTAAAATAATTGTTTATAGAATAGTATAATACATAATATAACTGACTGAAATATAAACAGCATAAAAATAAATAAAAAGATAAATTTAATGAAATTAGCACGCAGAATGATTCTGTATTGATTTTATTTCTTACTTAAAATCATACACATAATTACATCCAGTACTTATAACGTGTGAACATATGTTAGCTGTATGTATGTGTTAGCTGTATATATATATATGTATATATATATATATATATATATATATATATATATATATATATATATATATATATATATATATGTGTGTGTGTATATATATAAACATAATCTCGACAACAGATCTCTAACTATTCAAACAAATGCTTTTAAAATCAATAAAAAACTAACGTTAGGTACTCCTCAAGGATCCTGCCTGTCCCCTATACTATGGAATATTTTATTAAATACCGTTTTTGATATTAAATTACCAACAGATTCGAATATTATTGCCTACGCTGATGACATATTAATTCTAGTTAAACGTAGACATTTCGAAGAATTACAGTCTACTACAAATACTATATTAATACGGCTTGGGCGATGGGCTAGAAGCAACAAATTAATGTTTAATATTGAAAAGTCAAAATATATAGTCCTTTCGCGAAAAAGAGAAATCCCGGCATTGGAAATAAAATTAAACTCCATGAAATTAATTCAACAAGACACTATTCGATATCTTGGTATAACGTTCGACAGGAAACTTAACTGGAACCGACATATTGACAATGTCTATAATTACTCACTGCAAACTATCAACAAACTCACCATTGCAGCAAGAGCCACATGGGGTCTCAGATCAGAAGTCCTAAAAGTAATATATGATGCTGCATTAGTCCCCAAATTATTATATGGAATCCACGTTTGGCATGAGGCTATGAACAAGAAAAGAAACCTGAACAAACTTAAAAGGCTGCAAAGACTCATAGCCATAAAAATATGTAAAGGGTATAAAACGCTCTCCTTTGAGGCAGCTATCCTTCTTGCTGGACTATTACCAATCAATTTAAAAATAGAGGAAAAAATAGAATTGCTTAACATTAAAAAACTACAAACTGACTTCAGACATCTAACACATAACGATATTGAACTTCCCATTAACTCTAAATTATGGCTTCACCCCTGTTCATATGTACATATCCAATACCAAAAGAAAACAAACAACATAGACACCACAGACCTATACACGGACGGTAGCAAGGATGAAGATAACGTAGGCTGCGCTTGGTCCTATAGTGATAGGCAAGGGAACATAATGGAGGAGCAATACAAACTTGCTCCGTGGTATTCAAACAATCAAGCCGAGAAACTAGCTGTATCAAAATCGCTTGAATATCTGTTTGCAAACCCCTCACATTCTCTCTCTAACATAATCATTCACACAGACAACATGAACGTTCTACACTCTTTAGGTAACATAAACATACATGACCCACTGACGGAGGAAATCAGGAAAAATATTCTCAAACTAATGACCTTAAAAGAATCTGTTAGGCTGAAATGGGTGAAAGGGCATGCTGGTGACGAGGGCAACGAAAGAGCTGACCGATTAGCCAAAGAGGCAGCAAGGAGTCAGCTACCGCCTTCTTACAGCAAGGCTCCGATCTCACATCTCAGAGCGCTGATTATTAAAGATTTGGTGAATAAATGGAACATTTCATGGCAAAACTCAAGCAAATCACCAAGCCTTCACAAATACATTCCAAAAATAACACTAAATAATTACAAACAGCTACATAGTAACAATTATAAATTGACACAATTTCTCACAGAACACGGTAACACCAAATCCTACCTAAAACGCTTTAATATCATACTAACTGACACATGTGACGATGACGGTCAAATCCAAAATTTTAGGCATATTCTTTATGATTGTAAATTATTTGACAGACAAAGGTACAAATTAATACAAAGTCTAATTTTAAAAAATGGTTCGTGGCCTGAGACAGAACATATACTTTTTACTAAATACAGAAATGATTTAATCAAATTCATCAAAGATATCGATTTTGATTTCATTTGCTGACGAACCTATATGCTTATTAAGTTAAATTTATTTTTCGATATTATTTTTTGTTTAAATATTAATTGTTTATTTGCTCTTTAAATTATTATTTATTTATTTTATTTTTTTTTTTAATGTTATGATTTTTTTTTTTCCTCCAACCAACGATTATATGTTTACATACACATTTTTTTTTTTTTTTTTACAACCACACAAAGTTCATAAAATTTTCAAATTTCATTACATTATTGTAACAACACGCAAATAAACTGTTGGTTAAGTACAATCACTGATAAGTAAAATAATATAATGTAACACATATCATACATGTAGTATGCCTGTAACGGCATGGAACATGTAAAAAAACATTAATAAACGGTCCTTTTATGGGGTTACCATAAGAGGAAAAAAAAAAAAAAAAAAAAAAAAAAAAAAAAAATATATATATATATATATATATATATATATATATATATATATATATATATATATATATATATATATATGGAAAGACTAATCACTACTTGAATGAAACGGTTTCATTTGAAAAATACAGATTCATGTAAATGAGACGGACAGACTCGAAAACATTTCAACATTCATTCTATGACTACAATCTATACAAATACCAAAAAAATTTAGTAATAAAAGCAATCCTCATGAATAGGATCACTTGGCCTTCTCCGGAAGCACACCTTTTAAAAAAAATACAAATACCTTTTAAAAACAATTGGTGGAATTTGCCACATCAGATGGAAAATAGGGAAGCACCATAGAGAAAGAAGACCACCCCACATCAAAACCAAGATAGAATCGAAGAAATTCACTGAAGAAATCAACTTGTTTATTTGTTATATTTCCTTTTCTTTTCTTTTCTTTTAATTTTTTTATTATTTTTTTTTTTTGCTAAAATTTTGCCTTTTACTGGTATTTGGTTAATGATTTTTTGTTATATTGTTTTCATTGTTTTTATTTTAAGTTAAATCAAAAACCTTACACGCCTAACAACACCTGTTAAGGTAGTATGCTAATGTGCATGGAACCTGCATAAATATTAAAATTACACGACCCTTCCATAGGGTTACTATAAACAAATTAAAAAAAAGAAGAAATTTATATTTATATATATATATATATATATATATATATATATATATATATATATATAATTTAATGAAAAATATACAAGGTGAATAAGTATAAAGGTAATATTTACTTATTTGTTTTAAAAGAAAACTCACCAACCTTCACTAAAACTTGTACGATAGCTGGATAAAATTGTTAAAACTAAAACATACATATAAAGAAGATAAATATGAACTAACCACTAAGCCTTTCTTATAAAAAAATATAAATATTTCCATAAGGTAAAGCTAATAACAGGCTATAACCAAAGCCTTTTTTTCCATCACTGTTCGCTTATGAGAGATACCCTCCTTCTCTGTCCCTCTTCCAAAAAAATAAATAAATAAGCGGACTGAATCTGTGTTATTAGAAGATCCGGTTAATAGATGTTGCAAACAATAGGAAGTAATGCTATGACGTCTGAGATCTTAAATCTGTCCAATTATGAGAATGTTCATTAGGGAATGTTCCACTATTTTAGCTGAAGGTAGGCGCGTTTATTAATTCAGAAATACCTCATGAAGACAGTTTTGGAAAATGATAAAGATGTAGATTTAATTAAATTTAAAAGAAATAGGACATGATTTAATGTGTTCTTTCTAAAAACATTTTAAAAAGAATTTTTAAAATAACTCATGTCACTACTAACCAAGTAGTAATAAACATCTAATCTGTTTCACACTACAGTGAGGAGTTTAGCCAACGGCAATAAGCAAATGTAACTTCTAAAAATATTTTCCAACATATTGATACCTTTTCACTCACAAATTTAGGAAGGCGCTTAATATCTAGCCAAATACTTGAAATGGTTTTTGTCCTTAAGAATCAAAAAGTAGCAAATGGATTAACTTGAAATTTTACGAAATGTTCTATTCTTATTAAAGAGTGGTTTTACATACTTTCTATTATGGTTTCATAATAAACTGGGAAATCTCAAGCCTTTCCAGATAGGTTTTAATAACAAAATTTTATATATGATGTTTGATTCTGTATATAATGGATATCTTATATATAAAAAGATCCTTATCTTTTTGGTCTGGTCATCGGTGATTCGAAACAAAAATATAATAATATATTTCTAAATATATACTTTTAACTAATTACATTAATTACATAACTTTCCATAAGGATAATTAAAACTATAAAGTTAATCCTAGCACTGCCAAATCAGTTAACTGTATATGTCTGAATATAATATTTGCCAAAACTAAAAATGGTTTTAATTAAAAAAAAATAAAATTAAATTAAATACAAACGTTTATATGTAAATCAATATAAACATAGTTCCATAAGCTATTTAATATGAATTAACAAAAAAAATAATTATAGGATCGAAATATGACATTTCATTTTTAAATTTTTAAAAAAATTAATTTATTTCACATCCGTTAAAACAAAAATATAGATTCCCCTTAATCGTGTCAACAACCTTCTTTACACCGAAATAAAAGAGCAATTAGAAAACGATTTAGAGAAGCACAAATTTAATGATTTATTTTAATTACGTCTGAGGTCATCAATATTACTCTCAGGCTTTGACCATACAGTAACATAACTAGATTCTTTTCGATTTCCTTGTATTTTTTTTCCCATTCTGCTTATATTTCCTTCGCGTTCTATTTAATACTCCTCTATATCTCTCAATCAACACCTAATGAGTCTTTAAGGAAGAGACCGGAGAGGGCTGAGATGGACTGGGTACGAGTACACTAACTGACATCCAATAATAGCTGCTCTTGACCTCAGCAATCTGCACTTAACCTTCTGCGGTAAGTACCGTCAAGCTTTCATTATAACGCCATAGTTAAGAGATTCAGTGTAAATATCATTATATAATGGAAAACTGAAGATGAATGTAGTAGTAGGATTACAAAAGTAACACTTTAACCAGGGAAACTTCGAAACTGCCACGCTAATTTTGAAAAGAAAAATTGGGTGAAACTAGATCAAAAATGTAAAAAAATGCCGTAGAACTCACCTTTCTATTCCAATCAGTTGCAGATATACGATAAATCGAAGACTTTTTTGAGGAAACCACGTTTTTTACCATAAAAGCTGTAATATCTCCATTTTGTTTAAATATTTTTCAAACTTTAACCACATTTTCGGATTTAGCATTAAATTTCCTATAATAGCAGAGTACATGTAACCTTGAATTTTACAAACTTGGGATCTAAAGAACAGCTTGTTCTTCACCTGATTTAGGGAAGTTGCAAATTAAATCAGCTTTCGAATGGTATGTTAAACGCAATGATTCTGTTTCCATTTCATAGAGCAATTCACTTTTGAAACCGAAAAAAACATGATGTTTTCATTTGGCATACAAATCAGTTACTTGTATAAATAAAACATTATGACAATTCCTTAATGGAAATGTGAATTTTAAACATAATAAACTCTTCATTAGAATAAAAAGAAAAGAAATAGAATATTAGAATATTGTTTAATAGAAAATAAAGGAAAACCGTCAATAAAGCGACACCAGATCAAAGGACCTTATGCTATTATATTTATTTATTTGTTATTGTTATTTAGGATTTATTTTATTAGATTTCAATGTAAGGTTTAAAACCCAATGATAATGAACATAGACCTCAATTTCGCCGATAGCTTCCGAATGCAGATTGTGTAGGAGAATACCGCTTTTTGAGGTGAATTTTCATTAAGGGATTATCATAATGTTTTATTTACACAAGTAACTGATTTGAATGTCAAATAAGAACAACATGTTTTTTTCGGTTTTAAAAGTAAATTTCTCCATGAAATCGAAACAGAATCATTACATTTAACATATCATTTGAAATCTGATTAAATTTTCAAGATTTTGTGAGATTTGCAGTTTTGTGGATGTTTCTTTAAAAAAAAAGCGTTGAGCGTTGAATTAATATTAGACATCCTAACTTCAACCTAAATAAGTTGAAGATCTAGCTGTTCTTTAGGTCCCAAGCTTGCAAAATTCCAAGTTACATGTACTCTCCTCTGATAGAAAACGTAATGCTAAATTTCAAAATGAGATCAAAGTTTGATAAATGTTTAAACAAAGTGGAAATAATACAGCTTTTATGACAAAAAACGTGGTTTTCTGAAAAAAGTTTTTGATTTATCGTATATCTGCAACGGATTGGAATAGAAAATTGAGGTCTGCGGCATTTTTCTACATTTTTGATCTAGTTTCACTCATTTTTTTTTTTTACACTAAGAGGTACTCACCCTGTATATATAATGTTCATTAATATTTCACATTATAATCTTCTGAAAGGTATTATTGTAAAGAAAATTAAACCAGGTTTTTGCATTAATGTTGTTTATTAACTCCTAAGTCCAATTTCAACTCCCACAAATATGTCCACAATATTATGTGTAATCATGAACTATGCAAAATATAAAAAGTTTATTTCAGCATAAAGCTAAAGAAGGCTGTTTATTCAATATTCACCAAGAAATCACATAATTTAAATAAAAATACAGCATGCTCAATAAAGTAATAAAGATTAAATATTGTTTGAAAATTAAATTTATTAAAATTAAAAATATTATATAAATAAAAATATTAAATTTAATAGAGATTAAATACAGTTTTTCATCCATTAAATAAATAAAGTTCAAAGAAATATTAGCACAAATTTACTTTTAAGATATTGAAAGAATTGACGCTAGAATACCGGAACCCTCATAATTGCATTTATAATTTTAGCACATGACCTTCTTTATAGCAAAAATATCTCGTGTCCCCTAAACCAAAGAGTAATCGCTAGATTTTATTTATTTTTAGCTTCTACAGCTAGAAGTTAGGTCAGAAAGCTTACCACATAAATATTATGCATTTGTTACACATTATTTCGATAATTTCACAAACTAAAACAGAGTGATAGATTATTCAATAAAATATTTACTACAATTAAATAAAATGTATAAGTAATTGGTGAATAATTGTCACTTGTATGATATTAATTTTATAGATTAATAATTTCAAATGTTATACAATTTTCTTCAGTCCTATAAAAATTCAAACAATCTTGTTGAGTTCCCGCATGCATTTGATTTATTTTCTTACTTTGCACATTAATAAAATAGATAAAGTCTTTACTTCAAATTTCTGTTCGTTTGAACTTTTTCTTAGAACTGAATATGAATGTCTAACATTCGAGACTAATTTTCTTTTATTTGGCCACGTATTCAGGTGATTATTTGATGAAAATAATATATCTTCAGGGGGCCAATATTTCTAACTTATATTTTGTCCCTCCATCCAGTGAACTTCATCAGTTCTCCTTGGAGAAATAAAGCATTAATAGAAGCAGCAATAGATCCAGTCGAGGAAAGAAGTTTAAAAAACTACCAAAATAATTTTATAATAACATAGTACAATGGCCTTTCCAGCTGTTAAGTTGTTCGGTAGTGCTATCCTTATTACAAAGTATCGATAAGTTTTCTTTTTTGGTCATAGTGGCTAAGAATATTTATCGGAATCAGGTAATCTTCACCCAGCGTAAATGTTCGCACCGGAAAAAATTTATGCTGCTATCTTAAGCGTTCAAAGCATGTAAATATATGCTGAGAAGAAGCGGACATTATGGTTACCTTATCATTAAAAGAAAAAAAAACTTCTGAACCTAAACCCTAATAAATTTAACTCCCCGTAAAAAGTATCGCAACACTTTGAAATATCTGAATTTTATAAAAACGTATTTTTTTTTTAATAATAAAGAACGTTTCTGAAGTCTATAATAATAAACATTCCTTAACTAGACATAAACAATTTTTATTAAAATAAATTACAATATTTCTTCCAATAAACAAAAAAGTTAGAAAACTTACTTTTTAAAATTTTCATTTTTACAATTTTAAATTGATATTTAATAAGACATATTGTCCCCTCTGGTTTGAATGACTGCTTCCACTAGTCTTGGCATACTTGTAAATAAAGAAGCGAATGATAAACATGGACTAAAGGAAATTTGAAAAAAAAAATAATCTAAAATTCCAACGTTTGTTATTAACAGGGAAGAACATTGATGTGTCTAATCCTGAATGTCTCGCGTTTAATAAATAATATTAAAATGAATACAAACTAAGTATTGATTAAGGAAAAAACCAGGAAAATCTCGAGAATTATGGGTGTTCCAATACTTTTGACGGGAGTTTAGTTAAATGGAAATAATAAACAATGGGTTAAAACAAATATATTTTTTTACACATGGAAGAATCGTTTATTTAACAAAATAGAATAGTATAGGTGTCAACAAATAACTAAAATTGGTATAGAAAAAGGGAAAGCGGTATTAAATTAATAAATTGATTTTTCGAAGGTTTTCTTATAAGGTGGCAAATCATTCATCAGTTACTTAAAATTGACCGTTCTATAGAAATATACTATATCGATAGGTATATTGAAATGTTAGAATTAAACATATGGTTATACATATATATTGCATTAGGAGTGGAGGATGGAACATTCTTCATAGAACTAATAAATTTACTTTAAATCAAAACTAGTAAAGCATTAAATAAAACTGTCAATTTTCATTTACAAGAGTTTTATAAATAAAGCACTTACAGCTTACTACTTAAAATTAACTTGTTCAATTATATCAAAATTAGCACCCTTACTGCATGCATTTTTAACTTGGTTCGTACTGCGCTTCGTATAGAACCTGTATCTGCGATACAGGAGAGTTTGGAAAGAAATGGTGCGTATTGAAAGCTAACTTTATTTACTGATAGCAGGTTTAATACATCCCTCTAAAACTTTAAGGTCATGATGGTTAATGTATAATAATAGGCATAACTTGAGGAATTTACAAAGGTTCTGTACGAGATATAAGGTTGGATACGAAAAGTTGGTTTCCTGAAACTATTTAAACTTTATGTTGATTATTTTTTTATATTTTTTAATTTTTATTATTTTTAAGTGATATTGGAATAATTGAAAGTTTACAGCTTTTGTCCAGTTACTTTTGAAGTGGCCGGAATCAACGTATCTTAGCGACTACTATTTATTTTTGTATATATATAATTAAATATGATATTGTCTATATTTTCCATATTGTTGAAACGCATATTTGATGCAAATCTTGCAACTGATCGAGATAATGGGATAGGAGGAGGTATAGATGTCTCTGTTATCAATTAATTTCCTGGCTGATAGCAATTAGGGAAGGAGCTATCCATCATAGCCACACCCACATCGTCACCTTATCACTCTCATATTTATCACAATATAACCTAATTTAAATATGAAATTCGTGCTCGTGTTTATATGCTACATAAATATACATATAAATATAAGGGTATGGAACCTCGTATTGATTATAAAACCCCTCATCAAAATTACCGCACTCTTCATTATTTTAACAAAACTTCAATTTTGGATCTATTACTAATACTGAACATTACTTTCTTTTTACGAAGACTGGGTAATTAATAATCAAAAATTTAAAACAAATTTTTGTTTCATAAGTTAACAAAAAATGGAAATTCAGTCAAAATTACAATACAATTTTAAAATCAGTTTCTAAAAATTACAGCACTTTTCAGTACTTTGTGTTGTCTCCTTTGGCCTTGACTACTACTTCCAGACGTCTCCTCATGCTTTTGATGAGATTCGCATTTTTGTTTTGAGAAATATTCCTTGAGTCGATCCAAAACATGCTCGATTCGGTTGAGGTCAGGACTTTGAGGTGAGTCAATCGTTTTAATGGCCTCTTAATTCAATAATTGTTCTACTGATTCCCGGTGTGGCCTTGCATTTTCTTTCATAAATAAAAATCCTTCTTCAAAATTTCTACTAAAATCCACAACATGGTTATATAGGATTTCTTCGCATAGCTTGCTGCATTCAAAGATCGCCCACGAATAACCACTAACTCTGTGCGAACCTTAATCATATACCAGTCCAGAACATGATTGTGCCCCCACCAAAAGAAAGACGAGAAATAATATTGCATTGAGCAAATCTTTCTCAGGTGTTCAGACCATGCTAGACCATCAGGTGTTACAGCAATTCTGACATATACAAAACCAGCCTCCAATCATTACAATTCCTATTAAGGTGTTCCCTGGCAAATCGCAGTCTCATTACTCGGCGCTCTCTGGTTAGAAGAGGTCCTGAGGAAACTCTTCTACAGCTCAAAACACTCTTTCAAACTTCTCCTCACGGTAGGACCCAAAATAACTAACACTTTAAATAAGGTTTCTGAGTTCAGAACTTGTAACTGGCTTTCTTCTGAAAGCATGTAGGCGTAAGAATTTATCATCTCTCTCGGTTGTGGCTCTTGGACGCCCTATTCCACGTCTTCACGTATATTTGCCGATCTCTTGGAACATCTGGAGGGCTCTCTCAATAGTTGTGTGGTGAAGTCCGAGTCTCCTGGCAACTTCACGTTGGCTGTATCCATCACTGGGAAGATTCAAAGCCCTGACAGCTTCACACTCGTTTAAATGTGTTTTGGGTGCCAGAAATGGAAATTTTAACAGATTCAAATCTAAAATGTTTGTAAAATGAAGTGTTTACTTGTAAGAACTGCAATAAAACTGACTAAAGTGAGGGATCAAACAGTAGAGAAACATCTGTTTGTAAGCAATACATGGATTTATCTGTGTCATAACAATCAAATAAACTTTAAGAGGTGCAAATAATTCCCTCAGATTGGGATTTATAGTTAAATGTTTTGGCGGTGCGTTGATTTTGATCAGGAGTTTAAGAGAAATTAATTATTAGATATGTGGAATATTAATAAATAAGTTTCATATTAAAAGCTATATCGGCAGTTAAAGCTATTAAAGCTTGATTTAAATCTACAATTAATTACTAAACTTTATATCGTTTATTTAAATTATTAATGATTTATTTAATCATCATCATCATCTTATGGCGCTTATGGTCCTTGTAGAACCCTGGCCTCCTCAACAATTCTCTGCCATTCAAACCTTTCTTCGGCAACCCTTCTCCATCCTCTCACACCCATATTTATTTAATATTGATTGTAAAAACAAAAATATTAATTAAACTTTAATACATCTGAAGTTTTAGTTTTATTTTTAGTCCTCTTTGTGACTGAAATATATGCTTTCAATTGCTTAACCACAAATGTGGTTGGTTAAATTTAAAAGAAAAGAAAAACATTTCAATGCATATTACTAACCAAATAAGTTAGCTGCTAACATAAACCTTATTCACGTAAAACTGTTAACTGAGCTCTCTCTGACTTCCTAATTAGTGCATTATTTTCTAGGCAAGTGGTCCATCTGAGGGAAATCTGTTAACCAAGACAACTAGAATAACAAACAGGCGATAGAATTTTACTTGTTAATACAGATTTCTTCTTTAATTTAGCAACATAATAAAAAAAATATATAATTTTTTTAATACTTTTAAAAGTGCATAACATAATTGCATACGACAATTGTAATATATTATTGTATAATATTGTTATTTTGAGATAATTTTGCATAAATTTAATGCGTTTTTTTAATGATAAATAAGGTACTCAGAAATTATTAGAGCTAAGTTGTAGTAATCAGAGTAGGACAACATTTAATCATGACTAAAAGTTAATCAACATTTAATCGTTCGACTACTAATTTCGTTAATGACAATTAAATCTTTCAATTAAATAAGTATTAGTTCAATAAAAAGAATACTGTAAGATTTAATCATGATTAAATTAGGTGATTGATTCCAGAAACTAGTTGTAAAATAGCTATGATTAAATTTTGACCAAATCTCGTAGTAATAAACATATGAAATGGTCCATACAAAAAAAAAAAAAAAAAAAAAAAACTTTGGTAAAGAAAGTGATTGAACGAAACACATTCTAATAGACCATTAGAGAATTCAAGATACAGTCATAAGTATAATTATAATAATAATGTTTAAAAAAATATAGTTTATACTGACTATTTTCAGAAATGAGATAGAAATAAAACGTTTTCTGAACAGTAACATTGTGAAATGGTAAATTGGTGACTTTTACCTATGATTGGGTGACTTAAAATCGAATCATCGCTGTCTTGAAATTCCCACAAAAGCGACATCGTGACCAATGGATTCTTCTGACACACATCGGCGGTTATGAAATAGCTCCAACAGATGGAGTACCTGTGTCCTAAATCACAAAAGAAGGGTGTTGCGTGTACAGTGTGTTTCCTTAGATGCGTTCTCCACAAACAGAAAATGTGTGTGACAAAATAACTTCCTTGTTATGGTATTTAATTGGTCATGTGGCAGCCTATGAGCGTTCTGAGGTTCTAATAATATCGATTGTCTTAATAGTTGAAAAAAATTAAGAGTACACGTACCAGAATATATTATGGATCCAGAATATCTATAGTGACATATTGAATTTTGTGCTTCAGAATTTTCCAGCTCTTGATTCTGTCTTCCAGTTTTAATACTTGCATACTTTTTACATTGCTTGTTTTGTATTTAATGGCATAATAAGACCGATCTTACCGGACTATATTCCAAAAACCGTCCTATCTTACTCAGAATATCATTAGTAGAGACCGGATTTCTGTTGCACATTTAGTTCGCGTTGATTTAGCGCTCTCTAACCCAAGTAGTTATCTCTTTCATGACCTAAGGATTCTTATACTTAAATTTTATTTTGCACGAAATTGCACAAATTTAACTTTTTGAGCTTAATTGCACGAATTCGGGTTTTACTGCCCGAAATTGCACAATTGAACCAAATTCATCTAATTTTATTCACTTAACCATTTATTTATTGAAAATTTTACTTACGATTATTAGGCAACATTTATGACAATTATTTATGTTAAATAGGTTAATTAGTTTTAAATTGAAAGTAAAAATTCGCTTAAATCAAATGTATTTGTGACCTACTACTTTTAAATGATCGTATTGAATCAGGAGCTTTGAGGATTTAGCCAAACATTGAAGATCGACGTACTTCCTAGAACTACGACGTTTCCTCAGAAAATTTTACACCCCGCTTCCCATTTCATACCCCACTACTGATTTAGCTCAAAGAGCTAGGTGTTGACAAGATTTTAAACTATTAACTTTGAAAATGCCAAAAACGTCCGCGATTGTTTCTGCAAAATTGAAACAATGGACCAATGAATATCCAGAGCTGATATTTGTTTGAAACTCTCGAAGAAAGCTTAAAACGAATCGAAAATGAAAAGAGAAGATGTTTATTTTCAAACTTCGAGTAAATCATTGAGAAAAACTACGGCTACATTCGTTAAAAAAAATTAAATTATTTTATCAATGGAAAGGAAATAGAAGCTGATCATCTGGATCCATCCACAATCGCATGCTACAAAAATTGTCCTGTTACGTCCAAAGATGTAGAACGTTCCTTTTCTTTGCTAAAGAACATTTTATTAATTGACAGGTGGCATAATTTTACTGAGAAATATTTTGAAATTTATTTTACGAATTTTTTAAAAACTAATTTATTTTTCAAAAATATTTAATTATATTTTGTTTCCACGTAAAAGGAAATTTAAATAAAGATATTTTATATTTCTTTTAATTAACAATTTTTCCCCCAAATTTTAAGGTATTTCAGATTGAATTAACACTAAAACGAAACGTTTGTCGAAATGTCCTTAAGTTTATTCAAGGCTGGTTAAGTTTTGCATATCTGTGTAAATAAATGGATTGCTGCATGTATTAAGCTTTTAAATTCACGTTTTGAGTTTTTTACTGCACGATTTTGCATATTTTGAGTTTTTTACTGCACGATTTTGCATGTTTTTAGGTTTTTACTGCACGAAAATCCGGTCTCTAATCATTAGATTAGGAGAACGAAATGAAGTCGAGGGTTAATATTTTTAAACATTTTCTATTTAGTTGACATTCGAATGGCACAACATTTTCTCAAATTTTATTCCCTTAGCATATTAGCTATCTAACTTTATAACTTTATTACCTACTTCCACATTTTGTTCCAATGCCATTTTCCATAACGCAGGCTCAGATTTGTTATATTAAGATAATATTTCTGAAGAAGGTGAATAAATTTTATGGCTTATGGTGTTAAAGTTTTTTATTGAATTACGTTCTTCTAATCGTGCCCATCTTTTTTTTCAATCCGTTCCAATGAAATCGTTTTACAAAACCATATATGCATATTTCTAATTTAAAAGTAAATATTTACACTTAATTTTCCCTTAAGTATACATTAGGATTTCTAAATAAACGCATAATCCTTTTTTACATTTGTTGTAGATGAAGTTCAGATATATTCCAAAGCGGTGAGCATCGAAGTCTCATCGGCGTTCAGTATAGCTTGTTCGGTTCGGTTTGTGCTGTCTTCCCCACTGTGTGAAGGGCTTTGATATAGCAACTAAAAGTTCAAAACAAATCGTGTATTATTTTAAGAAAAGACATTCATAACTCAATGGAATAATTACTTCATATAAAAAATGAGATACCGAAATGAATAAAGAATTCATTAACATCCGTTTACCATGATAATTAAGGGTCTTTTTTTTTTGTTTTGTTTTTTTCATTTCAGAAGAGCACTATTTCAAGTTTTTCTATGTTAGTTTTGCAATTTTTCAAACTCCCAATATTGAGGATTATTTTCCTTTTTTTAATCTTAATCTTTTTGGTATAATATATATTTGTGATGTATCCCATTAATGGCTGATCAATCCTTGATTCTATTAAACACTGCATATTATTTCATATTAGCATATCTGTTTAATTTCTATAATTTTATGAACATTCACTTCTTCTTAGTATATTGGCAGCAATCAAGGCTTCTTTTTTTTCATAGTTTCTATATATCTTTAAGAAGTAAGAAAAATTCTAACTTGTTAGAATTTTTTACAAACAATACTTTTATAAAAAATTCTATATTCCTCTTGTGCAAGACTAGTGCAGTATCCAACACTTCAACGTTTAGAGAAAGCCACTTAGACACACGCAAAGTTTGAGATCAATAAGACGGAAGACCTTTCTTTCTTCATAAGGACTTTCTTGCATGTTCCTTTTCCAGGAGGTCCAGAAAACGCTGCTCCTACCTAATTCAGGTCCACTTAAGGCCATCAGCAGCCAATATTGTAATTTTTGATAGTTCAAGGTTGCAAGGGCACTCAAAAATCTCGTAAAATACGTGGTCTGCGATCCCCATAGAAGGACAAGACTTAGCGAATCGATAGTCTTCTTCATGGTAGTTGTTATGAAGAGGTGCGTGCTAGTCACTCATGCACGGTTCCTCTCAGCCTTCGTTTAATTTACGGAACTCGACAAAGCTTAAAGTATGTAATTTACAGCAAAAATTAGTGAATATTTACGATTTGGATGTTAATAGAAGGATAATGAGGAGCATGTACATCCGTGTTGGTTCAAAGTAGCTCAGAATATAAAGATTATAATAAAATATGAATTAATGGTGCTGTGTCTAAGGAGTTTCCTAGTCAATGATAGTGTATTTTAATTTATAGAAACAGTGTGTGCTCACGAAGACTCTCCTTTCAAGTAACCTCTCCCAGTACTACGGTATTCATTTTACTCTTTCATTCATAAATTGTTTTCATATATAAATTTATTCTTTACATATTCTATTTATAATTAAAATAGGATAGATGGATGTAAAAAATATAAGAAACTTGCCTTGTCAGGAGAGGAGGTGAATAGTGATTCAATGACTACTCGTCTCCTCTCCTGACTGGCACTGTCACCTAGAAGAAGACCCGGAAGGCAGTTCGAAACAGCAGGACTCCATTAAAAGTTGTTTAGCTTGGATCTGTTTTTTCATTCACATGACTGCATCCCAGACCATCTTCACATGTTCTATTTATCTTGTTTATATCGTTAAAAATTAAATTTATTGTTTCAATTTGATTTATTAATTTTCAAATGTTTAATATTATGTATAAAATACCAATGATATATATAATATTCTTAAAGCATGGGTTCGTGTAGATATAATATATAAACATAAACCTCTTATAATATATCATCCCCACTTTAGCGAACTAGCGAAACTGCAATAAGGTGTTTTTTTCAGAGGAACAATTTAAAGTTCTGAAGAAGTATTAAAACAATAATATGCAGTTTGGGGACATAATAAAGAACTGGAGGAGCTTGTCAAAGCAAGATATGGATTTGACACTACTTCACAAGCTTTCCTATTTGACTGTTCATTTGGTAATTAAAGTGCAAAGTATCAAATTTCACAGTTTCCCTAGTTTATCAGAATGGGGACGATATGTTATTTATTGAAGGAATATCAGAGAATAAAACGAACTATTTACTGAATAAAGTTATCATCATACTCATAATATTTTTTTTTTTTTTTTTTTACAAATAATCACAGTTTTATTCAGAATTTCGAAATTTGAAAAATTCTATCTTTTGTTTGTTTATTTGTTTGTTTATTTCGTTTAACGTCACTTAATGCTGCTATGGCTAATCGGACGATGCTACGGTGGGAGTCCTAAATTTTGCCTATCCAGGTATAATTAGGATAGGGATCTTTAACGAGTACAACCACTACACCACAGGTGACCCCCAATTCTATCTTTTTAGATAGATATTATAATAATTTGTTTACGAAAAACAGCGGTTGCGAACGAATGAGTGTATTAGACAGTCAAGGTCAGTTAGCTATAACTCTCAACAGGACCTCTAAACAACTTTAACTGCCGACGTTAAACGTAATTTCGGAACTTCTCACAAGTCCGTGGCATAACCCATTATCAAAGTTGGGCAGTTCTACTTTTAGTAGTACGAGAAACATCTACCGAATCCCAGATGGCTGAACCTTCTGCGATGGATTCTAATTCCACAGGAGTTGACTGAAATTTATTTTAATAGACCCCTTCAAATTATAAACAAAACTCAAAAGGTTTTGACTGCGGTGACGTCGGTCCAAACAGTCAATAAAGGGCTACAATGCTTGACGTGTCTTAAAGGGGATTCGCAAAGCGTTCTTAATACTGCAATATTTTAAAAGATCATTAATATGACTTCTTATTACGAACTTAAAATGGACAGTTTCATACTGTCACATCGCGTTCCATTGTTTTCATACAATGATATTTGTTAAAACTATTTCAAGAATCATTGCTCCGGAAGATAGTCCTAACAATGTTGAAGTAGCATTGAACGCTGTCTCTTCACCTACTTTACTTTTACTTCTATGGTTCTGGAATTTCAATACATGTTGACTTCTTGGATATCATGCAATAAGTCTTTAACTTTAGGTTAGAGTTCCATGAATATCCTAAATGCAATCATGGCAGGAAACGGCAACACTCCAAAATTCTGTGTTCCAGTCGTAACCTCGTTAGTGAGTGATGAAAGAAGTATATTCGTTATTACCAGAAGCATAAGAGAATAATCAGAGTTTACATACGTATCATATACACACAATTATTTTTATGTAATAAATATATTTTCGTATGTCTTATATAAGACTATAAATAGTGTTTTAGAATAACGTTCCTGAAATTTCATAAGAAAAATGATGTGTCACATTAATCTTCAGCAAACTGCACTTCGGGAACTTGTTTACTAGCTGACACGCGATGATTCTAAGACTGCCTTTTATATGAAATATTTTTTGAATTTGCAGAAATATAGATCAGGAATATAATATATATATTGGAGTATCTGAACTTATTCTGAATCTGCAATACACTGTAAAAATGTGATACTTCGTAGACAAGTGTGATGGCTTTTGATTGCGTATATTTTATATTTGACAATACTTAATGGCTTATGTCCCACAGTAAAGATTTTTTAGTTTTACATAAAAATTTAAAATAGGATGTTGATTTCAAAATGCTACAATTATACATTTCGATTACTCTGTATGATATTACAGCGATCCATAGTTTACCCATTGATGAGCATGATTACACTTTAATATACTCTAATCTTCACCTTAATAGATAAACAGTGAAATACGATTCTTATATGGTATTGAATGTTTGCTGTAGGAAGACATTTACGGAGCAGTAAGGCGGAATCCTTTTTATAGCCTCCGATGTTTCTCCATCATCATCTGTAGACCGTTTGGAAAAGAGTAAAAGACAGATCGGAGTCCATCACGCGAGGCTATTGGACAAATGGAACTCTTTTCGTGACCAACTGATGTCAGGTCTTCACGACCTCTTGCATTTCCCGGAGTCGATATCTTGCCAACCATGTTCTTTTAAGTTAAAAACGTGTTGCAACTGGTTGATTTTCCGTTTAAAATCAAGATAGAACGGAGTAGAATCCATCGCACTGCAATGAGCTTCACGGACAATTGTTTACGAGGGAATGCTACTTTACGATTGTCTATAATATTTTAGCATTGCAGACATAAATTATATCCAAACAAAAACGCATTAATAATCAATATGAATTTAGATTCTTACACTTCAATCAATGTACAGTATTATCAAATATTTATGGAAATATCAACCACATATTTAATTTTTATTTTAAAATGTTTATACATTTTATAATTTATTTCTGTTTTACGCAACAATAAATTATGCTGCATCATCCTTCTCAATTGCTTTGATTAATAAGCGAGCCTAGCAATGGATTTGAAATAAGTGTCAAACAAATAATTATAATTAGGCTAAACTGCTTTGTATCGCACTCCTCTAAACCGGACCCTCCGATCTCCTAGCTATCCTTAATTTATTGAGTACATAGTGATGATAGAAGCTTAGATATCTACCAAGAAGTAACACAGTGCTTGCTTCATATGTCGCATCTCGATCCGCCATTTCGTGTTCAGGCTGTGGAACAAGTTATCTGTTATTAGCTGTAAAAAAAAAAACTCAAATTCTCCCTGATAGGGAAAAAAATAGATAATGGATCTTCCTATCTATAATCTACTGTTTTTCCCAATTCACAGTTTAATAGAATAAAAATCATCAAATTATATAAATTAATAATTAAATTAAATTAACAACCAATGATTTAAGAGAGAACAGCGGTTTCGAATGTGATTTTTTTCATTCAAACCAATATAGTTCCTAAAATGCATGTTCCTAGCAACATGTAATATACCACAAAAAATATTCTCTTTTAAACTTCTGACTAGAAAGTTATCATTAAATTTACGATCCGAGCAGCACCAAAAGAACTAGAACGTATCAAAGAAAGCCCAAAACATAACAAATGTTGGAAAAACTTGACATTTTGCATTCAAACCAATGTAGGTCCTAGCAACAAGTGTTATACAACAAAAAATGTTCTCCATTAAACGTCTGTCTAGGAAGCTGTCATTAAATTTCCAATCCAAGCAACACCAAAAGAGCTAGTGTCAAAATGTTACATTTTTGAATGTGAAAAAGAGTATAGAAGTGTTAGAGTAAAAAATTATAGAATCCCAGACAAAAGACAGCCATGCCCAAAAAAAAAAATTGAAAATCTACGATTGTTGTCCAGAAATGATTAAATTCTGTATACATTTACTTATTTTTTAAAATCTAGTTTTATAATCGTTGAATAACAATTATATTTAAAACAAGATTCAATTATACAATGCGTTTTTCTATTTCTTTTTTTTTTTTATTCTAGTTTGATTATTTTTTAAGGACTATATTTCAAATCGAGAAATTTTAAGGATTTTTTAAAATAATGTTTTCTGACTAATTTTTAATTATATTTTCTAAAAGTATTTTAGATATGATCCTATGAGCAAGATTAAACAAGTGTAAAAACTATAATGAAAAATTTTGTTAAAAAAATTAGGCATGCTATTAAAATTATTAATATTTTAAATCAACTAATTCATAATTTAATTGCCAATTTTCAAGACATTCATTAATGCTGTTTACTCGAAGATGGAATAATCTTTCTTAATTATATTTCTTGACAAAAATGATGTCATCACATACAGTTTTCCAGGGTTCTTCTGTTGGTCATCGCATAGATTTCTCCTCGAACGCCTCTTACATCTGTACCATAAAAGGAGATCCGAGCTAAAGATCAACAAAAGAGAGGATGGAGAGTTATGGCGACAGAGCAATTGGAGCGATAAATTAAGTTGATAGGTTATTGAGGTATTTACTAACAACTGCCGAGGTCAAGGAGTGGGCCTCAGACTCTGCGCCCATATTTCTTCTTTAATTTTAATGTCGGTTCTGCCTAATTCTTATATAAATTGATTGTTTCAAGATTAATAAATTAAGGGTAAAATAATTCATTTTTAAAATGTATTTAATGTTATTTACATCTATATAAAGCATTTGCACTAAGCATATCTGTGGAAAAATGATTAAAATAACTCGTAATTCGCTATCCATGGCTTGCAATCCAATAAAAGTTCCATATTTGAAGGTCCCTTGGCCATCTTTTCAGGCGCCTAGGAAGTTATCGGGAATCGAGTTGGGAGACTCGTGGATTCGAGTGGACTTTAGGACCATTATAGTTTTCTACTTCTTCAATATTTACTAAATAAGCGCTCCAATATGCCGATAAATAAAAAAAGACTCATTTACGTGATAGTAATTTGGACCTACGGAGTTGAGATCTGGGGCTCCACTAAACGAGCTAATTCATCTCGTATCCATCTTGCAATTCTTTGTCACAAATAACCTTAATCATAAAGATCTAAATGTTCCGTATGTTGCTGATTTAACCCAAAAAATCTATCCTTTCAAAGTAAACTCCATAGCCATTTAAATCCACTTGTCTCTTAACTTACTTCCCATTTTATTCCCGAATCCTCTAAACGGTCTAAGAAGAAGATGGCCTCGGACCTTCTCATATAGAACTCTTATTGAAGTGCTACCATTGGGTAGTTATAAGAGACAAATAAAAAATGAAGAAATACCATTATGGATAAGTTTATTGTGAGATAATAAGAAACATTTAGGATTTTACGAGGAACTTTGTACTATATACCTGGCGAAAACAGAAAAACGGGAATTTTTTGTACTAGTAATCTGGTATGATAAAATGAAATTCCCTTTTCAATTTTCTTTATTATCGAAGTAAATGGAGTTTCTACTATTTTTTAGTGATTTTTCTTTAGAGAACAGCTCAATCTATAAGCATAATCAGATTACAGTTCTGAGAAACAATAAATAACTAACAAAACATCGTTGTAAATGTAGCTGACTCGACAAGCCAACCATGTTCGACAGAACAACATTACTTGACCACAAGTATCGCCATACAGCTAAGTTCATTGCGTTTCTCCCATCCTGCAGTGCTGCCAACCTGATTAGAAAGGTCTTTTAAGAAGTACAACACTGTTGACGAGGTCTCCTTCCACCTGGTGACTTCATACATTTTGACCAAAATTAAGGGGAACTGTTGTTCTTCTTGCCAGAAAAAGTTTAGGTGGAGCCTAGAAGCTCAACTCCTTATGGCCAACCAAGTCTAACTACTGTAATTTATGATTCATTGGAAATTATTACATTTGTCTTGTAAATGTAGAAGAAAACGAAATTGACGAGTAGTTTCTGATAGTTTTATTCTTGTATGTGGATTTCAAGTAAGACGTTTCTCCTGGTGGAGTCCCAAGTGTAGTAGCGATAGTAGGGATCAATAAAATACTATTAAATGAAACTGTAGAATAGGACGTTTTTTTTAATCAAAAGAGTGGTTGAAATTAAAAATCAATAGAATGCTCATAATTATACAAAATATTCGGTCTTTGTTCCTTTCGCCTCACACAAAGTTTATATCATGCTAAAAAATTTGTGGTAGATTAGTCAGATGGAAAAAATAAATAAAAAAACAAATACTACATCCGCCGAAATATAATTCGACCCCGAACATCAAGTCAATTCAATCCACAATTTTTTGTTGTTTTTATTTTTTCAAGAAAAAACTAACATTTTTTTTTCAAAACAGGATCAAAGATGATAGATACGTTCAAGTTGAACCGCATGTTTTTGATGAGAGTAACTCCTGACGTACATGGTATTTAGGATTAAGATTGGAGAACACAGACCCAATTAGGATAATAGTTTGAAGAGCAACATAAATTTGGAACAAAATGGTCATATAGATATAACTTGAAATACTTAAAAAAATCGTTTACAATTGTAATTTAAAAGCAAACAAGATAAAGTATTTAATCGAACCATATCTTATTCCAGTACTTCATTTTCCTGTAATCAAATCTCATCTTTTCACGAATTAAAATAATAATTAATTCAATTACTAATAATCGTTTTATTTAGAAACTGAAATAATTAATTGCATATTTTCACTTAAAGCACCTCCGTTCTAATGGTAGAAAATATAATTTTGTATAATTGTGAATATAATAAATTCATAAATAGGTTCTTTTAATAATAATAGAATAAGTAATCAATTATCATTAATATAAACTCTTATGGGTTTTTCTAAATCGAAACGGTATAACCTGGAATATATGTCATCTCGATCAGATTGATTCGATATTCGATTTCGTTAAAAAATAATTAATAAAAATCAGAGATAAAATCATTCAAGCCAGGCAAAATTCAATATTTTGTATACTTATATCCGTCCATATATCTGCCCTCCATAACAAATTAACCTGCTTTACTGGATTTAGTAGGGCTAAATCGGAGTAAGGTAAATATTAAATTTCTAACTATATAAAAATGAATAAATAACTTTATTTTAAACAGAAGACAGAAAAGATTTTATAAAAATATTACCTAGTCCAAAATTTTTAACTAGCTCAATTAAAATTCGTCTGTATCATTACAAAATACTTAGGTTCAGTTGAAAAATAATTATGAAAGATTTTTAAACAAAGGAAATAATACAAAACAAAAATAACAAACAGCGGTCCAGTAATCAAATAGTAGCACTCCTGCTGGAAGTCTTTTGTTTCCTAACAACTTTTCCTGGATGGGGCTCTCATCTTTTATGAATGATCTAAAGCCGATTTTCACCATCATTGTTTAGCAAAATCGAATGTAGTCCAGGGAATTGTTTCATCTACATTAGGCATGTATATGTATAACGTATATGTAACGTATATGTATATGTACATATATGCATATATATGTACGTATATATGAGTATACTCAGTGATATGTAAATTCCTTGTGATTTATTTTTTATCTATCCATCAATTCCTGTCACTTATGATATCATCACTAGACTTCTCTATCGGTCGCAATATTTTTTTTTATGCAATTTTTGCTCCAGACTTATCGATGTTTTATTATATTTTTAAGCAGAAAATTGCTCCAAAGTATTTAAGTGTGCTGCAAAGATTACAAGAGCATCATTGTTGAATAGCTACTGTACTCTCATACATGGTGAACAAGTCAATTGTTGAAATGTAAGGTATAAATAATATGTAATTTTTTTTTTTTTTTATATGACCAGTAGAATCCGGAATAAATCATTCCAACAAGTCATTATTATCCGATTTTGGATTCGAATAGAATCCTAGAATCTAGAATCCTAGAATAAATACTAAAAACAGTATTTTTTATACATAAAATAATATTATCAGTCATTCAAATGAAATAAAAATAAAAAATTTGATCATGAAAAAATTAAATAAAAACAGCAGCCATATACATAAAGGTGAAAAACATTTTATTTTCATTAATTAAAATTATGTCGAACGGTCTGTATTCCGAATTGAAATAAGGACAATTTTATTCAATCACGATGAAATAGTCGAATAAAATAAAATATTTCTTTGCACAGATTTATTTGGGAATTTTCCAAAATCAACGAAAAATAGAAAAAGTTAAAGGTAAGTGATTTTGTAATCAATGTAATCTTCACCTTCCTCAGTCAAACATCTACACATTTTAGATAGCAAATTAAATTTCAAGTTATAAATATAGGCAATCATTTTTTTATAAAAATATTCAATTGTTAGCGCTGAACATATAAATAAATGCATGTAATGGAATATAAAAAATTTAACTATTCTGTAGAGAGATCGGCTAATAATAATATTATTATATAGGTTTTCAATATTATATATAATAGGACCAGTGTATAATTTTTCTGTCATTATTTATACAGACGTGAAAAAAGATATTAATAGACAATATTACAAGTTTAAAAAAACTATAAGGACTGATAGCATACATAATAAAATAAGGCTTGCTATAATAATTAACAGCTCAAAAAGTTATGAAAGGAATAAGACTTAAATTTCATAATAAAGAAAAACAGCCTGATGAATATGTATAGATAATATATGTATATGTATGAATAAATAAAATAGTGTAAATGATAACAAACAAATTAAAATAAAAAAGATTATAATTTTAAAATTTTATCTAAAAATTATTTATAACATAAAGGTATTTGATTGATAACAGAGAAAAAAACATTATGTTGCTTTAAGACAATTTTGTCAATTAAAAACTTATCAGATAACCAGTTATTATAGGTTTGAATTCCGAATTTCATAGTGTTGATTAAGTTGGTTATGTTCCTAGTTCATTGCTGCGTGGCTATTTCATAATGCTCTCATGTTTATTACCGGCAAAAACAAGGATTAATTTTCTAGTTCAGAAAAGCCTGTTCTAAATATTTCTACAAATATGTTATAATTACTTAATTGTTATACAATTTTATATTTTATATTTTTATTGGCATACAAGACTAAGTATTGACAGACCTTGACAGCCGAGGAGACTCGACCAGACGGCAGATCAGGCAGACATGGACTGAGAAACAGCTCACAACTACGTCAGGCGCAATAGCCCCAGACGGTGACCTCTGTACCTACGGCGGCAGTACACAGTACTGGGACAGTTACTACTGCTGGAACTGTGATTCACTTTGAGACTGGGCCATGATTGTGGTCTCTAGGTAACTCTCGGCTTTAGTCACTGGCCCAGGGCCAATTCAGACGCACAGAAATAGCCGCCGTGATCTTTTTTATTTATGAGAAACTGCTCACTCTCGTGTTGACATAGTCCAGAATTGTGGGACCTTGATACGTCTGTCACGGAGGACATTTTTTACAGAATTTCGGTTCTGTTTTATCACTGAAGAAAAGCGAGAAACTCTGGAGACCGTGTTAAAACAAATGTACATGTTTCTCAATGAACGTTTCAAGATAAAAACTTAAAATTTGAAACTTTATATTAACATGAACTATATTTAAATATTTAACATACCATTCCTTCATTTAACTGAGTCTAACCCAAAATTTAGCAAAGCAGACGCAACCCTTCCTTTTACATATTGTTCTATCTCTTGGACATTCACTCGTCTGCTCACAGCTCTATAATTTATAATCACTAATAATCTTTATCCTTATCACTAATAATCCTAGACTAGTTCTTATCCTTCAGTAGTGTGTGAAAAGAAAATACCCTAGAACTTTCCAACGTTGTTATACGTAAAAGTACATTACAAGGCTACAAATGCGTAGCTTTTCCTCGTTTTAAATTCATCATTTATCTCGTTTTTACAAAATAAGGAACAGTCGTAGACGTTCGTAAAATATTTAATCAATTATACATACTAATAAGTTGGTGATAAAAACACAATGCACAAGAAGAGAAGGAATAGGTCAAGTTGGATTAAAAGAAATCTGGTATGTACACATTTACAGCCCATTATAAACCAGAACTACCTGGAACCTAGACCAAAACAACTCATGAAAGGTCTCTAGTAATTTTAGGGAAGGGATCCCCTCAGAACATCAAGTTTTTCACCTTGTTCATTGATGGACCTTAAGTACACTTACTAGGGTATAAAGTTTAATCTATAAGTTACCAATTTATGGAGTATGGAATTCGAAATTTATTCTGATCTTCTGCCACGAAATAAATCCCAACACATCCAGTTATTTAAAATTTGTTTTTTTAATTTATAAAGATTAAATTGTTCACTTCTGTTAAATATATTCATACATAAACCATGTGGGTCATTCTACCATTTTGTCAGAACATCGACATTGTGATTCCATTAGGAAAAAGTTATGTAAAAAAAAAAAAGTTTTTCTTCATAAACATCTTTATAAAAGTCTACTAATATAACTAGCGAAAAATACTTTCATGTTATGTAGTCTATCTGCACATTTATGATCATTATATTATATATTTAAACTTTGAAATTGAACATGAGATTAATATAATGAGTATTATATCACATTAATATAAACAGTGAAAATATATATAAAAAGTTTTTTTTTTTCTTATTTCACTTACAGTTTTTCGTTTGTAATCTATTTCCCTCACTTTAGGTATGACGGAAATAGAATTTTGAGTTTGATTTAAGATTTACAATACCACACCCATTTCAAAACAAAAACAAAAAACAAATGGAACTCTGAACTACATGGAAAACATATAGTTCAACGCAAAGAAAACAAGAATCAATGTTACCTTCTTTGAAAAATCTCTAAGTGAGGGAAATAGAATTAAGAATGATATATTCACTTGAATAGACACAAACTTGGGACAACTAATTAGGGAAATTTGTTGTAAGTTAGGTTACCCTCAGTTTGGTGGGAAGCTTCTGTAATGTTGCCAACCTGAAATATGATGGAATGAAACTTGGTTATGCTTTGGCGGGCTTTTTCAAAAAATGTGAGGGAAATAGATTGACCCTATAGGACACAGCCATTAGAAGTCATCCTTCTTTTTGTAAGCAATTAGCCTCAGTTTCATTTATAAAATTCAATGTATTGCAACTTACCTGAGGTACTAGAAAAAAAAGTAAGTTAATAATTGCAAAAATAGAGAACTTATTCGCATTTAACTTTACCAACTCATGTTATGGGACATGTGAGGGAAGTAGAATTTGTCTTTTTGAATTCAAATTTAACCATGGAAAAACTACTTTACGTTTAAAAGGTAAGTACCTTGCAGCAACTTGTTACAGTTGGATCACAAGAAATTTCATGTAGAAACCACAATCGCTTTGAGACACTAATTTGTATGAAATGGGAGAATGATCCATATTTTGTATTAGAATGTAAACTTTACTAGATGAAGTTTCCAAGAATTTACTTCATTCCTCTGAAAACTGAAAATAAGATTCTAATGGGAAATTGGAAGTTCTTTCAATTGGAGTAGTTGTACTGAAAAAATTGGCCATAACAAATGAACATATGTAAATTAATAATTATAAATAAAAATTCTGGAGACTTTGATGACTAAAAAAAATATAAAAGTTCTAGTAATTCTTCTAAAATTATCAGATTAACAGTACCAAATATATTTAGGATTGATGAATTAATTGCCACTTCTATAGGCATTATTTTATTAGAAAACTAGTTTCGAATGCTAAACATTCATCTTCAGTTCTAAAACATAAAAATTTTCAACACAACAGCATTATGTTACATGGATTACATGTTTTAGAACTGAAGATGAGTGTTTAGCATTCAAAAATAGTTTTCTAATAAAATAATTCCAATAGAAGTGGCAATTAATTCATCAATCCTAATTGGATTGATCCTTCTATACCATCATGAGTACCTCAAGTGAGTACCAAATTTTATGATATTTCAAATATAAAACCAGCCAAAAAAAGAGGTTCCATTTAGGCTCTGACAAGATATCAATTTTGCAAGGTAGCAAAGAATGGCAGAACATAATGAGAAAAAAGAGGGAAAAAGACTGATATTATATAAAATATGATAAGTATTTTCTACTCTAATAGTTTCCTTTTCTCTCTTTTGAATAAACATTAAAAAACCTTTAAAATTGAGGCAAGACAGTCTCCAACTGAAGACATTTCTCTACTAGAGATGTAAAATTTGGGCTAGAAATCTATTAGATATCTTTTGTGGAACAACTTCATTTACTAGTAACAGAAGTTGGATAATAATATTCACACAACAAACCAACATAACCCATAACGGCCTTTAAGTTTCATTATTGAAATTAAAAAAATATTTCTTTAAGAATAAATTAAAAGTTGTTATGAATATTGATAGAAATCCAGTTTTTAAAAGACTTTAACTGTAAATTGAGTAATATTTGTGAATAAGGAGTAATTAAAAAAAAATATCAGTCCCTTGAAAAGTACTTAAGCATTTACCATGACTGAAACTTTTGCCCTGAAATATTCAATTTCAATCCCAAAGAACAGCTGTTCCAATCTTCTTAAAGTTAAAATCATATTCAAAGCTGAATACTCAGATTAAATTACAAATTTAATATCTATCAGGAAAGCCTAAGTCAGCTTAACACAGCAACTAGTTGTCTATCTAAGCGTCTATTATTCTAGTAATTAAAAACAACCAATTAAAAATCCATAAGTTTTTAATCAACTAAGACTCTCTTCAATCATCAAACTGTAAAACAAATATGTTTGTTTAAAAATATTTTTAATTTTTAAAATTGTATAGATAATCATAAAGATAGTAAAAATCGGCGGTTTATGAATATGTAAATATCAGAGAATATAAACAAAAAATCCTAAATTATCAGATTGGGAGATATTATAATGTTAAAAGAGGTCTTTCAACTAAACTTTGGTATTTTGAAACATTTATTTCATTTTATTAACTTGATTAAAGTATGTCATAAAGATTTGTTGAATATTATAATGAAAAAAAAAATATTTTCTTTAACATTGATACATTGTAAAGTAGCGTACACCAATTTTATTATGTAAATATTGAAAAAAAATAACAACGATAAACCTGATCTCATTCACAAATTAAAGTAATTAATAATTTGTTAATCATAAAATTGTGACATTGATTGACTTATGACAAACTGTTGAAAGGAAGAAGCATTCCAGAAATGACATACATACATACATATGGGGCGCAACAATCCATTGTTGAATCAGGACCCTCTCCAAAAGTTTTCGCCATTCATCTCTACTCTCTGCAGTAGGAATCCAGTCTGATGTTCCAAGGATGTTCCTGGCATCTGCACGGACGCTATCCATCCATTTCACTTTGGGTCGACTCTTCTAGTTTGATAAATTGCCTTGATAGTTAGTTTTTTTGGAATCTCGTTCTCATTCATCTTGGCGATGTTCCCTGCTCATCTGAGCCTCCTCACACTGATCCACCAAGCTATATCTGTGTCCTTGAAGAGTGCATAAATTTCTTGGTTTTTTTCTTCTTCTCCAGACATCACCTTCCCGGAATGGACCATATATTCTCCTCAAGATCATTCTTTCAAAGATTAGCAGCCTATTTTCATCAACCTTAGTCCATGCCCATGCTTCAGATCCATATGTAAGGACCGGACGTACAAGGACTTTGTATAGCCACACTTTCGTCTTGTTGGTTAAAAACCTACTTTTAAATTGCTTAGTGAGGCCAAAATAGCACTTGTTTGCTGCTGTGATTCGATGTATAACGTCCTCAGTCACATTGTTTTCCTAATTAATCTTCGACCCCAAGTATATGAAATGTTGAACCTTCTCAAATTTGTATTTTCCAATCTCAATAAGCTATTCCTGGAAACGCTCTGGTCTAGCTATCATATATTTAGTTTTTCCTTCATTGATTACCAGACCAAACTTCTTAGCTGCCTTTTCTAACTGGAGAAATGCGTCCCTCAATGCTGATTGAGATCTAGCAACGATTTCGAGATCGTCAGAGTATCCTATTTTCTGTACACTTCTATTAAAAATTGTGCCCGATGTTTGTATTCCAGATTCCCTTACTGCTATTTCTTCAGCCAGATTAAAAAGCAAGCAGACTAGCACATGCTTGCCTTACTCCAGTACTGGAATCAAATTCTTCTGGCATGTCCGATTCAATCCACACCATGCATTTTGTCTTTTCCATTGACATTTTGGCAAAACAGATTAGTTTGGCAGGCATATTTAGGCATATTCTCGTATTGATCAACACTGTCATAGCCCAACTTGAAGTCAATAAACAGATGGTTTATCATGATTCCATACTCACGTGCCTTTTCAAGGATCAATCTAATACAGAAGATCTGGTCAGTGGTAGATCGTTCTTTCCTGAAGCCAGCCTGGTATTTCCTGAGTACTCCTTCTGCATGGGTGACAAGTCTGCAAAAGATGATAGACAGAAACTTGTAACCACAGGGCAGTAGCATGATACCCCTGTAATTATTACAATCAGCCTGATCTCCTTTGTTGTGGATGGGGACTATTACTCCTCATTTCCATGCTTTCGGTAGGTCCTCTTACTCCCATATTGAAAGTATTATTTCATGGAGAGCTTTTTTTAGACCTTTGCCACTGTACTTAAGAAGTTCTGCCTATATTCGACCAAATCCTGGGGCTTTATGATTTTTTAATTTCATTAATGCCTCATCCACCTCATCATCGTCAGGTGGCTTTTCATCCATTCCATCATCTCTCCCACGCTCATTCTCATCTTCAAAATTTTTTCCATTATTGGTTCCTTTGTTCAGGAGTTCCCCAGTGTTGCTTCCATTGGTGTAGGAAAGCATTCTTTTCAATTAAGAGCATACCATCTTCTCCCTTACATGATTACGTTCTCGGTTTAAAGGCTGCTCTTCCTTCATTTACTCGCTGGAAGAACAAGAATGTATCATTAGATGCTCTATATTCTCCATCTTTTTGGTCTCCCAGCTCTTTTTTCTTTGATGGATCCTCCTCTCAGTTCTTCAGCACTCCTTGTATGTTTCGCAAGACTGTCTTGTGTGTCTCTTAATCATATTTCTATAAGATTCATTCTTCATAGATGCTACTTGGCAGCATTCTTCATCAAACCAGTCCTTATTAGATTATTTTGTTACAAGGCCCAGTATTTTTTGTGCAGTGTTGTTTATAACCTGCGAGCATGAAGAAATGACAGAAAGTCTAAATTAGTATGAAAAAATAAAATTAAAAATAAATGCAGACTACACAAACAGTCTATTGTATATAAATGCAAAAAGGTTTATATTTGAATGAAAATAGGTATAACAAAATAGTAAACGTATATTTTTAAAGTTATATGTTTATAGCAATAGACATAAAGTTAACATAAGGTAAAGTTATATGTAAGCTATATACTCTATTTGTTCACAATGCATATAACAATTTGTTAAGTAGTTGCTAATGGTTTTATTATGTTATACAAGCTGATGTGTATACATATTTTATTGCTTGTTTATTTTATCTTGTGATATTATTTTAATCAAACATAATCTCTTTGATTTCTCTTTTCTTTCTTTTATTCATCTTGTTTTCATAGTTATTTTTATAATAAAATAAAATACAAAAGCATTTATCAGTCATATAAAATATATGACGTGTAGAGAGGGATTCTGCTAAGATTTATTAATCTTTTGAATGGATACAAGCTCTGAAATATAAAATATAATTTAATTAAATTGTAATTTTTTCTTTTAATATTTTAACAATTGTGCGCCATGTTTAAAGCATTAGGCTTGTTATTTCATATGGTGTAGGCTAATACAATAAATCAAAATATAAAAATATGTATAAGCCTCAGAGTTAGTCACAATGGCAGATAAAGACTCGCCATTTTAAACCATACAGTCCAAGTAACAAGCTCTTTAAAATATTCTGCCTCAATATTTTCTGCTGTGGAAGTTTGGAATCTCATTTGTTTCAATTCTATACATGCTACAAACCAGTCTGCCCCTCATCACCAACAGTTTAGGTCAGTGATGGGCAAACTACGGCCCGCGACATGGTCACACATAATTATATTTATACACACATAAAATTTATTTTCTGCAAAGCTAGAATAGAATTATTGTTTTCTACTCGTTGCATTCCGGATCTTCTACCGTTGTACCATATAAGTTGAGTGCAATGAGATAAAGTCAAAAATAAAGTTTATTAGTTGTAAAACTTTGTTTTGTCCAATTTTTTCGGCCCACATAGATGTTTTTCTATTTCATCCGGCCCTCCCCTTAAAAAGTTTGCCCATCTCTGGTTTAGGTTCAATGTCTGCCGTTTAAATTTTATTATCATTTAATATATAAAAATACTTTTATACAGTATATAAAGGTTGAAGATAATTTTTCAATATGCACCTATGTCAAAATTGTTTTCTCTTTTCCTTTGGAAAGAATAAAAATTTGTTCAATGAATAAGCCAAAATTTATTTTATAAAAACTTTTTAAAAAAATTAATCATTAAGTTGGTAAAAATATAATATGTAATAATAAAAATAACATATAATAAAAAGGTATTCCATAATTTTGACAATTCAGAATTGTGCAATTTATTTATTTTTTAGATAAATAAGAACAAAAAAATAACATTAATCACTAAACCAGGTTGAATAAAAACAATTATATTAGTATTGGGTTTTATTTAAGAATGATACAAATTTGTACATTCAATATCAGTATCTTTTCTCACAAACAGAGATTTTTAAACAAATATCAGGTTTACATCAACTGGTGCAAAAAATAAATTCATTTTATGGCATGCCACTCATTATATACACAGTGACAAAAACAACATAATACATTTTCCAATTTTGTATACATGTGATTTATATCTGTGTAAATCTTTACATAACACGCTCTTATAATCAAATAGAATTTTGAATAAATTTAAAATTTTTGAAATAGAAAAAAAAATCAAATAAATAAAAAACTAGCAGCTGAGGTGTTTATGTAATAAGTAAGTAAGGCAACATTTTCAATAGACTACAACACTACAAATAGCTAATATATAAAAGTCTATATTTATATATATATTTATATATTTATATCATATTGTACATTATTTCCAATAAAATAAAAATATTTTTTTAATCTGGATTTTTTTTTTTTTTTTTTTTTTTTTAACCAAAGAGGTTTAAAGGCTTAAACATCCTTATCTAAGTTTTTAAAACTATTATAGATAAAATTAAGTTCTGAGTTCTAGATTATATGTTTTCAATTTAGATTATACATACCCCAATTTTCAAAAGTTAAATCAGTTCTTAACATGTTTAATTTAGCAGGAAGTGCTTAAGCTAGATTAAAAATTTAATACAATTCCGTCTTTGGTTGGCTTCAATATGCGCTCAAAAAATCGAGTTATCTATACATACCTATCCTTACCTATTTACCTTATGCAAGCGATTTTTAATATATAGATAGATATCACATATTATTAAAATTAAGGTATTAATGAACTCGTTACATACTCGCCTAGGATACAATTTTATTTTGATATGAATTTAAACTAAATTAGGGAAGTTTACACATCCAAGGTGAGAGATTCATCTCGGAAATGACCCTCAAATTACATTTAAAGCGCTGATATGGCTGTGACAATCCCTGCCTCTTTACTTCATTATACACAATTTCCATTATATTACTTTCTACAACAAAGCTTTAAAATAGATTTAAACAAAAATTGAAAATATTAAAAAATAAACAGCATCAATAGAAAAATAATTCTTTTTCAAATCGAAACCACGAGAAATTTGTTTAAAAAATCACATTTTTCAAGGGAACATTGTCACTGACTAACCATACCAAGTTAAAAAAATTATAAGCTGTACATCTTGATTTTAATATAAATATTTAATATGAAATCTTTACGATCACAACTGATTTCGGCAATACACCTACCACCAAACCAGATAATATCTCTTCCACTTAATAAATTACAAACAGCCTATAAAACAAACTATAAAATTATCATTTTGGTTGCAGCTAAATTATCAAATATAAAAAATCAATGGAACGGATTTTAGAGTTTTACATAAAAACACAAAAATAAAATCCGACTATCTTTCTTAAATGATATGTAAGACGTTCACGATACTCAAACAGTATTACACTTAGGTGACGAACATATAACTTAATGAGCCTGGTATATTAATTCTATTAGAAAAATTGTATATAAGGCATATACACTACTAGAGATGTTAAGTCCGCGCTCTAGTCAATTGGCAGTGGTAACAATTAGTGTTAGTTTCAAATCGAAAGCAAATTACGTGCCAACCATGTTCACATGAGTCCTCTATCTCACTATATGTAAAACTCACAAAGCTGCAACCTACTGTAATTAACATTTTATTTCTTATTAACATATTGTATAAATATATCATAATTTCAAATCTACCATCATACAACCTGTTTCCTTATATTTTGTACAATATTATTTATTAAATATTAAAGCTTCGTTAAAGTCAATTTTCTTTTAAAAAGTTTAAAATGACACTTGTTTTTTTGAGGTCGAAAACACCTCGATATTACTCAACTCCAGATGACCTGAAGTATATTTCCTAATTACCATGTGTACACCCTGCCCTCAATCCGCTTTTTCATAAACAAAAAATAATTATGATAATAAAAAAAAGTTAGTTATGTATATTTGAATTAGTTACAGGTTGTTCCTATCCAATACCAACCATCTTAATATCATGCCACAAGTCGAATCAAAACATGGTCATTAAATGACAGCTTTAAATTAAAACTAACAATAATTGCAGCATTAATAAATTCATAAACAGCAGCTATTCCAAAGATGTGAAAATAGATTACAAGCCATCGAAGCCAAATAATTTTTTTAAAAATGTTTACATACATTAATATCCAATAATTTTACATAAAATTTTCATCTCAGTTACCTTCACATTACTTCTACAACACAGATATTTTTTTACAGTAACAAGAAATAATTGGTGTTTCAAATATTTTTAATAAACTAGGTTTTATAGAAGATATTTAGCAAATGTCTTTGTTCCTCTCTGGTGAGGCATGCCACGAGCTACTTCAGGGATTCTATATTCAAACCTGGTACAGTTTGTACATTAGACCAAATAAGAGTTTTTAATTACAATAATACTTTCAAGGAGGTATAAAACACATAATAGGTGATAGATTTTTTTTTTTTTTTTTTTTTTTTTTTTTTGTTTTGTTTTGAAATACACATACAACAGACATTTTGGTTGTTTTCTCATTACCATTTAATGTGCACAGTCGATATAGTTCCTAATAGGGATACTTTCTCACTAAATCGATTTTTCTTCAAACTGTAAAACTTCAGATTTTACTAATGACATTTACCACTAAAACATATACAACAAGAAAGTGGTCCACACGTGTTAAAATGGACGGGATGATGGTTCTTCGCAAATGCAACAGCAAATATCTTAAAATTCTCATCAACTATAAATTGTAATTCATTTCCTTGACAATTCAGATTGAAATGGAGAAAATTAATGTTAAATTTTGTTGGATGATTTATATAAAATATACAAATAAAATAGTTGATCAGAATAAAATAACATTATTCAGTTGTATATAGAAACACATATAATACATGTAAATTACTTTAACACATATGGTTATGAGGTTATAAGAAGATGAACCAATAGCTTGTTTTCAGGAACAAATACATATATCAATAACCTTTGATTTAAGCAAGGTATAGTCAAGGTGTACACTGGTGGTTATCTATAGTGGTCTGCACCGCACATTTCGAATATAAACTAAAGGTGAACAGAATTTATATAGCCCATTCCTCATCGATGATCCCTTTCATAAATAAAATAAACAATGGCCAGTTATTTCAAAAACATACTCCATTGAAGAATTCAAATATAGAGACTATATAAATTCTATTAGGAAAAGGTTCAGTTCTAATTTACAACTATAGGAAGGCTTCGAAATTTCCAGTTTAATTGTATATGCCATAAGCCAATCATGGAAAAAGGCATATCATGATGTCCTCAGGCATTTCACAAAATAGATGTTTAGTAATCATGAAGTAATGATGTGATGACAAAGAATTACAATAAATGCTATGGCAGGTATCATGACATTAATTTCAGAAAATGCCTATATATATCACAATATGCCAGGTGATATGACTGGCCTCTGATACATATTTCAAAAATGCAAGCAGACTTCTGCTCCTATTTTTTACTTATACAATTACATGTAAGAATCATAAAGTTGGTTCTAATTGAACTAACTTTTAAAACTAACTATGCATGTTTGCTATTAGCAGAAAGCAAATAACATCTATAGATAGAAATACAATTGTATAAAATCTCACATAGCTAATGTTTTTGCTACAGTATGAAAAAGTTATTTTCGGTTTGTTTTTGTTTTTTTTTCTTTTTTACATATCTTGATGTTTCGTTTTTAACCTTAAATTTATTTGACGCCTAAATCCTAGCGCATTTTAACGATTTTTTAAAACTTTATAAGAAAATCTACAGTATTGTCTTCTCATTATAATGCATAGAGTTTTGGGAACAATATGATCCCAATTGAGCTCCAATAAGAGCAAGCTTCCTTTTGTTACTTTAATCTGGATGTTTTAATAAAAAAATTTTCATAAGATAATCATCATAAGCTTAATTACATGAGAAGTACAGTTTTGATAAATTTTCCAAAATTCGTTTAATGGGCTTGCCCTTAGTAAAAATGTCCAGTCAACTGAATGAAATAAACTGCTCATAACATGGAATGTCGAACTACCTTATTGCAATATTCTTGGTATTAGTTTCATATAATAATAAAAAAAAATAAATAAAATCTGAAAATAGAAGTATAATGAAACAATAAATTAAATTAATAAAATATTTGCTGTCTGATTCTCATAGGAAAGTGAATATGATCTTAATAAACATATAGGATATACATAATATAAAAATTAAGTAACATTTCAAGTTGTTTGACTTGCATCATTATCAAAAAGGTGATAATTTAATATTTGCAACTATAATTTACATATATTATTAATATATATATATTATTCCCAAACTTGTTTCTTTTTATTTTAATTTTTTTCTTACATCAAATTTAACCATCAGAAATAAATTGAATTAAGATTTGAAGGCAAGAAGGCCGTGAGTTGTAAAAGAAAAAAAAAAAAAAAAAAAAAAAAAATCGTATTATTATGTATTATGTGGGATGAAGAGTCCAACAAAAATGAAATCAGTTTCATCTATTTGTTAAAATACCAAATTGTTGAATATGGCTAGAAGAGTTGTTGAACAAATCAATTCATAGAGGGCATATGGCTGTTGGACAGTACATGTGTTTAATTCTAGACCCTTGACTTATGGTTGAAACAATCTGGTCAGCATCCAGATCCAACCACTCTTGTTCATCTACCATGGTACGTGTTGTGGCATATATTAGGTTAATTTTTTGTTAATAAAAATATAGTGAGAAAAAACAGAGTCGTCCTTAAGTAAAACTCAATACTATCATGATAAATCATTTCTCCAGACTTTTAAGGGAAGATTATCCTCTGAAATCATTACGTAATCAGAAAAAAAGTAATGTTTTACATGAACATAAGATTAGGAAGTAGTGGAAAACAAAACTGAAATAATTATACTTGAAATCTATTTGCAGTACAGTCAACAACTTCTGATTTATGATACAATTACCAGCAGTATCAAGACAAACAACTTCCTTCTAACATTATTTGATCTGTAGAAAGATAATCTTATCAATGATCCAGTTTAGAACAGCCCAAAAGCTATATTGTGCTGCTAAAATAATACTTTAAGTCAGATGGAACCAGAGAAAAAATATCAAATAAAACAACATAAATATATTAAAGCATCCTCCATCCCTAACCACAATTCAGACTTATTTTATAAATAATATAATGAGTAAAACAAGAAATCTGTCCTTAACAAGATCTAGGATTTCATAAAATTTAAGTTCCCAGATGATTAAAAAACTTAGGGTAATTTTGGTACATCACCACAACAATAATGCATAATATATAAAACAAATTTGTAAAATATATAAATCATAATTGTACCAAAACATCCAATTATAATAAAAGAAAAGAACAATTTTGTTTTCTGATGAATATCATATATATTATGCAAGTAAATCAAAATAAATCAACTGACATAAATATTAATATGGCAAACAAGCAGTTTGTTCAACATAATACTGTATACTATGATTATGATGTAGCATAAAATCCTTGAAGTCCTGTTATGGCAACACTGAAATTCATTATAAACTAGGCTAAATAAATGCTAAGAGATATTACATTTATCTTATGAGCAGTTTATTTGGTCCAGATGTATTATATATTTTCTTTTTTTTTTTTTTTAAATATAACAGAAAAGGATGGTAAAAGTGTGTTAAGGAAAACCTGTAGAAAAGGAAATATAAAAAATCAAAATAAAATGAACATAAATAAAAATACAAAATATTTATTTTATCAAAAGATTAAAACAACAAAAAATAAAAATATAAAACTAAAACAAAAGTGACGTTTCCAACAAAGAATGTAAGCGATAAAATATTCGATTAAAAATAGTGCAAGGGTGCCTGAAAACTGTTTAACAACAAACAGATCTGACTCGATGATGAAGCCGACAACAAAGAGTACAGCTAGCTCTGAGAGGAACAGGGAGACAGCGAGAGCAAGGAGCTTTTCAGTGGATATAGGTTGCCGTGAGGTGGGTCACCTGGGTCGGGAACCTCGGGGGATCGGGCTCGCCCGCCCCCGAGCTGTAGATCATTCCAGCTCATTACTGTCTATGAAGTGCGATCGCACCTCCAAGTGCAGGGCCAAGTCGAGGACTAGATGGGTCAGCGCTGGATGTTCGAGAAGCTCGCTTTCAGGCAGGGCTGGATGACATCTTGGCCTCAAATGGCGACTCTGTAACAGAGAACATAATTTATAGTTATTTTGAGAGAACTAAGAAGTAAATTTTAATAAAAAATAATTAAATTTCTAACAAATAATCTGTTGCTTTTTATTCTTTAAATTAGCATTTGCCACACACCAAAACATTTGATTTCTTGTTTAATAAAACAAAATGTGAATCAATGAAAGTAAAATGTAAACGTGAATGAATAAAACATTGATGTCAGGTTTAAAACTGATAAATGTATTCAGAGGGGAGGGGTAGGGGGGGGGGAGTGGCTGGAACTCCAACAACGGAGAGCTATCTAAGCAAGCATTACAACTTATTATGATAATGATCGATTGATCATGCATTATAACATTTATTACAACTAATATTTTGGTGTGTAGGGAATACAAAATGATATTCATTTGCTGGTCAAGTACCACACCTCATATTTTAGAAATGTTTTCTGAGGTTGCAAAATTAAGAAGCATTCCACTTTCTTGAATTTAAAATTCCTAATATCTCAAATTGTGATACAAATCATTCAATTTTAAAAAACAAAACAATAACATTAATCCAAATAATATAGAGATAAAAAATCCACTGATGTGCATAAAACAAAATTTAAACAGAACCTCTCAAAAAAATAAATAAATAAAAAAAATGGGAAAATCCAGAAATAATTTGACAAGCCTAGGTTTAAACTAAAAAACTAAAATAGTCATAAACACTTGGATTCACATTTAAAGAAAACACCACTTCAAGCATAATTTGTGCAAAAGTGCTCTTTGTTATCAATATATACAAAAATTTCGCTTGAGATATTAAGAGGAACTAACTAAAATATCTTACTTGGTAGGATATAGAAAAAAAGGAAAGAACAATGCATGATTGATATTTCAATTAAACAAATTATTAATTTTTTAGGGTAGAATGAAAAATTTAACAAGGATGTGGTTAAAAAACAAATAAATTGCATTATAAATAATAATGATACATTGGGTTGTCTGGAATTCAATGGTTTATGATTTTAAAATTAAACTATAAAACAGATTATTTGAAAACACTTTTACTAATCTAAATATGCTCAATTCCCCTCAGTATTGGCCAAGATATCTTGTTTGCTCCCCTCAATAGAATTTTGAATCATTATTATTAACCAGATCTGAAATTTTGTTATCAATATTTTTTTTTATCATTTAAAAAATGGCAGTTGGGAGGCTAGAGGTATGGAGAGATAGATTGTTGAGGCAGAGATTCACAAGCGAGTTCCAAAAATTTCAAACAATTTTTTTTTTTTTTTTGGCCGTTTTATGCTTCAGCTCTTTCAATTGGCTTGAGATGGTCAGCGTCATTTGGCATTTTAACTATTATTTTTTCTAAACATAATATTATAATTAATAAGTAGTATTCAAGATTTCAAACAGTTCCGAGATTTTTCATTCTAAAAAGAGCGCAGAATATCATCATCCAGGATAGAAGTTCCTGCTACAATCCTCCTTGTCTTAAAGGCTGAAGTCTCCCTCTTGAAATTTTTTAAACCAATCTTGAATGGTGCACACACCTCAAACCTCAATTCACACTTTATTAATGTTTCTAACTCTATGGGTCCTATTCCGACAGAGTTTATACTCACAAAAAGAAAATCATGAGTAAACATGCAAGAAGAATTATTCTCAAGATGAGAAATGCAAAAGAGGTAGAAAAAAAATTTGATCGGAAGAAGAATAATTATTATTGATATCTAAACAAAAAAATAATTTAATAAATAAACATGTTATTACAAAGAGGGAAAATTTAAAGAAAGCCAGAAAGCTTGCATTATTTTCTTAACTATCCAATAAAAACAATTAATTTTTCACCTACTTAACTAATGACTATAACTAAAATTATTTGCATTATACTTTAAAGTAAAATGTAAATATAGAAGAAGAAGAAGAAAATGAACTTTATTCTGGGACTACTTGCCCCCTAAGAATAACATATGATTACAGTACATAGGAAAATCGTCTGGCTTTGATAATTAATTATAATAAATAATAACAATAGATAATAATAAAAATTGATAAATAATTAAATCATATGTTACAAGATAACTGTGACATCATGTAAAATGATACATCTTATGTATACTATTATAATGTATATTATATAAATATTCACGTTTTACATTAGCTCGGAAGATTGAAAATGAAGGAGGTAAAGGAATAAATGATGTTTAAAGGAAGTAAGAGTGGATCTTTTTCGAATTGTGATGGGCAATGAATTCCATAACGAGGAAGCATGGATAATAAAGGATTTCTCGAAGGATGCAGTTCGATGCGCCGGAGTGTATAGGTTGAAGGGTTGGGTTCTAGTAATTAAGAGGTGAATAGAGGAGCGCAGAGTAAGGAGGTCATGGATATAGGTGGGTTTTTTGGTTTTCAAGGTTTGAAATATGAGAGCACCCAGGAAGTATTGACGTCGAAAACCGGAGTACACCACCCGATTTCAGAATACCTGTGAGATATGTGAGAGCGTCTGGAGATCCCGAAAATAAATCTAATAAAACAGTTCATTACTCTTTTACATCTCATCTCAAGCTCATCAGACAGTCCTCCATATACTACGCATCCATAGTCAAAGTTAGGAAAAATGAGTGATGATACTAAAAGTTTTCGAGTACTTAATGGTAATGAATCACGGTAATGTGAAAGTTGCTTAAGAATAAAAATAGATCTATTCTTTAAATAGAATATACTAAATAATATGTTTATGATTCAGAGCACGATTACAATTCGATACTTAGATATACATCTGAATTGTAGGTTTGAAAATGAACTACAACAAGCTAAATGAGGACTGAAATAAACAGCTAGACTCAAATATAAAACTAAAAGAACTATAGATAAGCAAATGAATTACGATAAACTGAACTGTAGGTCACTAAACCAAACTAGAGGTCCCTTCTAAAGGTTCTCTTTCTTGAAATTGTTCAAATTAACTAGTTTGTTCAGGAACAGGTTTACTGTACTTATAGAACACAGTACCTATTAAGTAGAGATTTACTGAGCAAAGTTTGAAAACCTGGGATAATTAAAGACATTACTTCTTCAATAAAAACTTATCACTTATTACTGCCTGTTGTTTTTTTAATCTTATTTTATGTTTTTATTAATTTTTATATCATCATACGCATTCTTTAAAACTTTTGATTCTACAGAGAAATCTCTTAAAATTCCAAATTATTAATATATTTCAGTTGCTTCAACCACAATAATCATGACTTAAGTTATAATGTATTTATTGAATTTAAACTTTAAAAAAAACTGTTCTAGCATTTCTAAGATGTATCAATAAAAAAATTATTGTACAGCTTTGACTGGTAAGTATCAAATATTGGTAACGGTTCGGATCGGCGACACCACCAAACTAGGTTGACCCGCGCTACACTGACCAGTTCGATCCTTACGCTTCACTTGATGTTTACATTTTTCGATAGTTCATTCCTATAACCTCACATGTAAACAATCACTTCTACAGTTTCAACTTGGATTATGTTTTTTAGTTTGTTATATTGATATTTAGACTTATTAAATGTAAATAAGTGAAACAGAAGGATTTAGTGTTTTATGAATTCATGTTTTCTTATTTCATCTAAGCTTATGTGTAAAAGTGTTATAAAACTTAAGAAGATTAATTTGTACATGGATTTGGTGTTTTACATATTTATATATGTTCTATCAATTTAAGTGATAAAATTTACAACTTGTAAAAGTGTTATGAAACTTAACAAGATTTATTTGTACATGGATTTGGTGTTTGATATATTTGTCATCCATATTACTTTTTGTGCTAAAGTGAGACAGATTGTATAATTAATTCAATAAAACATATCAGTTAATAAATAAATGTGAGAAAGTATATCACAGGTTTTTTATGTTTTCTTATTTCCACTTTCCATGAGAAAATATAGCAGAAATTAACATCATCACTTTCAACTAGGATTCTGCCTTATATCATATCATGGCTTATAACATGGAGAATTGACAATGTGAAAATAATCACAGATTAAGAGGTAAATGACACATTACTATATAATTGTAGAACTACTGGTATAATGTTATAGATTAATGTGTTTTTAAAAAAAATTAGAAGTCTGATGATGAAACATTATCTCCGAAACATGTAGCTACAAATGTCAAATAAATAGAAGTTATGCCAAATAAATACTTAAGGATTCTGTCTTTTTTATATTTATAATTTGTTATTTTCACTTCTCTGACAGAAAGTTCATCAGGAATTAACTTTACTGGTGGTTCAGTAGTATATTAATTGTTGATTAAATTAATATTAATTCAAAATTGATTTAGTGTCTTATATTTTGATATTTCCTTATTTCCACTTTAATATTTCCTTCTTTCTCATTTTAATATTAGAAGGTAAACAGAAGTTAATATTACTTTGAACAAGGATTTAGAGTTTCACAATAAATGTAGGAGAATAACCTTTCCCTTCTAAAAGCAGCGACTAGAACATCGAAATAAATCGGTACAAGGTTAGAATCGATAAAAGGTATTCTGAGCGGGATTAGGGGTTGGTGTCGCCGATCCGAACCATTACCCAAATATTAATTAATAGAATGAGTAAACATTCCTCCAGGTAATAAATTTTGCTTTGAATGGTATCCTCAATTAGAAATAGGAAAAGTTCAGACAAAATAATTCATTCAAAATCTAGGGGAAGTAAAATAAATAAGGATTTACATTAATAGTAAAAATTGCAATAGAGACAAATAAAGCTTACATTACCTAGACCGTTTCTTTTTTTTGTTGGTTTTTAAAACAGGAACAGTAGTTTTCTTAGCTGGAGGATCCCTTTGCATAATCTTAGTAACAGCATAACTAAACATTGCATTGTTTATAGACTTTAATTTATCAATTTCGAATTTAAGAGATTCCATTTCACTTCCTGATGAGACAACTGTACTATTGCAAGCAGTGATAGGTGACATTAAATCTTCAGACACCATGATTTCAAGAGAAGGCTCTTCATTTTCATCAACATTAATAGGATTGATAAAATCATGGATGAATACATTAGGCTTGAATTCATGACCAAAAGCACTTTTAGGAAGAATTATATGAACAATATTAGTGACAGGTCCTTTTTGCAATATAGTTCTTAAGCACTGTCGGCTTTTGATATGCCAAATTTTAATAGTTTCATCATTAGAACCTGATATAACATGGCAACAATCTACTGTACATGACAAACAAGTAACAGACTTTTCATGTCCTTTAAATACTGGTAACCTCTCATCATGTTGCAGATGATGTTCTAAACTTCTAGGAGGAGATGTCAATGAAAATTCATGAATACCCCCATCAGTATTACCAATATACAATTCTGTTTCTAAAGGTAACAGTGAAACACATGACAGCTGAACATCAAACACTAATGACAACAAAACTTTTCCACTAATTAAATCATATATTTTACAAGTCCTATCAAGAGAAACAGATATTACACGTGAACGTGTATTTCCACTAGAAAATAATAAGTCTGAAACAGGTAAAGTATGTTCAGAGAAGGAATAAAGGGGTTCAGGGTTCTTTTCTTTAAAACAAAATACACTAATATTCCACACAGTGACCAAGCCATCCTCACCACCACAACTCAGTAATGAACCATCTTCACAGAATTTGATGACACTGATAGGCTGAAAATGTTTGGAACCAATACCCAATTGCTTTCCACTTACTGTTTGATACAAAAATATTTTCTCATCAACTGCTAAAGCAATGTGAGAGCTATCTTCATTAAAAGCAATGGTGTTTACTTTTCCTGGAGCAACCAGTCTTTTATTGTCACAGTGTTGTTTATTATAAGGCCAAGCATGTAAAATCGGCTTTCCTTTTTCACATGTTAATAAATAGCCACCACTGGAAGTAACACCATGCCGACTGCAAGAACCACCACCCCGAAACCGGCATAGTAGAGTACCATTGAAAGCATCCCAAGCACAGATTGTAGCGATTTCGTCCTTTAAACAAGTAGTGAAAACAGTTTGAACCATATCCATCTTTAATGTTATGTAGGTTTCCTGGATATACTAAATCCAATATGATTAACAACCCTACACCATCGTGTAAAAGACAACTAACCACATGTGTTACTTCAAAATTGTAACCTCCCCTCACTACAAGTCGATCAATACTTTCATCGCAGGTTACTGTGTCATTTTTCATAAACTATGTACTTCTAATTAATTATTGTGAAAAACAAACAAATTATAATCGGCAAATTAAATAAACAGAATTATTTAAATGAATCTAAAACGTATGATGTACATAAAAATTAATTAATTTCTTTTTAATGTCGACTTAAGATAACTGGTTAGTTATTTAAAAATGTATACATAATTTTTAATTATGATTAAAAAGTTGTCACTTAATAAAAGAAATATTCAATTATTTAAGTTTAAAAATTGACGTTCACAGATCATTGCGAATTTTCCATCTGCGATCGGCTACGTTCGTAAGAACACGTATCGGAATCGGGCCACAGCTTAGTTTTTAATTTAACCAACTTTGACCGACAAAAAACTACAGTTCGTTGCGCTCGAGCTGGCATTAATTTTAGCTAGTCTTACAGAACAATTTGTTTTTTTGTTTTGCTACAACTTTTTGCCCTCCTTCATTCTGTTTAAGAATTTTGTAATCTTGTTGGGTGCAGGTAAAGCTTGTGTACCTTAATCCATAAAAACGATGTTTTTACTTTATAAACCTGTAAAATAATTGTCTATTTATAGAACTAGTGGCATGATCTTAAACTATGTTTTCTGATTTCATTAGGATTGTCAAATGATTAAGTGTTCACTCTTTAAAAAAAGAAAAATTTACAAATGTATTTCTCCCTAGCTAAGAAAAACAATAGATCATGGGTATGTTTATCTATAATTTATATGTGTTACATCTATAATAAGTGTTTATAATGGGTTGGTGTTACAGTATTTCAGAAATCTTATTTAACAGCAGATGATATTAGGAGCTCTCTAACTTAGAGAATAGAATAGACTAAGGATCACACCAGCAGAATGCCCTTTGTAAGTTTGGTGGCATGAATGGTTCCTCTGCTGGACTTATGAACCCACCAGTCTTGTTATAAAATCCAAGTCAACTATTGATTATATTTCAAAATCTTTCTAAACTTTTTCCTTATTTTGATCAATTTACACTTCAGAATTAAAAGTATCAAATTACTTAAATTAATAATTAAATTGAATTAACAATTAATGGTTATTTGGAGTAAACAAAGTTGAAACAAAATAGGAGTTTCAAAGATGGCTTTTTTCAATCAAAACAATATAGTTCCTGAACGGTATGTCCTGGCAGAAAATGGTATATAACCAAAAATATTGTCCAATTATTTTTTTTAAAGTTTTGACAAATTTTCAATCTGAGCAACACCAACAGAGCTAAAGCGTGTCAAAATGTTGCATTTTTTAGGGTTAAACAACATTACAAAAAAACCTATAGGCTCCCAGCCAAAAGACATATCCATGTCTAAAAAACCCCTAAAAAAGACATTTTACCTTCATTTTCAAAATTTATTTGTTCCTTGAAACTATCTATAGAAGAATTTTGAATTATTAGTTCAGAATAATTTCTCGTTTCTCAAAATCTTTTTGGTTAGTGAAAACATTATTCAAATTATTACTATTTTTTTTTTTTTTCTGACCGTCCAAAATATTGAGTGAATAGACAAAACACCTTTTACGTTTAAAAAACAGGATTTTACTTCTTTTTTTTTCAAGGTGTTTGGATTATTCCATTTTAATCTTCTTAAATTGCAAACATCTACCATGTTGAGCTGTATATATTTCAATCTCAGGGAAAGGATTTACAGTTAAAGCAATTGTCAAATTGTTTAATCTCTAATCTATGAAAATTTAAATAAGTGATTCTTCAAAGATAACCTGCTTAATACAAAAATAAAAACTTAAATAACTTAAAAATGGACTATATCAAATTCCAAATAATGAGGTTAGTAATCTTTCCCTTGTATCAAAAGTTGGTTTTCTAAATTGGACTGACAAAATAATATTTAAGTGAAATGAATTTCCAATAAGATATAACGTACATAAAATTAAACTGATTCTTAAGTTTATTTATGTTGCTAAGCATTCTCCATAAAGGATATCCTAAAAAATACAGTGGGTCAAAAAATTATTGGCACACCCACATTTTTAACCAACTTCAAAAAAAAGATGTTATCAATTTTGACATGTATGAATGTAATATTGTTGGAATTGGATAATATTTGAGTATGATGATCCATTTAGATTTCCAAGCAAGTGTGCTTAATTTCGTAAGGGTATGTTTTTCCACGAATTTCTTGAAAACTAAAAGTCATATCGAGATGATCCTTTTTGATTTAAGTTAGGTACACTTCAACTTAGAGAACAGTTTAAGTTTCATTAAAATCGGTCCAGTAGTTTCAGAGACATGGGTAAATTAAAAAAAAGTATATTTTGTAAAGTAAAAAAAGTAAATAACATCTTTGTAATACTATATGAAATACGGGGCACGGATTATCATCAGTCTTTAATCTCATTCAGAAATTTATCTTTGCCGTGTACCCGATGACGTCGCTGCTGTGCGTTTTGACGCATTATAGAAAGACCGTGTGGTCTCTCTTCTTCATTTTCTAACAATCTTTGGGCACGAGCGTTTTCACTCAGGGCTAATAATAAGTCGTATTTTCTTTCATCTTTAGACTCTTGACACCGAATATTCCGTATGTGTTCAATTTGAGATCGATGTTTTTGTACGTTTTAATCTAGTTTTGACGTACGGACAGCTTTGATATGATCTCTCATATGTTGCAAACGCATAGACCTTTGTTCTTCGGCTTCCAGAGCACGTATATTTCGCTCGTATTCGGCGGCTTTCTAAATGCGCACGCCTCGTTCGTCTTCAGATTCAAGGGAACCTGCGATTTGCGCGTGCTCTCTCATTTTCTGAAGAAGCAAGTTCGTCTTCAGATTCCAGAGCACAAGTATTTTGCTCATATTCGGCGGCTTTCTGGAGACGCAAAGCTCGTTCGTCTTCAGATTCAAGGGAACCTGCGATTTGCGCGTGCTCTCTCATTTTCTGAAAACCTACGGCTCGTTCGTCTTTAGATTCAAGGGAACGTGTATTTTCCTCATATTCAGCGGCTTTCTGAAGACGCAGAACTCGTTTGTCTTCAGGTTCGAGAAAAACTGCGATTTACGCTTTGTTTTTCATCTTCTCACGTTCGTCTTCAAATTCGAGAGCACATATTTTACGGGTATATTCTGAAATACGACTGAGTCGCTGATACCTCTGTGGTTGAGTTTCCGCATAACGAGTTTTGCGTTGTCTCTCTCTTTGTCCTTCGATGCTACCCTCTGTCTCATGATTCTTCCTTCTTTATAGGAGAATCTCTTGATAAGGGTCTCCTCATTGTTATGAAGTAATTTTTGACTTTTAAATTATTATTAATCAAACGTAATCACTTAGATATTACCTATCTACCTATAATAATAAGTAATTATTACATATTTACTTCTATCTTAGCTTAGTATTTTTTTACTTTTCCAAATAATATTATGTCATTATCTTAATATAACGTATCCAGATATACTATTCTGTCAGTGTACTATTGGCAAAGTGTGCATCAACAACAAACCCTGTCAACAAAATAATAATTAGTTTTTTGGAAATTTTTAAATAATTTTATACCATAATTTGAGTATATTTCAATACCGTTAGAACCCCATTTTTCAAATGCTTCCAATGCATGTCCTGGAGTACATGTTTTGGAATTGGCTATAGTACATGACAGAAAAACACCAGATCAGTCTCGAGCCTAACATTAATACATAAAGGGCACCTAACAGTCCTTATAAGGAAGGATGAATCATATCTTCACACGAGTCTAATTTTAAACCGGGTTGCATCGGAAATTTAGAAACCTTACAATCTTGCATGTTAAATCTATTAAGAATTTTGTTAATGAGACCTTGGTCTGAGTTATTGCTATACCTTATCAATTGAGTTTTGTCAATTTCCAGACCTAAAACTTAAAAAGAATCCTTTCAGAGATCAACTTCATTTAAAATTAGTAGTTTAATTTATTTGTTAAGTCAATTTGTGACTCTTTACTTCTACCTTAAAAATTAAAATATCATCTACATACAAAATCAAATAAATGTTCCCTTTTATATACAGACATGGATCTAATTAGATCTCAGAAAACCAATTGACATTAAACTAATTACTAAAGGTCATATACCAACTCTTTGCTGATGCCTTTAAACCCCTACAATGCCTTTTTAGCTTACATACTAACAGATTATCTGAATCTCGTTTTTATGTCCAGTCCTTTAGGAAATTTCCATGTATACAGGTTGTTCCAAATCGCCATGCAGAAAAGCTGATTCACATCCATCTGGGTGATCTGAAGATCCTCTCAATTTGCGATGGCAAGTAAAGGCTCGAAAATAGTATGTCATTTTAGCGACTGGAGAGTAGACACAATCTTCATCTAATTTAGTTTGCCGAAAACCCCGTGCAACAACCTAGCTTTTCTTTTTACTTTTCCATCAATTTCCTTCTCACAGAAAACCCATTTATTATCAACTAGCACTACTTTATAGTGGAGCTTTCACAATCTCCAAGTGTTGTTTCCTTTAAAGAGTCTACTTCTTCTTTATAGCTTTGACCATCCTCTATCTATTGCTTCTTCATAGTTTGTCGGTATTTGTTTCTGATAATGTGTTTTGGATAGTTCCATCTTCCAAATGGTCTAACTTCCCCCGTTAACAAAATGCTTCATACATTCCTTTTCAACAGAATGGGGCGGTCATAACGTTGGCTTGATAAAGATCATATGCTTTGTATTTATTAGGCTTCTATCATACTTCTTTAGGTCTTAAATTGTACTTACTTCTTCTTCTTTTTTTTTCTTTTCAATCCTCGTTTTTTTCTCTTCAAATCCAGCAAAAATGGCTCTGCATTCACTGTCGCTCTCTAAATCTTGAACAGGAAAAACCTCTTCATTGTTCTCTGGATATTTCATCTTCACTAAAAACTAAGAAATAGAAGTAATTTAAAAATAAATAACCGACTTGTCTAACGATTTGTCTAAGATATAACTGATTCGGTACACACGCCGACCATTTTTTTGAGGTCGGTGCCAGTTACCACAATGCAAACACAGATTTAAAAAATGTTAGAAAAAAAAAAACGAAAATCTACAGCAGGCGTCAGCTCAATTCGGGCAGCAGACTTAACCAGCTCCTGCTCCTGGCACCGACCTCAAAAAAATTGGTGTGTGTACCGAATTAGGTATATCTTAGTCAAATCCGCTTTTGAATTTTGTTTAACTTTTCCGTAATTCCTAAAAAATAATATTTTTTTTCTTTTTGAGTTCACTGGCTGTTTCTAATTTTTTTATACCAATCTACCAATTTGAAGTCGGTTTAATTTTTTTTAATTACTTTTATTTCTAATATCTTTGAAGTATAAAGGCTAATTGTTTGTTACTTAATTTGTTTAAAAAGTAGTATACAACTTTTATTTTTTAGGGGCAATAGATTGATCTAATTGAAAACCAACTGTAATTAAAAAAAATAAAATATTAATTTCAGGGTCAAAAAAGTATTGACACAGTTGTATAAACTTAGATAATAAGTTCTTTATTTGCATTACCACATACTTTAATCCTTTCAGTCCGAAATATAAACAAACCAACATGTATACAATTATTTTACACTATATTTTGAATATTCAGTGTTAATAAAACGGGGAAAACACAAAATAATTGTGTATAATTATGAATCTATATGGTTAACTTGCGTTTTCGTGGATTTAGTTATTGTAAAATTCAGTAGAGATTTGATATAAGTTTTATGATACTTAGGAACACCATAAAAAAGAATAATGACATGGGTTCAGTTGTTAACAATACAATGCTCAGGGAGGCAACAAACATTTTCTGAAAAGGAAATAAAAATAGTTCATAATATAATGGCAAAAACATTCTCTATGCCTCTAAAAAGCACAACAGATTGCATCAGCTTCTATCACAACTTTTATCTTGAAAACAGTGAAGGACATAATTCAGTTTTAATTATTGTTGGAGAGTTCAAAGAAAAAAAAACCATTCCTTATCTATGTCAATCGAAAAAATGTCCTGAGTTTGTCATAATCGATATAAAGGGAACACTGGAGTTTTAGGCAAATACAATGTTTTTGGCTTTGATAGCCATAGATAAGTATTGAGAAAATCAAACAGAGCATTTCAAATGAGCAATGTTAGGCCAACAATAAACATGGAGTTAGGAGTATTTAAGTTTGGGATTGCATGTCGTGAAATGGAATGGGAAACTTGAACTTCATTGAAGGTATTATGAATGCAGATAAAAATGTTAGCATTTTCTTCCATAACTTGAACAGCAGTGCTGAAAAGATGGTGATTAGGGACAAAAATATCTTCCTGCAAAATGACAACTCGAAACATACTGCTGATAAAACAGAGGAGTGGTTGCTTTCTAATGTTCGAAGATCAATCAAAACTCCTCCCCAGTCCCCAAAATTAAATCCCATAGAGCACTTATGTATTTTTAAGACCAAAAAGATAAATATACTACCAAATCACAGCTTAAAACTGTTTTACAGCAGGAATGGGATAAAATTTCATCTGAAGTAACCCAGCAAATTATTTCCTCAATTGTATGAATACTTAAGGTCACAATACTTGCAAATGGTATCAAAATATAATAACAAAATATTAAGATGTACATAAAATTTAATATAATATTTATCAAAATGAAAATGTGTGCTTTGACAATACTTTTTTGACCCTTGAAATTCATATTTTATTTTTTTAAATTACAGTTTGTTTTCAATTAGCTCAACCAATTGCCATCAAAAATTAAAAAAACAATTAAACTTTATACAACTAAGATATCAGAAAAAATGTGGGGGTGTCAATACTTTTTTGACCCACTGTAAATGTGGATACAATTTTAGATAACCATTGGTGAAATGATGTATCTCACAACTTTAGTATGTAGCAAATCTTAAATTACTATTTAATAAATTTATCGCGCCCCCCCCCCCCCCACAAAACATTTATTTATACTGCCATAAGATACAACAATATCAGTTTTCATAAAATACAAAAATTATTAATAAAAGAAAAATAGATTAGGTTGGTTAGTGAGATAGACGGGCTTGCATTTTCTTTACTAGTATGCCTATTCGTGGCTGAGTTTAAGTGCACAACACAAGTCACTAGCAACATCAAGTTTATTCCGATATTTTGTTTTAATTGCCACAAGTGTTGAAAATGCTTTTCCGCACAAATAGGTGCTTGAAAAAGGCAAATATAAACGAAGAGCTTCCCGTGATACACTTTGAAATATTTTAACCAAAATGAAGGTTTGTCCATTATATCAAAGTTGTATTTGGCAGAGGAATCATGTTTTATTTCCAAAGCATCTTCTTGAAGTGATTCAGGCAGGAAGTGTATGTTGACATGGAATGGGTCAGTTGACATTCTGTAAATACTATCTTCACAAGTGTTTGGGAAGCATTTCTGGAACTCTTCAATTAGGCTCTCCAAATGGTTTGATATTTGGATTTTCAAACTTGATCCTTCATAAATGTACTTGAAGCGTGTATCTTCTGAGATTGACTTTACTTTAGGGAAATTTGAATAATTGCAGGGGTTTGCTGATATTTTACACCTCCAAACTTGCAATTTCTCAATATACATCTTGATCGCATCACAATGAGTTACTAAATTTGAGTCTCCACCCTGCAGTTTTAGGTTATGGCTGTTCAACGAGTCAAAGATGTCTGACAAATTATCCAATATTACTTGGGTACAAGGTTTTTTGAAGGCCACAATTAGTTCATTTTTCTTTTGATGTTCCAAGAAGGTGATTATTTCATCTCGAAGCTCAAATAATCTTACCAACATTTTTCCTTTTAAGAACCATCGTACTTCTGTATGTAATAGCAGTGTTTTTTTATCACTTCCTAAATCTTCACAAAGAGTTTTAAAAAGTCGAGTATTCAACGCACTGTTTTTATGTAATTCACTGCTTTAATATACAACTTTAAGACAGTATTGAGTTCATTTGGAAGGATTTTTGCTGCCAAAACTTGTCGATGTATAAAAAATTGTATCCCAGTCACATCAGCATTTTTCTCCCTTACTAATTACACAAAGCCTGAGCGAGAATTACACAAAGCCATCCATACATACACTGATCAGTTTTTGCCAAGAGAGTTCATGTTTGTCAAAAAAGTCTGACACTGCTTTCATAACATGAATAGCTTTTGTCGTGGGCTCCAACTCTGTAGAAAAGACTAGCTCGTCTTTCATTCTTTCGTTTTCAATATACCGAACATAAGCAATTAACTGAGAACATTGTGCTATGTCTTTTAGACATAAAATTTAGAATTTTAGAAAGACTACCAAATTTTAATTTAATGTTCAACTTATCTCGTGTGCCCCCTGACATGTCCTCACGCCCCCCAGTTTGTGAACCAATGATTTAAGGGAACAAAGTCATCCTTTCTCTTTACATCAGTTTTTAATAATCACTAGTATTCTTACAATTTTAAAATCTTTGATTTGGATATAGGCCCATGCATGTTATCTAATGAAAAACTTTTATGAACTTTGCCATAGCCAAAAATATATTTATTAGTTCAGAAAAAAAAGAAAAGAAAAAAATATAAGGTGTCATATTACTGGTTACAATAAAATTATTGTTTGCTGTATATTTCACCAAATATATTTAACTTTTATTTATTTATTAGTTAAAATACACAGGAGAAATGAAACGAAACACCTTAAATAAATAAAATGAAAGCTATGATACAGTTCAGTGTAGTTTCATACTATTGCAAAAGAGATATAAAATTTCTTTTATAATAAATTTTACTATTTACCTGGTTTGGAAACTCTGACATTAAATCTATACTATTATATAAAAGGGCCAAGCCATTTTTTGTTTGTGATCACTAACCACAAAAATTACAGAACCAATCTCTACCAAATTTTAACCACATTTTCTTTACAGTTCCAGAAAGGTTTAGCAATAATAAAATCAACAGATTTTCAATTAATTTGTTAAGAAAAAGCAATAATATTTGGATATCATTAAAGTTCAAAAATTAATTTATAGGTGGTGAGCGCCTATATGAGAGGTTACAGAAGAGCTTGTGTTTACGCTTAGTTTAAAAAATATATATATTTAACTTTTTTTTTTGTCAACAGTCAACTTGAATTTTTTTTCTCTTCTTCACCTTTCCAATTATGAATGTCAAACTATTAGTTGTAATTTAGAATATTACAACTAAGTCTCATTTAGTGAATTTATAATTTAAATAAAAAAAAAAATAGAAGGAAAAATGAGGATCGCCTGTTTATAGTGTTGGAACTCTTATCACTGGAGGTTGGACTTTGTGGGGCAAAAGCTCGAACAGTCAGTTGGAATAGAGATCGCAGCCTGGACGCATCGAAAGCACCGCTTACATATGTATAATATATATTCAGTTGGGAAATAGACCACCACCAGGACGCATGGAAATAACCTCTTACATCTATATAATATATATATCTTTTTTTTCTCAGGATCCTGAAATTAGCAGGGTGCGCACCGCCGTCGCTACAGTTAGAGCTAACACAATAAATCTCGATTGGAAACCATCGCCATCGGACATCGTTTTTTCTCATCGATTTAATGAAAATCATTTTGGGGAACTACGCAGTCTTCACGTCGTGAGTTTGTCTGGACTTTATTTTAATTTATCCTTTTGTATAATATAAAGTTTAATTTAATTTTCATTCAGAGGTTTTTTTTTGTGTGTTTTTAAATTTTGTTTAATGTGTAAATATATACTCATTTTGTTACATAATTGGAAAGAATTATTTCTTTTTTTTTTATGTTTCCTATTTTTTATTTTTTATTTTTAATTAATATTTGTAGAACCAGCTGGAAAGGGGATAGTGGTAGGCAGCCAATCACGGTAAGCCCCTCTTCCCAACAGCTTGAAAATGATTTAAATTATTCAACAAGATTTAAATATGTGGTGCGAAATGTGGATCACAGTGAAGTTTGAAATCGACCAATTGTGGTCCATTCTGCAATAGAGTTTCTAGTAGTAAACTGAACCTATCTGTATCAAATTTTAATTAAATCATTTTCATAGTCTTAGGATGGTTTAGATATAGTAAACTTTATAATAACAAAAATTTAAATGTTCTATATTCAGTGGCAGGGATAAGGTTTGCCAAACATTCATATGCTTTAAGGGTTCGAAATTAAAATCTAACCAGATGAAATAAATAAAATTATTTCTGCTGAATAAAAATTATTACTGAATCAAAATGTCAATCCTTTGTTTTTTATATTGTATGTAAAAATATGATTGATTTATGGGCCTTTATTTGTAGTTATACTTAATAGTCTCTGTCCATCTGGATTCATTATTAAAACTAAAATTTTTATGTCTAATAATGCTCTTATGAAATCTTCAACCACCGAACCAGTGCAATGTTAACCAGGTTAAAATTCACTGCTATGCGTTAAAATATTATTGAAGAAATACATACATACTAAAATTCAAGATTTTTATTGATAAACAAATAGATCATAAATTATTAGACGAAATTATCTTTACTTATGAGAGTGAAGCTACGACAGGGGATGCTAGTTATTAAATAACATGGTAATTGAAAATTTCTGTAATGAATATCATTATTTTAACCTATTGAGAACCTTCTTAATGGCTGTAAGATGCTTAAATAATAAAAAAAAATATGCCTTGAATGGCAAAAGTTTCTTATAAACTTTATTGTGATAAACTTTAAGTTATTAATTTGTTATCTTTATGAACACCCTGACAAAATATTTCATTTATATTTTTTTCACCCAATGAGAAATCTAATACATACATTTAATGAAAATAACATCTTTCTATACAATGGCATTCAAAAGTTTCCACCCACTCAAATTTTTTTTAAATATGAAGTCACTATTAACACCCAATTGAAGTGAGAATATTTGGACTAATCCTAGAAACAAATATACCTTCGTTTTAAACCTTTGTGTTCATAAATGAACATATGACCGGTAATGTGTAAGAGGAAATGCTGTGAAACAATTTCCTTTACTATGGTGGAGAATAAATGGCCCTGGTTGGATATTTCAGCACAAAGATCCAAAACAGTAATCAATTATAGTAACCAGATGGTACCAGTCAAAGAAAGCAATAGTTTTGAAGGGGCCAGCTTAAAGTTCGGATGCCAATCTAATAGAACATTTATAGCAGGAGGTGAAACAGTGTTTAAAAACCAAAAAATCCCATGAACACTGGCAGTCCATTCCAAAAGACAGAATTCTGGCCTTAATAAATTCTATGCCCCGACAGTGTTTATCATTTCTGGCATTTATGGCTACTAAATATTAACAATAATTTGCTAAATAAACTGTGGGACAATCTCCTAAAACTACTTAAAGTGAAAAATTAGTTTTCCATCATTGGTATATATTATTTGTTTTGTTAATATCCTTTAAATTAGTGAATTTCTTTGGCATAAAACTTTTCAGTTCTTAATACAATCCTAAATTAAAATAAATTCAACCAAAATTTAAATTAAAAAACATATGAAATGGAGGTTAAGATAAAATTTTGGGGTGGACAGAAACTTTTGAAAACCACTTTCTATTTCAAGTTATTCCAAAACATGAAATGCTACATATAAAAATCTATTGCTTATATTTGCACAACCCACCTTAAAGGAGCGATGTAAATGAAGAGCTATATCACAGAAAACGTATCGAAGAACTAGGAGTCTCAAGAAATCGTCCCCGAAAAATTGTAAATATACAGGATCTGGAAAAAAAAGAACACAGTTTTATTGTCGTTCGATGAATATAAATATTTTCAAAAATTAATATATAATGAGTTTTTACTTTATCCTCACAACTTCTTTCAAGCATTAGCACTGACACAAGACCAATGTTTACAAAACCTGGATTTTCTTACAGATTTCAATTTAATAAAATATAGCTAAGCCATTCAGGAATAACAAAGCTTTCTACATATCAAAGAATCATTGAAATTGGTTCAATATTTCTGGATAATGGCACATTTAAATTTAAAAAAAATCTCTTCAGCTCTATAATAGTGTTATAGATGGAGTGAACAACAAATGAATCATGATAACTTTATTTTTTGATAAAAATATTTATAAAATTTTTCCTTAACAAACTTACCTATTCTACTCCTTGTAAGAAGGCGACTAGCTTCGGTTACAAAACGGTCAATAAATGACTGGCAACGTTCCCAATGATGAATTGGAACATTAGTAATATTACAAATATAACAAAAAGCAGTGAGCGGGCTGTGTAGAAACATTGTAAACAGGTTTCCGTTGTGCTGTTGTTCTAAAAAGTTAAACAAATATCACACATAAATATTCAAATAATATATAGATTTTAATATTTATTAATTATTCTTTTAAGAGGTTGTGATATGGATATTAATAAATATAAATTACTTGACCTTCAGATTAATATATGAACTCTATTGAACACTTAGGTAGGAAAATAAAAATATAAACTGTGTTTGTTGCATGGTTATAGTATGTTTGAGGAATATTAAATTCTAGGTAATTTAAAAAGAAAAAGAAAAAAAGATGAATAAACTAAGAGATGAATCTTTATAAAGGAATCGTTGAAGATTTTAATTACCATGAAAGTTAGGAGGGATGTCCTGTGGAGACATAAGGATGACCAGAGGTTGTCCAAAATACCTCGGTAAGTGTTGGAATACAAAGCTGTTGTCAGAGTCCACAATGACAAAGAAAGGCTTCCGTGTGAATGGATACAAATCACCAGGATAGAGACTGTAAAAATTATTGGGATGTAATGTCACTAGGTATAATTTGTGTGGCAGATTTTGTTTTGAATAAAAGGGCAATGTAATGAAAAGTATAATCTGTTTTGATTAAACAATATGTTTTGATGGAAAGCATTTCTTAAAAAATAAACAAACCAATATGATATGCGGTAATTTCATTTTTTTTAAATAAAACTAATGTTCTTCAGAAACTTTGTGACATTTTAAAAATAATATGTCATGAAAAAGGACATTATCTATATATTATAACCTAGTTTGGGTGAAAATACATAGATCACATCATTTATGGTTCAGTTAACTTTTTTGTTAAATTTTTATATCATTTAGTGAAACTCTATATTCTATTTTTTATAAAATAAATTTCAAATTAACAAACATTTTTTTCGAATATGACAAATATATATTTTAGTGTGTTATTTCTACTCCCTTATTTTGTTCATGATTTTAGTATTTGATAATGACAGTTACTTAAAAAACGTTTGTGCAAGAAAAATAAAAAATTTTTAATTGTGAAAAGAGAATTTGATGAAATAACATTTTCACCAATTTAAAAATATTTCATGACAGATGCAAAAATTAATTTTCATTGAGTAAAATATCAAAAAAGAATATGTTTCCTAAAAAGAAATACTAATTGGTGAAAAATCAGATTCACTTGAATGCAGTTTTATTTAAATATGTTGAAAAAAAATATATTTTTACATGTCTTGACACAGTGGATTAAATAACACTATACCCACCTCTGCAGTTTGATGAACTGGGGGAGGGGGAGGGGTCACATAGGTGTGATACCTGAGGCTCATGAGAAAAAAATTACAATGAAATGTAAAGAATAACGTTTAGTAAAAATGTAGTCATGTATCACTGAATTAACAATACAATAAACTTCATAATAAACCAACAGAAAATTACAATAAGCAATAAAATTTTTCAGTTTAATAACCAAAAGAGAATCTAAAACCATTATCTTACAAGCAGATAACAATTATACCTGAAACATTTTAACAAGCTAATATATGCAGACTCACTAATCAAAATAGCTAGAACTTTATATCAAAATAGATATATAAGCATGTGTTTAAGGTTTTTAAAGTGTGATACTAATAAAGTGCGAATGCATTTCATGTTGTGACTTAAAAAGTTTTTCATTCCGCCCAGTACCCACTGATTACTCATTTGTTTCTTTAACTAAGATGAAAAGTAGTTATCTGTCAACATAACATGTAACTGACAATAAGAAAATCAGAGGTTTCCTATAAATTTAAAAAAATGTAACATTACAAGTTAAATGTAACAAAATGTAACATTACAAGACCTGTCCAACAATTTTGTTTATTTAAAAATAATGTCCTTGAACATGTATAAATGCAAAATGCAATTTTATCTCAAACATATTCATGCAAAAGAGAACAAAAATTTTCTTTAAAATAATTGGAATAGAATTAGTGATACATATTAATGAAACTAATTCATTTGAATTGTTTTTATTTCCTTCCTTTCTTCAATTTTAAGGGATAAAATTAGTAAAACGCTAAGGTAACACAAAGAATTGTAGCTAAAATCTCTGAGCACATTCCTCGGTGCCACAGAAATCCATATCTCCAGAAGATTTTACATTTACAACCCAATATGACACAATTCACCCATGTAAGTTGCAGTCAACCCATCAGAAGCGCATTTTCAGATATCAGATCTTTATTTAATTTAAGGGATAAGGGATTCTTACAGTAAAATTCTATTAAATTAAATTATTAGATTACAAAAGGATATAAAACATATAATCCCATTCAAAATGATGAATGCTTAGAAATTTCCAGGAATTCTAAACTTGTGGAACCAAATGGAAACTGAAGATTGATTAGGCTAACCCACAACTACAGAAATATCAATTAAAAATTTATACCATTTGGGAAATTTTCGTGGACAAATCCAGAATTAAATAAAAAAAAAAAAACATTACTCATGAACCATAAAGAAGAAACTTTTATTGTCAGAGTTATCACTAAATTGACCAGTTATATACTATTTATTATTATTATTTTTTTTTCTTTGGCATATTTTTATTTCAATCAAGCTGTAACAGTAATCACTTTTCTCGTGACTAGTATAAGGTCATAAGCTGAAAATAATGTGTACACTCTACAAATTATCCAGTCATGAGTTGAAAGGTTTAATGAATGTTTCATTAATGAAAAGTTTAAATAAAATGTGAAAAAAAAAAAAAAAAAAAAAAAAAAAAAAAAAAAAAAAAAAAAAAAATAGCCTTTCTGAAATTAATTTAATGAAAAATGATCACTTACCAATGCATATCCTTAGAATGAGCACCTTTTTTATTCGAATGATCTGCTTCTCGCTTACTATTCGTAACTACACCGCCTAAGTCATAACCCACTATATAAAAAGAAAAATATATTAATATTTATAGAAATGAAATCAATGAAAAATCATGTAGATTTAAATTGAAATTTATTAACTTACTGTCTTCAGGATGCTTTGTTGAACCAAAACACCCATCAGCAGAAATATAAAGTAAAAGAGCACCGTTGGCTGGCAGTTCTTTGAAACCTAGGGACAAACAACATTCTTAATTTAAATTAAAATAAACTGAAAACATTATTGTTTAACTAAATAATGATTGATTTTACTCTGAAAATTTATGCCATAATTGTAAGACAATTAAATCAATATTGTGTCTCTCAGTTATCAATAATTGATTAAAAGAATAACAAAAGCATAAAGGCCCACCAAATATTGTACAATATGTATCTCTGGAAAAAAATATTGAGTCTGTATTATAAGAAACCTGTGATCACATTAACACTTGACCAACTAAATCTTTTATTGTCTTAAATATACGTCAACAATTTTTAAACCTTATTGCAATATCCATGTCTGTCCAAATATACATTGATCATGTTGATTGCCTGTTATAATCACCTACTAATGATAAGTAAGTCTGATGTTAGAGTTTTCAGGATCTCTCTTCGCTACTCTTTTCAGCTCGTAATGTTTTAAGATATTATAAATGTTTGTGGTTGTAAAAAAAAAAATCTATAAGTAAGTTATTGATGTTATTGTAATAATCTGTATGAATACTTTTACAACAAACATACATACAGTTGTTTGTATAGTTCCAAGCAGACATACACATGCTCTATAATCAATCTAAATGTTATAAATGGAAAAATTGAGATTTTGTATAACACAGTACCCAAAATGTGATAGGCCTTTGATTTGAATGCATTAAATATTTTAGTTTTCATAAAATTTCTAATGAAATGTGAAAATGTAACTTTAATAGAATTTATCATACTCATATATTTTCAGATATATTTCAAATAATGTATTCACATTCCTACACAACATTTCAAGGTAATATTTAATGATGTCAAATATAAAAGATAAATTTATCCTAATACTTTAATGAAAATATCCTCAGATGTTATGAGGCATTATGAAAGTAATACCAGCAAAATTATTTTGATTTTGCAATTCAATTGATCATCACAAATGAAAATAATTTACAAAACATTTCTAAAGCAAAATTAATAAAAAATCACCTTTTTTAGGAGTAAGTTTGTAAAGAAATTCATTTTTTACATACCTGAAGCTAAGAATACCATTATTTGGCTAAATGTGGGTTTGTACAAGAGATATTTGTGCGGATTCTCTCTTTTGGACGGGCGATCTCCATTCTCCTGGCACATTACCATTGCTGGGTAGCCTACACCGCCCTTAGCACTTGATACACTATAGCTCTTTTCCTGTGAATAATCAATTGATTAATTTTTTAAATCAAAATTTAAAAAGAAGAAATCAAATATAGTAACGCACATCACATCATTAATGAAAAGGTAAGAATAAAGGGATAATCCATTCAAGGATTCAATTATGTGATTTTTAAAAAAATTATTTCTTACCTAAGCAATTTTCTAAATCATAAATAATCGTAAATAAATTGAAAAAAAATGACTTTTCAGTTTAATGGAAAAAATATTTTTAAGTATGTAAGGTAAAAAAGGTAAAAAAAACTATTTTCAAAAAGCTACAAAAAAAAAAAAAAAAAAAAATTCTGAGTGAAAAATTATTCATACATTGGTCAGCTGATTTATATTTTAAGTTTCTGACCATTTAAACATGGAACTGTTTTGTAGTTTGGCTAAGTATAGAAATAAGATTAGCACATTTTAACAGACATTAATTAATTTGGAATCACTCTTCCAACTGACTGAAATCCAAAAACTTTCTCTATTTACTTATGTTCAACCAACCTACACCATTAAAATGTAACATGTTTATTTATCATTAGAATCTACAAATGGGTGACCAATATATCATCAGATAGCCTTGTAAGCTCTTGAGAAAATTATCTGACTATCTTACACTATATCTAATGTAAATAAATCAGAGATTTTCTAGACCCAACAGTTAATTATTATTAAACAAAAACACTGTGAAAAAGGCCTTTCACAGCTGCTCACAGCAACCCATAAGCTTAATAAAAAATAAAACAGAATTGCTTTTTACATGTTGGAACATTATTTCTCAAACCTTCATAGAACCTTACATACATGATGTAAAAATTTGCAATAATTTTAATTTCAATACACTATGATAGAACATCAAAATGTAATTTTTGGAAAAAAAAGAATACATCACAGGATCAAAGTTCGGAAACATGGATAAGATCAGTTTGTAACAATGTTGGCAGAATATTTGAAGTAGGAAGAAGCTTTAGGGCTCATTTTGAGCTGCAAAAGAGTTTAACAGAAAACAGAAAAATTGAATAAGAAAAATAAAAAAACAGAAGGAAATCATTAATAAAGCTAAATAATTAAATCTGACAGGAAAACATTAACAATTCAAAAGATATTCCAAATTGTTTTTCTAGAACTTAGGAAAAAAAATAATCTTAGACTAAGTATTTAAACAGTTTAACTGGTTTTCTCAGTAACAAGAACTATTAATGATCAGCTTGGTACAAATAATCAGAGTTTTTAGTAACAATCTCTGCCCCCATTGCAATAATTTTATTTTAAATATATTATGATAGAACATGCTGCGAACATCAAAATTTAATTTTTGAAAAAAAAAACAAAAAAAAAACAGAATGCATCCAATCAGTCTCGGAAAAATATAAGGATCTTTCTAATAAATACTGTTTGCCTGAAACTATTAACCAGAAAACACTTCAGAATTTTTAAAGGTTTTTCCAAGTTGGAATGTAAAATATCCATGAACTAGAAGATTAAGATTATGCAGTTTTGTGATATAGCACCAGCAGTTTAATATTAATAGTATGATTTTATACAGGGTGAGTATCTCTTAGTGTAAAAAAAAAAATTGGGTTAAACTAGATCAAAAATGTAGCTAAATGCCGCAAATCTCACCTTTCTATTCCAATCTTGGTATCTAAAGAACAGCTTGATCTTCACCTTATTTGGGGAAGTCACAATGTCTTATTTACTTCAACACTCACCGTTTTTCGTAAAAACTATCCACAAAACGTCAAATCTCACAAAAACTTGCAAATTTAATCAGCTTTCGAATGATATGTTAAACGTAATGATTTTGTTTCAATTTCATGGAGATATTTACTTTTGAAACCGAAAAAACATGGTGTTCTCAGTTTGTATACAAATCAGCTACTTGGGTAAATAACACATTATGAAAATCCCTTAATGGAAATGTGCATTTTAAACATAATAAACTCTTCATTGGAATAAAAAGCAAAGGAAAAAATGATTGTTTAATAGAAAATAAAGGAAAACTGTCAATAAAGCGACACTACATCAGAGGATATGATATTATTACATTTATTTATTATTATTATTTATTTTATTAGATTTTCAATGTAATGTTTAAAATCCAGTGATAATGAACATAGACCTTAATTTTGCCGTTAGCTTCTGAATGCAGATTGTGTCTAAGAATACTACTTTTTGAAGTGAATTTTATGGGCAGAAGAGTCTGTTTTTACAGGGGATGGCATTTCTACCAATCCATGTATATCGTTATTATGAATGGTCGAAATGCCTTCCCCTGTAAAAATGAGACTCATCTAGTCATAAATCACATAATAAATAAATAAATGTATTAACATAAGATCCTCTGATCTGGTGTCGCTTTATTGACAGTTTTCCTTTATTTTCTATTAAACAATCATTTTTTCCTTTGCTTTTTATTCCAATGAAGAGTTTATTATGTTTAAAATGCACATTTCCATTAAGGGATTGTCATAATGTTTCATTTACCCAAGTAACTGATTTGTATACAAAATGAGAACACCATGTTTTTTCGGTTTCAAAAGTAAATATCTCCATGAAATTGAAACAAAATCATTACGTTTAACATATCATTCGAAAGCTGATTAAATTTGCAAGTTTTTGTGAGATTTGACGTTTTGTGGATAGTTTTTACGAAAAAAACGGTGAGTGTTGAAGTAAATAAGACATTGTGACTTCCCCAAATAAGGTGAAGATCAAGCTGTTCTTTAGATATCAAGTTTGTAAAATTCAAGGTTACTTGTACTCTGTTCTTATAGGAAATTTAATGCTAAATCTGAAAATGTGGCCAAAATTTGAAAAATATTTAGACAAAATGGAGATATTACAGTTTTTATGGGGAAAACGTGATTTCCTCAAAAAAGTCTTTGATTTATCGTATATCTGCAACGGATTGGAATAGAAAGGTGAGATTTGCGGCATTTAGCTACATTTTTGATCTAGTTTAACCCAATTTTTTTTTTTACACTAAGAGATACTCACCCTGTATATTGCGAGAACGATTTCCCAGGTTATTGTATTCAAACAGAATAATATTAATCAACTGTTTAAATCAAAAATATTGTCAGGGAAGTATTTATTAAAATTTATTTAATATTATTATTAATTAATAGTGAAACTTAGTTTGAAAGTAAGATTATAAAGTACAGGATTTAACTGTAAAATTAAGATTTAACCGAATTTAGGACATATGAGGTTGTTGAAAAAGGTGGAAAGAAAAAGATCCTGGCCTTTTCCTAGATTTCCGGATTTTCATGCATTGTAATTTGTTTTTCTACAAGGCCATTGAACTATGCACAATGAATTAATAGTATACATAACTGACAGATTAAGATAATTGTTAGTAAAAAAAAAAAAAGATTAAATTTTACTTACAAAAGGCACTCTGCCAGGGGCTGGTGAATCATATAAATGATTGTAATCTTCTTGAGGCTCCCGTTCCAAAGTTTGGAGCATTCTAAACATATCCATTGTCAATTCGCTAAATTTGACCTATAACAAAATTACATAACAAAATTATGACATATAATGACCAAATTATGAACATGAAAGAAGTTTATTGAAATCAGGACATCAGTTATTATTATGAATCGAGAAGCAATTAACTGAAGGGCAGCTCTTGTGGAACTGACACAAAAGCTGTAACATTGTAATACAGTCTCCAGTTCAGTTGGTTTTGTTTGACCTGAATTCAGCTTATTTAGGCTACTATAAGAACACCCACTGGTATTTACAAATGAGCACTTCTGGTATGATGCTGGTTCTTCTCAAATATTAAACTTCACAAGGAGGTAGACACAAATTTTAATAAATTTCAAACTCTCAAATTTGTTTTCGGTCAATTTCACTCTATGAAGATGAACTTGGTTCAAAATAGTGAAAATACATATTTTCTATGTTTAGGAAAGATGTTCCCCCGAACGTAACAAAAATTATGGTTTGTAAAATTTTATGCTGGTCAGGAGAAACTTAAAAGGAAGGATCATTAAGATCAGACAAATATTGTTTTTTATGGCCATAATCTGGAATTCGTCCTCACATTGGGAGAAGATTTTTTATTGTATTGGAGTATATTTCGATGAATGAATATGTTAATTTTTAATTATTTACTTTTATTTAACTTCCATAAAAAAAAAAAAAAAAAAAAAAAACACTTTTGAATGCCCTTGCATTATTATAGACATTTTAATGATTATTGTCATGTAACTAGTTGTCAAAATACTAGTTTAGAATGTTAAACATTCACCATCAGTTATAAAAACATAGAAACATTTTAAATATCAGCACTTTGCTACATAAGTTATAGATATTAAATTTAAAAAGTATACTAATTTCAAAAGTTTGATTTTAATACAAGTGTTAATCTGGTTATATCTAGACAATTATTTGCTACAAATGAGCAGAAATATTTTCCATGAGTTGCATGATTTAAATATTTTATCGGATTTATTTGTGAATTTAATATTTTATTATATATTTCAATAAATAGTCTTTTGAAAAAATACAAATATATTTACATCAATGAATGATGTATTTAATTGTTTTATTATACTTGTATCAACACAATATATGCTTCTATTAGTTAACTACATTTTTGAATTCAGTTGGTGATCCCTCACATTATGAGAAATCATTTAATAGCATGAAACAGATGAATAATCTTTCACACCAAGTACCTCAACTTCACACTTATTGAGGCCTGTCATATCAACAGGTGACATGTCATTACTACTTAACATCAGGATTGGAAGCTCATCTTTTTTTTTTTTTTGGATGAATTGGTTGTTGTCTAACAAACAGATATTAATGAAATGCTTTCATTTGCCAAAACAGAACAAAGTGATTAGTTAAAAAAGAGAATATTCTGATTAAAGTCCGCGAATCTCACAAAAAAAAAGTAATAGAAGAGATTATCCATATAATAGCATTGTTATTAGCTTATTTTTAATTATCATCCCTTATAATACTGATTATCTCAATTTAAAAGTCTAAAGGTAAATAAGGAAATTGAAATATGAAAATAAATGTGAAATTTATAAGAAATTTTTTTTTTATAACTAAAAGTAGTCTAAATAAAAAATTATTAACATAAAATTATTTTTGATACTTTAAATTAAATGTATTTTATTTTTAATAGACTACTGGAATTAGTAGATTAATTAATGAAGTTAAGATTGAAAATTTCATCTATGGATCATGATTCTGATTATATTTTATGGCTTTACATTAACATTTTATAAGCTATTACCAAAAGCTAGAATGTGATTTTCAAAAACCCAATTGTAATTATCTTTAGTAAGCTATAATTTACTACCGGAAGCTATTAAATGGCCGAACTAAAATTTGTCCTGCATTATAATGGAACTAAAATTGATAAACTAAAAAACTTACCTGATCAGAACAGTTTCCAATAATTACTATTTCCTGAAGTGATAAATTCATTATTGTAGATTTTTCGACAGGAGGTGTGGTTAAAGGACTTAACCTAAAATAATTTAACATTTATGAGTAACTATTTATTAAAATTTTCTACATATTTAATAATTAATTTTCTTTATTTACTTAAGTTGTTTAAATGATAATATAGTTGTAGATTGTATAATAAAAATAATACAAATATACATAATTTGATATTAAATGGATTATTTATTACCTATGCGATAAAACTATTGTATTTGAATCAGCATGAAGCACACTAACAATACCATCAGCTTTAATAAAGCTTTTAATCTCATCAAGAACAAGAGACCATTCCAGTTGGTCATCAGGTTCATAGGTGCTTGTATAATCTACAATCTGCTTATCTAATTCCTATTTTTTAAAAAATAAAATAAAATTTAATTATGAGTATATTAAAGATTATATAATAATAATAAAAGAGCATATAAAATGGACATACCATTACTAAATCTCTCACTAATTTCATTTTTTTCAATAAAAGGCAAACCACAATGAATCTGGCATAATACCTCAACTTCTTCACCATTAGGTCAGACCTATTGAAAGAAGGGCTATACAAGTGAATAGATATTATTAAAATTCACTTACCTTCTGGTTTGATCATAAAAACTATTAAATATAAATTTTGAATATTAACCTGTCTTCTTTGGAAGCTCGTGAGTAGTACGCCCTACCACGGATGGCAGAATAGAAAGAAAATGCCTCATTCAAATAATTGGTTTCACTAGTTCTCAAACTGTAAAACAAAAGTATGCAAAAGGATTTTACAAATATACGCATATAGAAAAAATTATAAATATTTAGCTACAATTAAAAAAAAAAAATTATACAACTAAAATATATGTAAAAATGATTTTAAATCTATTTAGTGATAGAAACATGTGGTGGTAATATTGGAAAGTTTTAATGGCTGATGCATTGCTGGCATATCATGACAATATCTAAGTTGGCCAACTTCCCAGAAACTCCCCCTTAAATAATATTTCTTAGATCATATTTCAAAACAAAAGTAATTTAATATAAATCCCCTCTGAATAATTTTATCATTTAAAAACATTTCTATTAAACATTTTTAAACATATATATTATAAATAAATTAATAAATAAATACACATATTATATATATATATATATATATATATATATATATATATATATATATATATATATATATATATATATATATATATAATATATAAAAAATCACAATAATTATTTCTTCAAAAATACGGAAAGACTTACTAATAGTGATAGTAAAGTTGTCCTATTTTGGAAGCAATTTCTCCTATTTGCCACCTCTTCAGACCATATTTTGTATCAAGAATTTGCCTGCAGAAATACAAAATGTACAAGCCCCATAGAAGTGTTTAGGTGCAATAGTATTGTAAGAGAAAAATACCTATGCTGTTGCTGAAATTTCCAAAGTTTTGTGTAAACATCAAAAGTTCTGCCAAAGTAAGTTTGCCACTGTTTATGCCCATACTGTGGAAGGTCCCTGGAATAATATTCTCTTTATTCCATACAATCTTGAATAAAGTAGATGATGGTTAAGATAAGCAATTGTGATCAATTAAAAAAAAAAAAAGATAACATTATCTCTTATCAGAAAATTTGACAGATCCGCATTTGATTGTTTCAGAATTCTATAATTAAAGCTTTGAACTTGACAAAAAAGTAATATTTATAGGCTGAATAATTTGCAACCACTGATAAATGTGAATATTAAAAAAAATTGATAATTTTTTTTTTTTTTATTAAGATGGATAAAAAAAAAGAAAGTTCAAAATGTAATGAAAATTTAGAAATAAAACTTTACAAAATGACAGGTTTGTAATGGGGGTAGTAGGTGCAGGGTTCCCTTACCTTAGTCCATTGAACAGATTTTTAGATTTGTCAAGTAAGTGACAAAATTCTAGAACAATTTTTCTTTCATGGTCATCCATGGCGGCCATTTTGACCACCATTTCTAAATTTTATTGTTTCCTACCCATGTAAACTGCTACCTTTTGGAAACAGTGGTCATTTTCTGACCATGAGTAGAAGTGTTGTCCATTACATAATAAAAATGGGGATGAATTCTGCCACTCAGTAGGGGCCAGCCGTGCTATAACTTATTAATAAAAACACAACACTCATCACAAAATCAAATAAGTAACAATAACATATTCTAAACGATCCGATTTATGTATATAAAAGTGGCGAGCGTGGCCGTCGTGACCGGACAGCTAGGGAGGGTTCTCTAGTGGATTGTATTGATTGGCATTTTGAATGAGGCCTTCAAAACCCCCTCCCTCTATCGAGTTCCGCCACCCCTCAAGAGATGCCGCCACTGCGGTCATGTTTGCTAGTGCTGTCTGGTGAATTATTGTGGCACTCAAATTTCTGAAACGTTTTTGTTTTAATTTGAATCCTAGTATGTTTGAAACCGTTTCCGTATTGATATAAATAATTATAATACAATCTACAGTAAGAGAACGCTAATTATTCTGTTTAAACAGTTTACTTGTATTAATATTATTAAAACCTGATTGTTCACATGGAAAATGTGGTTAAAGGTAGCCTTTTAAAAAAGTAGATAATATTAAGAAATATGTAGTTTATTGAAAGTACTTTCATTTTCAGCAGAGTTTATGTTATACTCTTTGTATATATATGTTTTTTTCTATTACAGTTTTATATTTATATACAAAGTGGTTTCATGCTATTATTTTTATAATAGTTTCTTTGAGATCTATTTCAATATTTGTTATTCTAACAAGAACAATAAATTATGATGTTCAAAAGAGCATGAATATGAAGTAGTTGGAATTAATACTAGACAATAAAAACTGTTCTTAAAAGGCTCATATATTAAAGGAATGTTTACTGACCTTAATTCTTCTAATTCTGAGTTGAATTTTTTTTATTCTATTATATATATCTAAAATGTCCTTAAACTGATTATTCATATCAATGAAGATGAATTTATCTACTTTTATTAATTGAATAAAACAGTAATATCTACTTTAGACATCACAGTTAATTACTTTTGTAATAATGCTGGAAGAAGTTGTAAAATAATTTTCCTTTACATTTTGTAAAATTGTAACAGTTTTATTAAAATACACTTGAATTATTTTTTAATTTTCAATAGTGTGTAAAGGACATGTTTAATGGTAAATGGATATTTGCTTGAATAATGTATAAAATAAAGCATCCTTGTACCCAGATCTGACTTTCAATTACAAAATTATATCAATTTAAATTACATATAATTTAAAAATCATTGTACACTAAACTGAATTTTAAATTTTACCTTACCTTTTAAATTTAGTCTTACTCCTCAAAATCATCTATTTGTAACTTACATCCCTTTACACCTGAATGATATATTAATTAAACTATGTGTGCATTTATTCTTTTTAATTGACAATTTGGCGCTAGTCATTATTTAACTACTTCAGAATGTTACGTGTCTCAGCTTTATGCCAACCGAAGCTATAAACCTTTAGATTCAATTATACTGTTAAATGTGAATACATAAATATTCCTTTCAGCAAATTAACCTAGGTCAGAGGCAAACTGTTATTGCAATAAATTTTCAATTTATTTGGTCACAATTAATGCATTCTTGGAAATGAAGTTATTTCAAAGAGCTCAACTAAAAATAAAGTTATGAAAAAGTAATAATAATTAATCCTCTTTTTTCTTTCACCTTTTCATTTAGATCATAGTTATTTGTTGTTAATTTTCCTTTTTTCTAAAAAAAAATATATGTATATCTCTAGTATATATCAGGTTTGCATTACATGGATAATTGTTTACTCTTACTTCATTGTCTGCAGACTATATGTGTCTCATATATCTTCTCTAGTAGATCCAGTTTTTGGACCACAGGCTGCCAAATGTTGATAACTCTTGTGCTAAACACAAAGGAGTTAATTGGCATTTTCAGCTTTGCTATATTAGGTTATACACTGCTGAGTTTTCTTAATGCATAATATACTGGTGCAACCATCACAATAAAGTTTGTTTGTTTGGTCTTAAGGATGGGTTATCCTACAGGTTACCAACCTGCTCTAGTCAGGGTGGGAAAGTCAAGATCCTTTCAATTGGTCTGCCATAAAATAAATTTTAAACCCCCGAGAGAGAATTTGAACCCACGACCTTCTGTACTAAGTTTCCTTAGACCCTCACTTCAAGCTGTTCTTCCTTTATCCTCATAGAGAACCCATCAGAGAGAAATCCTGGCTTGACCTTGGTGAGAGAACAATGATCATAAACAGTCAGTAAATAAATTCTCCTTAAAAATTTCACAGATTATTGCTAACTATCATTCAATAAATCCCACATATTACTCAATCAGTACTTTTGAACAGATTTTTTTGCAATAACTATCAAAAACTGAATAACATTATACTCTGCCAGAAAACAGGCTATTGCAATTAGTCAAGTGTCTATTTCAGAAACATACACCCTAATAATACCAAAATGTTGAAATTAAGAAAGTTATTCATTAATCAATGTAATCAATGATTACAAAAATATTTATTAGCTTCCACTCTTAAAAAAAACAGTTCGTAACAAGAAGAAATTTCTTAATTCAGTGCAGTGTGCTTGTGTTAATGAAATAGGCTATCTGTTATCAAAATTATGAACAATTTGTTCAATTTAATTAGATAAACCTTTTGTAAACTATTGTTAAATAAAATGTCAATTTTATGGTTAATCTTATTTTTTCAGATCATATTATTGTATACATTTTAATGAAGGTCTTATGAGGTTTTATGAAGGCTTATAAAACTGTAATAAGACTGTAAGGCTTATAAAAGTGTGTAATCTCATATTTCCTGAGCAATTGAATTGAGTTTAAATTAAAATAATTGAAGTTATTTGTTAGTAGTTTACTAAATTAATAAATTAGAACTAATAATATAAATGATAGCAATTCATACAATTAGAACCATTTTCTATAATAGTAGAGAGATATAGTGTAGTCTCCAAACACCAGCCCTACTCTTTAACAACAGCTGAAAGAAATTCATAAATATATATCATAAATTTAGATAAAGCTTTACACATTACCTTAAAATAAATGTGACTTTTCCTACAAAATCAATGAGGATTTTAGCACTTCTCGACTAAATATCATTTAGTAGGAAAAAGTGATTTTGCAAGTCAGATGAAAGCATTTTAAAGTTTTAAAAAAAATTAGATTTGTGATCAGCCATCTCTTTAAATAACAGATTATTATTATTTCCATCTCTTAAAATATTCCATTGCCATTTTTATATTTTTAACATTATATACCTACAATTGCCTATAGCATTAAGTGGAATCTGTTATTCATTCCTGCATAGCAGCAATATTTAAATAATTGTTCCTTTTGATAATTTTGTTGTCATGCATGATACAGGAGAAGCAGGCGTAAAAGGAAAATGTGTGTGTTCTATGAATCATCGTCATTGCTTTGCTCAGTAGGTGTCAACACTATGAAACAGTTAAGTAACGATCAAAGTTTTGGCTTAACCATTTTCTGTGCATTGGAACTGGAACAATCTTTTAAATCAACAGATTATTGTGATACAATAAATTATTATTATTTATTTTCAAAGTTAATTAATTGTTATGAAACCTATTCTATTTCATCTATTAAGATGAAATAATGTTTTATAATATTTTTTTATATATTAAATTTTCTTAATAAATATTCTTTGTTTGATGTAAACTCACAGTAAAACAACAAATACAAGGCTTTTTATTTTTTATAGGAAACTCCTTTTTTTTTTTGAAGGGGTTGGAAGTGAAATTTTGTAAAGGAAAAACAATATGATCATTTCATATTCATCAGACATAAGATCTTATAATATTCGTAAATCATCAATTTTTTTATAACTTTACACAATACCTACCAGAAATTATATCTTTAACATCAATAATTAAATGTTATATATAATATACTTATATACATAGAATAGAATAGAATAGAAAAACAAATTTTATTCTGGGACAAAGTCCCTTAAGAATAATAGTTACATGACATACTTATACATAAACTTCCATCTTGAGCAACAACAGTTTATTAGAATATGTTTTAATCACTGCCCCTTTCTCTGGTTGATAAAAAGTTGTGGCAATGAGGAAGGAGTGATAAATATTTTTTTTTTTTTTGTTAGAAGGGACATTTTTTCCCCAAAATGCATCATTGGGCAGTCCAGTTATCTTTTACCTACTTTCATTACCTAATATGAGTGCTTTACTTTTAAAACTAAACTCGCCTTATCCATTCTTTGGCCTGCCAGGTTTTTGATATCTACTATTTACCTATTTCTGCCCTGATTGCCATCAATGTTATGACAGAATCATCATCATCTAAATAAAGCCATTTTTTACTAACAATTTTTTTATTTATAAATTGACTGATCTCTCTTAAATCAATAACTCCTCATTTGACTAATATTCAAAACATCATCACCTCTAAGCTTATAAAATACAATCTAATAATCTTCCACCATTTATACCCAAGTCACATTATATACATATGTAAGAACATTAAACACACATATTGTTCAATTTTCATATTTTTTTTAATTGTATAAGTTAATTTTCTGTTCAAAACTTGCAATAATTACAATTTTAAATAAATGTAAACTTAATAATAAAAATAGATACAATGCTTGAAGAATGTAACACCATAAATAATATTAGCTTTTTATCATTATTAGCATAGTGAATATCTGATTATCTGGATTAATTGGGGCTGAAATTGATCCGGATACCCAAAAATCCAGATAATCAAATTTACTATTGAATTAGAGTATTGAAATAAAAAAATACAGACATATGTAATGTTTTAACTACGTATTTTATATAATTATTAAAAAAGTGGCTTTTTATAAAATTATCTTTATGTAACAACAAAGATAAGATAACATGTCAGAAGTTGTGGATGTTATGACAAAAAACTCATCTGCAAATTTTTTCCCAGATTCGCCTTTCTTAAGATATTCTACAATGGACAGTTTTTTGGACACAGTTATTACAATATGTTTTCTTTTAGACGCCATAACTCTTCAAGTTTATAAAGAGACCACTCGCGATGGTAATAGGGCCTGGGCTGGGCCAGACCCATATAGGATGGATGTGCTATGCTTCTAGAAATGCACTAAGTATGTTTACTCAGAACTATATAGAAATATGAATATTTTTTCTTCAAATCAATCGAGATAATCGAATATCCGGATAATTGTAATCCAGACAATTGAAATTTCACTGTATATATAATAAAAATTAGGAAACAGTAAGTCAGAAAATATATTGTGTTTTAAGTTAAAGCATGTTGAAATCCTATTGAAGAGATTCTCTGTTTATATATTATCTTTGAATTTACTTGTTTCTTTTTAGTATGATCATTAATTTTAATTCAATTTCAAAACATTTTTCACATTTTCTCATATTTTGTGTACCCCTCCATTATATTGAATTATATGTGAATAATTAAAAGATTTTAAAAGGAGTTATCTATTATCACTGATCTTCTAAATGCTATAGATCTGATTTCTCTTCCATAAACCTAATTCTATGAATTCTTAACCTAATTCTATGAATTCTTAACCTAATTCTAGTTTTTGCTGCACATGTGAATATTCCTGTGACATCCACTGTACTTGTTCTATTCAACTACTTTACCTCTTTTATTGTCTGCAACTTTTCCTAAACCATTCTCTAATTTCCTGAGCTCATCATTTTTCAATTTTTTTCATTTCCCCTCTTTATTTACAGAGAAATTTATTTTCTGAAAGATTTTTTGTTATTAATTTTTTTTTTGTTTTTACTGAGTTGCAATCCTGTTTTCTTCTTCTATGAATATTCATGGTTTACATTTGTTTCTGAAGAATTCACCTGAACATTGTTTTGTATTAAAAAAAGAGTAAAAAACACAGGATTAAAATGTCAGAATAACGAAACAAATATTACTTGTAAATAGTAATAATAGTTGTATTGTTTAAAAGGAGGAAACAAAACACTTGTCTTTGCAATTCTGCATCCATGTACTGAGAGGTTAAAATAGATTGTAAAATATTTTATAAGATTTTTGACTCAATTTCATGATTTTAAATTTCTAAAAAATATAATGATCATATGTTACTGGTATTCTAACTTTTTCAGATTTTTGACATTGTTACTTCCTTTGTACCTTTCTATTCCAATCATTAGCAACTAAAAAACCTCGCAGTATTCATGACCCGCTGAATACACAATCCCGAACTTCCAACCCTCTTACATAGAACAGATTTCTTTGAAAAACCTTTATCATTCGTGCTATCTCTATTTCGAATTCCTTTACAATCTCTATTTGTGAAGTTTCTTCCTTAATATACTTTGAACACAATTTATACCTTTATCATCTAGATGATCAATCTTCTGCAAATATGTAAGTAATGTGTAATGTATGTGTGTATATTTTGTAATGTTTTCTTTTAGATGTTTATTTTTAAACCAGTGATTTGTCGATTTATTATTAAGGCACTAGACTATTTATTATTAAGCTACATATTGTACCAGTACTTGTATCAGAAAAAAAAATTCATTTTTGATTTGATTTTATTTATTATCATTTTATTGTAAAAAAGTTTCCTGAATGAAGTCATGAATTAAGGAACTAATGAATATGTTACTGTATTATCTGCTATCTATGTTTAATATTATTAAAGGCATATTTGATTTTTACCTTGCATTAGTTTTATGTTTTGTCATCTTAAAATAATTATTGATTTATTGTGTTAATCAAAAATATCCATCTTAAAGATTTTTATTGTAGTTAATTTGTGTGATTGAATTACTTCAAAACTGAATCCAGCAGTCTCTAGAGCTGTTCATTTTCTAATTTTTCCTTTTCTGAAAATATCATTTCATTTTAACAAACTTTATGAAAAGAATTATGATCTATTTTGTTGCCGAATCAGCTATTTGAATACAGTATATGTAATAGTTTTGTTCAACTATTTTATTAATATATCAGTACAGATTCTTATTAACATCATCCAATACTCAAAATTATGAATCATCATTTATTTCTATTTTAATATATATGTATTTTTTTTTTCAACTTATTAAATTTTTGGTATGCTATTGCTTGAGTCTTCAAGCTTTTTACATATCATTTATTTATTTTTTTAAATAGTAGAAGGGAGATTGAAAACATAACTAAATAAGGCAGTATAGAAAAATATGTAAGTATAGAATACCAACAGGTTCACCCAGACTGGAAGACTATGGACTCCCACCATCAGGAAAAATTCATAGTATGAATCAAAAATGCGTGAGATGAAGGTGGAAAGGAACAGTTGGGGAAAGGCTAAGAGACATGTGTTAAGAGGCAGTAGAATATTCTGAGACTCAATTCATTTATGTCAGGTAATCCTCTATTACAATTAGTATTCTAGTTTTACTGTCATACATACTACTAATTGTCAATTTGTATGTTCGATGGATAAATGAAGTAAAAAAAAAAAAAAAAAATAAATATAAAATATAATATATATATATATATATATATATATATATATATATATATATATATATATATATATATAAGATCACAACTAAATTTAATAACTTACTTCAAGATCAAATATTTCAAATACTTTTCTATCATTTATTGACAAGATTAATTAAATATAAAAGAAAAGAATGGGGCTATTGAGGTAGATTGTGGTTAGGGGTACACAAACAGGTCAGTCCATTAGTATGGTCCACCCCTCCAATCCATTCTCAAGGGCAAATATTATTAAGCTGAACATCCCCTCACAATCTAATTTGTAAATGTTGAATATTTTTTCATTGTTCCCTGAACACTTTAAGGATCATTAAATTGCTAATTTAATTCCCACTTTGGATAAAACTATGATGTTATAAGATTGTAAGATCCCCTTTGATACTATTTTTTTGTTGAAAAAAAAATCTGGGTAATACTTGTTGGGTTATAGCTCACGAAAAAATAAATGAAAAATTTCTGTGAAGTATTTTTCCCCAGAAACCATTGAAAACTTTACATTTTCACTTTTCTATAGTCATACATTTGGGCAACTAAATCGCTAATTGGACATCCTCTTCATTTAGTTAACTAAAAAAGTCAGTTATTTACAAATCAGATATTATTAATATTATTATTTTAATTCAAAACATCTTATTTCTAATAAAAAGAAAAAAAAAAGAAAAAAGGAACAGTGATTGTAAGCTGTTATACATGATGAATAAAATATTGAATAGATCTTAGTATGTTTTAATATAATCTTTCAAATCTTGACTATTTCATGTAAGATAATTAAAATTTAATAATAATATAGTTTAACTAAACCGAGATAGAACTCGCGGATATGACCATAACAAAAAAGGTTGCAGATCTGCAAAGAAATTGACTAAAGGATTAATATAAACATGTGTTATTAATTACTTGGCCGAGATTCACTTATTCATGTGACACAATAATTTTAATGAAATGGAGGATTTGTTAGAAGTAACTTTGGGTCTCTGTTGTTTATTATTATTATTGAATAAAAACGTTTTTTGTTTGGGTAATTTAGTAACAATATAAATAAATTAATTCTATATACAGTAATAAGTTCAACATATTTTATTATGCGAAGGTGCCATCAGTAAAATAAAAATTAAATTAATCTATCATCAATAATAGTAAAGTGATAAGTAATACTTTTGCTGTAATGCATAGATCTTTGAATGTGCTATTAATTGACTCACATGACAATAATAATTAATATTTATGATTTTTTTTAGGTTGGCCGAAAGATATTATGGTATAACCCCTGATTTCTCTTAAAGCTTTCCCAATTAATATACATGTATATTTTAATGGTTTTCATCTTCAAGACCACAGAGAACCTATTTTTTTTTCAAATATTTTGCTGAATAAGTAAAGTTTCCTCTGAACAATTCAATATTATTAATTTAGTATACAGTAAATTGGTGCAACAGATGAAGATTTAAACAAAAGTTAGAAACTTAAAGTGAAAAAGTTAGAAACTTAAACAACACATTCTATCCTATAGTAACCGCTCCCAGTCCCAAATTAATCAGGATAAAGTTTCCATCATAAATTCATATAATATTCATTATTTTTGTAAATTTTATTGATAGATAGTATTTTGATGCTAATTGATAACACTTTTAAAACTATTGAGCCAGTGTTTGGAAGTTCCAAAAGAAATCTCTTTTTTAATATTAGTATAAAGGATTATTTATGATTTTAAAAACGCCAGAGTACTGCAGAAAAGTAGAGATTTTAATTTATGAAATGTCACAATAAATAGGTAAACATAAATTGAAAGTTTTTTTTTTTTGTATTTTTACTTTCAATTATTTTGGATTTCACCAGATTTTCTTTTGATACATATGAAATCTGGAGATTTATTATCAGAATTGCCCTACAGTAGACAATACATTTGGTTTCTGTCCCTTAAAAACCAATTCAGAAATTTAAATATTTAAAATAAAGATGTAAAGGATATCTATTTAGATCCTAATGGCACAGTTTTAAGAAAGGAATTGTGTTGTGTTTAAAGGAACTGTATGTACTTTTCATTTTTTTATTGATACCTGATCGAGGCATTATAGAAAGATCTTGATATCCTCTTTCTAGACAAAATTTTACAGTCTGATCTGATTCAGAATATTGTTAACACTCAGGGGCGGCGAGAGCCAACCTGGGATCTTAGCCAATACCAAGCCCTCTCCCAGCATCATCCAAACAATATAATTTATTTTCCTACTAAACATTTAATAAACTACAATGTTTGATTAATTTCTTAATTTGATAAACCGCCATAGAATGGTTTATATAAAGTAACACTTATGATTAGTCACCTTAGCGGGGGCACCCATAAGAGCCCAGGGATTTTAACTTTTCCCTGCCCCCCTACTCCTGTCCGCGGCCCTGAGGATTTTGATTTAGATAATTTATGATGGAAAAAGCTGCCATAACTCTTTAAGTTTATAAAGACACCACGCGACGGGAATAGGGCACAGATTAAGCAAGACCCGTGTAGGATCGATGTGCTATGCTTCTATAAATTTAGTTTTATGTCTTTTAATGTGTCATGAAAACTGATAGGATGAGACCTATCGTATTTTACGTGAACTAGGAACCAGGGCCAAAAATAACTGTTATTAAACTGTTAAAAGTATATTTTTTCTTCAAATCAATCAGGATAATTGGAGTTTCACTGTACTTATGTTTTCATATTTATAATTAATGTATGACTATTTTCTCTTTATATTTACTTAAAAATGTCATGTGTACTTCAGGATATTATTGGTTTTTATTTCGATGTTCCTTAGGAAAATTTAAAAATGGTAAAGTGTTTTCATTAATTTTAATTCTATAAATTATACTTGTCTATGCTATTTTATTTATTTACTTTTGTTTACAGAAACTACATTGTTTTCCAAAGATTTAAGAATTTATAATATTATACATTTTTCGTTGCAACTTCTAAAACTTCTAAAACGTTTTTTTTAACTTCTAAAACCTATTTGACTATCAAAATATGGAGGATTATTTATTTATTATTGATATATATATACAGGTTGTTCGGAAGATCGTTGGCCAAAAATCTCGGGTAGGGATTATCTCGGGAGGAATTATCTCGGGTAGGGAGGTTCATTTTGAACCTATTTAAGGTCACTTACCTATATACAAAGTCTTACGGTTTTTTTTTTTTTTTTTTTTATGAATTTTTTTGTGTAAATGGCCAAATCCAAACATTTATGCCTTATAACTCCGTTGTTTACTGATATATCAACGCCATTTTATTTCCCTGTAATTACTAATACATTGTCCATGTAAAATAAAAAAGATATGGTGCAAAAAACAAATACCAAAAAAACGGGAGATCGTTAAATCTTGTCAAAGGCAAAAATAAAAATTATGAACTTCAAGTTTAGGTTCAATAAAAAAAAAAAAAATCAAGCGCAACAGCCAAATCCAAATTGTTTTAAAAACTTCTCTATTTAATACTCTTTAAAAAAATACCATTTGCAGGCACGCAGCACATCTAGTTTTTTTTATTTTTCATAAAGTAACAAAAGGGTGCCACCAGCGCACATTGACAATAATAATGAATCGAATCATATTTTTCGTGTAAAACGTAACAAATAGTTGTGTTTCTTTATAGCATAGGTTAAACTGCATATTTCCTCTTTCTTTCTCGGAATTTCGATTTTATCAGAGTAAACTTTATCTACATTTTTGTAAACAATAATCAGGGAACAAAATTAAACTAATTTTAAATTATTCATAAATTTAATTTGTTGAGTATCACAGGTATTGCTCAAAATGATCTCCACTATTTCTAATACAAGCACGATATATTTTTCTTATTTCTGTGGTGGTTGTTCTAAAAATGAATTCTTCCTTCATTATGGTAAACGCGGCATTGATTTTTTAAATAAGTTCTTGTTTTGAAAAAGCCCATTACAACTTACCTGTAAGAGAATGTTTAAACAATTGTTTCCCACAATCCTGGATAGGAAGAGGGGGTCCAATTGAGTGGCCAGCACGATCTCCAAACCTCACGCCGCTCGATTATTACGCCTGGGACCTTGTCAAAGATTTGGTTTATAATGAAGAATTGTTTTCAAGACAACTTATTCAAAAAATCAATGCCGCATTTACCATAATGAAGGAAGAATTTGTTTTTAGAACAACCACCACAGAAATAAGAAAAAGATATCGTGCTTGTATTAGAAATAGTGGAGATCATTTTTAGCAATACCTGTGATACTCTACAAATTAAATTTATGAATAATTTAAAATGGTTTAATTTTGTTCCCTGATTATTGTATACGAAAATGTAGATAAAGTTTACTCTGATAAAATCGAAATTCCGAGAAAGAAAGAGAAAATATGCAGTTTAACCTATGCTATAAAGAAACACAACTATTTGTTACTTTTTGCATGAAAAATATGATTCGATTCATTATTATTGTGAGTGTGCGCTGGTGGCACCCTTTTGTTACTTTATAAAAAATTAAAAAAACTAGATGTGCTGCGTGCCTGCAAATGGTATTTTTTTAAAGAGTATTAAATAGAGAAGTTTTTAAAACAATTTGGATTTGGCTGTTGCGCTTACTTTTTTTTTTTATTGAACCTAAACTTGAAGCTCATAATTTTTATTTTTGCCTTTGACAAGATTTAACGATCTCCCGTTTTTTTGGTATTTTTTTTTTTTTTTTGCACCATATCTTTTTTATTTTACATGGACAATGTATTAGTAATTACAAGAAAAAAAAATGGCGTTGATATATCAGTAAACAACGGAGTTATAAGGCATAAATGTTTGGATTTGGCCATTTTTACAAAAAAAATTCATAAAAAAAAAAAAACCGTGAGACTTTGTATATAGGTAAGTGACCTTAAATAGGTTCAAAATGAACCTCCCTACCCGAGATAATTTTTTGGCCAACGATCTTCCGAACAACCTGTATATATCATTATAGCAATATCAGAATCATTATATTTTGTAGGAAAAAGCTATCGATATATTACAACAAAAGTAATAAGTATTTTTAAAATTTAAATATATTGCTAAAGAAATTACATCGACAAGAAAACAAGAAAACGCCTAAAAACTAATGATGGCTTTTTGGTTTAAATTTTTATAAACATGACCTAAAAGTTAGTTGTATCATCAATAATAACTTTAATAATAATATTTTATACTACCAATAATCAGTTGTGAAAGTAATTAATTGACTTTTCTCATAATAAAACGATCAAAGATTTATCTTATAACAATATGATTATCTAGAAATTGGAAACAATAACAGCTAAAGGCCTTATCTGAAAAAAATAAAATGAATATACATTGATGTTTAAAAAGGCTCTCAAACAAATTGATCATCAATAAACTGTTACTGGTTCAAGAAAATGATCTTAATCTGGATAGTGAGGTACTTTGAAATTTTATGACAAAAGCATCTTAATTAAGAAATCCAAAGTTGCCATCGGTTCTACCTCTTTCTATGAATTATAAATTCAAAACGACACATCCGTAATTCAAACTGGAAGACATCACGTCCGCCTTGAGAACCCGTGGCGAAGGCCAGGAAATTAGACGGGAGTGGACAGTGGTCGAAGGAAATGGACACAAAGCCTTGCCGATAGTATATTTCGCAAGGAGGAGGAAACAATAAATATCAAGGTTGATATCCTCCCTGTACAGCGGGCCTTGTCATCGTCCCTTCCTAACATATAATAGAATTGATGTGAAACATCGCCGCTGAATAGTCATTGTGGGAAGGTTTTGTATCGAAGTGGGTTCAATGTCTTGACAAGCAACCCAAGTTGGTGCTTGCATTCCTTGTTTTGACTGTTCAATACCCTAGCACACAAAGGAATGCCTGACTTATTAAATAAAAACTTGTTGAACAGTGGGATTTGAGCTAAGATTGCTCTGGAGACAATATTATAATTGAGAAAAGAAACCTCAGATCATCTTCGAGCTCAGCACAAAGGGAGAAACTGATAATTTTTTGCCGAATAGAGATTTGAATGCCTAGTGATTCGTTGATCTTCAATATTAGACTATTATGGCCAGAACTTCACGGAAAGGTTTTAAAAACCTTACTTTTGATAGTCATAACATCATCTTTTATAACTTCTACTTGGTTTTGCTGTATTTAATGTAAAATAAATCATTGAAGTCCATTGGCAACGTTGACATTCTTGTTCTGAGTGAATGCCAAAGCTGACGACATCTACACTGCCGGTCAAAAGTTTGAGACCATCCTGAAACGATACCAGTAAATTTAAAAGTTTGATGTTAGGTGAAAAATAAATGGATTTAAATAAAATTAAACGCATTTATATAGTTTATACCAAGATCTTTAAAGTTCATCTACCTTTAAGAGAAGAAATTAAAATTAAGTTTTCAATACATAATTTAAAACAAAGTGTATTTTCCATATTAATTCCAACAATTTCGTTTGCCGACAGAATAACCTTGGATTAAAAAATTTGAAATTTGAATTAAAAATTGAGAAACGAAAATCTCCCATTCATATTAAATGAAGGCAGCGGGAATTTTTGTTGAGCCATTTCAAATTTAATTAGATATTTATGAACTAAGTTCCTTTTTTTCCTGAGTGGAATAGCTCGTAATTGATTTATTACGGAGAAAATCTCAAAAGTGAAACAAAGTGTTTTTACTTATAAATAAAAACATCAACATAAAATTAGATAGAAAAAGAGAGGCGGAACGATATTAAAGATATTAAACTTTTAAATTTACATACTTTGGCTCAGGGTGGTCTCAAACTTTTGACCGGCAGTGTATATAGCTGGTAAAAATAATGCTGTTAGAGGTACGAGTAGATACATTTGGTTACTATTGTTATTATATGTACGCTTTGAATAATATTTTATTCATTAATTAGCAGATAGCTGATGATGATTAAATATTTTAAAATCGCAAACCTAGCATTGCCTGGTGAAGAACGCAACAATTGGGTAAAATATCTATTATTTTGTTATATGATTTCATTTGCGTTCGGGTAGAAAATTGAAACTCCTTTGCTGATAAAACAATGGTATTTTATTGTAATTGTTACTGTGGTGTATACATATTTCTATTTACGTTTATTTCTGATATTAACTTCTTCAACTAAGTTTCAGGACTACGTCTTGCATATATTCACTTCTAATTCGGGGTTCTATCTCTATCTCTTTCTACTCTGTTAAAAATCTAGAGATTATATTTACAGTCTCTTTTTCTCCCACCTAGACTATGTTTGTCTGGTTTATGGTGGCCTCTTGACGTTTGTCTGGGACTGATTAAAGCGAATCATGAACTGCTTTTCTAGGTTTGTCCTCGTTATCCCGAGTCGCTCCCATGTTTCCCACTTCTATTCCGAATTAAGTAGGCATTATCCACTTTCCCTAGACAATATTTTCTTGGAACATTCCTTTACCAAATTATCAATACCCTTTAGCCTTCGTATATTTACAAAACAGATAGGTTCAGATCTGCTTTCAAATCAATGCACCCAAGACTCCGTTTTTCTCACCTGTATATCATATTCAGTAGAACTTCTGCATTTCAACGACCGTTTCTCTTCAGCACAACCATCCCTGAAATTCTATCTCTCTCTCCTCCTCTAAGACTAGGGAATTCCCTTAAAACATTTAAAAACCTCTATTTTCAGTACCTCGTTCTTACCAAAGGTGACGCTCGCTAACAATATTCCTACTCAATTAGATGATACCACGTTTCTGCATTTTTGGAATCCTATCAATAACTATTTGTTTAATTTCGATTCTACTTAATACAAACCTTTGTTACTTTGTTATATAATATTTAGATACTTATGTTGAACATTTTTCAACAAATTAGTTTATTTCTTATATCATATGTGGAGTGTTCTCATATCTTCCTCTCTATTCCTTTAGTTAGAATTGATGTACATATTATCTTAACTTTTATTTTTTTTATTTCAATATGTCTTTGACCTGATGTAATTGTATTTACTTCTGTACTTTTTTTCTTATTCTTAAGGAACTTTGTCACAGAATAAAATTATTTTGCTAGTCTATTCAATTGTATATTTTGTTAAGGAATGAATATTATAAATAAAATTTAAAAAATGGCTATTAAGGTATGTAAACTTTGTCATATGTATCAGCAATGAATAAAATGCCGCAGATAGAAAAAAAACGAAGTTGGGGCTCTGCTATGCTTTCCAGCCTCGAGCTCGTGAGTCAGTCAAATTGTGTTTCTAATTTCGAAAAGTTATTGAATCTGTGGATGGGTTTATCTTTTAGATTTTTTTATTTATTTTGAAGTTATTATTTCTATTCATTATTTTTATATTCATACGTACCGGCCATACCACCATACCACCGACCATACCATTGGTGGCAATCATCAGCGATAATAAGGAAAATGATAGATACAGAATCAGGAAATATAAAAAAAATATATATTTATTAAAAATAAGAACCAAGTAAATAGTAAATGAAATATATTATTAAAAAATATAAGTTAATGTATGTATGCTAAATATTTAAATTAAATTTTCATTGACTTATATTTTTTGTAAAGTTGTTTGCCTCATTTAGCTTACATTAATTTAATAATGACTTGGTGTTGTTTATTTGTGCCTTACTTTATAGTATTTTCAAATTTCCTGGTTCTGGATTTGACATTTTCTTTTCTAGTCATGATGATGGCCATCAATGTTATGGCCGAATCTTCGGAATAGTTAAATGTTTAGTTATTCTTAACAATTTTGGTTTTCTTTAGACTGAACACTCAAAAAAAAAAAAAATAAATAAATAAATAAAATAAAATTAAATAAATCTACAAGACCTATTTATTCGAATCTGGTTAAATATTTTTTTAGTTCAAATTACCCTTTTCTGCCGACGCTATTCAGCTCAGGAATTCCAGGATGTTTCGAGCATATATCGCTACATCTCAGATTCGGTCTCTTCTTACTCCTTGTTTTATGGATTGGTGGTGTCGATAGTATGTCATACAATCCTCTGTCCTCAATCTATACTATATGTCCAGCATATCTTTGACGCGTTCGTTACATTTTACTGACAAACCTGTTCTAATGAAAACCGAATTAAATTTTTTTTCATAGTGACAATAATATTTATTTGAAAATAGACACCGTTTGCTGAGTGTTGCGTTGCTTATTTATGTTCAGTTTACCATCATTACTATTTATGGTGTACTAATATTCCTAGGAATCAATATTTTCTAGCTGTATTTCAATAAAATTATTTGAACGGGGAATTATATATTGACTTTATTTTGAATAGCTCTGCTTATTGTTCATTTGGAGTATACCAGACCACCAGAACAAATTTTGATAATTGATAACCTGGAGAATAATTCTTTCTTCCTGAGGTATAATTTTGGTTGAAAACGGTTGTTCATTTAGCTTTACTTAGAACTAATCACGTTTGATTGATTTTATGAACGCTAAGTTTTTTCACACCCTGGGATGATTGGTATTGATTTGATTTCATCCAGCACATAAGAAACGTTCAAGATCGGAGCTGTAAATATTGAAACGTAGTCGAAGTTTTTTATGTTTTCACTGCGGGCCTGAAATCGGTATCTCTAATAGGACAGAGGTACCAACAAAACTTTTCCAACTGATACGAAGAGCCATCGAAACGATAACATTCGAATACAAAGCGGACTTGAAAAGTTCACAAGAAGGGTAGAATAATGGAGGGAACGATCGGAAAATGGCACTGACACTAGACATTGACGTACGGCATTGTGGGGTCAGTATTGAGTTGTCAAAAAGTGAGGCTGACAGGGAGGGTTTGTAATCCATCAGCGCTATCGCTCCTCTGAATGCTGGGCCAATTAACTCACTCCTCTGCCTTATCGCCACCTAATTCATATATGGGGCTCCACTTCTGATTAGGATTATCTCGGTTATTGACGGCCGCTCTGCCGACTGTATCTGATATGTCGGCTGTATCTGCAGATACACCGATCGGTGATATTTAGAGGATCAGGTAACACCTACCGTTCATAAATCGCAGGTGGCGAGAAATAATTTTCTAGATTCTATATTGTGGAACAAATATACACAACTAGCGTACACCATCGTGGCATCGTCCATGCTCATAAGTAGAACATTTTAATTTTAACTAATAATTGACTTTCTATTTATTTATCAATAGAAATCTTGTACTGTAGAATGCATGCAAAAAGAAAAAATAAATTCAAAATTCATGAAACATTCGAATAAACTACAGTTCGAGTTTTTTTCCCCGATACTATGGGGATGAATTGATTGACCCCATATTATTGACCCCGAGAGAAACATAAATCCGAAAATCCACTACAACGATTTTGTAAGTTTGGCCTTGATATTTATTAATTGCGATAGTAAGTGAAACTTTAATAGAAAATTTTAATAGCTTGAATTGAAATGATAGATCAGTTGGAATCATTGGGATTCTAGGGATAAATGCGATTTCTCCAGTAGCTGGTCCAGTTTTTAACCTGCACCCTTGTACAGAATAGGTGGTTGAAGCTCATGCAAAAACATAATTGAACATCTATTTTTTAATACCAATGCATGAGTTGGTAATCCAGATGGAATTGGACAATGCGTTTGAAAATAAATAAATTTTACTATCAATTTCATGCTCTAGGTAGCATGTACTATTGTAACCTCTCAAGTAAAATGGCGCTCGCCATCTATCAGATCAGACGGTTTTCAAACTACTGGAATCCACAACTTTTTCCCACTTTTAATAACAAATTTGATTGAAAATAAATAATGTTAATTATTTCTATACCTTCTTTGAACTTTGAAGATAGTATGGTCAAAATTTGGTACAGATTGGTTCTGTAGTTTTCATGGTTAGTGATCACAAACAAAATATGCTTTGTCCTTTCGAGGTTAGGTTAGGTTAGGTTGATTGTTTTTGGACACTCAACTTCTATGGTCTTTAGTGTCCTGATTCCTCAGTTTTTTTTTTTATTTATATTTTTTCGAAAAAATTATATTGTTTCAAAAATGTGATAATTTTGTCAATATTGTAATTGTTATCTACAAGCATTACCGGTAGTCTTCTTTCCAGCCGTTCCTGCTCAAAAAAAGTTTCGTACAGCGGGCATTCCTCGAGTATATGTCTGATCGTTAGTTGACTCTGGCAGTATAAACATTTCGGTGAGGCTTCCTTCATTATAAGATAGCCATGAGTAAGGTGAGTATGGCCAATCCTCAATCTGGTGATCACCACTTCTTCTCTTCTCTTTCTCCGATGTGATGAATACCATTGTTTGATGTCGTCACCTTTAATTATTTTTAACTTATTATCTGCCTGGGTTTTATGCCATAATTCTATCCAAGTATTCCTGGCAAAATACTTTAAAAAATTGCAAACGTCCTAAGGGGTATAGATTGTTTTGACGTCCAACGAGGAGATGGCTGCTTCATCTGCGGCCTTATTCCCTTTTATCCCCACGTGGGATGGTATCCAGATAAGTACCAAGTTCTTTTGTGAATCTTTTAGCATTGAGGCATAAGCCTGTGCCTTTCTTATGACTGGATCCTTGGCATATAGGTTAAGAAAAGATATTATAAAAGAAAAGGAATCAGTAAATATGGCAAGATTTTTTTCTTCCAGGTGCATTGCATAATGTAATGCCACAGTAACCGCCCAACATTCCGCTGTAAAATTACTAGTGATTGGCGGTAGTTTGTATTTCAAAATCGTAGAGTCTAAAACAACGGAGCACCCAACATTGTTGTTTGTTTTTGAGCCATCTGTAAATATGTATCTAAAGTTTTTGTATTTTTCTTTAATTTTGTTAAATTCCGTTAAATATATTATATCTGAGGTTCTAATTTTCGGATATTTTTTGAGTGTCAAATCTATTGTTGGAATTTTTAGAGTCCATGGTGGATATTTCAAATCATCGATTGTAGGTTGGAGGTGTTGTATTTATTTTATATATCTTCCGGCTCTGATTCCCAACGGTGCAGGCAGTCGATTGTTTTCCAGAAATCTTCTGCACTTTGGTTGGAACACGTGTATCCTTGTCCTTTCGAATTCGATCAAATATATATATGCATTTGCATTTATTGTGTAGAGTCTGCGTCCTAGATGAAAACAGAGATGAAACCATGGCGGCTGGCACCAAGTCCTCTAATAACACACTTCCGGTGTATCTATTCAATTATCTCCAGTATATTACCAATTTATTTTGCCTTCGCTAATAGGCGAAGGATGTTCTTCGGCCTCAAAGAATCGTCAGATCATGGTACATCTGAAAAACAATGTAAATTTGATTTATGGGAAAATACTTTAAAAAGCCTTGGCTCAAGTGGACACGTTAAACATTTCAAAATTTGAGGAAGCAAAATTGTATTCATAATTTCGGCAACAAGGAAGTAAATTTATAGCTTCCGGTTAAAAATTGAGACTGTTAAAAACACATACGATCAGCAACACATGGTACATTAAGATCTTAATACATAAATTTATTTGTGACATAAAAAGGACCACTGGGGATTTACGAAGGATTTTGGATAGCCAGGAATGGGATACGAGAAGATTTGGAAGGTTTAGTGGAGCCCCAAAGCTTAACTGCTATAGTTTGTAAATTCAGTTATTTTCCACTTATTTTTAAGTTCGTTTTTAATCTTTATAAAAGTAGATTTATCGTTCAATTAAATTTTTTAAATTAAAAATTTAACGATTTCTCAACTCTATCTCTCTATTTTTATCTTCTAATGAAGACAATCATTGTTTACTTGTATTATAGTACATTTTTTCAGATAGCTTTGTAAGCAATGGGTGGTTTTATTATTTCTATGGTGAATATTTCTAAATATTCACTTTCCCATCTTTTTTACCAAACGTTAAATCCACTTATTACATATTAGCTTGAGTTGTTATGCTCCATTGCTTGTTTGTTGGTTTTTAGGTCTTAACATATCCATGATGGTAGAACCCGTGGTTTCTTCTTGGGTATCTTGGGTGGGAAGGTCAAGATTTATTCGAGGGTCCAACACGAAATAAATTCTAACCCAACCACATAGGATTCGAACCCACGACCTTCAGAACCAAGCTCACTGAGACTCTCGCCCCAACTCACTCGGCCACTAAGCCCCCATGCACTATTTATACCACATTTATCTAGTTTCTTTATGTTCATCGAAATTGAGGAGTCAAATACACCACATTTAAGACCATAATTTTGCCATTCTATGATATAGCTTTGAGACAATTTTAGGTTCAACACAATTAATTAGTTACTTGAACTTGGGTTTGTATTTATGTATAAGTATGTATACCAATTTTTCCAAATAATGTAGATAGGTGCATATTTTAGGTATATAATTGCACATTTTATTCTATATACTTGCATTTATATATATATATTTCAGTTTTAAGGGTACACTCCATAAACGGTCCCACATTGAAGATGATGTTTGATTCTTAATCGAGATTTTTAAGTGTGGTGGAGAGATTTTTAAGTGTATTTTAATTGTCTTCGTAATGATGAAGTTGCATCAACTACTGCACAGTGTTTAGTAACGCATCACATAAAAAACAGCAAAGCACAAATAAAACAAAATTAAGGAGACAAAGAATCAAAATATGAAAAAACTGCCACTGGATCAGAAATTACTAGTTTCGATACTGATTTGTGTCCGGTCAGCATAACCTTTCATACGTGTTTTCTTTTTTAATATTTCCTTGTATTTGTGTTTTTTAATAGCCTTCTTCCTACTGTTTCCCTTTTCAACACAATAGTTACTTAAACTTGAGTTTGTATTTTCCAACTCATCCTACCACTATCCTCACCACTTACGCTGATGACACATGTGTGTTATTAGTAAACAATGATCTCTTCATTGCCTCCCAAACACTCCAACCCCATATCCTGACCCTTCAAGAATGGTGTCAAAAATGGAGAATCAAAATAAATCCAAAAAAATCTCACCAAATAACCTTTACCCTTCGTCGTGAACCCACGACTTCCTGTCCTACAGTATTCTTTAATGATATACCACTAATCCCTGTTGAACAGATCCGCTATCTAGGACTTCACTTGGACAAACGTCTAACTTGGAATCCAAATACAAGACTAAAATGGCAAGAAGCTGCCCGCCGTTACAAATTGCTTCAACATTTACTAGACAAACGTTCAAAACTCCCAATTAATTACAAAATACTAATATACATGACTGTGATTAGACCTATCTGGACGTACGGAGTTGAGCTTTGGGGCTCCACTAAACCGTCCAATTCATCTCGTATTTAATCCTTATAATCCAAAATCCTTCGAAAAATCCTCAATGCACCTTACTTTGTCACCAATAAAATTATCCATAAAGATCTTAATGTGCCATATGTTGCAGATTTAGCCCAAACCAGATAGCAATCCTTTCATAGTAAGCTCCATAACCACTCAAATCCCCTAATCTCTCAACTTGCTTCCCACACTATTCCTCATAATCCTCCGAGGCGTTTGAAAAGAAGATGGCCCAGAGACCTTCTAGTGTAGAATTTTTATTAAAGTGCTACTGATGAGTAGTACTTTTTAAGTTTTGTCAGGTTATTGTAATAGTTAACAGCACATTTACTTGATGTATAAATATTGTACAGGTGTAAACTTCAATAAATTGTTAAAAAAAAAAAAAAAAAAAAAAAAAAAAAAAAAAAAAAAAAAAAAAAAAAAAAAAAAAAGTTTGTATCTATGTATAAGTATGTATACCAATTTTTTTTTACCCAATAATGTGGATAGTAGCATATTTTAGGTATTTAATTGCATATAATTCACTATCCTAGGAATCACAAACGAAAAATGGCTTTTCCTTTTATATATTAGTATAGATTTGTATCCGACTGGAATTACAATATTTTTTCAATTTGATCAAGGTAAACCGAGCTATTGGCGGCATATTAGTAATAATTGAATGGTTAAACAAATATGAAGAAACACATGAGTCTTGAATTCGAGCTATTCAAAGAAATAATTGTGTAATTTCCGATAAAGTTAATATCACCGAAATCCAGTTACGTAATTGGCCTGTGATATCTTCGATACACTAATTGAGATGTTATTACATTAGTTCCCAAGAGGAATCAATGATAATTAAAAGTTATAATTTATAAATGCGACATCCAACTTTCAATCATGGTGCTACCAAGTGAATAAGTTTATTTATAAAGCAATAGTTTATCGAATAAGAAAACTTAAAACAAATAGCCTACTATATAAATATCATCCCATTAAGAATAGATACAAAGAGCCTAGCTATAGAACTAACAAACAATGCGGCGAAACTAAGTATGGTTGAGAAGACGATTTATCTAATAGATGAGACGTCGTAAATCAAATGTCAAAGACCTTAGAGTGTGGGTAGCCCGAGCAACGACCCATAGCCCACCCCCCACCATGGGATATGTAGCACATGATACAGTGAATTACTGGAAATTATGAATAACTAGGTTTGCATTTTATTCATTTAAATATAATACTTATATTCATCAGATTAGTGATCTTAGGAATTAGTTTAATTCATGGTTAACTGCATACAAAATAGTTTTAATTTGTAGCATAGAAATTATACCACTAATTAATTATGGTTACATATAATACTGAAATATTTTATTAGAAGAAGTAGATATTTTAATTTATAATGTGATTGTCTTAAACTTAAACACTAGGATTATTTTTTATGAAAAAAAAAAATTTAAACTTAAATCTTTTTAAATCAACTATTTCAAAAACAATGTGGTCGTAAATCGGTTCCTATTTCAACTTCTATAATTTTTAAAAATAGTTCCTATTATGAGTGCTTCAAAAAGTTATACCAACATTTTGAATGTCATTTATTACGTGATAAAATTTCTTATATTTATTTTAATCAATCCACAAGAGTTTTCCCTCAGCGTCTATTAAATTAGAGAAGTTTCAGTAATATGGCTTTTGATCACTTGTTTTGTCGAAATAATATCGATGAAAATTAATTTAAAGAAAGAAGAATAAAGGTTTAACTTACAAAAGATCTCCTTTTCATGTACGATGAAGAAATTATTTTTACTAGTGAATTAGGATGTTGTATGAAAATGTAAAAATTGTTGTATTTTATGTTTATGTAATGTTGTATGATTGTTATGTTTAAATCATTGTGTCTTGTATCAGTTTTGCGAAACCCAATCGTTTGCTCCATAGGTCCAAATAAGTTGCAGTAATGTTTTATTAATTAGTTTAGTGATGATAGTTTGTCAAGTAAATGTGTAAATAATTTGTAAATAAATGTTGTGTCGTTTATGTTCTTACCGTTCAAGTTCCGTATCTATGATCCAAGTGAGTTCGTAAGTCGATCACCATATCGATAACCGTTTGCATATGGATGTTAGAAACATACAATGAAACTTTGTGGAAAGTCTAAGAATATAAATTAAAAAGACTGTTTAACTTTATAAAAATTAAAAAACAATGTTCACTTTCCTATCAATCATTATAGAAATCAACTGACACAAGATATTTTTTCAATCCTTTTGTCTGTAAATATAAAACTTTGAACGAATCTGGTCAGAATTTGCATAATTAACTTTTATTCTGGAAGTATATTTAAATTTATATATTTAAATTTTATTAATTAATTAATTAAATATAAATTAATTTATATTTTAAATTTATATACTGAAACTTATACATACATACATATATATCTGTGGCACCTGTGCATAGCGGGCTAAGTTTTTAGTGTAAAGTAGTCCGCTTTGGACAACAGGAAAAACACAGTTTCGAAAAAAAAAATAAAAAATAAAAAATAATAAATCTACAGCCATAATTCTACCGTTCTCTTTAGGCTTAAGAGAAATTATCGGAACCGCAAAGTGTATGCGCTAGGACTAACCGTTTACGTCTTTACTCTTCATCCTTCATATAGCCTAGATATTGCACCATCAGAAAACGGTTTGTTTGGAACAATGGCTCTTTATTTAATTGGTTAATTCTTAGATATTTACCAAGAACTAATAACTGAATGTGAAGAGTTCTTTAAATCAATTCCAAAGGAGTGGCACTGGCATTAAATCCAGTTGCTTGTAGGAATCTGGGTGAAATTAGTTGAAAATAGCATCCTTTGAAGAGAAGTGATCTACAATGTTTAAAATGTGTAATAAATTTATACTAATGCAAAGTTGTAATTAGTTAGTATTTAGTTCCTAATGTTGTGTATCTATAAAACCAAATACTCATCGACCTAAAATTTGTTAACTCCCATATACTTTTAATTATTCATTAAATCAGATCACTACAGAAGATCATTGGACAATTGCAAATAAAATTCGGTAGAGGGTGACTCGTAGACAACGGGTGCCGTGGATCCTCTGCCATCCTGAGCGAGGTCAATTTGTCACAAAAATCGAGTGCCCCCACCCGCAGTTTTCGTTATTAATTTCGTCTCATTGGAAAGGGTGCGCTGTTTTATAGTCGGCAGTTTGTTCGGCTGGTCCTCGAGTCGTCTTTTTTTTTTGTCCGCCGGCCCGGTAATTTGTTACTCCCGTTTCGTTTTTTGTTGATTGTTTTCGTTTTTTTTTTGTTTTGCACGATGGCGACGATATATATACGTTTTTATTTTCGTACCGGTGCGCTGACAGGCTATCGGGCGACGAGGGGTCTGCAGCACACGCGATCTCCCGCCGTAAATAATTCATACGTGTGTGAGTGTGGGGAGAGGGGGGTAGGGAGGACTGATTTATACACAAGAGTCAATTAAACATACCGACAGGAGAGGGCGCTAGTTCCCAGCGATATGAATCCCTATTCACCGCCAGAGGGGGACGTTCAACAGCTTTAGTATACATTCAATTATCCCCCTCCTCAGTTCGCGATAACTTCTTCACTCCACCAGGCCGCTATGTTTGGGCTAAATCGACTGTTAGCGTAAACAGATCTGCTCCTACAACATGGGGTAAATGTATCCACTTCACGCAGTCTCAAGATTTCAGATTTCATTTATGAACAACGGCCAAATTCTATATTTATATGATTATGAAATTTTATCCGAAAAATGCATAAATATTTTGATTTTTTTTTCTCATCCATTGATATGATTTACAGTTAAACTTTTTTTTTCCCATCCTCTTTTTTCTATGTTACATTTTATAATTTACTCTATTTTTTTTTTCCTTATTCTGTAATGAGTTTCATTTTAAGCAATTCGTGTAACAATTTAGATTTGAAAAATTTCTGATTTAATAACTTTATCATCAGATGTTAAGGTTCTGACAATAAAACAAAACTGAAAATTTAAATTTGTTCTGCCATTTTGAGATGTATATGTTTCTTGGCTAGAGATATGTTCTTTTTTGGTGTAATGATTTTACCACACTCAAGAATGTGTAACATTTTTTCATACTTAAATGTGTAACATTTTTTGCACTCTAAAAACTTCAACATTTTTACAAGCTCTAGCTCTGTTGGTGTTGCTCGGATGGAAAATTTGACGTTAGGTTCCTAATCAAAAATTTATTGTAGGATATTTTTTTATATAACATTTGTCGCTTGAAACCTTTACATTCTCGCTATTTTGTTTATTTTGAAAAATGATAAATTATTAAAATAAATAATTTGATCATTTTGTACCTAAAATGAAAATTCGGCAAAAATTAGATTATAGATAGATATTTCCATGATCTATTATTTTCCCAGCCAGGGAGAAATTGAGTTAGTTTCGATTTCACTTGGATATGTCTTTTTTTTTTTTTTTTCAGTTTTAATTTAGTTTAATTTGATAGACTTTAATTTAGGAAATAGTAGATATCAATCATTCTTTCTGCCAATGGTAATGTGGTATTATTCTGCTGTTGGAATTTTATAGAGAATCTGGGTTGGAAGCTGTATTTGTGAGTTGGGTGAGTGGTTTGAAGGTACAATTTGCTTATATAGTTTACAGCTAGTTTTTGTCTTCTGAAGAACAGAGGCGTACAGGCTCAATACAAATGCTTAGTGTCGGACTTCCCAAAACTCCAGTTGCGAGACGTTTTCCATTGTGGTGCACGGAATCGAGTTTAATTAAATTATTTTTGCGAACTGGTCCATAAGTAAAACTCCCATAATCTGTTTTATGGGAGCCGATCATAGCTACATATATTTTAAGCATTGTATATTTCTGTCCGCTCCGCAATTTGTCCCACCAAGTATTCTTAGTATTATCATTTTCTCAATGCATCTTCCTTTCAATGATTGTATATGATATTCCAAAGATAGATGTCTATCGAATATCAAACCTAAAAATTTGCAGCTATTGACAAAAGGTAAGGTGACATCCCCCAGAAAACGTTCTAGTGGTTGAGGTATTTTTTTTCTTCTACTAAAGTGCATACATACCGGAGAGAAGAGCAGTCCGGTTGATAGAGACCATTCATTAATACGATTTTGTGCATCTTAAAGTTTTTCTTTGATATAGGGCACATTTTTCGATCGGTAAAGAATAACGAGTTCTTCAACGAAAAACATAACTTTAACAGCCCGTGGTAAATTTATACCTAGGGCATTGATAGCAAGGGCGAACAGAGTTGTTCTTAAAACACATCCTTGTGAAATTCCACTTACTTGTTCACAATGTTTGGACAGCGATTTTCCAATTCGTACTCGAAAAAATCGACATGAAAGAAATTTTTCCACAAATTTAGGTAAATTACTAATTATTTAGGTTTTTTTTTTTTTTTTTTTTTTTCAAATGGAGTCTTTTTTTTTTTTAACTATGACTAGTCAGATGTTTCGATTTTAAGTTCCGTTGACATTTAAAATGTGAACTATATGACATGAAGGGGTATATAAATTTAGTTACATGAAAGCCAACAGCATTTGATTATTTTAAGTACTTATATGAACTAAGAATAAAATATGTTTAGTATTGAAGATGTCTGAATGATGAAGCTCCGATACATGAATAATTAACTTTGATTCACTAGAGACTTTTCTATGAATATCTTGGAATAATATTTTCTCTATAGTTTTATTATTATTTCATACAACCTTAATGTTTTGATCTCTCCGAATGTGTATTAACAGAGTATTGTCACAATATATTTTGTGTCTCGTTTCATATTTTGTTATTAGTTATTGTTTTAAAAGTAAAACTATATGTATAATTAATTTTTTAAAGTCGGTACTTAGAGATGCAGTTGGGAGGTTTGAAAAACACATCCAGGTGAACAAAAACAATTTTGTTCGAGTACTGATGTTTCAAACAACTTTACATTTATTTTTTTTTTGTACATACATGTGAAGTGGAGGGAGATATGGTATTTGATCATGTGGTAGAAAATTATGTTGATACCATATCAGCTGTTGATTGAATACGGGTTGGAAAAGCTCCTATAAAGTGATGAATAGGTCCATATTTACGAAGAAAAATCTCTTGAGCGTAGTTGCTAAACACATCATTGTAAACATCAGTCATGAATTATTGACTTCATTAACTAAATCAATGATTCTTAAGGTAAGCTAACCCTTTACTTGGCTCGTACTCAATAATAAATGACTCCCTAGCCGAGAGGTGTCATTGTGCATACTGCTCTCCAATGACTGCGGCTGGATATTGTGCCAGGTTACATCTGCAGCTCAGATGGCTACTCTGTCAAGTCGAGTGTGGATCAAAGGCTTCCTGTCGAAACAAAGGCTGCCCTATAATGAGCGAGTGACTGTTCCGAGCGGTCGGCCAGGCTCTATAGTCGTTCACCTTCCACATCTGCTGTCATCGAAGGCCCTATAATAGTCCAAAAAGTAGCTCAGTGCAATCAAATTGCCCGGGAATACGAGAGGTTCTTTGAGAGAATCAAAGAGTACAGGACGTTTATCTGTATTTAAAAATTATCAGTGAGGGCACTAATTTTCCCTGTAGTCTTTGATCTTTCATGGCAAAACTGAAAGAAATAAATACCGTAATTGACTATAATATCAATCCTATTTAATTTAATATCAATAGGATCTTTCATCAACCTCTGGATCAACTGGTCCTTAGATTAGTCATCATGCCCTGTAGAAAATAGTTCAAGTTTTTTCTCTAATTGTATTTGTAATTGCTGACAAATAGAATATAGATTGTTTAACGTGTCTTTCTTGGAAAGTTTAGAATAATTATTGGAAAACGGGGTGATGTAATGTTTGGTAAGCCCCTCCATAACGTGGGGCGAAGAATTTTGTTTGTTTGATTCCTTTCCAAAAGTTCAATTAAGTGTAAAGATGTAGGAAGATCATAAGAAGACGAAGGAAATCCCTTTATAAGACATTTACAAGAGTAATAATGTGTTACAAGCAATTGAAGGGCTTGGTGGATTAAGAGGTTAGGTTACATTTACAAAAAAAATATATAATCTAGTTTATTGGATGAAGAATTGATGTACATAAGTGTTAGGTAGCTATATCTGAATATTTCAACACAACTAGAAAAAGAGTTATGAGGAATATGAAGGGGCTATAAAACATTTTCTTGCAAAAAGGAAATGCAAAAAAGAACAAACACACTACGGATACAAAAGTTTTTCAAAACTGTGTTTAGTTACACAACCCTTTCTTCCACGAAACCCTTCAATTAACGTTACTTAAATAGCACTTTGTATTATAACATAATGTAATCTCTCTCTCTCTCTCTCTCTCTCTCTCTCTCTCTCTCTCTCTCTCTCTCTCTCTCTCTCTCTCTCTCTCTCTCTCTCTCTCTCTCTCTCTCTCTCTCTCTCTCTCTCTCTCTCTCTCTCTCTCTCTCTCTCTCTCTCTCTCTCTCTCTCTCTCTCTCTCTCTCTCTCTCTCTCTCTCTCTCTCTCTCTCTCTCTCTCTCTCTCTCTCTCTCTCTCTCTCTCTCTCTCTCTCTCTCTCTCTCTCTCTCTCTCTCTCTCTCTCTCTCTCTCTCTCTCTCTCTCTCTCTCTCTCTCTCTCTCTCTCTCTCTCTCTCGCTCTATCTCTCTCTCTCTCTATCTCTCTATCTCTCTCCCCCCTCACTCAATCTCTCTCTGTCTCTTCATTTTTCTCTCAATCGTTTTCACATTAAGCCCCTTGAACATAGACGCACCCATTGTCTAGATCCATTCTTCCATGACACACTTTTGAATCTGCTGTTCACGGCGGATGACAGATATACTCCCCTGGAGATAACTGTATCAAAGAAACAAGCCAAAGAGGAGGACCGTGAACCGCGACTGATGAGGACCCAGGTTCTCACAGGGTGGCCGAAGAATAGATAATGGTTATTATGGCAGTCGAGGATGATGCGCAATAATTGTCGAGGGGAGAGAGTTCCCATGACTGGTGAACTGTTTGGGCTGCGCGTGCCGGCGCACGTGCGCACCTGCCATTAGGCCCGCTCTGCCCCAGCTACTGTTTACTCACAATTTGCTCCTCGTCCATTAACGCCTAGGTTAAGTGGAAGACACCAATATGAAATTACTGGCCGCCGTCCGCACGGACGTACTTAGATCAAATATGGCCTGTCGATACGAGGAAGAGTGCTTTATTGTCTGTGAATGGGTTTCTTGTGACTAGATAATATAAAAAATAATTTATATACAAGTATACTTCTACGAATATACACCCGATTTTCAACATGATATATATAATGACTGTAGGGTAAAATATAGTTATAGCGTTCATACTATTGTGGTATCTACTTCAGTTAATTTATTTACTCTTCAAACAAGATTCTGCGCTTTATACTGAACCGCCTTACATTCATACTGGCTTGAGTATGATTTTGAAAATAATTGTATCTGGATAAGTCATGAGCTCCAGATATATGATATATCTACATGATATATCATCATAAATATATGATATATATGATATATCAATATCTACAATTTGATATAAATAATCTAAACGAATTTATCCAGACCTTTCATTCATATCTTTCTTCGATTGTATTATGAAATCTAAACGTAATGATATTTATAATAAAATATGTTTATGTACCAATGTTTATGGGAAAAGGGCCCTCTTGAAATTAATTTACTATAACTCCGCCCATCTATTATAAGATTCGTTAAGAAAATTATTTCTTATAAAAGATATAATGATTGAGAACTGTTTACAAAACCAAGGTGAAAATCAGTACTGAAAAAGATGCACTGAACTGCTTTGAAAATGTTACTATAATTCTAATTCCTTAAACAGAAAAAGAAAATATATTATCAAAAGAAAACATTTATCACTCCATATACACTCCGCCGCACATGCTGTTCCCCTGTTTATATAAACTGTATTCCATAACCCATAGCTGAGATAGAACGGTATTTTGGATTTTACCTAGACAAAAGACATACGAATAAACCTTAAACTTGACTTAAAAGGCAAGAACTGACGCTTCAGCCATTAGTATAAGCTACTAAATAAGTCATCCCATCTTTCTATCGAAAAAAAAACACCTCATATACAAAACCATCACTAAACCTGTTTGGACCAATAGACGTAAACTGTGGGTGACACCAAAACAATCGAATATTATATTATTTCTTCAACAGAACTCCACATAATGATTTCAATATACCTTTTCTCATTGACCCCGAACCCTTAAAATTCTAAAGATTCCATCCAAGAGCTTAATACTAATTTAATCAATAATGATTTTTACAATAATTATAAACAAAACTATTTCTTGTTACTTACTATGTTAGTTCTTGGGAATATAGCTGAAGAAAAAACTAATAACAGCTTTTAAAGGTATATAGAAAAAAAAAATCTATTATTATTATCAATAATTTCTAATTCGTTCTTCATTGATTTTGACCAAATTTAGTTTCTACATGTTTTTTGAGATGAGGAATCAGAAAATAATATCAGTTTTTAGTTTAAAAATTTTCCTCACCCATATCTTTATTTAAAATTGAATTGAAACCCTAACACTGATGAATAATCTAAAATTAATACCAGGCTTTGGAAAAAAAAAACTCCACCTGCCTATATTTTTTTAAAATGGTCTTATTTGAAATTAATTGTGTAAAAATTAAAATAATAATTGAAATATCATTTTAAAACGTCTTGTTTATATAATATAGGTGGGGAAAATCTTGACTGAGACGAGAAAAAAAATAAAACCTGATTTTCATATTTTTTTTTTCGGCTCCTAATGCTCATTGGCGGCTATAACTCTAGTTTTGCACTATTATAGGCTCTTACTACCCACACACAAATCGGCATTCAAGAGTTACAACTCCAAACGTCCCCTTATATAAGTATTGTCATGTCTCTAATGAACTAAAGACGTTCTATGACTCGCATAGAATTAGAACGTAAAAGCCAAAATATTTATATAAGAAAAAGATGATCTGGGATGCAGCCAAAAAGAAATAACACGTCCAATTAAAAAATAAACAAACTATAGTTGGGTGGCAATGTTTCGACCTGCCTTGCAAGTCATCATCAGGACTAAAATGAACAAAAAAACTAGATGTTTCAAAAAATAACAGTCTGAATAAAATAAACTAATGACAAAAATATATACAATAAACAAAACAAAAGCTAAAGAAATGAACAGATACATTATTTATTGTAATTTTTTTTTTTTACAAAAATAAAAAAAATAAGATTTGAACATTCAGTTGTTAAGTTAGTTCTTAGGAATATAGCTGAAGAAAACAAAAAAATAACAGCTCATAAACATAAACGGAAAAAAATTGATTATTATTATCAACAATATCTAATTTGTTCTTCATCTTTTCTTTCGTGAATGTTTTGTTTATTTCAGTGATAGTACAAATAAGCAAGGTAAGGAAAAATAAATTATATATATAACTGATTAGCAGATAAAACGCAAACCCAAAGCAGTAACTCACGAATGACTTTACGATTACTTAACTAACTATAACTCCTTACTTGACTTCATGATTCTTTCTATATTATTATTCACGAGATATGATTTTGTAACAGTGGCTGTTAAAAAACTTTCCTTGGGAAGATGAAACGAGAGCTAATTGGCTGGGAAGGGGCACAAGCGACCGAATAATTGTGGCAGAGGAGATTACATCAGTGCGCCCGCCTCTATTGACATATGTAAGAGATAACGCTTGCGGGGCGTACGTCATTGGTTACGCCATGTCGTAGTACAATATGTTCCTGGCCTCGCTGGAAGATCGCTCCATCTGGGAGTGGAGGGTACGGCACAATGTGATACCGACCTCACGGTTATTAAGTTCATCAACTCGATCAAGATCATAAGGGAAAGAGTTCATTCATATAGTGAGTGGTATGACGGAAAGGAATTGTCTACCTTGATCCGGAAGTTAGTACTCCAGTGTTTTACACGTTGAGCTGTAAAAAACTTGCCATTTGGTGTAGAACCCATTTTTATAAGATAGTAAATAGTGCTTCCTCTTCGAAGAAACACTTAATTTAAATTACAGTAGAATCCCGATACGTAGTAGCTTCAAGGGGACAAAGAATAACTATGATATATTGACATGTTCATTATTACGAGATTATGATAAGTATATCAGGTGTAAAAATTAAAAATACGATAAACCGAAAGTTTTAATTTATATTTATTTTTGACATGGATATATGTTTTCGCTGGAGCTCTATACTTTTTTGCTGTAACGATATTTCCAAACTCAAATGTAACATTTTGACACGCTCTGTTTGTGTTGCTCAGATCGAAAATGTAACATTAGTCTCCTTAGCTCATTGTTTTTTTCTTGGATAGGACGTCGAAGTGAAGAACTTATTTCTTCCCCCAAATTATTAGCAATCTTCAGGAAAAACTGAAACCTCTACGCTTTCATTCTGCAGTATATCGTGCTTTCTATTTGAATTTTTTAAACCAAAGAATGCTAGATAAAGTGTAATATTGTTACGTATACATTATTATATACATACTTGTTTATCAATATAGCGATTCATTCCAACTCTCATTATTAATCTTTTAACTATTTTTTCCTACTATTTATATCATTTCGTTTTAACTAATCTTTTACTTCCCTATGACTTGAGTTGGCTTTGGGGGGTCATTTAAATTTTTAAAACGCATGTGCAATACAGACGCATTAGTGACAAAACTAGTGAAAAGTTCTACGAGCAAAGGCAGCCGCCGAAGAAATTGGTGCCTTATTAGAAGAGTCAGTTATACATCAAAATATTGCCACACTTTTCTTTTGGAAAAATAAATATCTTGGAAGTTCATATTTATAGCGTTTCAAATGTTAAGCTTATTCCTGGTGATCGGGTAGTGGACTCTAACTCAAGATCGACGGTATTAATGAAGTTTTGAGAGTAAAGTACCCCGCCATTCTGTAACAAGACAGTGTCTTTTGCACATCCTCATTCAACCAAAGAAAAATTATCGCAACTGCAAGAAGTATACCTTTTGCCTCAATCCGAGCATAGTCCTTATAACAATACCATCAGATAATGGTTTATTGGGTGAATGGTGATTTTTTAAAAGTTCAGATCTTTAATAATTACATGAGCCTAAAACTGAAATATGAAGAGCCTTGAAGCCTCAAAACTAAAGGTATGGATCCGACATTGATTCCAATTAAGGCAGAAAGATGGATGAAAGGTTATTATTTTGAAGAGTGGTATTTAGTAATGTTTAAAATATGAAAAAAAAAATAACCTTTATTCTGGGACTTACTGTCCCCTAAAAAAAAATAATAATATACAATTACAGGTACTTACGAATGAAATGTTTCAGTAATTAGGGCAGACATTGTGTACAGGAAAAATAAATAAACAAAATAACAGAGCACTATCGTATATGAAAAGATAAAATAATTCTAAATATTTGCTTGATTGCTTACATTTGCGGAAGATTGCTGGTATAAAAGGTGTAAAAATATATATATATATATATATATATATATTTTTTTTTTTAAGAAGTAAGGGAAGCAGCTTTACGAACGGGAATAGGTAGGGAATTCCAGAAGGAGGTAGCATGAATGATGAAGGATTTTTCATTTGTAGCAGTTTTATGTGAGGGGGTATACAGGTTAAAAGGTTGGTTGGGATTGAGAAGGCTGTGGATTTTCGTGCTGTTGTCTTCTGTGTTATTGAATCCAGTTTTTGGTGTTTTGTTTGTTTCTTTTATGTTAATTCATTTTTTATTGTTATTGTTTAAAGGTTTCAGTAAAAATAAGACATATTTTAGTCGTTTTAAAGCGACGTTTAGTGAAATTAGGTCAAACCGTTAAGGTTAGGTTACACAAGATCAGAGGTTAGCAGAGATTAACCTTTCAAAAAATGGAGGAGGATCCTCCTGGAAGAGCAATCGCTAAGGACCCAGGCCCATCTGCTAAAAGACCAAGGAACGGGTCTGACGCTGAAGAAGAAAACGGAGAAATCTTTAGTGATAGCTGTCTACACGAAGCAAAGGTAATTCAAGAAAACTTACGTACATCCATTCAAAAGTTTGATAAAAAGATGAATAATGTAACCAGGAAACATATCAATGAAAATATTGATCGATTAATGGGCATATTGGAAACCTTAAACTTCAAGGTCAAGGTTCAGGAGAAGAACAAAGGAGATTCAGTCTCGGCGCTTGTTCAAAGAGTGGTGAAAGAAACATTGGAGTCTCCTATGGTTGTTAATACGATAATAAGTAAAATCATGGAGAAGTCAAAACCAAGGGTCGTTCAAGGCCATTCAAAGGTAAACATGGAAACCTCCTGCCTCCTACATGCCAAGGTTGAATCTTCAGAACAGAAGCAACTGCCGACTAATGAAGATAATAATCTGAAGGAAGCTGAATCTTTTGAGATTTACAAGACTAAAAGAAATAAGAGAAAAGCAAAATTGCAAGAGAAGAAAATTAATGAATACCGAAGAGAAATTGAGGAAAATATAATCGAGAATTCTCCACCTGATAAATCTCTGCCAAAGAATAAACCTAAGACATTGGCAGATATTGTTAAATCGCTGCCTTCAAAGCCGTCCAAGACGTCAAGACCAGCTTACTTAACAATCAGCGGCTCGGGGAAAAGTCCTGTGGATATCATAAATGGGCTTCCATCGACCTAAACTTGAGGTAAGAGGTGTGCCTCACGCATGGGACTCAGCAGACCTAGTTAGGTTTTTGTGGCAAAGAATACCCGAAAAATCTGTTCCAACTCTCCTGGTTATTGAAGATCTCCGTCCACTATTCTCCTCAATCGCCAGGAACGGCTTAACTAAGAACTGGGTGTTGGAAGTGCACCCAATGATCCGCTTTCAGCTGTTGGAAATAGGAAGTCTAGATGGAGGATGGTGGTCAATGACATTTAAGGATTACCTGGACGCCCCTCGCTGCACCAAGTGCCAAGGCTATGAACACACCAAGGCCACTTGCACTGCGGACTCAGTGGGTTGCATTTGGTGTGCAGCGAGTGGTCATCTAATGAAAGAGTGCCCGGAGAAGAAAGCAATGGTGGACCCAACTTGCATTAATTGTAAACGGGCAAATGCTGATCCCAGCAGAACAAAACACAAGGCTGGAAGTAGGGAGTGCCCTGTGCACTTAACGTGGTGCAAAGAAATAGCGAAACGAACTTATTATGAATAAGATTACCATCCTCCAGCTCAACATGGGTCGCCGAAGAGTAGTAGCAGACGAGTTACGAGTTCTTTCTCAACGCTACGACTTCATGGCAATTCAGGAACCGACCAGCCGTCGGAACTTGGTCACGGGATTTGGTCTCACGTCAAGAGTTATAGCTCTAAGCAGTGGAGAGAGGAGGCCTAGGGCTGCTATAGTGGTTAACAATCCAAATCTTGACGTGATGTATCTTAGACAATATTCTACGGCTGACTGTGTCGCATGCTATGTAAAGTGGGGCAGTGTTTCTTTCACGTTGATTTCGGCTTACCTGCCAAGTGAAAGCAACATTGAAGAAGCTGTTTCTGTCTTGGAAACGATCACATCTAGTAGTAGAAATGTGATTTTATGCTCTGATACCAACGCTTGGAACACGGTTTGGGGCTCTATCCGAACAGACAGGCGAGGAGCTAAGCTAGGTGAATTTATAGCAAGGAGCCAGCTAGTAGTAGTTAATAGCGTCTCTTCTACTCCCACTTTTTCAGGGCCAATGGGTGAATGTTCGATTGACGTCACGTTGACATCACCGACATTAGTAGGGCACATAGTTGACTGGACCCTCAGGTCTGAAACTAGTTCTGAACCCAAAGTCCTGGAATTTGGCCTAGTGCAGGCTATGGCAGGTTATCAAGTCATTGACAAGGGTTACGTTACCCGAAGGAGCGACTGGAGCGTCTTTCGATGCATGCTGGAAGGAGAAATCGCCGATGAAGATTGGGAAATGGCGGAATCAGAAAGTGCTGACGACTTGGACTATAGAGTCTCAAAAATAACTAATGCCATTCTTGACGCTGCTGAAAATTCTCTCCAACGGCGAAAGGATAGAAATCGACTAGTTCCATGGTGGACACCGGCCTTAACAACAATGAAGAGAGAAGTTTATAAGGCGCGGAGGTTGTACAAGAGATGTAGATGTGATGAGAGGCGTATTGCACTTCGCAATGAGTACAAGGCTAAATCTAAGGCATACCGAAACGAAGTGCGATTACGAAAACGGAAGTCCTGGGATGAATTCATTGTCGAAGAGTCTAAGAAGAATCCATGGTGTATCCCGTACAGAGTTGCTCTGGGAAAGCTGACTCCTATGCAAACGCTGGCAGCCCTCAAGCATGTAGATGTTCAGGCAACTACCCTCGAAGAAGCAGCGACCATTTACATTGAAGCGACATATCCAAGAGACGATCCGTCCGAAGATAATGAAGAGGAAGAATATATAAGACGCACAACGATATACCCACCTGGTACAGACCTCTGCCCTTTATGGGACATCCACGACCTTCGTATTGCTGTTGAAAGGCAGAAAACCGGACGTGCTCCAGGGCTAGATTCTATAGACGCTGCTATCTTAAAGAGTAGTATCCCCTATATTGAAGATAGATTATTAGGAATTGTCAATGACTGCCTAGATAGGGGATATTTTCCGAGAAGCTGGAAGATAGCAGATTTGAGACTTCTGTACAAGGGAGGGGACAAGAATAAGCAGCTTCCAAAGTCATATAGACCTATATGTCTCCTTCCGGTGATGAGCAAGGTACTGGAGAACCTCATTATGATAAGACTGCAGCCGATACTTACAAAAGCAAGCCATCCACGGCAATTTGGCTCTACTAAAGGTAAAGGAACAACGGATGCCCTACTGAGAATTCGTACAGACGTCAAAAAGAGAAATGAGCAGTATGTCATGTTGATGCTCTTTGACATATCCTCTGCCTTTGACAGCGTCTGGTGGCCCCGTGTACTTCAACAGCTCCAGAAATACGAAGCTCCCAGTAACTTATATACTCTCATAAGTAGCTATCTTCAGAATAGGATAGTAAAGATTCGAGGAAGTTCTTATGAGAAAGAAGCTTCTATTGAGAGGGGATGCCCTCAAGGATCAGTTCTTGGTCCAGCGCTATGGAAGCTAGTTTTTGATGAGATACTAAGTGTCCTCGAAGAAGAGCGTTTCCCTGCAACGGCCTATGTCGACGATCTAGCTGTTATAGTGGCATCCAACAGCAGGGCTGGAATAAAAGAAGAGGCACAACGGTGCGCCACCCTTGTAGGACGATGGTGTGCGAGTAAGAAGCTGAAAATGGCAGCTTCAAAGACGCAGGCCATGCTACTAAGAGGCAAGACGGATAGGGCACATCCAATAAACATAGGTATAGAAGGTATCAGAATTCGTCCCAGTGAGGAAGTCACTTATCTTGGGATAAGAATCGGAAGAGGATTTAATGTGACCCCTCATTTGGAATATTTGAGAAGTAGGGTGGCACTTGCTTTAAACGGTCTTAGCCGCGTTGGGGGTGCATTTTGGGGCCTTCGATACCCAGCAACAATTACGATTTATAATGGGGTAATTCTGGGTATTCTAAGATATGCAACTCCCGCCTGGTACCAGAATCTCTCACAACGGCAGAAAAGAAAGTTGGCGACCATCCAGCGAACGACTCTAATGAGGGTAAACAAGTCTTACAGAAGTGTTTCTCATGAGGCTGTACAAGTATTAGCGGGAGGAATACCTATTGATCTCTTCTTACGAGAAGAGGTATTCAAGGATAAATTTAAGAGAGGGGACTCAGTTGGTCTTCCAGAGAATTTACGACTGAGACTTACCAGCGGAGCCCAGACAATGGAAAAAGGTACTTCGGGGTGATTCTATAGAAATGTGGAACCAGCGATGGGTGGCAACTTCGAAAGGTGCTACCTTGAGAAAATACTTTCCCTCCGTTCAGGCTCGCTTGTATGCCAAATGGGTTCTCCCCGATTACTGGATATCACAATTCCTCACAGGACATGGGGGCTTTAGGGCTAAACTCCATAGTCTTGGTGTAGACATAGATCCCTTATGCCCCAGATGTGGAATTCCTGAAACGGCCGAGCACATCGTTATAAATTGCATAGCTTTTGAAGCTCTGAGGGCCAAACTACTGAGGGAAACTGGGCTATATGTTCTCTCGGAGAATGATTTCCCTCAGCTAATCACAGAAGACAACTACCCACACTACAAAAATTTTGTATACGGGTGGAAGACTGCAATTGGTTCATCCCATTTCAATCTTAATAGAAGAGGGCATATTCCTGGGAGGCCGCCGGACAGCGAAGGGACTGAAGAAAACGGTGACAACTTTGGAGCAGCCTAAGATTGGATTTCTCTGTTACATTGCCACATTTTTATTGTTAATTATGTAATTGTTGTTGTATATATTATTGTTATTATTTTGTAATTTTGTTGTAATTATTGTAATTGTTTTGAAGCTATTGTTATAGTAGTTATTGTTATTGTGTGCAGTTATTGTTTATATAATTTATTTTGTGTATATAAGTATTGATATTTTGGCAATATTAAAAGTTAATATTGCCTAAACCTGTATTGCCTGAAGGCAAGGTAGGCGAACAATAAATAAATAAAGGTTAAAAGGTTGGGATCTAGTGTTTAGGAGGAGGAAATAAGAACGCATAGTTTTTAGGTCAGGAATATAGCAAGGTTTTTAGAGATTGGAATAGGAAAGTATTCTCGTCGGAATTTAGGAAACAGCCACCCAAGCTTTTTCTACAAATATGTAATCTAGAATAAAGCTATACTTATGCATAAGGCTTTTTGTAATGACCTAGTGTAATAAAATAGTTATCTCCATCACTAAAAACAACTCCAATAAATCAGTTTCCTCCTCTGGTAAGAGTGAAGTGTCCCAGTTTAAATAAACGGAGAGCCAATATGGAAGCGGAACGGGTTTGAGCGATGTGCAAAGTTGTTGGATAAACAACTTGGACCGGGAGAGAATAACTTTTTACAAGAAAATTAATATCGCTCCAGCTGGTAAGAAATATTGTCCAAGTTTTATGCCACGGCCATTGCAATCTAACTTGTCCATTAGGCGCTTCTCCCCCTCCTCGCTTATTATAAATTTAAACTTATACACACCTTCCTTCGTTGTCTTATATTCCGTGGCTCGGGTCCAAGTTATTGTTCGACTAGCTCGGCAATGGAGAAAATTTATAGTACATTCCACTTAGTGGATTTCGCCTTAGATAGATAACTGCTTCATACAAAAATAAGAAAACTAAAATTGATATTGATCAACAGACTTATAATATGCTAATAGGAATTGTTAGAAATGGAATTAGAAAAATATATTTAAATATTTAAACGATGAATAAAATAATTTAATTTTAATATTTTTTACTAAGCATTCACGAGTGTTGTTGACAGTTTATTTATCAAGAGGGAGAGCATTACTTAACAATAACTGCTCCTTCCATGCAAATAGAAGAGTAAAAGAGGGAAATGGATGAATTATATCAAGGGCAAATGAATAAAAACTATAATTAGTTGAATAAAAAAAATTAATAAGTAATAATACTTATAAATAAATAAAATGTATACATAAATTATTATAAAATATAAATTATTAATAAATATAAATTATAAAAAATATAAAAAATAATAAATATATAAAAAATAATAAAAAATATTTATAAATTATTATAATTTTAAGTAAATAAAAAAAACAAAAAAGGAATATACAAATTAAATTATAATACTGTAATATGTATAACACTGTGATTTTAATGGTTACTGTACATTAAAAAAAAAATGTAAAATACATTTATGTCAGATTAAGGTCACATTTGATTTCTACACAAGTAAATATTTTTGAGATCAACTAAAAAATACCTGATTGCAAGTAATGTCATCTAGATAATTAGTCACTACTATTTTCTCCTCCTTTTAAATATACTGATATTCAAATGTTTTATACGGTTCTCTTTATATGAAATTTCTGAAAATAGATATACGTTATGCCTAGGGGTAATCTGTTTCCTGCCGCTAAAATGGCCGAATAGGCTACTGGAAAAATATTATTTAGTTTTTAAGTGATTGAGGTTTTGCATATTATATGTGGAAATATATATTTTGCAACCTGATAATTCTTTACAGAAAAGTTGGTTTCAGTTTGATTTCCCATTCTCTGGATCAATTTCATGTGGTATAATAATAATTATCTCTGGAGTTAATGAACCACTGCACGTTCTCTGTAAATAATAATACATTAATAAAAAAACAACAGAACAACGGAGCATATAATAAGTTATATTAAGTAATGTCAAAAGACCTTATATTTCCATTAAACCGATTGAATATTGCATGTACTATCACATAATCTGTATAAAGATCCTTAATGTACTTATTATTAAACACGAAAATAGCAAGAAAACAGAAGAAAACCAATTGCTTTGGCACATCTGTCCTCTTACTCAGTCTACATTGGGTTTTAATTTCTGTTTTGATTTAGAATAGCTTGGTTCTGGATTTCTCTGAATGATGTGTAAATATTGTACTGAGAGTTTCATGGTTCCGATAAGATTTTAATTTTTTTCTTATGTATTTTGTAATGAAGCTAATAAGAAAAAGATTTAACCAGTTCACTGCATATAAGGTACGAATATCCATTTGACTAAATTGTACTAATTCAAACCTTTCTATAGTGTATAGAAATAAAAAAAAGGTTCTAAAAAAATAGTGCAAATAAATAAATTGTTCATGAGAGGAACGAGTTTAAATCCACAAATATATATCTAATATAAAATGACTTAATTGTTCATCTTCTTATTTTAAATCGAATATAATAACATCATATTTTCACAATAATACTTTTGAAAAAAGAATCCAGTTATTTTAGGAACTTATTCAATCTTTTTCATTTTTTATTGGAAGGGTTTTATAAGCATAATTTATTATTTTTCTCAGTTTGCATAGAAAGATAAAATCAGATATTAATGGATTTATTTAAAATAGACTATCAATAGAATATTTGTTTGGGGCTAAAATCAATCTGAGGAGGGAGTGTAATCCATTAGACGTTGAAAGTTATTGATGCCTGTCCAGGTGGGCCCCAACTGACTGCTTGTTCCTGGAGCAAACAGTCAGAGATTATACCCTAACAGGATATATATATATATATATATATATATATATATATATATATATATATATATATATATATATATATATATATATATATACTTACATACATATATATTTATTTATTTATTTAAAAAAAATAAATTTATGATTAATTTAGTTTTAGTTATAATATGTAGATCTTATCACATCAACAAAGCAAAACAATCCTTTTTTAATTAAATAATTACAAAAAATATGCTAAATTTCATTTTTAGTTCATTTTTATCTGACATTTCCCATGGCTTTACTTACGTCCTTCAAAATATTTACCAATTACCTTCACACCCCGCCAGCACACTCGAAATAGAACCATATAATTGTAAATTTACATTATCGGAACTGAACCATGCTATAAAAAACACAAAATCCAAAACTCCTGGACCAGATAAAATTCCATTAGACTTTATAAAACATTTGCCTGTGCAAACACTTTTAATATTCTCAAACGTAATCAATAGACTTTGGAAGAATCATAAATTGCCAGACACCTGGAAATAAGCCGAAGTCATATTTATTCTCAAACCGAAATATTTATTCTCAAATCACTTCTGTCGTAAAAATAAGTGCAACCAATCTTTCACAGTGAACATAAATAATCAAACTATTAAAAAAGTTTCCTCATTCAAATATTAAAAAAATTAGATTAATTCCAGGACCATGGAAAGAAGAACCAAGACCAAGAAAAGAACAAGTCATCTTTACAAGACTAAGAATTTGACACTCAAAATTAACCCACAGTTACTTATTGGAAGACAAAAAACCCCCAAATTGCAACGAATGTCAGGTAAACCTGACTATAGAACACATTCTTATTGAATGCCAAAAATAAAAGAAGCAAAGGAAAGATAACGGTCTGACAAATCAAGACACTGCAACATTACTAGAAAACAACTCGTATCTCCACAAGCACATTATTCAATTTTTAAAAGAAACAAACCTGTACAAGGAATTATAGTTCTGAACCTGAGTATGGTGCCTCCAACCAAATGTGGTGGTACATGGCACCAAAATGTAAATAAATAAATAAAATAAATTTTTAGTTCAAAATAACTTTTTGTTTCTCGTGATGGCAATTAGTAACTGGTGTAATGTATTATTTTTATTGATCAGGTTTATTTTAAAGTCACTTACATATAGAAATAATTAAAATAGTTGGGGACATTACAACAGATCTTTTTAGTCTGAAAGATCCTAGAATTTCCTTCTACTTGTGAATTTATATTTTCATTACTATGGTAAATAATTTTCTTCATCCAAGTATAATTAGTTCAAAAGAATAATTATCAATATAAAAATAAATAGCCACTTATTCCCAACAGGTTGGAAACCATACAGACTTCTCTACCCTTGCCGTTTCTCCATCACCTGATATAGATAGATTTGTATTTATAGTAAATAAATACATAAACCATAGCGAACCTTTAATGGTCTGAAAGAATTTTTTTTATTATATTTATTATTTTTAATGTATAGAAATGTGTGACCCTATTGCTACAAGAGGCAAAGAGGAAGATGGATTAGTTCTATTCAGTTGTAAGTATCAATAAAAATATGCAAAAGATTTATTTTAAATTATATTTTGCAAAAATAATAATTAGTTAAAAGAAATATAAAAACAATTATTTGTTTTTGATGAATTATAAATAATCAACCATATATATTTTTTATTTCGTAATTTAAAAAAAAATAATTATACCTATTATTATTAATTTTTTTTTCTTTTTACAAATTTTTGTATGACACATTTATCTGGTTCTTTTTCATACCATACATTCTTAATGAAGCTGTTTAGTTGGTTATTAATGAAAAGAAAATATTTAAAATCATTTTATACTAGGACAAACTTTACAAAATGATTTAAAAATATGTTTTAGCTCTTTATTTTTTAAAATTCTATAAATCAGTTGTGGTAAAACTGAACTTTATTTATAGGAATAAACAAACATAAAAAATATATATTTGATGTATTTAATTATAATCAATTTTAAAATCTACTAATTTATACCAGCTCAATTATTGTTAATCATATTTCGAACGATAACCACCCATAGTTTCCGGATACCTACATCATCCTAGGTTGTATAACTACACCCAGTGACACTAATATGTCCATATCGGACAAGGAATTCCGGCAATAAGTCGACAAGAGCCGGAACACTAATTCAACAAGCCTAAACACAGGGACAACATATGCAAATACCTGATCCAACAATCAGGTTTACGATGGGGCTGGTGCACACTGTAGATGTAGAGATAAACTACGAGCTACATTTGCAAGTCTATGAATGTATAATTCATATTAGTCAGATCTGTGGGGCTTATCAGTGGCTGCAGTCCATCATCTGATAGTGGCCATAGGCGCAATGGTCCCTTTTTATTTAGTTGTGTATATATAGCATGTACGTGGGGGACTGGCTTTGTCATATCCACTAGTGGTATATATTGTTAGCGGTACAAAATATAATAAATTATACTATATTTATATATTTAATAGTTATATTTATATAAATATAAATTTTACTATGTCAATGTATACATATACCCAAATTAACCAAGAACTGAGAATGGCATGGTCCATTGAAAGTTTGAGTGCTAAATTATCGAAGTATTATTCATGAAAAATTTAAAAAAGTCAAAGTCATTATAAGCGAAGCAGTTGTTTTATCTTCCAGATAAAGTTCGATGTTTTGAAAAACATTCTTAATATCAAATTTCGTTTTTTAACAGTTTATTTTTCAGAAACTAGTCATTCTTCTCCACGTAAAATTATTATTTTGATGAAGTGAAATCTGCCCTTGTCAAAAAGTGGGCAAAAATATGGCATAAATACGTATATATATAAAGTTGTATAAAAGAAACTAATGAAAGACAGCAATATTTTAAAACTACAGAAAGACTAATTGAAAAATTGTGAAGATCTAATTGTGTTTCAACCTATTGACACTCGAGATGTTTCTTATTTTATTTTATTATTATTTTTTTTTTTCCCAGTTTATTCATTTATTTAAGTTTTTGTTATTTTATTTGTTTCTTGAAAGTTATTGATAGTTAAGTACGAAAATTGATTTGTATTAGACAAAAAGCCATTTAAAACATTGTATAAATATAATATGCTTTTTGCATGATGTATGCAAAATTTTAAAATAAACGCCTCTTCTGTGTGGTTACTACAGAAGAAAAAAAATATCTATCTATCATAGAATAGGGAAAATAATAATAAAGGCACTCTCGCAATAATCATTGTACTGCCACCCACGGTCGTTTATGCTGTTCCGCAGTGGTGGCATATCACGCAAAACCAATGCATATAACGTTCTGTCCGTAAACATTCTCCTATGATTTTTGTTTTTGAAAAAAAGTACTGAATTTTTTTGAAAATATACATTTTCCAATTTTGTTCTTACACACAGTTTCTTATGTCTTCAACCATCAAAATATTTTTTCGAGTTTTAAACATACACGTTTTTAAATTCAGCGACTTTTACAATTAGCTATTCCACTAATCCATATCAGTTTTACATGTTTGTTCTTTTCTATTCTAAGCAAGTATCACGATTTTTCCGACCAGTAAGAAATATCCTATACCACCAAAACGTATAAGGAACTTTATATTTATAAAATACTACTTATTAAAGACGGTATGGTTCACATATATGACAACCGTAAGGTTTTTATAATAAACAATGATGGGCCATTTTATTAAGGCTAGGACTCTTTCCCAGGTGTTTGTTTCAACCTCAGGATCAACCATGGATAACATTACAGAAAATGAAGTTTTTGATACAACCTGACCCGAAGTGTAGAAATACATGTTTTAATAACTCGAATGTTGAGGTTTTGTATAGAAACATTTTTTTTTTTATTATTGTGAAACGATAACTTTGATATTGACATTTTTGATTATTATAGTTCTAGAAAAATTACAATAAAATTTTATTTGCTAAAATTTACTATTGTATTGCTTTGTAATTGTAAACTCATCTAAATATTTGAACTAAAATAATGTCTTTATTTATCACTTATTTAATGGTTTCAAATATTGTTCTTCTTCAACCAATCTGTGTTTATCTAATCCTGAAAACCCTCATTTGATATCAGGTTTCCCTCTTAGGGTTCCTACATTGCCTATATGAACCATAATAAGCCTCTTGCAACTAGCACTTCGTGAACTCCGTCTTCCATAAAGGGTTCTGGGGCTTTAAACACTTGTATTATTTTCTTTAAATTGTGAAATATTATTATGAGGATGGTGAAATGAGAGTCGGGAGGCCAACAGCTGATTTGGCAATTTCCATGCAGTTGAGAAGTAAACTTCTGCGTCAAAATATATAAATTAAATGGTTAATATGTTCAGCATAACATGTAAAATTGTTTAGTATAACATGTAATAGTTTTAGAAAGTTGTTTTTCGAAAAAATTGCTTTTTTCTCATATAAGTATGTATATATGCTATCGTATAGATTAATAGGTATGACAGATATGCACACCTAAATCTACATAGATGTGTGAATACATGTTTTTATGTATTCGTAAATATTTTGTCTTATCAACATTCAAGTAGCTCTTAAATTTTTCTCTATATATTTTTCGTTTCTATTCTATATTTTTATTTTATTGATTTCTTTTATATATTTCTATATTTTCTTGAACGCATTGTAATTATTATATAAGCATGTAATTATTATATCATAATATTGTTATTATTATTATTATTTCTTTTTCTCTATCTTCTTTTACTTTTGTATATATTTATACCACAAGTTCTATTTTCAATGGTACATACATATATCATCTTATATATATGTATAATTATATTATTATCTTCGTATGAACTTAAGATAGCCAGACCTTTATTCATGTTTGTTATTCTTATGGGGCAATATGTCCCAGAATAAAGATTACTTTTTCATTTCATTAAAATGGAAATCCTCGTGAAGAAAAAATAAAGGTAGATAGGGAGAGATTTCTCTGGTATGTTAGGAATGAAACCCATTAAAATCTATTACCCTTGCGATATATACTAGACTTTTTCTCACTGATGTTTTTTTTTTCCAGAAGTCTATAATAAAACATAGGATCCCAGTACTTGATAGATGAAGGATACAGAGGGCAGTGGAGAAGCAGCTGAAGCGTGCCAGAGCACCATTAGCCGCGGGATCAATCAGGCTAAGGCAGCTGCTTGAGTCCAATTACTTAGCACCGATCTTTATCCCCTGCGATAACATCTAGTGGTTTTACACCTTAGAATCTGTCTGTCACCTATGTCATGGAGCAAAACTCTCTATATATGTGTCAGTATGCATTGTCATCTTCTTCTTATTAGTAATATATTAAGTTTGAAAAATGAATCCATATTCCGCAGATATAAAATAGAAATACTTTTTTTCTTTCTGTTTGTTGTATCTATTTTATTTATAAATGTAAAATGACTACACAGACTTAATAACTTGTAAAGAACTATCCGTTAGAAGCTCTCCTATAAATGTTCTACATTTCTCCTTAGGCCATCTTCTTTTCAGGCACCTCGGAAAGTTATCGTGAATCGAGTCAGAAGCAAGTTGGGGCTAGTGGATTCGAGTTGGTATGTCATGAATGGGATCTTTGAACGCTCGTCTATTAACTGCTCATGTAGCCGAAAAATACAAGAAGTTATGGATTCCAAGTAAGAGGTTTGGCCCGATGGAGTGCTAAGTAGCGGCTCTGTTTAACGGGAATCAGTGGGGTATTATTAAAGGATACTGTAGGACAGGAAGTCGTAGGTTTACGAGCGTAAAAGTTACTTGATGGTTTTGTTTGGATTCTTTTCTTTGTTTGATTTAATTCTTTTCTGATACCATTTATGAAGGTTTGTGATTGTAGTGATTGAGATGCAATGTAATGATCATTATTTACCGATAACACACATGTGCTGTCAGGTACGTGGTGAGGATGGTGGTAGGATGTCAGCTGTATAAAACATGTAAAGGATGGAACCTTGGATTCTTCCATGAAGAACACCGGGAAATAAGGTAAAGAGAGGGAAATTTATGGTTTACTTTCAAGATTCTATCACTGAAATTGGATCAATAAATCGAAATACAAATTTTTGGATAGCTAACTTTGCTTCAGTATCTATCGTTTTTGATTCATTAAGTGCCTTAAAAGTAATAACAAGAGGTGTGCCTCCAGAATGCCGAGATTGTAGCAACATCATTTTTGTGATTCACATATTCACATAAAATTTCACAGAAACAATTATGTGATAACAGTTAGTTTTTTTAATGAGCTTGAGGAACCATCCTACCATAGTAGAGATATTTATGTCGCTCATGATCATGTTGAACCTATATAAGCAATTATAAAAGTTCTCTCTGGGATCCTGAATTTTCCTTTCCATACTCTAAAGATAAAAAAAGAAGAAGTATATATATATATATATATATATATATATGTATGTATATACATCATTTCATTTCATTATATATATATATATATATATATATATATATATATATATATACACCTAACATTAAAAAAATAAATATATTCTACGTCTATATTTTTATCACCCTCTTCACCTATAGTTGTGGGTTAGGGATGATATTATTAGAAAAATGTCGTATTCTAAATCGAAGTTTTTTGAGAGTTTGATATATATCGGTAACCGAAAAAATAGATATACCGATTTTTCGTGATGTTTTACATATGAATTATTTTAAATATTCAATCACATTACTGTGATATTCTAGTATGGCCTACCTATGAAATTTCGATCAAGACCCTTTAAACACTCACGCCAGCTTGCTAAATGTGTAACTTTTGACAAAATATGACAACATTTATATGTTCAGTGGGCTGTAATGGGTATTTTACAAGACTTGATCAAAGTTTCATATATATGGTCTAATAGTAAAATTAACTAGCTTTGAGTCTGAAAAAAGAAATTTTCGATCGGACAAAAAGCTTTGGAGTAATAGTCCAATAAAAAAAAATTGGACTTCACAACAGAACGTGTTTTTTTAGCGTGCGGACATGAGTAGTTTACAAACTTGATTGAAAATTTTGATAGTTTGATAGTAAATTTTACCAACTTTCAGATGGATAATAGAAGTTTTGGATCGAACAAATAGTTTTGCGCGTCTATTTTGAAAACGCACCCGATTACGTAAGTTTCCACTTAGGCTTATGACCTACTGGGTGTAATTTAGCTTCTGTATAAATTTAAACTGTTTATGTTTCTGTTGAATTGAAAATAAAAAAAATTTGGCCAAAATTAATCCTTTTATCCATCCAATTTCACGAGTAAAGCATACTCGTGGGACAGCAAGACTTGGGGCTCCTGATTGTACCCGACAAGAATTATGAATTAAGATTACCAGTAGCTTTACGTTCGTCTGTTGAATAAATGTGTCATCGTATCCTAGACTAAGTACAACAAACTTCTTAATTGATTCATTGAAAATTATACATACTCGGAAGCAAGAAAGTAGTTCAATCTGAAAACTACCATCTCCGATCTGCTTACCACAACATTCGTGTTACGAAATCTTTGAATTTTGTTCCTCGTAATAAGCCGGTAAATTCTAATACTTGTTGATCCGAGTACGATTTAGAGGTGTTCTGTATAAACTAAGTTTGGAAGGCGCTTCAATACTACGATATATGGTATATCTGTACTGCGGGATTCATCAAGTATATAAATGTTTTAGACCTGTTTGAATAAGATTATTATTATTTAGGTTTGTTTATCCATTTTTGATTTTCTGCTCTTTCTAGGTATTCTTTTATTTTTATTTTTTCTTGTACATATGTATGAGTATGAATGAAACACAGTTAATGCTATTATTTAATGAAACTCATTGTAATATTTTCATTCATTGAAACTTTTTTATAAACCATTTACAATGTTCCTCATTTTTAATTGCAAAATAATCGATTAAGAGCACTACATTATATAAAGTAAATCGAAAGTGATCTGAACTCGATAGCATCGAACCGTTCGATAGCCAGCCAGATATTTTCGGACAGAGGGCCGAGACTGGTTTGGAGAGGGGGAGAGGTATGGGGAGGCTTGGCCCTTTCAGGTGATGTACGGCCCGGCAGATATACGACAGATATTATTCGATATCGGTGTACGAAAAATGGACGCAAAAATAATGGTTGAGTCCATTTGTATATGGATCGGGGGAAGGGAAATGTGAATTAAAATTATGAAATAAAAGGGAAAATGAAAAATGCTAGCGATCCCATCTCCGACCATTAGCTCCGAACGGATCTTGTTATTTATTCTAAATGTTCTTTATTATATCAGCCTACTGGCCTGGAGGGGGAGGGGCTGTCTAATGCGATTTGTCTCGTTTCAATTGAATAAAGGAAAATCTATCACATAAATAAATGATTTATCATGCTTTTAAAAATATGACAACAGTTATTTTCATAAAGATAATATAGTACATAAATAATTTTCAGAATTATGTATAGTTTGTAACAAAATTTTCGTGAGACACGTAAACTTAGGATTTAATCAAAACAGTTATAAACAATTTGTATTGTTACAATTTTTTTGTATTATTAATAAGTTCAGTAATAAAATTTAATTTATTTTTTATGTACTCAACAATATTAATAAAACAAAAAAATAAAACAGGTTACAAAGGTTTTTGGACCTATTTTTTATTAATAAGTTTAATGTTATTGTGAAATCTGATTATTTTATTTGTTATATAACACAGCTGTCAGAATTATCAATTTAGCTGGAAAAAAGTTACTTTATCAACCTATCCTACAGAAAATTTTAAGCCACTCAAGAAAGTGTCATTAACATATAGAAGATTGATCCAGCAAATAGTGTAAAGGAATTTCAGCTGAACTTACTGTAATTTCAATAAATTCTTCGGATGGGTAGCATTTCCTTTTTGCATTTACTACTTTATTATATTCAGAAATATAATACAGCGGTTCCTCGGCTCTTCCCGTCTTTAGTTCTTGAAAAATGGAATCGTGATGATTTTCAGTAATAGTAGTTTAATCCCAAAAGCATTGATTCTTCTATTTTCCTCCTTCAGGATTTAATCTTTCCCCTCCACCAGTCTTTAAATGCTTCTAGTTAATATATTATAAATGCCTTATCGTTAGTGCACATGTTTTTTTTTTTTTAGCTCTCAGTGATATTCAAAATTGATTGAAGTATGTAGCATTTCCATTCTTCAATTCATCATTCTCACTCTACTGCACTTACGCAAAGTAGTCATAACCGCTTAATCAGTAGGACAAACGTCCAGGTTTCAAAGTCCTCAAATCAAATTAAAACTAGTTGATATTTATAGAGGACAGTTATGTACCATGACCGTTGAAGGATTAACTATAATATCTACATTGGCTTTTGCGTAGAGAATTACTGTCCGGATGACATAGTTGCCGTTTGAAATTGTTAGTGAAAAAGTATCTGTGAATATAGACTCAAAATTGTATTTACATATTTTCCATTATGTTGACTTTCTCAGAAGGTAAGTGAACCAATTCTATAATTTAAGCAAAAACGAAAAATTAATTGAACAACTTCATCGAGCATATTTAGGTGTTCAAAATTGAATAATCTGAATAGCACCAACAAATTTCACACAAATGCATATTTTCAATTCCACATTTTTCGATTTCTATTTCAATAATGATGCTGCTGAATAAAAACTAAAACCTTAAGTCATCATAATACTCAGTGTTTATTGTTCTTCCACAGGACCTAGTCACGTAGTGAAAAACACCCAGATATTTTCACTATGGTTAAATTTTATGCCCTTAAGAGAAGTTTAGCAGTTCGTCAAATAGAATCAAGATAGGTTTCCGATAAAGTTGACCAACACAGTACACATTCTAAAATAGCCGTGGAAGCGCTTTATGCGCAGTCAGTCCATTTCCATTACCAAATTGAAATTATCTTACCTAAAGACAGGTAGTGTGGTGGTACTGATCGGTGCTGCCCTATAGGCGTACTCAATGAGTTTGCTAAGCCGTGTTTATTTAACATCTTTAATAGATGCTACTAACTCTTAAACTTTTATTATATAATAATTATTGTTGTTCTTTGTTATATGGCAATTGCAATACATAAAATAAATTGCACTTGTTGTCAGTATCAAATAATCATTGAATTGGAGAGTTATTTTTCAGCAATAAATCTAGCCATACACAGTTTTGTAACGACCTGATGCTATTATACGGTTTACTAAGATATTATTCATTTAAATATACTGGCTTCTATTTGATTGACTTAATTACTTGTTCTTAATTTTTTTACTTTAAAAAAATATTTTAATTTCAACTAAGCGTCTACAAATTTTATTACCAAAAAATCCCAACGCCCCTGAAGTGAACTAAGCCGAGATAAGAGAGAGTTTAGGGAGGGGTGGGGCTGGGAGCCCAACTATCGGGCAACTGTAGCTAAACGTTGATAAATCAAAGGCCTAGAGATAAACTGAGAGTTAGCCCGGAACGTGTTAATTTAGATGCCCCGGCCCAGGGAGAGTTGTAACGCTAAACTAATTCACTCGCCTCCAAACTATTGTCATGCTAAATTTGCTATAATGTCCCAGTTCCCTCTCTTCGCTTCCTGGCACTTTAATTAATTCCAGTGCTCCAGCAACTGCTCTGCAGGAGAAGTCCCTGGAGATCCAGGGCTGATATTGCTCACAACAGGATGTCTTTAGCTCTCTACTCTGATAGCAACCTGTGTAGAGAGAATTGGGGCCAAAAGCAACTTCAAGCTATAAGATAAACAAAGAACATTAAATCGATGATGACTTTATTTATGTATGTGTGAATATAATGGATTTCTAAATCCCGAATTCAGATTATAAATACCAGATTCAGCCATTCGTGTCTCCACGAACCAGATTCGTGTGTTGTAAACATAATTATTTATTCTGTTAAATCCACAGACAAATCATGTACCTAACCTTTACAAATGGACACCTTTAGTTTGATTCTAGTAAAAATCTACTTGCAAAACTTTTATAACGAAACAGTACGACCTTACCAAGTACTTTACCCAAGATCATGGGTTGTAGTAGTCAATGAAAAATGAAATGAAAAAACAACAACTTTATTTTGGGACACTTTCCCCCTTAAGTATATCATGAAAATACAATAAAAAGGTATTCCTGTCTGCCGGCGTGCATTTCAGACTGTAACATCTGTAGAGTATCTTATAACATTCTTAATCTAATATATTCATACATAATTTTGAAAGATTGATAGGTAAGGAAGAGGAATAGGATATAGGAAGAAAATTGAAATAGTTAAGGAATTCCAAAATGAGACAGCATGAGTAACAAAGGATTTTTCAACGGAAGCAGTTCGATGAGAAGGGATATACAAATCAATGTTTTGTACAAGTGTTACAGGTTATTATATACATATATATATTCACACACATTATATACATATATACACAAATATATACTCATCAAACTGCTTCCTTCGAAAAATCCTCTGTACTTTGGCGACGTCGCGAGATTTAAACACTAGTACTAGTAAAAGTTGGAGTAATCGAAAACGAAGAGCAGTTTCTTTTCTGTTGAGTCTCGTATGAAGATTCCTAGTAGGTCATTTGTCCAGGAGTGCTAGCTAGGTTGCGGATCTGTTCAACATAATTTACAATATTATGGGTTATTGAAACATCTTTAAGAATTACAGAGTATAATAATACAATTCTTTGACCAATATTATTTAGATTTTTAAATAAAATCTTATGGGTAAATCAGAAATATTGATTATTTATAGTTTTTGAAGGCGGACTTGAAAAACATCTATATTCAAAATATAATATAAATATAAATGAGTAATAGAATGGAGCAAAAGAATGGAAATCAAGTGGGACATTATAAATTAATGAAACAAAAGAAACAATCATATATAACATTACAAAGGATATATTCAAAGAATAATACAGTCTCAACACTGAAGCAGTATAGTATAATTTAAAGATATACTCATTGTCAGAAGCAAACGATTTTTTTTTTTTTTTAATCATAAATATATTTATATTTATTCTATTCTTATTTTCTCAAAGTTTCGTATTAGCGTATATTTAATTTATTCGTATTTATCATCAGTGGTTCTTCATAATGTTAAATCATTTGTGATATAGTAAACGCAATCGTGATTGACACATGGAAGACTCCCCTCCCTGTTTCCGACCCATTGATTAAAACACACCACAAACCCTTCACCACCCTCACTAATACAGACGAAGTCACAAATACGCTACATCACTAATACAAACACAAGGACCTATAGAAGTTAAAAAGCCATGAGCTGGTGTTGTGGAAGCGGCAGCTGGTCGGGTGGAGTGATCGTTGTTGCGACTCACATCTTTGTACTCAAAGCCTATTTATTCCGCCTTGTTATTCATTACTGTTTAATATTGGATATTGTCATTGTCAACATAGTTGGAATGTCTTTATCTATTACTGGCAGTAGAGTTTAATCCTGTTTAATATTTTTTATTCAATTTGATGTACCTCTAAATCCCTTTAAAGTTCAAGTTGAATATTTAAAATATAGGCAACAATATCTTTGATAGTTAAAAAACAGTAGGAAGACAGAGCTTCTTTAAAACAAAATTCGCTACACCTGGGACACTCTTCTTCCTGAAATTAGACATGCTCCTTCCTTAAGCTCATTTAAAACACTCCTTTTTCAATATCTCCTTACATCAGATCCTTAAATGCCTGCCAATATGAGTAACAATTAGCATTTAATTTGGTCGAATTCAATAAATCCGATACTGATGAATTGGTTAATAACTTTCATTTACATAAATTCAAAATAGTCTTTACTTCAATCAGTTATTTTTCCTAAACAAAGAAATAATTCCTTCACTCATTTCAAGACAATTCAAATGTGTATGCTTAGGTGCACAGAATGGTAAGAATATGTGTATGTAATGTATGTGTTAGTATAAATATGTTTATGTGTATATATATATATATATATATATATATAAATGTATGTGCGTGTGTTTATTCATGTATATATACAGTGAATATAAATGAATATCATTGTATCTGTAAATATATTATCCAAGCAATGTAAATATAGCTACAGTCTCTTTTCTTTACAAATCTTTTCTTATTTTCTCATGGTTATTTACTATTTTTTTCTCCTTCTTATGTTGTATATTTACTGAAAGTTCTTTATGCAATTTTATTTACCATTAACCATATTTATTATTATATAGTATATAGATTATTATATGCACCAGATTATTGTACTATCTATTATACATTTTTGTTATTCTTAGGGGCCAATACATCCAAGAATAAAGTTAATTTTTTCATTTCATTTCATTCATTTCAAAATATGATTAAGATTAATTTATTTTTTTGAAAATGGGTAAATAAATAATTCCAGAAAAAGGGAATATATCACAACTAGTATAATTGTTTGTATCCATATTTGGGTATAATTCTATTCCATCATTTAGATGATAGATCTGAATAATAGTTCTATCCTCTTATATATTATACTTATATCCATGATTATTGCAGTGATCGTGATTCAGTGTCTATTTAAATGAAACTAGGGAATACGGTAAAAATAAAAATACCTTAATCAATATTAATACATTTTATTGCAATAATTTTATTATATATATAACTTTTTTCATTTTTTATTTCAAATTATTTTGGCAAAGCAAATACATTATCTATAATCAAAATTAAATTCATTGCTATAGATCTGAAAATGTTTACATTCTCATAAATTTATTAAATAAAAATATTATTTCAGCAACTTGTAAATAGAACAATTTATTTATTAATTTTTTGTAATTTCTCTAAACGTATTTTCAAAGTTCATACGCAAATATTTTTGTGGTGTTGTTTAGGAGTATCATTTATTAAAATAATTTTCATTTTGTTACATTATATACAAATTAATTTCTATTTTATCGGTTTTTACATGTAAACTAAATGAAACGAAGAAAATAATATAGCTTGATCTTAACTTATACTTGTTGGAGATAGGAATTCGTGAATTTAGATTAATTAAAAATATTTAAAACATTTATTAATGGAAGACAGCATTAAGCAGAAACATCACACCAAGCTAGAATAAATTATCATTTATTTGTATTATATAAATAAATTATGGGCCACCAAGGGTGCTGAGGCAGTACCTGAAAATTCGAAATAAACCTTTTTTTTATTATAAATAATTAACAAATTTTCGACAAACAGATAATTAATAAGTTTTGTCATGATGAAATTGAAGCACAATATTAATTTTATTAGGAAAATAAATCTGAATGATATAAGATTTATATTTACCAGTTACCATTTATATTTAAGATAAGCAGTTTAAAAAAAAATCTTAAGAAAATAAAAAACATCTTATGCTCCCTATATCTGTTTTATTTATTTTCATGAATTAGTGCATCAATGATAGCAACAGCATAAAGTAATGTCATACATGGGATCTTCAGTCCCATTTATTTTGCCCTTTTAATATTTTAATTCACCTAGCATCACTAGGAGTAAAACCAATTACAGGATATCGGAGGAACCCAGCAAGAGACCGTGAGGAATAGAGAAAGAAGGTGGAAGAGGCCTATCCATCTCCAGCTGGGACAGTAGCGCCCAGCAATGAATAACAGAATAGCCTAATATATACAATTTATCTCTAACTATGAATTAATTAGTTAAGTTTACTTTGAAGTGGAAATTGGTTTTTGTTTTGATTCCCTTTTATTTTTATTGTTTTATGATACGATTATAAAAATATGAGTCCACCCCTTTTTCTGCATTTTCTGCATTTTAAGGGAGTTCTGTGAAAAATACAAAATCTTGATACAATACAATAGGAAATCATGATCTAGTGATGGGGCTCACTAGGTGTTTGGGAAAGAGGGTGTGTTAAGCCATCTTAGTCAAGTTTCAGTATTTTGACGTATTTTTGCCACCTCTGTGTTTCTTCAGTCAGCGTTAATGTGTTAGATAGTGGGTCAGTCGTGTGTTTGAGGCTATCAAAGTATTTGATATAACTCTTTGTAATGTATCCTGTCACCTTTGGTAAGTCTAGTGTTCTGTGAACATGTCGTTTTTAGTCCTTTGTAACGCAGTATGTCGAACGATTCGTCTCAATACCCCGTTCTGAAACTGTTGGAGTCTTTTTGATGTTGAATGTGATATGTTTGCTAACATCGGAGCTCCATAAAGGAAAGTCGGTCTCAATAAACACTGATGAATCATTAATTTGAGGTGAAGCTTGACTTTGTTTTCATCGACTTAAGTTCTCGGTAGCAGTGGCTTGACATTGAGAGGTGCCTGTCTTAAGTGCAACCCAGACACACTATACTGCTATACTCTCTTAGCGATTCCTGCTACCTCATAGGTTTTCGGAAGGGGAAGCTTATTTTTCAGGAAGAAGATAAAGCATTCAATCTTCTTGTGATTGACTGCAATATTTAATCCCTCAAATTTTTTCGCGGTTTCATTACAAACCCCCTCTGTCTGCTGTAGAGCGTTCTTGGCGTTTAATGAACTACTATAGATAGCAATATCATCGGCGTATGCCGCCACAGTCGCTTTTCTGGGCCTAGCTCCAACAATTTCACCCTTTTATATTGAAAAAAATACTGGATATAGCACAGACCCTTGAAGGACACCGCATGTGAGAGGGAATTATTTGGATAATGCCTGGCCGACTCGCACCCTGATTTTATGTTGATCAGTAAATTAATGGGAACGGAATCAAGCTATCATTGATTGATTTCTGATTATGCTAGAAAATGTTTGTGAGAATGACAATAAAAAAAAATAAAAGAAATGAAAATAAGTATGAATCAATTTCTATTTTTAAAAAACACAAGAACGCTATACAATTAACATTGTTAAAATACAGTGGTTAAAAGCTTATGAAATTTTTTTTCTAAAAAAAATATAATTCATCTTCAGTCAATCAAAACGATCTTTTCATCTGAAGAAGCTTTAATTCAATGTTGATATAGTGATTAAATTAACGAGTAAGTACTAGAATTATTTGTTATATTACAGTTCGGATTATCCAATTATGTAATGATTAGCACAGTAGGAAAGTTATTGGACTACTGGAGAGTAAAAATAGAAATTGCATTTTTTTAAGGAATGAGACTTTAAATTAGCTTAAGTGACAATGAAGGGAGTGAGGTAATTTAGAGTATTACAGGTATTATATAATATGTTTAGACATGAATATTAATTACATATTGTAACAATAAATTTAAGATTTATGAACAATCTCATGTAATTCAGGACCATCGAGTATTCTTTATTTGGTTATGTCTAGAATTTGATACGGGAGAAAATGCACCCTTGCTCACCTCTATATCTCCCAAACCGATCTGATTTTAGTCATGTAAATTATATTTTTTTTTCACATTTTAGTTCGTTAGTTTTTTTTTATTTTTATCTATTTATTGATACTTACAACTGTATATATTATATACAACAAGTAATTTGAGAAATATTATTACAATGACATTTCAATAACATGTAAAGAACTACTCAAATCATGAACGATACTACAAAAAAAGTTCTACATTAGAAGGTCTCTAGGACATCTTCTTTTCAGACGCCTCGAAGGAATATTGGGAATGGAGTGTGAGGCCAATGGAATGGCAAGTGGATTCGAGTGTGTATGGAGTTTATTATGAAAGGATACGTTTCTTGTTTGTGCCAAATAAGCAGCATATGGAACATTAAGATCTTTATAAATAAGTTTGTTTGGGACATAACAAGGAGCATTGAGGATTTTACGAAGGATTATAGATTGTAAGGATTGGATATGAGAAGAATTGGAAGATTTAGTGCAGCCCCAAAGCTCAACTCCGTATGTGCAAATGGGTCTAACTACTGTCATGTAAATAAGTCTTTTGTAAAAAAAAAAAAAAAAAAAAAAAAAAAAAAAAAAAAAAAAAAAAAAAAAAAAAAATGGCAAGGCAGGTCGAATCGTTGGCACGCATTAAAGTATTTCTACTTAGACGTGGGGTTCCTCTTTGACTGTCCCTGATTATCTTCTTTTCCTTTCTATAGGTATAAAAGTATAGTTGACTTAACAGTCAACTATACTTTTATCATTATAAATATTGGAATATTCGGAAAGTCTGGTATGTTTAAAAAAGACTAAATTAATAAAGGGTACTGTGGACAGGACTAAATTATATCAGGTTATAATTAAATTCTTGTTACTTTTTGGGAGTTGTTAAAATAAATAAAAAAAACGTTTATTCGTCAAATATTTCCCATTACGACCAACATGATAAATCTCAAATTACGTCCTTAAAAGTAATATAAGAATAACAAACCAAAAATGAGCCTTCCGGTTAAAAAGAGCATCATTGACAAAAACGGAACATAGCTTTAAGCAGCAGCATGTCTTAAGCCATATTGTTTTCATAGAGCAAGATACAGTTATCAGTTTCCATAAGTATCATTTGGACACGTCCATTGAAACGCTTGTTTGCATGGATAAAAGCAGTTATGTATTTCATTAAATAAAAAAAAAAAAAAAAAAAAAAAAGCGCTAATCCCAAATTTTAATCCGAATTTTAGATGAAAATTCTTAATGTAAAAATAAAAAAAGAACAAAAAACTCCATTTCTTGATTTTTGTATGTTTTCAGTAATTTTGATTGTTAAAATGATTATTATAAAGATTTAAAATACGGGCTACGAGATCTTTTGACTCGAGGCCGGTTCAAAATGTGGTTTCAATGAAAGCGACTAGCAAGTAATTTATTTATATGTTTATGAATACCTATATCACAACTTAGAGGTTACTTGCCAACTACTTATGTTCAGCGCATATGTGTCATGGGCGTTAACTTATGACTGTTTTATGTAAAATTTTGCTGTATCACGAGATAAACAAACTCCAAACTGCTTATTTTCTGAAGAGATTGGGTCCTTAGGAACGACTTTTATTTGACTTAATACTTTAAAATTAAAATATTCCAAATCATTACAGTAAAAACAATTATGGTTACATACCGGTTGTTTAACTCCTCTGTTTACCATCTCTTTACTAAGTCTGCATTCATAATAATATTATATTAACCTCGTTATTATATTATTGTCACTAGTCGCTAGTCAATAATACTTATTTAGTTGTAGTTTATTTAAATTTTTATAATAAAAGTTCATTTTACAAATAAAAGCTTTTAAAAAGAATTTTGCAGTGCGATACCAAGAGCTAATTAATGTCTTTATTCCAGCTAAAAATACTCCGGTTTGCTAAAATAAATAATTCAAGTTAATAAGGTAAGATAATGAGGGAAACCTGTCTGTATAAAAGTTAGTAGGCGCAGCGATATGAAGATGCGTTGCGGGTCCAGTCATTTGAAGAGTTACTAAAGAACTTAGCTCCCTAAATTTGTTTTTTATATTTTTTTTTTTTTTTTTTTTATTTTTTTTTTTTTTTGTGTTTTGTTTACAAATATAATAAAGAAATGTTATATTTGATAAAAAAAAAAAAAAAAAAAAAAAAAAAGGAAAAGAACCTGATTGACTCTTTTCTGAATTAAATTTAAATCGACTACAGTTTCATGGCGGAAGGTTTCGAGGCCATTTTTAAAAATAAATAAAATTAAAGTGATTGATGCTGTATATGAATTATTTGAAGCATTCACATAATTCGCTCTTAAGTGGAATAGACTGAGTCGCGCTCTGCAACTGTCATAGTCTCATTCATGATCCATACAATACATTAAATACATAATACATACATATGTATATACGAGTATATATTCTGATACATAGAGATAGATGGGAGAGAGAGAGAGAGTGGAATATATTTAATTATCCAGAGTGGTAGGGAAGGTGCTATAGGAAGACATCAATAGGCTGTGGAGGGGGCGGAGGGGGGTTGCGCATGCGCGGCTCTATCTGCCCGCCCCCGAAAATTTAATTAGAGATCCTCTCATAGCAGGCACTCACCGCCGGACATCCGCCATGGTCGCTCGTGTCTTCTGAGTCTGTCCCATCGTCAAGGTAATGTCGTCTTTACGCCTATATTTATTTAGTCCTCTCTTTCACTTTTATTATTCTCCTTCTTCTCCTCTCTTCTATTGTTATGGTTCCTTAATTTTTATTAGCGGTCGTAAAAAAAAGAAAAGAAAGTATTTTGTCCCATTAAAATATTTATTAGGGGAAATTTTTATGGAACAAAATTCAAGATGTTATTGTTGTCAGTAAAACAGAGATTACTTTATATTTAGATGGTAGTTTTAAAAATTTAACGTTCGTTTTTCACATCATGGACGGTTGTTTCAGGTTTATAACAATAACAATTTCATGAAGTACTGAATAATAAATTATAAATTCATCTTTACATAAATTTTATCTTGTTTAGTCAACATTTACCAAAATTAAACCAACAACAACAATTTGAAGAATGGATATTTTAAATTGGAAACGTTGGAATATATATATATATATATATAACCTTTTCTTCTAATAATCACAATTTTAAAAAGAAATATTTTAATAAAACATTCAAATACGGGCTGTTTTTATGCATAATAATAATTATTTCATTATAGTATGACAATAATATTCAATCAAAGTCTAATGTTTCTCAAACTTTAAAGTAATTAAATAACATATCAAATCAGAATTCATCAGTTGTATAAAAATGTTTTTGTTTACTCCTAATCCCATAAAAATATAAACATTATAAAAAATGCCTTTGAACAAAGGCAAACACAAAAACATTTAGTATCCTTTCAAAATTTAAATTTAAACTCAGAGATGATGCGACAATTTCTTTTATTTTAAATATAAATTTAGGATAAAATACATATTTGTAATATTTCTCTTTATTATATGCCTGTTATCATGACTAATATTTACAAAGTTGTGTGTAGAATACACTGCTCAAATAGCATCCTAATATGAATTTTTTTAATTAATAATATCAGGCTTTTTTTTTATTTATTTTGAATTACATTTAAGCTAACTTGTAATTAGGAATATGTATTTGTTATTCACATTAATTTGAAATAGTTGTATCACAAGTATTACTTCATACGGTTGAATTTGTATTTAAGTTAATTAAAAAATTGTATTAATAACATGTAAAATACAAATCTGAAGGAGTTTTACTATAATTTGAAACGAATATATATTTAATTCTTTTTCTTTATTTTAATGTTACCTAATTTGTTTAGTATAGTATTAATGTAGTTTAGCATTTTAAAGATTTTGTTTTTATGTTATATTTGAACGTTTTATAACTAGGATTATTCAGCTCAACTCTAATAATACTGATTAAATGTCGATTGAAAATCAAATTTGATTTAAAAATATATAAATTATTCATAATTCATTGATATGGTATTTTATTATAAGTAACTGAAACAACAATTGTATGAAATTGAAAGGACTGAAAACAATAAACTACTTTCGATTAAATATAAATAATCCTTATTAACAAAAAATAAATTCACTTATGATGTATTTATATATTCAGTCGAGTTTTATTGTTACAATTGAAATAAATATAGTTCTGTTAATCGAAAGAAATGTTGAATTTTCATTTTCATTTTAGTTTCACAAAGACTAAACGATTTCTGATTTTATAATTATATATTATTATATTTAATTATATACTTTTGGGAAACTTTGCCTGTTTTCTTTGAGTACCATTACTAATAAACATACTTAAAATTTACCCCACGGCTATTGCCCCACTGAAAGAGGGACTGGACAATTTATAAGATAAAAGACCATTAAGTGAACGGGCAGTGCGGCTGAGTAGGAAGCCATTTCCATATGTTAGCAGGGACCAGGGGGAGAGGGGGGGGGGTCATATTTCAGCCTCACAGGTATTTTAAAGACCTTAGGTAAATATATCTTCCCCTAAACTTGGGACCGTCAGATCAAACGATAAGGCCCAACTTGTCTTGTTTACCTCTCTCACTCTTTATTTTGTATACACTTCTTTTATTATATTACACAAAATTATTATATAAGCTCTTATTTACGGACATTTAGCCTAGAATCTGTGTTAGTTTACTACGTAATTATATTTATCTTATTGATATATCCGTACTGACATATTTTAAATTTATTTGAATATAAATACACATACATCAATATTGTTCCTATTTCAAATGCTTTATGATCGTATAAGCTTTTTAACATAATTATCAAGCTAAATCACATATTAATTTTTAGTATATACATAGATTTATTTTTAATATACTGAAATAATTTTATAATATTTATTTATTACAAATTATATATTACTAACATCTCCCGTCGCTGCTTCGGCCACACTCATAAGTAAAGGACCAATTTAATTTTAACTAACAACTGAAGTTTTATTTTTTTAACCAAAAAAACAAAACGAAAACTATATAAAATTCTTCTATGGAATTATGCAATAGTGTATTATTTCTACAATGATATTTTCACCCCTAGCTGTAACTTAAAACCTGGTTAATATTTCACTGATTAGGTGTTTGCAGATGACGTAAAATCATAATTAAAAATCCAATTTTTAATTTTAATGTATGAGACTATTGAGAAACTCTTGCGGATAAAGGACTGCATTTAGTGCTTATACCTAAAGGCTCATGAATCGTATTTTTACACAATATCAAAAAGCTAAGGATCGACATTTTGTTTTAGTAATAATCTTTATTCGACAGATATAATTTTCTTGGTTTCACCTGGTTGGATTTTAATTTTAAACCATAGAAGTATATGACAGTGTGGCAAACCTGGTTTCTGCAACTCAGAATTGTACATTTAAAGTTTTGCTATTGTAAATTTTATTATTGGTAAACCTCTTATAAATGAAAATGATGTTAAAATTTGTTACAGATGGGTTCAGTAGTTTCACTTTTGTAAACTATATAGTGAAATGGTGCTAACCAACCATCCGTACTTAAATCTTTTATAATAATTTAATTGAATATAAGTAAATTTTATAATCAATTTAAAGCTCTATATACGTAGTAAGGTCCATAAGTTTCCGGCCTGTTCTGCTTTTCCTCCTTCAAACGTGCCTGCTCACTCCATACCCATCGCCCGCACTTTCTCAGTCCTGTCAGTCAGTGTCCATTCTTGAAGGAAACCCCATTTTTTCAAACCCGAGTACCGTGCGGTTAATAAATTCTTTTCTAAAGAGGCTTTTACTCCTGCGCAAATTAAAGAGCGCTTGGATTGTGTATACGGGCAGTCCTCCCCTCATATTCCACAATGGAAGAATGGGAAAAATTATTTACGTTAGGGATAGAACGTTTAGAAGATGACCCGCGTCCCGGTCGCCCATTGGAAGCTGTAACTTCTGAAACAATCCAACTTGTGGAATCTGAATTGCTGTCTGAGAGCTGCGACAGAAAACCAAGGAAATAGCGCGAGATTGGGGCTTTCAAAAACAAGTGTTTTGAGGATCATCAAAGAACATTTCCATATGAACAAGGTTAGTGCATGATGGGTTCCAAAATTCTTTCAGCTGCTCAAAAAGTTTGAATTTTTACGCGTTTTTTCTAAGCAATTTTTCCAAGCAGCTTAATAAGGAAGAAAATTATGTTGCCAAAGCGTTTTATTAAGTGTGTTGAACTTAGAGGAGAATATATCGAAAAACAGTAAGACCAGGTTTTTTTTCTTTCACCTTTCCTTCTATCCCAGGCCGGAAACTTTTGGACCTTACTACGTAACACGGTACATTTGTAACCTCTCGTGTAGAATAATGCTCGCCACCTATCGGTCAATTTTTAAACTTCACTGTTATCCACATATCGCTTTTTTAATAACAAATTAATTAAAAATCAGTAGATTTTACTATTACTAAACCTTCCTGGAACCTTACAGATGACGTGTTTAACGCGGTTAGTGACCACAAACGAATAATGGCTTGTCCTGTTATATAATAGTATAGATATATAATAAACACTTTATTTAGACATATGGATATTATAAACAGGTTATTGAAGTTGTAACGCACATTTATATAAAATATTTTTTTTTATTGTAATTTCCAGGGCTTAAAATATGGCTTAGCCAGGAAACGTTGCCTAAAAAAAAAAGAATAAAGATTTTATAAGGAGATATTATTCTCGATAACAATTCTTTATCGTAGTACCAATATATAATAAAATATTCTGTAGTTATATCACTTAAATAGTTCGAAATGATTTTGCATTGAATAAATAAAAGTCTTTTGAACGAGGAGATTCATATTTGGTTTATAAGATTCATAAAATGTGTTTTTAATATCGTATTATTTATGATAATAATCTTACACTTAATGTGCAATAAATATGGAAACGGTTTCATTATAAATAAATAATAATATAATTTTGATAGCAAACATATTATTTTTTGGGTTAAATTGACTTAATTTATTACTTCAAAGGATTATGCATAAAATTTTTATTTTTCATTGTACATATTTTATGAATGAAGCCATAACCGTAAATGTTACTTATTATCTTTGAGTGAGGTTGTAATATAAAACCTTTTTTTCTTTATTTATTATAACATATTTTTACATATATTGCGAATTTTCTGCAGTTCATTGCCATTTTCAAATTTATGGTGGTAATTAACCTACCTATACAAAATCATGTATGTGGAAACATATAGTTAACGTTATCATTTTACATTTTTTTATGGTTATTCAATAAAAACAATAAAGAATATGTCAGGCATTTGCTAAAACCTATAACGTTTAACATACGAAGTTTTTTTTTTTTTTCCCTCAAACCCCTATAACAAAAAATAGCTAAAAATGAAGTTACATAAACTAAAAAAAAGTTGGATGGTGTGGACTGTTAGCCTTTTTGTGTATTCAAATTTTGTTTTAGTGCCACATTGAATTTATACGGGCTTCAAAGGAGGATTTAAGTATGAAAGGTTAATTAGGAAGTTGGCACCTAAAGCCGGATATATGATGTATTTATATTTTTCGATATATTATTCTAATTTGAATAATAGATTAAAAAAAAAAGTATATAAAGCAATCAGGCAAACTGTGAAAAAAAAAAAAAATTGTACAATATTTGAGGTAATTTTAATTTTTAGATTATTTATTCAATTATGATTAATATCATTCGCTTTCATGAACAACAAAAATAATATTGAGTATTATAAATTATTATATACACCAAAATCAACCGATAATTATAAGTAGCTCTGGAACAGAATTAAAAGATCCAAATTCCCCTTCTGAAGAAAAGTATTATTAAAATAATTATTTTTTTATAAAGGAGTTTTTTAAAATTAATTAATGCATTCAATTTATTCAGCATTCACTCAGCAATATTTATTCATCATAATATGACATGTTTCAGGATCAACATTTCTCATCATCTGACTGCAAATAAACATTATTATTTTATATAATAAATTCTCATTTTACTTACCAATTCATTCTACTATATTAATATAATTTACCTTTTTTTTTTATCATAGTGCATGCACCAGCTCATTTCTTTTAAAACTAATTCATTTCAATCTGCTCTGCTTTTATAAGCTTTTAATGCATTATTTATTACTTCTTTAATTTTTTTCATAATTTAGTATTTTTAAATTTTCAAAATCAAAAATATGTGTACACAAAAGTTAGGGCGTATATTTAATTGAAAAATAAAATCGATATATGCTAATATAATTGATAAATTAAAAATACAAATTGTCCAACATAATAACAGGAAATGTATAAATAAAAATAATAATAATAATGGTAAATAGAAATAGACCCTTGAACCCTAAAAGCAGGGAAGGTTGAAATGAATTAGTTTTAAAAGAATTGAACTGAAGCATGCATTAAGATAAAAAAAAAAAGGTAAATTATATTAATATAGTCAAATGAATTGATAAGTAAAATGAGAACGTATTATATAAAATAATAATGCTATTATTATTAATAATAATAATTTGCAGTCTGATGATGAGAAATGTTGATCCCGAAATATGTCAAATTATGATGAACATATAAGACAAAATTGAGGACTGAATGTTGGATAAATTGAATTCATTATATAATTAATTTTGTTTGCAATAAAATATTTGTATGTATTTCAACTTTTTTTAAATGGGTACCTCTTCAATATGTTAATACAAAAAATGAACAAAAAAAAAAAAAAACACGAGAAATCGTTTGTAATTTAGTTGACAACAATTAAACTACATAATTATACAAGTATAACTTAATAACTACTCCTACGAAGAGAAAAAAAGAAATCGATGCTCCAATATACAACTGATTTTTAGCCATGAAGAAGTCTCTCAAAAAAGGCCGAAACATCGTCAAATATTAATTGATTCAAATCTTCCCTATTCTGCATTTTAGGTGTTTTCTAGATGATTCTTTTAAGCCAAGATAATTTGTAACTTATATGCAAATTAGGCTATTAAGCAGAATTAATTATCATTATAACATATTGAACCAATTATACTCTAAAATTTTATCTTATATTTTATTTTGGAATTTGAAAATTATGATCTATAATTTGTGAAATATAGAATAATATTGTACCTTAGGTGGGATGATAAGTATATTCCATTGACAAACTATTCCATAAATATAAATTAATATATTTGCTTAAAAAATAAATGTTGTATTAATAATAATAATAATAATAATAATGTTAATATATGTAATTTAAATTAAATACCGTGAAACAACCGCTTCAGCTTACAGAACACGTCAAAATTGTCATATTTTCCAGAAACATACACTTTAAGCTTGCTGATATGGGTATTCTACAAAATTTAATCACAGTTTTATATATGGAATCTAATAATACATTTAACCAGCTTTAAGATGGAAGAATGAAATTTGGGATCGCACAAATATATGGGGAGTTATAGCGAATAATGTTTAAAAAAAACTTGGATTTCACAACAGTACGGGGTTTCAGCTTGCGAGTATGTGTATTTTAACGGACTTGATTAAAACTTCATATATAGAGTCTACAATCAAATTCGACCAACTTAAAAATGAAAAAAATGAAATTTTGGATCGGACAAATAGGCCCGGAGCTATAAGAGTACCTATAAACGTATTTTCACAGAGAAGTGAGACTGGCCGCAAGTTGACCAATTTCTACAATGTTCCCAAGGCCAAAGCTTCGCGAAAAATGGTCCGATTTCAGTATTGTTTTTCTCTTGTCGTATGTACTAAATCCTGCTATAATTTACTATATAAAGACATTCTTCGAAAAATCCTTTGCTATCTCGTTATAGGTAAAATACTGACAATAACCGTTATTTTTGGCGCTTTTTTTTTTTGCGATTTTGGGTATGAAGCCGACGGCTGCCGTGGTAGCAAACTTTAGATTCAGCAAACCAATAAACATTAAGATCCGTTGAGAACAAAAGTTCAACATTTTTTTTTTTTCTGAAAACTGCCTTCTGAAATATTATTTAGCTTTCTGCCACTACCTTGAACGTATTTGGAAACGGCAACTGTGTTTTTCCTTACACAAAAATTGATGATCTTTTAAATAAACATTGATTTTTTTGGGAGACCTATCAATACATGTTTAGTGTCGTCGGCTCCTGTGCGATACACTTAGCCGAATAAAATGTCAAGTAACCATAGGCTGGGAGTGTCTCCATACCTCATAGAAAACCCATTAACTAACTAAATGAATTAACAAAAAAAGTAATGTTTTGCCGACATCTCGGTTTCGTATTACTTGTTCATCGAATAGTCTAAAGATTGATTTTGTACTACGATTTTGAATACCATGATGACAACATTTGGAACGTAAAAATATCCCCCTTCATTTGCATTGAAGTATTATTCAAGTATGTTTTGATGTAAAGATATAAAAGTTTATTAGACGTTAAATCTTATGATGTTTTATTGTATATATTGTTAATTCATGGAACACCTTCTTAAATGTAGAGTTAACAGCTAAGGAACGAAAGAACCCTCACAGACCCAGACTTGATGTTAAGACCCTTGCGTGCTCTCTGCTCCCCTCATCGCATAACTTATCTCATACGAAATCTAATTAGATATTCAGCTGGTAATAGACTCATTCCTAACGAAATATGAATGGATGAGAATGTTTTTACATCTGTTTACATCCTTTTAATGAGTTGTTTAACTGTTCTCTTATCTGATGGCTCTTTCTTCTGCCTTTATTGCTGGAGTTAATGCGAAACTGCCTCTTGAAAATCCTTTAAAGAATTATTCAGAGAATATTGATAGAGTTCAATGCTTAAATATCCTTGTATCCAAGGCAATGAGAAGACAAATAGTTTTGTAGGAATATGCTGCGAAAATTGTAGGGTTTTTAATTTTAATCAGGCCTCTGTATTTTATGGAACTTTTATAGTTAATTGCTAATCTCTGTTTTTGCAGATCAATTTTGTGAAGGTTTATAATGTTGAAAACTAAATTTCAAGAAGAATATTTCATATAATGTAAGAAGAAAATTTTCGTTCTTATAACGTATAAATGTAATATTTTAGTTTATTAGTTAAATAGAATAGCTTGTTAGTAAAGGATTTACTTTCTACACGAAAATATGTATAACTCCGCTTTAACTCTGAAACTATTAGTTCGATCCATACATTTTTTTTTTCCATCTTAAAACTGTTAAAATTTACTATTAGGCCCCAAATATGAAATACACCAGCCCACTGAACATGTATAAATTGTCATGTTTTGCCAAACATACACATGTAGCGTGCTAGTGTGGGTATTACACGGAATTAAATCAAAACTTCATATAAAAGGTCTGATATTTAAACCAACTATGAGATGGAAAAATAAATTTTTGATCGGACGAATAGTTTCGGAGTTACAGCAAAAAATATGCCCAAAAAACTTGGATTTCACAACGATCACAGCGTGCTGGCAAGGGTATTTAAAAGGACTTGATCAAAAGTTTATATATGGGGTCTACTAGTAAATTTAACCGGCTTTAAGATAGAAAAAAAAGCTACCGATCATACTAATATTTTCAAAGTTATAGCGGAGTTGTACCTGTTTTCGCAGAGAAATGCTTGGAGAAATGTTTGATCGCGTCAGTAATGAAAACGTACCCGATTACATCATTTTCGCTAAGGCTTGTGTCTTGCTGAGTGTCATTAGGCTGTTGTATAAATTTCAGCTGTTTATGTTTCCGTAGAATGGAACATCAAAATTTAACAAGATTTTTTGATGAAAACTTGAAAGTGGTGTAAGTTGCGACGTGTTTCATATAAATTAACATATAATATATATCATGTAGGGAATTTAACGCTGTACAAGTTGTATTCTGTCGATTTTCCCCTAAAATGAACGACTGAGGGTCTAGAAGGCAATGATACACGAAAAACATGAGTGAAAAACAATTATTGTTTGAAATTTAAACTTTTCCGGACCCGGTAGACCGAAAACGGTACAGTTTTTCGTGACAATGTATATAACCAAACTTGTTGCAAGTTTAATCAGCTTTCATTCAGTACAAAGAAACATTTTCAATGAAACGCACCGTTTTGGAGTTATAAGTGAAAAACTGAATAATGGAACATTATTTCCTCACCATGAATTCATGGCCTTTATTGATTATATTTTTTTTTTTAGAATACTTCACATTATATTTACAGTTTGACATTCGTTCTAGGAGCTAGAACTATTTTTTTTATAATCAATTAACTTTAAGAAAAGTCATAGATGTTAAGAAAAAAATTAATTCGTTAACTTCTACAACACTGAATAAACATTTTAACTATATTTATCTAAAATCAACTCCCCGTTACGCTCCGGCAAGATTGAAAAAAAAAAAAAAATTAAGGTTAACAAAAACATGTAGCTACATGACGGCTATAACGCTATAAACGAAACGCCTTGAAAATTGTCGATGTTACCCGAATCCTAACGATACCAATGATCGGCTTGGCTAAAGTCATAAGTGGCACATCTCTAATAATTTAAAAAGTAAGCACGGTGTATTTAATATTGTTGGGAGTGAGTTTGATAACATAGTTTGAGTTTTATGAACGTGATTGTTTTATGGAAAGTTTAATAAAGCTCTGGTCTGTAATATTTCTCTGATATTTGAGAAAAAATAATTGATTACAAATTAATATTTACATAATGTACAAACAGAACCACATATTAGATTTTATTGTATTTACAATTTTTGTTTTATTTTGCAGTTGACTACCCCTACGGGTAAAATCATGGGCAAAATTCTAAAAAACTCATATTAAAACGCTTGTATTTAGATTTGTAGCTAGATTTCCATAAATAATCCCAGATGATCAGTTTGGATTCCGAAAATCACACTCCACAATCCAGTAATGTCATCGTGTGGTGAACGTTGTCTCCTTCGCACTAGAGCGGGGAATGTACAGCGCGGGAGTCTTTCTCGACGTAGAACAAGCTTTTGATCCAGTCTGGCACCCATAACTCCTTTACAAACTCCTTAAATTTCTTCCTTCTACATACTTCCTAATTATCTGATCTTATCTCAGTGATAGAACCTTCAAAGTAAATCGTAGATTTTCCTATTCACCTCTCTTTATCCAATCTGATGATCCTCAAGATAGGTATCATCCTATACACGGTTTATATAGCTGATATCTTAACTTTTCCTACCACAGTCACTACTTACGCTGATGACACTTGTGTGTTAGTAAATAATGATCCTTTCATTGCATCTCAATCACCCAATGTCATATTATAAACCTTCATGAATGGTGTCAACAATGGAGAATAATAGAAAAATCCTAATAAACCTCATCAAATGACCTTTACCCTTAGTCGTAAACCTACGACTTCCTGCTCCACAGTATCCTTTCATAATATTCCACTTATCCCCTTTGAACAGTTTCGCTACCTACCAAGGACTACATCTGTACAAACGACTGACTTGGAATCCACCTTCGAGACTTAAAAGACTTTAAAATAACTGCTTGTTGTTTCCGACTAATTCAACATCTACTAGACAAACGTTCAAAACTCCCAAAAAATTACTAAAACCTTATATACCTGACAGTAATTAGATCGATTTCGACATACGGAGTTGAAATTTAGTGCTCCATCAAACCTTCCAATTCTTCTTGTATCCAATCCTTACAATCCAAAATCCTTCGTAAAATCCTAAATGCTCCTTACTATGCCACAAACAAACTTATACATTATGATCTTAATATTCCATATGTTATAAATTTCGCCCAATTGAGATTTCTTAGATTGAGAGTTAGAAACACATTTATTTACTCTCCGATCCTATTCCATTGAAGTACGATGCAACAATTTATTACTGATAATATTAATTTCTGACCGTGTGACACCATTTGACCTTTCCAATTGGTCCCTCATTTATGTAAGACAATCGTAACCGGAGAGGCATCATTTTGCCAATATACTTTAACATTCAATTATAATTTCAGAGAAAAAAAAGACATAAATAAGATTTAATGATAAATTTTCATTTTTCAATTAGACACCAATTACAACTAAGAATATAAATATTAACTTCAGTTTATATACATTGCTATTATTAACCAACAATACTGGATTTCATTTACTTTATCACTAGTGTAGAAACTAAGGGTTTTCAAAAAAGTGTCCCTCTGCAGATAAAAAATCGCAGCCTCTACTCCAATCCTTCAACTACCACATGTTTGTTATACTCAAAGACTAGCCTTTACATTTTTTGAGTTGACTTAATATGCTCTACCCTTCCCACTCACTTCGTTTAATTTTTCAGAATTTTCTTTTGCAATTTTAGTTCTGTAAATACTAACTGATTATAGTGGTGAAATTAGCTCTCTCTCCTTTAAAAATAAAATATAAACTCTTAAATTTAAAAAAAAAAACTGTATATTCCAAACATATAAAATAAATTTTATAATTCACAATAAGCTTATTTGGTGTAACTGCTAATTGAAATAATCATTTATATCTTCCTGCATTTGTCTATGAACTTAATGTTTAGTAGCTTAATATAAAAATAACTCAACATGAGTTAACAATCCTTATTTAGTCTACACTCCCACTAAGCGAGCTGACCTATATAACCATGAAGTATAATAAAATAAGTTAAAAAACAAAACAAAACAATATAGAAGCTCAAATCGAAAATGTTTCAATAGAGTATAGCATTAGATATAATTCTTTGGGTAGTTGCCAACAATTAAAAGTTCAATTTAAGATATAAAAAGAGTAGGTTTCTAAATGATCCAAAAACAACCTATTTTTTAAATATAATTTTATTGTTTTTATTTTAATTAGATTTTGTTATATCTGTATTTAAAAAAATATAGAGAAAATCCTGTCTGGTAAACTGGAATACGCAACAAGTGAACGATAGTCCTGGCTTTGTAGACTTTTAATAAAATATATTTATTTCTCACCTAATATTATACTATACTTTACGTAATTGTTATTACTTATATTACATAAAAAAAAAATGAATTACCAATATATAAATTAATAGATGAATAATAGGTAGGCCGCAGGGTTCTTTTCTAATCACAGCTTGTATGATTTACTCCTTGCACGTACTGACTCACCATCCTCACCTGGACACCACATCTGCCTAGATCATCCCAACAGTTTAACTTTTTTGAACCACAATTACTTGGCCTTTTGACAAGCAATTAAATCGATATTAATCAATAACGGTATTAATAGTAGGTTACCTTTCCGAACTGTTTGCTTCCGTCAAGAGGTATATAGTAGATCAACTCGGTAATATAAGCTTTATAATGGGAATATGCCGTTATATATTGATGTTGAGATGAAAAATACAATCAGCACTTTTACGGTCACGGTTAAAATGGATATATAAATTCGTAAGATAATTGTATAATAATAGCTGAATCCCTAAGAAGATAATAAGCGTTGAACCGTCGAAAAACCAAGATGTAGATGGAAGGATTATGCCTGGGTCGATATTGTGCATTTGTGTTTTCATGGGGTGGGAATGATGGTAGGTGTGTGGTAGGAAATAATCGGTGTCGGTATCAAAGTTCTGGTTCACTATGATTGTTTATTTTATGTTTTATTTTTATTTAATACAATCATGAATTTTTTTTTTACTAACATTGATCTTTATACAAGTTTCTTTCAACATTAATATAGAGTTGATATAAGATATAAATATTTTTGTACAATTTTATTTTTATTTAATTAAGAACATGGTGTCTCTTATTAATACGCTTTTATTAACTTCGTTTTTATTCCTCGCTTAGAAACTAAATTTGATTAGGTGAAAATGATTGCCCCCCCCCGAAAAAAAAAAACTTTTGAACTTTTATCAGATTTTGGAAAAAACATATAGAAAAATGCTTTCAATCGAAAAATGTTTTATTAAAAAAATTCAAGTTTATTAAATCGTGGGTCTAAAGTCGTCTTTTAAGCTGAATTTGATTAAGATAGCGACAATCGATTGGCAAACATCGAAGAATTTGGCCAACTTTAAAAAGTTAGTTTTTGTCATGTTTAAGAGTCTATAATCCAGAAATGGCTGATTCAGTGTTATATACTAAAAGTTGTAGATCATTACAAGATACGATTTTTAAAGCAAAAATTTGCCCCTTCCTTCTCTAAAATATGTCAAAAAAAAAAAAAAAAAAAAAAAAAAAAAAATTTTGGATGATTTCGGATAAACTGTTAAAAATGCAAACAAATCAGGAATAGTAAAGAAAAATTAGCTTCGAAACTTGATCTAATAAAATTAATAGGTCTGACTGCTGCTAATTGTTCACCACACTAAGCTTTTTAGTTAGGTTTGCAATAAAAGTTTTTTATAAACCAGAATGTTTTTTAGTTTTTATTTTTACTTTTTACGTATTGTTTCAACTAAAATTTTGATTCATTTATTAAATATGATTATGGTATGAATGGCTACATATATAAATATTTCCCTATAATGTGGCAGATAATAATATTTGAAATTTAAAAACATATTATATATATTTTATAAATATATCATAAATAACAATAACTATCCAACGTTTATTTTTTTCATGGCTCTAATCGAACCTATGCAAAAGTTTACTGTTACCCTGTGAATTACACGGGCCTCAGTACCGGAATAATAAATCTATTCCATTTCACTTATATCATTAGGAAATATTCGGCATTAGTATCAGTTGGGGGAATTTATTAGCTCTACAACAAAGCAAATTAATGGAAACTTCTATAAGAAGTCCATAAACTCTTTGGTAGAAGGACATAGAGGCCGAGTAGAGGAGGGGGACAGAGGGCGGAGGAGAAGGCTAAAGGGGGCAGAGGGCAGGGGTCACGGGCGGACACCTCCTCCACGGCCAGCTCCGGCCTTTTTTACTGTGTCGTAAATCTTAGCCGCCGCTATATCTGAGTCAGCTCTATATCTTTTTATTGCCTCTAGCTCTAGTAATATTTATTGTCATCCTCCCCCCCTCTCTTAATGCCTTAGTAATAATGTTTTATTGTGAATTTTTATTATACTGACAGAGGCTGCAAACTGAAATCCATTGTTCATTGTATTTGGTACAAAATAAAAACATGTGGAGCTCTGGAATATATCTAATGTGTTAGTTGCGAAGAGTATAAGTCAACTCACGATTTTCAAGTTACAGTGTCTGGATGGTCAAAGTGAATCTTCTCAACAATGCCAAACAAATTTAATGTATATTTTTTTTTATCATACTATGAAGTTCTATCCAATAAATCGCCTTAAACCGAAGCAAATTATGAACTGTTTCTATTCCAACCACTGTACATGATTCAGTCAGACATTTGATTATACCTGAATCATTTTCCAATAAATCTATTCAGTTCGGCAGTAATACTGTTATATTGATACCAATGAATTAGCTTTAAATTATTTATATATGTGTGCAGCCCTTTTTATTAGAGGGTGCACACTGTACGTACGTACGTATGGTAGAACGTTTTGGTTGGATGGCTAGTCAAAGAATCTTCCCATAATGTGTATTTATACCTTATCTGCTTCCAAAACAAACATCCTGCTGGTGGTGTATTGTTTCCCACGATTCTTTTTTTTGTTCTCTTTGATCATTCGGCGGGACAGTGAGCGGGTCTTTTTATTAGTTTATTAAAGTCTGAAGAGTTGGTTCCCTTTTGAAACACTTTTAGAAGCCTTTCTTCTGATTTCTTAATCGCTAGTTTGCATTCATTGTCGTACCAAGGGACACTTTTTGATTTTGACATGTGTGGAGCTTTTTGGGATTGAAAGTTCCTGCCGCTGCTAAAATCAGATTTAGTAGTTGATGATGATTTAAATCCACTATTGTTAGTAGTTGGTATATCAGAGGCTGTTATCAGTAAAATTGTTTTGGAAATGTTGTACCAGGTCGGATTTTTCGGGTATCCATCTAGGGTGTGTTTCGTTATCCGGGTGTTAATGTATGGTAAACTGATTACTATGGGAAAATGCTCGCCTAGAATTATTGATCTATGCGGAGCTTGCCAATCCAAATGAGTATATAAAACTAGAGGTGAACACCATGATCATGTCAAGGCAGGAGAATGAAAGGGTGTAGCTGGACTTAAATCTGGTGGCTTTCCTGAATTTTAGAAACTATCGAGTTGGTGCCCGTCTATAATTCGTCCTAATAGTATTTCCGCGTGTTGAACAGTAAGAAGAACCCTAACAGTAGGTATGATGGCCGTTGTACGTCGCTCATAAAAATAAAGGCAGAAAGGGTATTACTCAGAATAATTTTAAACAAACTCGACTTCACATCAAAAATTATCAGGTGTAAGATAAAAATTATAATAAAAAATAGCGAAAATGGGAAGAAAACATCTTGGCACCTACTACGGCTTGTAGGGAGCGTATTTATCGGAATCAAATCAGAAGAAGACCTTTTTATGTACGGCAATCAAAACCCCGCACATGCTCTACTTCTATAATCCAACTCATTTCTGTAGCTATTAATAATCCTGGTTAGAGTAAAAGGTTTATTGAAGGGGTAACGTAGTATCTTGTAAGCTGTAAACAATTAAACACCTTTTTGGTAATTTGTTTTCTAATAAGTTTTAATTTCCTCATGCTTTCCCTTGTATAATACCATTACAGTTCCATGGAATTATATTGGTGGGAGTTGTCATGTAAAAAAATAAATCGTCAATAGCTAGCATAGTAGATAAACAATATCGTTGATTTAGATTGATTTTGTTTAAAGGAAATTAAAATGGAAAACATAATAATAAAAATTAAAAACTACTTTACTAATTACTTTCCATTCCTTTCTATACTTTGCTCACGTTTTGGTGAGTTTTTACGGGTCTTACTTCGAGTTCTTCTTTGCACTCGACTGTTGATCCCCCCGGTCGCTGTTGACCTTCAGGAAACATGTTAGGGTTTGGTAGAATCTTCAGAGCAGTCCTCGTACGAGGGTATAAAATCCTCGGTTCAGGGGCGACTCCGCAAAATAATTAGGTGCAATCATAGATAGTAGACAGACATATTGAATGCACCCTTAAAAAAATAAGCAGAAATGTAGGATTTCTATGTCGATTTAAGTTTTTAACCAAGCCCAAATATAGTTCTTTGGATCCATTTTATTTTCTTTGGGGTGATTAGCCCAGCATAAGAAGCCCTGTTACCTCGGGATCTCTGGTCGTCAGAACTATATACCACAGAACATAAAATCTATCTTATGTTCTGTGTGTTATACCCTAGTCCACTGGGTCTTCTCAGGGAAGTTGGTCCTCAGGTATATACTATATGTGACCTTAACTATCAGTGGATGTGTTTAGTGTACTGTCCTAATGTGTAGGTGTCCTGTACTGCACTGAGAAGTCATGGAGAGTGTTAATCCTCACTAGCTAAGCCCCTGCAGGAGAAAAAGAAAAGGAAAATGTAATAATATGGTAAATCAACACCTTGTACACCTTGTCCTCAGACAATTTTGGCTTGTAATCTTAATTACTTGATACAACTTGAGCTTATCTTTTTTTTGTTTTCCAAATTTAACTAATCAACAATAATGTCATTAGAGATTTAATGCTCATATAAAATCTTGCAAGTCTCAAGATTGTTTCTTGGGCTGAAAATAAAGTAACGAATATAAAAACATTATGAATATGTGCATTATTTTAACTGATGAGTAGTATGCTTAATCTATTCACAAACAAATATGATCAAGAGAAAAACGTTATTAATTGACTGGTGCTGACGAACAGATTCTTTTCCCCTAATACTGCTTTTCTTTCATTCTTCAATGTTTGGTTGTTCAAAAACAAATAAATTGTATGATTTGTTTACTTAATCATAATGATAATAGATATATTGTACTTTTGTATTATCTATATGCCTCTTTATCATTGTCTGTGGTTGTTTTGTTGTTTTCCTCTTTATGTTTTTATTTACATTTTTGTTTTTATTTGTTTACAGTTATATCCTAACTTCATGTTTATAAAATAAATTGAGACGTTTTTATAAACACAAACGAACCTAAGATATCCAAATATTTATAATCTACAAATTCTGACTTGAATATAAAAATGTAAGAATCAACAAACAATTAATAAAATTAGAATTGATGAATCATTTGCCATTATTAGATGTTTTTTTTTAATTCGAAGACCAGTTTCGATTGTTAAACATTTATCATCAGTTCTAAAAACGTACAAAAAATTCAAAACATCGGCACATTGCTACTCATATATAGTGTTTAAAAAGTAGCCAAGTGCTGTTTTAAATGTTATGAGAACTATTTGTTTTAGCGTTCTAAGAGTAAAGCATTACAGTCATTAGCGCTCGTTAAATTATAATAAACAAATACATTTCCTAATAACAATAAAAAAACTTTGACAATTTATTTAATGTTCTTTATTTTAGAGTTCTTATTTTTACTAGAAATTTTAAAACTATATAAATATTTTTTCCATCGTATTCTAACGCTAATAATATATTTGGAAGTATTTCCGATTTATTTAACCCTTTGAAGAAGAAAAGGGATTCGCTAAAATATGGGCTATCAAACTTTTTTCGTTATTAGGTAAAGGTGTGTTATTCTTGAATGACCAGGTATTAATAATGTGACGATCACTTCCTCTCTGCAGCTAGTAAGCCTGGAACCGCCAGTTTCCAGTCCGTGGTTCCAGTTTTCAACATTGCAGCGACATAAAGCGCTTTCAAATTAATATTGATTGAAACAACGTTTATAATAATACATTTTTATAATAAACAAGATCACTCCATTCCAATTATTAATTGTTTGTTTTTTATATTAATAAATGGAGGATAAGAAAAAAAATACATGTAACTCATTGTCAGTTACATTACAAGGAAAAAAAGTAAAATATTAAGCATAACAAAAAAAGGAAATAAGGGGCTATAAAAATAATCATAATACATAACATATTTTTAGAATAGGGTCATTCCATGTCAAATCAACCAATGGTTTGGACCCTGACCTCTCCGATATCTATGATTGTTGGTATAGAAAACTTACCAAGGCAAGTTAAAATGTAAAATATTACATTTTTCTGACTTTAGTTATTTATATTTATAAGTTATATTGCTTTTAAAAATTTAAAAAAAACTACTTTCTTTGTTCCTCACTACGTATATTTAAAATTATGCCATTAATAGGCTATTTATCCTAAAGAACTGAAATTTAAAAAGAGTTTTCGTAATTCGCAAAATACGTACCCTCCGATTTTTTTTCGAAACGTCCAAAAAAAAAATATATCTATATTTTTTTCGATATATATATATGTGTGTGTGTGTGTGTGTGTGTGTGTGTGGGATGTGACATATACTCTAACTGAGTGAGTTAGTCAAGTCAAGAATTATAGAGTGCGTTGTCTGTATTCCAAGGTTTTTCTTCGGAAGCTTGTTCAGGATAGCTAGAAAGTAACATCCTAAAAGTCCTGGAGATTTCGGGCCTGGAAACAGGAAGGGGGGCGGGGTTGCTCGCGGAAGGTCCCTTTTTTTGGTTTAGCGCTCATATCTCAATAACGGTGCGTCGTATGCAAAACATGACTATTTACTAAATTAATGATAATTAAATTCTTTACAACTTTTATTTAGTCGACTTTTTCCATATTCTGTACCGTTTCAGAGGTATACGCTTGGCAAATGGATTACAGAAAACGCACTCTGTAATACTTTATTGACTATACTAACTGGCCATAAACAAAAAAAGGAAATATTTTTTATTATCAAGAGCCCATGTACTCAGTTATAGTACAAATCACACACATATATATTTAAAAATAGAAGGGTACATATTTTGGGAATTACGAAAACGTTTCGACGTTTCGAAAAAATTCAAAATGCTGAGCGAGGACCGAAAACTTTAGAATTTTTGAAAGCCAAGAGTCAGAATAATGTAATATCTTACATTAGTAATAATTTAAATGAGCTATATAGCATCATGCGTACTTCAAGTAAAACAAAATATACTATTATTTTAAAATTAAAAAGTAAATTAGTTTTTTTTACTTAGAAATCCATACATTGATTTTTTTTTTTTGGAAAAAAATAAATATTAAATTTTTTATAAATTAATTCGATGATCATAAACTTGCATAGCGATAATAGATAATTAACAATAAACATTGATAATAAAATATTATACTATTATTTTAAAACGAAAAAATAAATATTCTTTTCCTTAGAAATAATTCATTGTTTGAAAAAAAATAAATAAGGTAATTAGTTTGTAAATCATACGAGATCATCTAGAAGGTAAGGTTGATTTAACCAAGATATATTTCCAGTCGCCTGTTATCAAATACAAATATATTTAATCAAAGGTCCTGGTAATTAGAGGCAGCGATTGACCCGTCCATATACATTATATACACATATATACATCACATATGGAGAGGATATGTGATAGGGCTGAGATTCTCAAATCATATGTGAAAGTATCAGGAGGGCAAAAGCTCGGAAGGAGCTACTGTGTGTGTGCTCTGCGGGTCAGCCTAGCCAGCGCCTTAGCTCCTCCTACCCAATTGACACCTCAAAGAATATCAACTCCTGGTACATGGTCCCACTGAAAATCGATTTCTCAGTCAGACAGACCGTCAGAGTTTTGTAATTAAAAAAATTAAATTAATCTACAAAATGTATTACGAAATTGTATTTGCAATAATATTATCCATTATCTTCTAATTAAAATCTCTAAAAAATAAATAAATCATTAATTTAATAAAAAAAAAAAAACAATAAAAAAAATAAAAGTGTTCTTTGGATTATACAGAAAACTCGATATCTAGAATGAAGCAGGTGCATTTGGATTCTGCTCTATCGAACGTTTTTAAAGCCATGAATTTCTGTTTTAATATTGATCTAAAGCAGTGATAAACAGTTGCCAGTACTATTTGTAAGGAGTGAAAAAGAGCAATAGTTAAGTAAAAATATTAATGCCAAATTGATTATTTTCATGAAGTATATTTAATACGATTCATATGGCATTTCTGTCGGGATTTGTTTATTTAATAATAAAATACATACCAGTAAACTTCTATACAGAATAAAAAGTCAATAACCCCAGAAAATTAATATAATAAACAGAATAACTATTCCCAAAGAACATTTTTACTCTCTCTAAAGCTATTATATATTATTTATAAATAAAGTTATAAAATTAGTAAAGCTGTTATAAATTCAATACCCTATTCAAAAATATATTACTAAAAAGGTTTTTACGATCGTAAAAAACTAAATTGTTGCATGGTTGAAATTAAAAAAAAAAATACAAGTACAAGTCCATAAATTTAAAGCTAATTAAAATACACCAAATATAATTAAAACTTGTCTATTTAGATTATTGAGTAATTGAGAAATATTGAAGAATATATTTGTTTAAAATTCGTATTAATTATCTTACACATACATTTAGACAATAGACAAGTTTTGTCTGCCGGGACTTATTCAAAAATTTATTAAAATATTTAAAAAAACAAACCTTTTTTCGCCCTTTGCTTGGATTTCCCCCTTCCTTTTCCGTTATGATTTTATTGCTTTAGGTTAAATACTTCATTCATAACTTTGGTTCATCTTGTTATTGTCAAACTAAAATATCATAAACAAAGAAATACATTATTGACATTTTTTGAATGTTTTAAAATTTTCACTTATCAATTTAGACTAAAATTTTCATCTAATCGTGACTTTTATAGTCTTTTGCATTATTGGATATATTTACGCCTTTTTATCTTGAAAATTAAAAGGAAAGAATAGACTCTCCTTGATTTTACTATATTGTTCAAATAATATTGTATTAATAGTTGTCCCTCTTTCTTCTCTTCCTCTTCGGTTATTTCTCCAAGTATAAATACTAAATCTCTAATCATGACTTTTTCCTCTGTTATCATTACCTATTTTCTAATGAAGGCATTATAAATTTATAAATATAAAACACCCGTATAAATAAATTTAATAATTTGTATATTATATTATACCATAATAACATATTAGGCAACAAGTGTATTATCAGGTGGTGGTTACAGGCTGTATTACGATGAGCAAATATTAACAGCCCAACCTATCATAACAAACCAGATTTCATTTTACTTGATTTGAACAAAAGAACGGCCAAGATATTTGATGTAGCAATACCTGTAGATAACAATTTATATAGAAGACAATTATAACTAAAATCTTCAAAAATCAAGATCTGGCAGCGGAGTTGAAATGAATATATATGCTAGATAAGACACAATTCTACCGATGAAAGTTCACGTTGAGGATTGTTTCTAGAAGTAACAGTTAATTCCTTAGACGAATTAGATGAAGCACAGATTGCGGTTATTTTGTACACAATCACCATTATATGGAAAACCCTGAACTTATCAACTGTTGGTTGCTGAAAGCCCCGGAAAGAGTTCAATCACCACTTTCTATGCGAATAATAAGTAATATATAACAAATATAATAATATTAAGCTATTTACTGGCTGGATAAAGTCAAAATTTTATAGATAGATTCCAGAAGTTAATAGCACAAGTAAATTCTTTTAACGAATAAGGCATATCCTTAAAACAATTAGAAGCCCCAAGAGCAGTACTTTGGACACTACATAAGGAAAACAATGAACTTATAAATGTTTAGTTGGTGAAAGCCCCCGAAAGAATAAAAATACCACTTTACGTGTGGGAAAAGGAATAATAACAATAATAATAGATAAATGCCCTTACTGCAGAATGGGACAAGGTGTTGGAGAAAGCCTATTTCCTACATGGACTGTAATTCCCAGCATTCAGTCATAAAGAAATTATAAATATATATGCTTATTCTAGACTTGTATCTATTATAAATTAATTAAATAGAATTTTAAGGTTTTCTCTTTATATTATTGATTTACATTATGCTGTTTTCTGCCCAGGTGGAGGTGGGTATGTACGATAGCTGCCCCTACGGTGGGGGCCTAGAGCTGAAGAGATGTTCCATAAAGTCTGAAGAGATTGGTTCCAGCGACTGGTATAGGTTCTGTAACCCGAGCACTTTCCAGCAGCTGAAGCAGAGCGTCGAGAAGGCGAAAGCTGCTCTTAGTGTGTCCAGTGCCTTCACCGACCTTGCCCCGGCCTTCCAGAATGATGACAAGAGGCACGGTGAGTGCGCTTTTAAGATTTCACTTATTTTAATATTATTCATATTTTTGTGAGTATTCATCCATCTTTATTTTAGACTTCTAAGGCTCTTTACAATGACATTTTGTTTCTTTACAGTTACATCAGTTTATTGTTGTGTTCGTTAAAGCTTTCAAAAATGCCATTTGTCGATTTCAAACATTCATGACCTTTGTTTAAAGAAAAATTTGTTGTACTTATGATTGTTTTTTGAATGAATTAACTTGGCTTAACATCTCAAGTTAACATGAAGGTGGGTTTATACCTCATGTTCTCCACCTATTCTAGCCTGAATCGCTAGGCCTATCCGAGTGAGTATCAAGGAATAGAACATTCCCTAGAGCATAATCTCTTCATAGATTTTTAATTAATATAAATACTTTATATTTTAAACGAGATCAATCTTATGTCTTTAAATACGACAATGTAGCAGCAGAAGGGAAGTATTTTTCATCAGCTTCAGGATTTGGCTTTCAACAACGATTCATCTTTTTCAAATCTATAAAGAATTATCCCACAACCTATGGTTCTAAGATAGTAAACTAAAATTTTAATGTCCAATCCATTTTGTGCGAATGATACGAGCTGGTAAACGGGCCTTCATAAATAAAACTATTTATTACCATTATTTTTTTTACTTAATATTTTGTTAAGATTTTCGGCAAGAGTGATATCTTCATGCACTCATTAAAGATTAACAATATAGCCAAAAATATTAATGAAAAATAAATTAAATTGGGATGTATCATTTTCCCACCAGAAAATTTTGTCATATCCACTATAGGTATGTTGTATACCTACAGATTAACCTATAGGTAATTATACTCACTAAACTTGGTTTGGAGTGAGATATTGATCCGCTGCTGGTTGATGTACATTAATTGTACGAGATATATATCGCTGCTAAGTAGCTCCCTAACCCCCTCCCAGCCTCCCCTCCCTCTCCCTATCAAGTACTAATTACTTCAAGTCTAACTTAGCACCTGGTTAATCGATCTTGTTTATCTTACATCGTATTAGTACTTCAGCAAGTAGATAATGCTTGATTAATCGATTTTAATTTGTGCCCTCTGTCTCTGATTTTGGCATCTCCTGCCATAACCAGCTGCTAAGTAGAATTTGTTGCTTTTATAAATAATTAAATGATTTCGAAATTCCATCATAACATAATAGAAATGTTTAACATTTGCTTTAATATTCCTACCTAGCAGTGCCATCGTGTGGTGGATGTTATCTCATATGCATTGGAGCTCAAGACTTATTGTACGGGTGTCTTTCTGGATGTTGAACAGGCCTTTGATCGGATATGGCATCCAGGACTGCTTTATAAACTTCGCCAATTCCTTTCATCTACATATTTCCTCTTCCTCCGTTTCTACCTTTATGATAGAGTATTTACAGTTAACCACAATTCTAAATACTCATCCATCTTTCCCCAGACCGCTGGTTTTCATCAAGGTAGTATCATGGGTCCCATCCTCTATACAGTGTATACAGCTGATATCCCAACTCATCCTAATACTGTTCTCACAACCTATGCTGATGACACCAACGTGTTATCAGTCAATGAAGATCCATTTGCTGCATCCCAGACACTCCAGTCACATATCACTTCCCTTGAAGAACGGTGTCATAACTGGAGAGTTAAGTTAAATCCTAGGAAATCACAGCAAATAACCTTTACCCTCCGTCGAAAACCTACCTTATCCTATCCTCCTGTATCCTTTAATAGTGTACCGCTAAATAATGTGGAACAAGTACGATACCTTGGATTTCATTTGGACAAGAGACTTATCTGGAACCCTCATACAAGATTGAAAAGACAGGAAGCTGGACGTCGATTTCGACTGTTACAACACTTACTTGACAAACGTTCAAAACTCCCGATTCACTATAAGAAACTTATCTATATGACGATTATCAGACCTATTTGGACTTATGGTATAGAATTGTGGGGATCCACCAAGCTATCGAATTCTTCCCGCATCCAATCACTGCAATCTAAAATCCTTCGAAAGATCCTTCATACTCCTTACTTTGTCACAAATGAAGTGATCCACAATGACCTTAATTACCTTAATGACCTTATGTCGCTGATTTGGCTCGAACCAGATACCTCTCCTTTCATAATAAACTTACTCTGCATCCAAATCCCCTTGTTGCACAACTTGCTTCCCGTTTCATTCCTGGCAATCCTTTGAGGCGCCTGAAAATAAGATGGCCTCGGGATCTTCTTCTTTTGTAAATATTTCATTAGAGTACTACCAATGGGTAGTTTCTCTACAAATTATTCATGTAATTATATCTCATGTATACCGCATATTTACTCGATGTGTTTTTTAATACAGTTGTAAATTTCTATATAATAAAAGAGAGAGAGAGAGAGAGAGAGAAAGAGAGAGAGAGAGAGAGAGAGAGAGAGAGAGAGAGAGAGAGAGAGAGAGAGAAAGAGAAAGAGAGAGAGAGAGCGTTAATATTAAATTTAGTAAGACTGATATAAATTTTTGAAAACTCTAAAACAATTATTTTATGTTGTTTTCTAACTTTAAAAATGAGTGTATCTTAGTTTTTAATGATCTTTTAATATATAAAGAATAAAAATGAAATAAAGGTGAAAATGAAAAATGTATCCTGGAGCAAATGGCTCTTTTAGGCAATTTAAAATACATCACACTTCTATATAAATAAAATGTAGTAATTTTTTTAAACTATAACTAGATATTCTAGATCAAGGAAAAAAAGAAGGAAAATGAAAATAATTCTTAAATAATATCTACCAATAACTTATATGGAAAGTAATATGGAGAATTAGTTTTCTTTCATGAAATTGAAATTCAAGGTTGAATCGAAGAAGTTGTAAGAGATATTGAAGGAATTCAAAATTGAAAATAAGGTATATTAAAGAAGCAAGAAAAAAACTAGTGACGGTAGTTGGGGAAAATAAACTTCAACTTGGCGAATTATATTGTACATTAATTACTAAAGTGACAGCTGAAAAAATGTGAAGTTTTCAGTCTTGTATGAAATTTCGAAAGTGTGCCTTAATCATCTTATAATTCTCAAAAGCAAGTGAGATGTATTAGGTGGGGTTTGAATTTAATTCCATACATCTTTGACATTTTATAGAAGACTATTGAACTTGATTTTTGAGTTGTATCACTTTAGAAATACATGTGCGATAAATACATCTTTGAAGACTGAATCGTGGATATAGTGTACAAGTAATTATCAAATGATTAGTCGAAAATATATTTAATTCAAATATTATCACTTATAAAATGAAGAAGAACGTACTACAATTATTATACTTCAGCCAGATATAAATACTTATCTGGCTTAAAACCATGATATTTAATAAAAAAGATTCTTATTAAATAGTATAAGACAGAATTAGAGATGAAGTACTGTGGCGAAACGAATAAAATAAATCGTAGGAAGACCACCCTGCTTAATCTGAAAGTCAGATTAACCTAGACTTCGTGAATAATTGGTTTTTAATGACTTCTAAACTCGTTTGGGGTTTCACTGTTGTTTTTTTTTTTCCATATCTGTAAAAATAATTTATTTTTGATAATGAATTACAGTAAAACTTTGTCAAGGGTAATACTAAATCTTGATATACAATAAGAGATTTGGAATATTTGTGATAATAATAACTTGATATATAATAATAAAGACTGTTACCAAAATTTTATATATACTAAAACATGATGAAATTTCCGTTTGACGCCTTTTTTTTTTTTTTTTTTTAATATATTGTGTAGTATATAAACACGAGCTGTGAAATTTACAGATTGTTTGACTGAAGAAATTAAATAAGAAATGTTCTTCAAATTAATTTTATTACTTTCCGTCATATTTAAGAGCAGTAATCAGTGTAATATATCAGTCAAATATAGAAATATAGTTTTCATATTTAGAGAAAACAAATAATGGCTTGAATCATTTATAAAATATTTGCTATATCATTGTCGATAAACAACAGTACGTTAAACATAATTTTATTACGCACTAACAGTACAAAAAATCGATAAACTAGGTTTGATTGAATGGTTCTCGCAAATTTCCCGTTTTGTTAAATTGCATTAGAAATTGTGTACAATTTTTTCTTGTGTACATTCCAATGTAAAAAATTCCAATGTAATTTTTTTTTCTGTTTACAGCTTTAAGCATGATATCACAATTGGCAATAAAACATTTTTCTGTTAAAATAATAATTACAAAAAATAAAAATAATAAATGTATTTAAATTTTTAAATTTCAACAAAAAAATTGATTTTAGAAAAATGTTTAAACTTGTTTAAGTCGAAACCCATTTTAATTCAAAAAATCAATACTGAAAAGTACGTTAAGATCGAAATGGTCTGCGGCCACTTGCGACCTTGGTGAATATTTGAAATTAAAGATTTTTTTTACTTATTTATAGGATTTGCAGAACTCCTTCCCCTCACATTATAATCCTTGTTTTACCCCTCTTGTTTAGTCTGTTTATATCTTTTTAGTGTTTTCATTTCAGCAGTAACCCCAATTGGGTTATCTTACCTACATATTTGTCAGCTAGTATACTAATAGGGATCGTTTTGACCAAAAAAAAAGCGGTTTCGACAGAAAGTGTCCGAAAACGTTTGATAATTTTGAGTGCCATTAGCCTCTGGACCCTTTCCATCTTTGCCTTGTACTTAAACTGAATTCCTGGATGCCATATTCCCATGCCTTAAGTAAGAATAGGCAAAATTGCTCTTTTATACAGAACCTTCAGGGCCTCCGTTCTCAACCCTCATGTCGCTCAGTCTATATAATTTGTTGAATATTGGTTGAAAACAAAAATTTATATTTGTGGCTTGAATTACTTATAAAATGTTTGCTGTGGCCATTGTCGATGAACAACAGTGCGTTAAACATAATTTTATTTCCCCTTTTGTTAAATTGCATTAGAAATTGTTTACACATCCGATGTAAATGCTTTGCTGTTCACAGTTTTTAGCATGATAAAACAATTGGAAATAAAACGTTTTCCTGTTAAAATAATAATTATAAAAGATAAATGTATTTAAATTTGAAAATATAAACAAAAAATTGATTTTTGAAAAATGTTTATTTTTCGATTTTTGAAAAGTCGAAACCCATTTTAATTTAAAATATTGATCATGAAAAGTAACTCAAGATCGAAATGGTCTGCGACCACTAGCGACCTTGGAGAACATTTGGATTCACATTGATAATTCAACTTGTACAAAAAAGTGGTCCAAATTGCTACAACAAATGGACTTCAAAAATGTTATCCACAGGTATTCACCAATAAAAATGTTTATAATTGATATCGGAATAGGTCTGAATGCTGACACTGACACGACGAATTTGAACGAATGGATCCAACGATAAAATTTCGATAACCACAGTGTAGCAGCCTGTGGGCTGTAATTGATTACTTACATTAAATAACTAAATAGTTCCGTTTTCGGTTGGGGACAATATTTAAAATAATTCTTACCTATCAGGTTTCTGACAAACCGCAAATTGTTTAATTTTTTAGAAAATCCGATCGACGAAAAAGGCATAAAACACGTATAACTCGCATAACGGTAAACTGATTGATTTACAGATTTTTAAATTCGATAGAGCACATCAAAAATCATAGAAAATAATATCCCTTGAATCAAAACACGAAAAAACTAAAATTAGATTTTTTTAGACACACTATTGGTTAACAGAGCAAAATCCTGAAATGATGGGAAAAAACTGACTTTAGATTCGAATTCTACACCTTTGAAAACATACCCATATGAAATTTTAAGTCGATGCAATAATTTTTAGAGGCTCAAAATGCGATGTCCAGAAAAAACATAGTTTCGTCCCACTGTGGATCCCAGCGCTTCTCATTAACCGTTATACTAGTCAATCTAAAATAAAAAACAAATATGCTTATAGGTTATAAACTTTGAGTATTTCTTTAAAACTATATATATTCCTAAATATGTTTGTTTTTCTTAGTTAAAATTGAATACAAAAGTTAGGAGAAATTCTTAATCAATAATCAAACGGTGATATTCGGAAATCATTTGTAACAAAAGATTTCTGAAAGGTGATTCCAATTATTATTATTATTTTTTTTATTGATAAAAGAAAAAAAGTGAAAATAAATTATTAACCCTTTAACAGGCGATGTATCCTGGAGGATACACATATTTTCAACCAAAGTTTTTATAAAGCAATTTTTTTTTCACAGTCAAAAATGTAACATTTTTTGTAAAATGTAATATTTTGACACGCTTTAGCTCTGTTGGTATTGCTCGGATCGAAACTTTGACGACTCTTTACTTATCAGAAATTATTATATATTATTTGTTTCTAGGACCTATTATTTTGGAACTACATTGGTTTTAATGAAATAAGTCACTTTTTGCCTAAATGTTTTTAGTGTTAGAGCTTTTTTGATATGTTCTAGCTCAGTTGATGTTTGATTTGAAAATTTGACGACAGTTGTACTATTGGAAATTTAATGGAGAATTATTATTGTTGTCTACAGTGAAGGAGTGATATTGGTTTGAAAAGTCACGTTTGAAATCGCTAATTTCACTCTACTTTGTTTAATTCGAATAATTACTAATTGTTAATTTAATTTAATTATTAATTTAAGTAATTTTATTCTTTCAATTTCAAAATGTAAATGTTTTTCCCAGACAGGAAGAAAATGGGTTTTGTTATTTAAGTATGTTTGTCAGCAATCCGAGTCAATGTTTCCTTGGATTAGTGTGGGATGTTCATCTTTCTTGCATGGGTCTTCAAACAAGATCAGACGAATAAGAGAACGATCAGAACAAAGGTCCAAACTAGACCTAACTGTGTGAGATACGAGTTTTAGTCAGTCCTTTAGTGATAAAGGAGTCCAGCAAGTCTGGTGTCTTGCCTCTCGATGTAGGCCAGGACGTCGGAAAATTTAGAGTTACAGTTTTTAAAGAAATCTTATGGAGAACATAATGAAGATTTTTACCTCATGGAGTAGTTAACCGAAAGTTCCATAATAGATTTTTAAAAACGAATGATACTGTAACAAATGATTTTTTTTTTTTTTTTTTTATCAAGTTATATTTTAATCTCCATATTATTCATTCTCCGTATTTTTTTACTTTTTTATATTTTCTTATTTTTTTATATGCCATATCTTTTTTTTTTTTGTATCCCTGGTGCTGTTCAACATTTTCATGGTTCAAACCTTGATAGGTAATGAAGCATTGTTAAAATCTTTTTTTTTAAAAAACTATTTATTGATATTTACAACTTTACATCAATATACATCAAGTAAATTTGTGAAGAACTACTCACTAGTAGCACTTCAAAAATGTTCTAAACTAGAAGGTCTCCTGGCCATCTTCTTTTGGCAAGTTTGGAGACTAATGGATTCGTGTGGGAGTGCAGTTTACTATGAAAGGATTGTTATCTGGTTTGGGCTAAATTAGCAACATATAGAACATTGAGGTCTTTATGGGTAAGTTTATTCGAGACAAAGTAAGGAGCATTAAGGATTTTGGATTGTAAGGGTTGGATACGAGACGAATTGTATGGTTTAGTGGTGCCTCAACTTCGTATGTCCATATAGGTCCAATAACTGCCATGTAAATGAGTCTCTTGTAATTTATTGGAAGCTTTGTTCGTTTGTCTAGTAAATGTTGGAGTAGTCTATAACGACGGGCTGTTTCTTGTCGTTTTAGTCTTGTATGTGGATTCCAAGTGAGAAGTTTGTCCAAATGGAGTCCCAGGTAGCGGATCTGTTCACCAGGGATTAGAGGAATATCATATCACGACGGAGGGTAAAGATTATTTGATGGGATTTATTTTAATTCTCCATTTTTGACACCATTCTTGAAGGTTTATGGTGTGGGATTGGAGTGCCTGGGATGCAATGAAGGGATCATTATTTACTGATAACAGCCATGTGCCATCAGCGTAAGGTTATAATCTACGACTGTATTAATCGACAGTCAAAAATTCTACACTAATAATTTTATTTTACTTACAGTGCTGCTCCGAATATTTTAAATAGCAGTTATTTTGTTATTTTTTATTTTAACAAGGACACATTGCCATTTCATGTATTATGAGCGTGCTAATGATCATCGGGTTGTTCTATATATGCACACTAAAATATAACGCCGTGACAATATATATCCCCCAGTGTGGCTGAGCTATGTACCATAAACAATCAAAGGCGAATAAGATGACATGGAAGGAGGGTCTGATTATGTTATCGCGTGGCAGAAGAGGCCGTGGCTAATAGAGATTCTGCATGGTGAGGGATTATTGGTCTCCCACCAACGTCACGGTCTGGTGTCCACCCCACATGGGAACATGGGAACCGCCGAAGCCACTATTTCACTGATCTCTATATATCTCCGCTCTCCTCCTCTCTTGGCCTAAATCATTTAGTTCTCCTTCTCTGTAGCAACGATCGAGGTAAACAGTCTAGCGAATAATTCATTACGTTCCGAGGGCGAGTCGTCGTCCTGTCTGCGGAATATTAAAAGATTTATAGCCCCAGCCTGTCCGGGTAAGGAACCGACTTTTTCAAATGGATTGTCTTCTCGTATTCTGAGATAAAACTGAAATACACTTTTATGTTATTTATTGGGTAAAAAATCGTGATTAATATTAAGATAAAAAATGTGTTATAATTCCGAAAACTACAGGCGGCATAAAAGCCTCATAAAACAAACTATGGTTGTTGATACGTAATGAAAATTTTATTTTATCAATTGTCTATTAAGGTAACTAAAACGTAATTTTTTTTAAATTTTACTTTCTTTTATTTATTTTTAAAAATAATTTTTTAATTAACTTTTTTTTTTAATCGTAACGATGGTACATTCAGGGGTGACTCTGCTGTATGGTTGCTAATTATCTCAGAGTGAAATGACATTTGTTTTATGAGTGACCTCCAAGATGAACAGCTTTTCTTCAGTATTCTCTGAGCTGTCTTTTTATTGATAAAGTTTTATTAATGAGCGTTACAGGATAGTGAATGAGCCAATAGGTTGATTAGATAAATATTAATTGAATTAAAAAACATGGAAAGAATTAAGTTTAAAACAGTTTATTTCGGTCATTATAAGGATTTTCTTTGCAAAATAATATTGGGTATGTATATGATAATATTAGGTTGTTCTTTAACTTGTCTGTTGGAGAGGAGGTTCTTTAACTTGTCTGAGGATTAATTTTTGTTTTAAGGATCTAGATCTTGCCACTTATCAATACAAATTTAACTACTTCTAAATCCAAATGGAAATCTAATAATAAAGTTTATGTATGTTTTCATTTCAAGCAGCACAGATTCCAATAAGATAAAATAAAAATTAGTACTTTTATTGCATTATTTGGTATATTCTTTATAAGAGATGCCATTTAAATCCATAATGAGCTTGGTAGTATTTAACTATTTATACCTACTAATATTTAAACTAACTGTGAAACCTTATGCTTCTGACTTTTGATAGCTGATATGTATTCTTATCGGATTTCCTCTCTCAAACATGTCGTGTTTACCGGCTCATTTGTAATTAGTGGCATGCAGCAATTAATAATGAATGAGAACTCATATGTATATAGGTGCCTATTTATACTTTACGTTATCGTTAATATATATTTAAATATTTAAAACTGAGAATATTAATTTAATAAATCTAAACTTAAAAGGTATCATATAATTCACATCTATTAACATTTCTAGTTTATGTTCATGGTTTAGTATGTTACTTATTTTAAATATCTAAGGGATAGCCTGGGTTTGTTCAAGTTCATTCTTTAACATCTCTTTCTGATGATCCATCGTCTCTCGAAACTTCAATGTCTTCATATATTAAGATCGCCAATTTTAAATAAACTTATATATTCTTTTTTATTTTAGTGAACACTTTCCTCAATGGACTTTACTCTCTATGATTGCTTCCACTTAGCAACCGCTGGCTCAAGAACCAGTGACGCGGTGAAAAAGAGGTGGTAATTAGGTTGACATTTTTCGTAGCCTCTCACCCAGGTGAAGGTTCGCAGTTATGTAAATATGCAGCCTAGATGTAAAATTTGTATTAATACGTTTTTTTTATATTGTCTCCATTTATTTATTAGAATTAACATTCGTCTAATACTTTGAAAAAGTTACATTCTCCATTTCTGAGATATTATCCTTGAATAAGCGTGAAACATGAAGAGGATGATTGCCTTGCTGAAATGCCACTTCATTCTAGTTGGCCAAAGCAGGGTACTTCTCTGCTTCGAGCTGTTTACAATAATTTAAGCGTCATAAGCCCTGAGCTAGCTCAAAGTTAATTATATCCTCATAATTCTTTCGACCATATAACACAATTTTCCAAAGTTGACTAATTATTATTTTGAGATTATTTATTAACTTTTATGTATTGTATGAATGTATTCATCACTATATATTTTACATATTGCCCTAAGAAAGTAGTATTTTGTTGGTAAAATGTTTTTAAAAAAATGTAAATGACATACTTCGCCACCACGATAAAATTATGTTTTAAACATGTAACAAGTTTTTAGTTAATTCTTGTCAGTTTTATGAAAAAAAAAAATTGTCTTTGTTAAAGATGCCGCAGTACTATAATAAAAATTTATATTTTTAAAGATTATTTGTTTCCAAAAAGGTACCATTTCATTTTCAGGTATTGAAGTAAATAAATTTTCATTTATTGTATTCAAGCATGGACAAAAACCTAAATGAAGTTAGAGCAATCAACAGGGAATTGGTAAATATTTTATTCCATTCAGAGGGGATAGAGATATTATATTGCCCCAGAGGATATCTTTAAGCCCCGCCCTCAGTATTTTATAAGACGTATATTCCCGAAGTAGGGGGGAGGGGATGACAAGGGGGCAATGAGGGGTAAGCGATGGTTGGCACCCTTCGCCGATTTAGGACCATCTCCAGGGTCGCCATGGAGACTGCCGCTGGAGCCGAGCGGGGATAAAACACACCTCAGCTATAGATCTCTCTAATCGCCACCGCCCGGCTTCGCGTAATTTATCGCCTACTGCTTTTGGAAATTATTTCCAAATCTTCCTCCTTACAGATATTTATCTTCCTTCTACTTTCTCTCGGCTTTTCTTATTCCTCTCTTACTTTTTATTATTATGGTCTTAGTGGTGATATAGTGACAGGAAGTTGGAATTTCGGAATGAGGGGAATAAATCAAAAATGTTGGGCTGATATTTTTTCAAATTTTTTTCTCAGGATGATTCAGTGCTGTTCATTTATGGCCTAATTCACTAGACAATTGAATGGGTCCGCCGAAAAACGTTCTAAGCAACACAATTTGCGAAGTGGCGATTTCAAAGGTTTTAAAATGTATAACAGTACGCCATAGCATGATATAGTACTCTATTTTGTCATTATACATTTTAATATAACAAATTAATATTTAAACATAAAATCTAACCAACAAAACTAACAACTTTAGATTGTGATTTTCTCGTCTTTTAGAACTTTTTTCGGCGGACCCATTCAAATTATGATATAGTAGTTTTGGATTATTATATTCATTGATTGGAAATTCCACATGACCCCAAAAGAGTTAATATCATACAAAAACTGTTTTTGCCACTAGATATAAAGATATCTCTTTGGACCTGGCTTGTCCCTCCACTTATAGAGACCAGTCTGGTAGGGGGGATCCCTCATATGGGTGTATATTGTAGATAAAGTTTGAATGTATTTTTAACTCTTAATTTTATTAAATTTTTATTTTTACTATTGTTTATTAATGTTTTTGTATCTAAATTTTAGTTTCATTTTTTTTTTTTTTTTTTTTTTTTTTGTATGTATGATCTTATATTGATTTTTTTTCACTTTATTTATTATATTATATATTATGAGGTTCTGTATTTATGTTTTATTTATTTCTTATGGTACGAATTGTGTGAATGGATACCTAAATGAGTTATTCGTTCTTCTAATCTCTACCGGATTAGATATACCTGTCTGCTTGTAGAACATACGATGTGTTACTGCTTAATTGGTACTACTGCTAACAGATACCTTTGCCTAGCCTACTCATTTTAGAGATAATTAAGGTTAACACTTGCTTCTCTAAATAATTAAGATTCGTTTGCCTACTATATTAAATTACTTATTATAATTAATGACATATCAATTTCGGCTCATGTTCCCTATACGTTGCAGTATTGACCTCATTTTATTAACTACACCAATACTAAGTTATTTTATTATGTTTAAGTAGTGCCTATTATTATCAAATTGGTATATAATCTATGTGAGGCTATTGGGTGCTAGATTTTATAAAGTGGGAGCCAAAATATTTAATATACGGTAAAATTTCATAATTAAGCTTGATCTTAACCACGTATTATCAAATGCATGGCCCTGCTATCCAATACATCCACAAACAGTTGAGATCGTAGCATATAAAGACTGAAAAAGTTCCGAAAGCATAAACGATAATTTTAAGGACATTGAGCTACCAAGGATTTCTTCTCAGTGTTCACCATGCTGATTACCACCAACTTATATAGGTAATTTTGTAAACTGAATGCCGCCCCCTATATTCTCAAATTGTTCTTTGAAGAATGTCTGATTTTGAGAATACCTATCAACTCATGAACTTATTTATGTATATCTTTATCGGTTGATTTCTCGATGGATTAAAATCACGTAAGTTAACTATTGGCCTGTGAATGAAAGCAGAGGACTGAATGGTCCTACTGTTTCTTGGAAATTTCCAACTTGTATCACATCTTTTAATTTTATGATAAATCACGGAAAAAACATTTTATTCTATTTCGAAATAAGTCTCGTTTTTTTCGGTAGAAAGTTTTATGAAAAAGGAATGTCAACTATTCGTACCCATATTTAGGAATAGAAATCAACGAAATTTAGAAATACTACATCGTTTTTAAAATAATTCTACGTATCGTTGTTAAAGTAATCACATACCAGTTATTTCCACCATCTTTACAGGAGACATATAAAACTAATTTGTTCATACCATTATTACTATTAAAACAAAATAGAAATGCGGGTTTATTACTTTTATATGAAAAAAATGGAGACACATACGGGTTGTCGCATGTGGACAAAGAATTTCATTTCTGGCATGTAAACAAAACTAGCTGTAGTAGTGATGCCTTCAAAATCAAAATCTGGCATCGAAAATGGATCAAGTGCGAAATTATACGAAAAGGATAAGTTCTAACTAATTTTGGCCAAAGAGTGACTTTTAGTATGTGGTTGCTAAAGCGTCGATATAATAAGCAAACAATCATTTTTTATTATTATAGTTTATCGTTCTATAATGACGTCATAATAATATACTCATCGATTCAGTCATTCCTTATCAAATAAAGGTATTATGTAGTATGCCTGTTTGACTGGGGGTCTATACTTTTTTTTGGTCTAACGTTTTTTTCACATTCAAAAATGTATTATTTTGACCAGCTCTAACTCTCTTGGTGTTGCTCGGATCGAAAATTTGTAGAAAAATTTCTTATTATAAATTTAATGGAGAGTATTTTTTGTTATATTCAGTAGATTATACAGTCACATATAAGATTATCCCAATAAAGTTGAAAAAAGGAATAGATTATCGAGACATATTCATGATCTATTGTTTTTCTCAGTCATGGAAAATTTGAGCATTTTTTTTCATTTTATACTAATATAAATTCAAGTCTTTGTTAGAACAGCTTCCATTGAAACGTCAGTGGTAAATTTTGTCTGAACCATTCTTCATAATTCTTTTATTCAATCTGAAATGGGAAGAATATTTTTAAAAGGTCCTTTCTTTCAATTGAGACCATTAAAGACGAACCTCCGCTAAAGGAGACGATTTATAATAAGATCCTATTATGGGCTGACTAATGGTGGAGCGACAATGCTCCTTGAGACGGCACCTCGCCCCCATGAATACCCATGGAGATGTCTTCATTACAATAATTACAGCGGACCCCCCCTCCCCTGGTAGAGCCATTGTCTTCAGGATAACGCCCCGTCTCATTAAGCGGAGGGGCTGTTGCTTAGGGTTAGCGCGATTTACCATTCCTCTTCTTCTTCCTCTCCCGCTTCTGTCCATTGTCTTGTCTTCGTCGGCTCCTTCGGTTCCAAGGTAGGGGCGAATGTTTGCCGGCTATAATGGAAGTGATCCGCTGAACTGGTACAAAGGATAGTTTGAAAGCTATAAATTCTAGAATACTAAAGACATTTCCTATCTTAAGCAACACGTTCTATGGTAAATCAAGGCTCCAATGTTTAAACAAAAAAAATCAGGCGAATAAAATTTTTTTTACAGGTTCGATTTTTCAGTTTTTTCAAATTTTTTTTTTCTAATCTACTCAATTTATTAATAACAACTATTTTTGATTTTAAAAAAAAATCACTGTAAGCAGTACTTATTTCAATTTACAAAATATTCAATAAAATTTATTAATTATTATTCAGTTTATTTTTTTATTTTCTTCTTATTATTTTATTTTTTTTTTTTTATCTATTTCTCGTATTTATTTGTTATTGTAAATAGTGTGTGAATGGATCCATTTAGTCATCCATTTTACCTATTGCCCACATTGAGGCAGATTGTAATACTTTCTTAATAAAATAAAAAAAAAAATCAATTATTATTCAAATTAGTTTTTAAACAGCTCCCAAGTTATTTTAAGATTCGAGGCCAATATGGATATTTTTATAGTTTTTTTTTTTTCTTTTGGAGAGGTTCAATTTTTCTTTTAAAGGTTTCTCCTAACTTTATAATTAAAATTGTTAACAATGTATAAAACTATATGATTATACATAGTGACTGTATTATTCTGTAAAGGGAATATTTTTATTTAGTGAAAAGATCATTAGTATAGTAGATTTAATAAATGCACAGTTGTAAGTTTCAATAAATGGATGAATACAAAAAAAAAAATATATATATATATATATATATATATATATATATATATATATATATATATATAATAAAATAAAATAAATAAATACTATAGACAAAATAGGCCTATGTTAAAACAAAGCTAGATAGTATGGTTCTATGTGAAAGGGATTTACAGTTCCGTAAAACCACATGAATTTGCGTTTTTTCGTAGTTTTTACAGTACTTGGAAACGTCAAAAATTCAGATTTTCAAAATTTCTCAATGTGAAAAAATGACGTTTTGATAAATTGTCAAAACTAAACTTAATTATAACTGATTACAAAAAGGAAAAAAACTAAGACTTTACTCAAGAAGGGGGACTGCCAATGAGTACACTGGCTGAATCAAACCTCACATGTCATTGCTTACATTTTCAATTTTTTCTATTCCAGCCAAGTTTCTGATTGTTATTATTGTGAAATATTTATGAATATAATATAATGTAAAATATAGTAATTATAAAATAAAAATATTATTGGAATTGAAAAAACAGGCTTAGACTTATGGGAAACTAACTATCGAGAGAGAAGCATTGTTAACTATAATCATTAGCATTGTTGCCATGGCTATTTTATAAGACTATTGCCACATTTTTAATATAATGAGTTACTGCTATTCTGTAAAAAAAGAAGTTTAAAAGCCTTGTTATAAAAATTTAATTTTAAATTTCATTTTCATACATTGAAAACAGTTTTTTAACACCTTACTATTTTAAGAAGTAATTTTAGAAATACATTGGTTTAAATAAATAAAACATACATCCATGAGAAAATTAATGTATCTTCTTCAACAATGGAGAAGATTTGAGTAAATTCTCCTTCAGAGTCACCATTAGTAGACTGATTTCGGCCAAAACAAAAGTGATTACAGGTGAAAGGTGTGACGAAGAAGTTTTGTTTCGAGGAAGGGGGGAGATAATGGCGATTGGCCGAGACAGTGGTGCCCTCTGTGAACAGTTTATCGCCTCATTGTCGAGGGAATAAAGGTGCGGAGGAAGTTTCCTTTTGACAGGTCAGGGGACGAGCAGGGACAAAGCGCCATTGTCATTCGCTAAGACTTTATCATTCCCCCGCTCATTCAGTTCTCTTCAGAAAAAATTCACCGCCGATACGAGAGTTCTGTTTAGCGAATAATTATCGGACCAAAAATGGCCGCTCCGCAATTACTCCTCCGCGCGGTTCCGCTTCCTCTCCCGGGGTTAAGTATTTCCTTTCTTGGGCTTTTTTATATTTCCTCTCTCCGCGAATCTTTTTTCTTTCTTTCTCATTTTTTCGGTTCCACCCCATCCCTTATTTCTCCCTCCTTTACTCCCCCCTCTTAGTTTCCAAGTCAAATCTTCCCTTTCCTACTGCGTTCAATGCCCCCATCCCCTTCGCATCTCTCCGGTATCTTAAGTTGGCTTACAGTTGAAATACTTCATTTTAATAATCGAGTTTTTCTTCTCTCTTTTCTAATTTATTACTTCACGCTTCTGAAATACATGCTTGTATAATGGACAACTGATCATATAATTAAAGAACAAATCATAACACTTATGACCACAAAGATATAATGAATGGAAATATCCCACACAAACATAACTTTAATTACCGGTCGTAGAAAATGTTTAAATTGTGAAGGGATATTATCTGATTTTAATGCACCTTAGTAAGACATATCTATTACCTTACTGTTTGTTTTTAGTACCACTATTAACGAGGCACACCAGCCTCTTAACGCACCCAGAATACCTTTACCGAATACCTTGTTCCGATTTATTTCGATGTTTTAGTCAGTATTTGTCAATGGCGAAGGTCATTCTCTTTCGTTTACACATAAACTCTATATCCATGTTCAAACTAATATTATCTTCTGTTACACATTCTCATATTAAAATGAGAAATAAGAAAATAATTATATGGAAATAAGAAAATATCAAAATATAAAACACTAATTCAAAGTGGAATTAATACTAGAGTAAATCATAATTCATATAATACTAAAACAGGAGTAATGTTAAATTCTGATAAACTTGCTCACGTTAGGGAAGTAGAAATAACAAATTATAAATAAATACATAACAACAAAATCCATATTGAAAGTTTTGCTAGTAGTTTTTGTTTCTTTATTCACATTAGGAAAAAAAAATATGGAACTTCTAATATACTATCTCACATTTCTTTTTGTATCAATGTGTTTTATTGAATTTGTATTACAATATGTACCAACTAACGGTAATACGTAATATGGATGACAAAGAATCCAGCCTCAAAACATGTAAATTGAAAATTTCTCACGTAAGGGATGTGGAAATAATAAACTATAAATATATAAAATACGAAATTCTTGTAGAAACTAATGTTGTTAGCTTGTGTTACACTTTCAAACATTAGGGAATTAAAAATAAGAAAACATCGATATATAAAAAACTAAATCTATGTTGAAACTAATGTTGTTAACTCGAAGTTAAGCGTCGCAAGTGCCTTGAAGGGCCGATTTGGTAGAGAACCTCGTCAATAATATTGCCTTTTTTTCCTTGAAGTTATCATGAATATGATGAATCCCACCTAACTAAATTCGTCCCTATATATTCTCAACTCCATACGAATCCATCTCCGCTCCCAATATTCATTTGGTATTGAGCAGCGATATAAAAACCGAGCATGGCACTTATAAGATATTTAAGACTGTTATCAGTGTAACTTATTTCTTCAAGTAATATATGGTATTCAATGTATATTATATAGAGCTATATTAAATTGTAAAATAGACATGAAGTTATTTTGATTTTTTTCAGGTTTCGAGCACCAGACGAGACTGGAGAAAAGCTCTGCTCTCAGTCAAATTACCTCTTCTCCTACCGGTGAGTGACATTTTCATTAGCCTAGAAATATTGATTTCATCGTAAAAATTATATCAGACTTTCATATTTTGCCATAGGTCTATAGACTGATATTTTAAATTTAATCAAAATCTATGAGTATAACAGTTTAAAGTAAGGTTTAAGCTTTCGTGACATTTATCCGAAAACTCTATAATTTTTAAATTCAATATTTATGAGTTATTTATACTGATAGAAATTGAAACTCTAAAGTGTCTTTTTCTAAGACGATCTCGATCATTTATACTGGCAGGGTTATGGAATTGTAACCTCTGATGGGTCCAAGTTTACTAAAAATACTTGACCATACAAAAAATCCTTCTGAAAATAATTCCCGTCTCCTTCAAGCGTTCCAAAGCACTTGTCAAATACCTGTATGAGTACAAACTTGATTTAAAAGCTACTAAAGCTGCTAAAAAAACTGTGTCCTATTTTTGGGAAAGATGCTCACCGTGAGAGGAAAGTACAATTTCCGAAATTTCGTTATAACAATAAGACACATTGAGACGAGGTTCGTTGCGTCCGGTCAAGTATTGTTTTAATAAGGACGGAATTTGGGACTTCCCATCACTTTAAGAGTATGTTGATTGTAAATTGAGAATTTAGATAAATTAATATTTTTATTTTTGTTTAACATCTCAAAAAAACGCCAGCTTTAATTTAAATATTTCTATATTAAATATGAGAAGATTATAATTTGTTAACACAGATTGTATTGTATTAAAGGATATAATTAAAAAAAAAAAAAGGGTGTGGTTGTGTCATAGACACAGCCGTGTGTTGTACTTGAATACGTTTATGAAACGGTTTATATTTTTTGAATAAAATATTTTTTTAAATGTATTTAGGATAAAAGCAAGGAAACAAATAATTATTGTGTTACAATATAACTTTATTAATTATAGGTCTGTGATACGGAAAGTACGACACAAATGGCATACAAGATACATCGAGATTTCTGGTAAACGTTAAATCAATACAGGTATTACCTAACATTGTTGGAGAAGTTTCAATATAAGACATATTAAACTCGCTGAGAATGAAGTCAATAAGCGGTTTTTTGAGATATCAACATTAAAGTCTCCAACTATCATAACTTATGTAGTATGATCAGGTTCGTAATCGGGTATAATATTAGCGATGTTTTTGGAATATTTTAACAACAATCATAACATAAAGAGTTTAATTTCTGCTAACGCTTTGCCCGGGTGGATACACAAACACTCGAGTACGAATTTGAAGATACCATTGGCCATTACCTTTACTAGACATTTTATTTATTTCCCTTCCTTGCCTTTTGGCTACACGGGTTTTGCAAGGTAGCCTTCACTGCTGGTTTTAACAGTTTAGCTTTATTATTTCAATATAACATTTCAGTATAACATTTTACTTTTCAAGATTACAAGATTACTAGACAGACATCACCAGGTTTTGCGTCTTTCATTTCCAAATAAATCTCCGAAATGTCAATGTTAACTCAATCACAATCAGTGAAGCTATTGATGTTGCTGTACATGGTGACTCCATCGGCTTTGCGATTTGATGATGATGATACCACTACCGATGATGTAGGTGAAAGTTATCTTTTCTTAGCGGTATTACAATATGATTTCAGAACAAAGCTAGGCACATTCACTGGCATGGAATTTTCCATCCAAGTTTCACTGATTGTATCGGTAGAGATGTCTTCTGAGTGCGCGACCAAGCATTAATGGTAGTAACAAGTATGAAACAATGCTGATCGGGAAGTTTTACGTTCCCGGCTCTGCTTGACTCGGTCATATAGTGTTTTATTACAATCGATTGCTCTTGAGAAGCCCTTTCCAACCATATACAATCTCAGTATTTGGTTTTGGCTTTTCGACGCGTATAGGCCGACTTTATATATTTTTGATATTTTTTTTTTATTCAAACACCTTATTATATTCACTGTCCCTACTTTATACTAATGTTTTATACGTAATCGATAGATTTTGACAACAGCTGACGATTAAAACTTAAACGAAGATGGTAGCTTTTCTAAGTCCAAAGTTATACCAATTGCAAATCTCGATACGCAGTAAAATAACCTCAAAATTGCGACGCTTCCCCCTCCACCACGCGCGATGCTACACTGTTCTCGCTTACTGTTATGAATTCTTTGAACCTTTAGCTATTCAGTGGTATAATTTAATTTTGAATGTAGAGGATAGATTCGAAACTACAACGCTAAACTGTATCCCCCAATGTTCTTATCAATTGGTTTTTTAAATTGCCCTCGTTTGGTAGCAAATTTAAAGACGTATTCACGTAAAAAATTGCTACCTCAGGTTTGATCTGAAGAGCCAAGTATGACAAGAGCATTATGATAACTATTACAGTTTTTATAATTATCCCAATTATATTTTCAGTGAAACGACGAAAAATCAATATGAGCTGATTGATGGTCTATGGGTTTTTAATGAGTAACCTTGATTTTTTAGATGTATAGGCCGAAAGGTTATTGAATTAGTAGTATCCCTTTGTTGCTTAGTTGCTTTTTCCCTGGTACCGCGCGAAATACCATACCAGAAAGTTCCTACATTGCACTTATGTCATTGGTGAAAAACTTCGATTCTGAAATCGCAATTATATTACTAATTATTAGGACTATAATGTGAAGTATGACAAGAACATTATGATAACTATTACAATTTTTATAATTATCCCAATTATATTTTCAGTGAAACAACGGAGAATGAGCTGATTGAGATTGTAGTTTAAAATAACATTTAATTTTCAAATAAATTGCATAAAAAAAAATAAAAAAAATTTAGTTTCGACCTGAATCAGGATTTAATTAATTATATTTTAAAAATTGAGTGAAACCAAAATAAAGGTTATTCATCGTTAATAAAATATCGTTTAAACCTAATCAAATTCGAATAGAAATTGGTAACTAAAATAAACTGAAGATCTTATTTTATAAGAAACCAACGGCTGATCATACAATATCGAGAAATCGCAATTTTATAGCGAAATTAGTAGTGTTATTCTTATCTCTGTATATGTATTCAGGGTTCGCATTATCAAAGGATCTGATGAAGGGATATAGAATTTGTTTGCTCTAGGTTATGGATAGACCAGTCATGTCTATTACAAAGTGCTATAAACTCAGATGTTTTATTTTATAATATTTAATCTATTCCAACGTTATTTCAAATATACAGAGAATCATAATTCGGGTTGACCCACATGTTCCTTCGTTCATTGATGCGGCCGGACCAGGCCAGGCTACCCTTGACCGATGTATTATTGCACTGGGGTACCTCCCCGGGGATTATAGACTATAGACGTTATAATCTCCTTAAGGAGAGATTGGCTAAGGATAAAGAAAGAGCGGGGATGGTGGGAGTGGCGCCATTTTGAGAGGGTTGCCATGACGACGGAGGGTCACATGATCAGCGTCTCCACCCACCAAGATGTGCCAGTCGGTGACCGGCTGTCCACCTGTCACCAATAATATTTTATCTCTCCTCCACAATGCTCGTCCGTTTGACGTCTGTCTCAAACATGTAATACTCCCTTTGAGGCGGATTCCAGATAGCGTTTATTCAATATATAGACCTACAAAGCTCTGTCATAGCGGTCGTTAATATAGAATGCATCTGTTGCTTCTCGGTCGTTGTCATTGCTATGCAAATGATATGGCTTGATTATGCTTCGCGTTCGATTGACAGCTTTCATATTCCAACGGAATAGTATTTACTGAGCGAACTAAACTGAGATTTATAACTCTTGTCCTAGAATTTAGAGGAGTAAAGCCCTTATAATATTTATTTTTAAATTGCCAAAGACATCATGAGTGTCGAATGGATTTAAATTTAAACTTAACTTTCCAAATCGTACACCGTGTTGCCACTTTTAGAATTAATAAGTTTTCTTCGAGAGGCTGAGACACTCTTGAAGCTCCAAAATACTTAATAATTTAAAATATTTAATTAAATAACCAAAAACCATAAGTATTTTTATTTTATTAATTTAATATCTCTTCTAATCAATAAATAATCCATTCGTAAAGTTATGGTTCTTAATAATTGTTTTCATTATTATTTAATATATACCTATTTTAAAAACTATCGGATATGATCATATACAAAATAGCATGTTAATTGTGGTTTTGGAAGTGATTACTTACCCAGCTGCGTCACTTGTGTTAAAATACAGTAGAGTTTGAGAGAGAGAGAGCGATTTGAACTTGAGCGGAGAAGCAGGCCATTGTCATAACCCCATTAAATTAAATATTTACATTAGGTATCCAGACCATTTCCATTTTAATCAGCGAAATAAGTTAGAAAAATGTTTGAAAGTGGATTATAAATAGGCTAGAGAGTTGGTGTAGTTAAAAATGTTTTGATGGAAATTTGACAATTTAAGGGGAATGTCAAAAGTAAAGGTATATTGAAATCATTTTGTAGGGTTTTGTTGGAGTCTTAGAGAAGTCTTAGTTGAAAAAAAAAAAAAAAAAAAAAAAAAAAAAAAAAAAAAAAAATGGCGTTTCTGGTTCTAATTGAAAGGATTGCCAACCTAGAGGTGCCCACTGACGATCGTTCCAAACGGTGAGATGGAGTGGCGCGGTGGAGTGATGACAATTTTAGGGCTCCACTGACGATCGTTCCAAACGGTGAGATGGAGTGGCGCGGTGGAGTGATGACAATTTTAGGGCTCCACTGACGATCGTTCCAAACGGTGAGATGGAGTGGCGCGGTGGAATGATGACAATTTTAGGGCTCCACTGACGATCGTTCCAAACGGTGAGATGGAGTGGCGCGGTGGAGTGATGACAATTTTAGGGCTCCACTGACGATCGTTCCAAACGGTGAGATGGAGTGGCGCGGTGGAGTGATGACAATTTTAGGGCTCCACTGACGATCACTCCATTCCCTCATTCCATAGACTTAATAAGTGATATAGTAATTACAATATTAATTTATTAATATTAATATTAATAAGATGTGCGACAGGTGGTTAATCTAGTAAAGATGTGCATGTCCGAAACATTTAATAGAGTCCGAATCGGGACTTTTTACTCCGAAAAGTTTGAGGTACGTTCGGGTTTAAAACAGGGAGATTCTCTTCCTCCGGTACTATTTAACTTAGCGCTAGAATACGTCATTAGGGAGGTAATGCTTACGGGAAAAGGATTAGAGATGGGTGGTAAATGTTCGGTTCTTGGTTACGCTGATGATTTGGTACTTTTGGGTGAAAACGAGGAAACTATAAAACTAGACGCTACCACGCTCATCAAAACCGATAACGAAATTGGTTTAGTAATTAATACCGATAAAAGGAAATATATGGTTAGTAGTAGAAACGGTGAACATTTTAGTAATGTAGATATTTCCGGGATAAAGTTTGAACACGTAGAGCAATTCAAATATCTAGGGTCTATTATATTGAGGAAAAATGAAATTCAAGAAGGAATGAAGGCTAGGTTAAAAGCCGGTAATGCTTGTTATTTCTCGGTCGCAAAAATACTTAGTTCGCGCTTACTCTCCAAAAATTTAAAAATTAGGATATACAAAACTATTATACTGCCAACAGTTTTCTACGGATGCGAAACGTGGCCGCTGACGTTAAGGGAGAAACAAGGACTTAAAGTTTTCGAAAATAAAGTACTGCTTAGAATATTTGGTCCAAAAAAAGATGAAGAAACAGGAGAATTTAGAAGGCTTCACAATGCGGAACCACGCGAATTATATCCGGTAAATATAGCTCAAGTAATAGCAGCGCGACGCTTAAAATGGGCATGTAAAGTCGTTGGGTATAATAATGGACGAATTCCGAAAAAAGTAATCAGTTATGAGCCGTTAGGTAAAAGACCGAGGGGTAGACCGAGACGAAGATGGGAGGATTGCGTCAGGGCCGACCTGGGGGATTTGTGTTTTGGAGGGGTTGATTGAAGGGAAGTGCGCGGTCGACGGTTAGTGGTGTCGGCATCGAACCTTCGGGTTCGCTAAGCCTTAATTTAATCTTAATTTTAATATTATATTATATTTTTATTATATAGATTTTGACACTTGACCCATTTTACACGAAAGAGTTTAGTCTAAATGCTACTAAGTGCACATATTTTGAAACAATTTTTAAAAAAAAAAAAAAAACAAGGTATAACTAACAATAATTAAAAGAAAACATGAAGGTCGTGATGAGAAATGATTTATTAAAAGTTTTAAGTTTTTTATCAATTTATCGATTAAGAAAACTCTCTAATCGATTGAAAGAGTTTTTCCTCAAATATGATTTTTGAACTTAATACACTATTTACAAGTACCACAGAATTAACATTTGTCAACAATATAATACCTAATTTATTATCTAACATCGATGATAATTGAATTTAACGCGTATATTTCATTCCAAAGATTAAGTTTCGAGTAGCTTCCTAGGTTTTCTCTATTTTATTAGTTATATATTTCTGTTTCATATTGAGAAGAAAATAAAAAAATTAATTATGTAAACAGAATTGATAATTGTATTCTCTATCTAATTATTGATTATGCTTTCACATCATTTAATAATTATTAATTTTTAATTATAATGACATAAAATGGATCCGAAAACCCGAGTCTAGGTAGTTGACTCGGATTTGCACACGCACGGTCGCTTCACGGTCCACATGGCAAAAGTCAATGCAAATAAAATAAATATGTTAAATTCAAAACTATTTGTAAGTTATTATAAGATGAATTCCACAGTATATTGGACCTCGGAAACCATAGGATTTTCACAAAATATAAAAACATAACAATATAATGATCTAACATAGAATTCCAAATCGCTTTGTAATAAGTTCAACTGCTTTCAATGATGCAAATTTTTAACATTTAAATAATTTTTAATTTTTTTCAGAATCTGGTCTGAGATATGAGATTAATTGATCATATGATACTAACAAACTGTTAAAAAATAAAATCCTAATTTCTGTTTCTTCCGGAACATTACTGCCTATAATTATTTTATTTCTTTTGAAAACTTTCATGAATTATTTTTCTCGCTTAATGCAAATATGTAATGTTAATGAATACATTCATACAATATTTACAATAAAAATGAATTTTAAAAAACCTCTAACTATATAATATATAAAATAATATCAATTATCAGAGAATCATTAAATAAAAACACTCAGACTGGGAAATCGTGAACCAACTCGGTCCCCTCACTAATTAGGGGCAAGACCGTTCCAATGACATTACCTGGTTTACTTAAATAAAACGTATGGAAACTGATGAGATTGAATTAGGTGAATGTATAATATACGTGACTAAGATGAACTGGAAATTGGTGTATTTTGATTTGAACACAGATTTGTTTTGAATTTAGTGAATTTTTAATTCCAATGCTACTCAATGGTAAATAAATCGTTAAAAATCTTCGAGATTTATTTTGAATTCTATTCAAATTTTTAAGAAAGCTTACTTATTAGATATTAACCTACATTTTTTAATAAATCTTAATTAAAATTAAAATTGAATTTTTATTAATTCAATCCAGCAAACAAACCACAATTGCTGTCACGATATTACTCGTACTTAGGCATTTTTTACTTGGGTTCTTGAATTTTAACTCGGTTTGTACAATTTTTGTAATATTCCTTAACTTTAATTTTACTCTAGATTAAATTTTTTAAAAATATTTTCAATAATTTTTTTTATTCATGTCACACTAGACTGTTCGGCAGATGGTCTCTAATTCAGTTCTTGGCATTGCTCCTAAGAATTGAGCAATGATTGTTTTAGCAGATGATGTGGCTAACTAAAGCTCAAACGAACTTTATTTATTTTGTAGTTTGGCCCTTGTTAATCTATGTTGTCGTTAACAATTTGAGCCAGTGAAATCACATGCAATAGACAGGTGCTTAAATGTATAAGAATCACATAAAATATCGTCATATAACTTCTACTAAAAACTTTCATTAATTTAGTCCAAAAATATCAATAACTTAAGAAATATTAATGCCTCTCAAATTATTTTTATTGCCTGCCATTTTTGTAATGCAATGTGCAACAATAATGCATTACTTGTGGTATGAAAACAAATTTTATTGAATCACACTAACCGCTTTAAAGATTTTATTTTTCATTGGGTTTTTATTATCTTTTTAGGTATGAGCGGTATGGGGAAGACTGGGTACCATTCTCTTACGAGTACAATATCAGAATCGCTTAGGTCGACGAAAACAGGTAGGTCCTTAAAATATCCTTTAGTAAAAATAATTATAATTCCAAATTAATTAATAATGTGTGAAAACCCCCCTTGTAATAGTGCTTTATTCGAAGAATCAAAATCAAAACTGAAATTGGAGTTTTTAGAACACGCCTCGAATGATTTGTAGTATTTCTTTTAAATCGTTTTATTAAATTATTAGATGACTGTGACAACTACATATAAAAAATAATAACTTCTTAATAATCTTGTATCACAACACTCATAGAAGTGTTTAAGTTCAGTTCTTGCTAAATTTTACAGATGATTCTAAAATGTTTTGGCCAACGTTCGTCCAAGGAGTTGGTTTGCCAATAATCATTTTAAACTGTCAGAATTTTCTACATTAAGGATGCACAAGTAATAATCTACAGATAATAATATATTAACTGATCGAATTTAAAAGTAGTTTCGAAAATTGCTAGTCCATGGGATAGACTGGACTCCCCATTATGTCACAAACAAACTTATCCATAAAGATATTAATGTTCCATATGGTGCATATTTGGCCTAAACCTATCCTTTCATAGCAAACTCCATATCCAGTTGAATCTGCTAGTCTTCTAACTTTCCTCTCACTCAATTCCCGATAATCCTCCTGATTTGTCTGAAAATACTTCTAGTGAGTAGTTCTTTGCATGTTATTGAAAGGTCGTTGTAATAATTTTCTTCATATCATGTAATCATAGTTGCAGTTTAATACGGTTATAAATATTAATAAATAGTATAACAAATACATACCTATATAATACCCATTGATTTAGTAATCTAATATAAAACATATTTATATCTTGTATTTTTTAATACCTTCTTAAAAGACAGTACATTTTGAATATTTTTTAAAAATATTTATGCTAAGTTTATTAAATTTCTTTTGGTCTTTTTTATTTATTTTCTATATATATTGTATATAAACTAGTTTTTAACTTGTAACTTGATGCCATCTTACTCTTATTCACGCATAGAAAGGTGAATAAGTAACATAGAGTCGGAAACGAAATAAGTTTAGTTTTATGAAATTGTTTATTTAATTGTATTTAACACTGTTGGTGAGAATTATAAAGATAAACAAACATATTTCTGAGGGGAGGGGGTAGCTCACCCCAAGACCACCTCCAAAAGAAGGGTTGCCAGGAGGGTGAGCCCCCCAGCTAGTTGTTATCTAGCGATATTTTGTTATTCATAGCGTTGGAGGGAGGGGGGGGATAGGGGGTGCAGTCGGTTGAATTATTAGCAATAAACAGAGATTAGGGAGGCGGTACCCGATGCTACAAATCACTGCCTCTTATGAGTGGGAGTGTGTTGTCAGGAATAATCAGTCTATGGTATATCCTTTTTACGTTTCGGCTGAAAGAGTATTGAAATTCGGAACTTAAATAGGACAAATGAAAATAGAATTAATACAGAAAAATTTACAATTTCTCTTTCTAATCTGCTCCTTTTTTTTTTTTTTTTTTTTTTTTTTTTTTTTTTCTGAATGAGTATTTTATTTTAAAAAAAATTCATGTCTAATGAAAAACTGATTGAATATCTACGGCAATGCAGCATAAATTGTGTGCTACTGGAGTATTTCTGTTCGTTGCTCAAGCGTTTGATAGAGTCTGACACCGGGGATTTATCTTTAACCACAAAACAAAACTCCCACCAACCACTTTCGTATTATTTAATCCTACACTTCCGACAGAAATTTTCTTCGTCCGCCAGAAATTTCTTTTGTTAAGTCGGCATCGGCAGGAGCAACACACGGCTCAGTGCTAGTTCCAGTGCTCTGCATTACATACATTTGGCAGGAGAATGAAACGGGGTCCACATGTCAAGAATCCAAGGAAAAACATTAAGCTAGAAAGTTAAAAAATTCAGTATTTTACCAAATTCACTTATTGTTAATCACTTTGATTGACAAGTATGAATAAATATCCAAATTAAAAAAAAAAAATTGTTTAAGATTAATCATATATTATTTATTTATTTATTAAAGAGTTTTCGGACAATACTTTTTAATGTTACTTAAATGTATTATTTAAGTATTAAAATAATGCTAGTAGAAACTGATTATCGTTCACAATAAAGTTTTAGAATAGACTTACTTTTTATATAAAATAAGCAATACTTACTGTCTTTTGAATTAATTTATTTAAAGCTAAAAAATCTCGTTATGTCTGGTTTGTCCCTCCATAAGTGGGTGGACAGGCTTGGTTCGGGGATCCTCGATCTGTGTGCATAAATTGTATTTGTAGTATGCTAGACTTTTTAATTTTATTTATTTATAGTGTTATTATATAGTTTAAGTTTTATATTTTTTTCTCCATTTTTATTTCTCCATTTTTTTTTTTTTTTTTTTTTTGTTTTGTTTTTTCTAAAAAAGTAATGATGAAGTTCTTAGGTGTGAAATTCATAAATCTGACTGATACATACAACTTATATCATATTTTAGACTCGCTAAAGATGAAAATTAATTTAACACATATTTAAGATCAGAGAAACAGACAAATTGTATTTAAAAATCTCTCTCAAACATCTGTCGTCTGAACGTTATCAACAAATTTATTTATACTTATAACAAAATAGATGCAGTTTAATAAATTATTTCAAAATATTTTTTGGTTTAAGAAACAATAGTCAATGATATTGGGCAAAGTGACTACTAAAATGGTTGGCATTGCATAAAGTGCCCCCATGGCCACGAGGAGCGTACAGAAAGGACATGAATAGAAGAAGTCCATTCTTCCTTCCAGAAGGAGGAACTCACCTGTCCGGGAACAAAAAAATTCCTTCGACATCCTCTTTTTTTTCCAGGCTATCAAGCTGACAGTGACATTGTCATCTCTCGACCCCAACTGCATTTATCATCGATCTCCTTTGTTTTTTTCTGTTTTTCATTTTTTTTTTTTTAATCTGCCTCACTCCTTTGTCTTTTCCAATATACCCTATACGAGCTGTTACCAAACTGTTTTTTTTTTTTTCACTGATAACTGGGTGTTGCATTTAGGAAAAAGCGTCCTCTTTTGTACGTCATTCTTTGTTATTTATTGAATGTTGATAATAATTATTAGCATGTTTTAATTAATTAAATACAGATGAGTGATGTAATTACATTTCAAATGAAAGTTTTATAAATAATTGGAAAAATAAATTACTATTATTTATATATAAAATTCACGTACTTTTGAAGTCCTAAATTGACTTAATTATATATTTTTATTTCAATGAAATATTTTCCAACTAATAGCATCTATGTTCATTTGAAAATATTTGAAGACTATTCATGTTTCAATGTGCTAGTTAGGTTAAGTTTTCTTTTTTTTTTTTTTTTTTTTTTTAATCCCCTTTTTATTTTGTTTTCAAGATCTCTTCTTACTGCTTCTTTACATTTTAAGGCGTTAAAATTATGTTTTCTTTATCATAATTTTGATTATAAGGGGTGAAGGTCCTTGTGGATAGTAGGAAGCCAAGAGGAGGAGGAGCGTGGTCGGAGGACAGGAGGAGGAACCACGGTGACCGCATGAGGGAAGTATGGAATGAGAGGAAGAGAAAGAGAGAGGGAAAGAAGCACTAAGCTCAATGATATTCGCGTGGTCCTCAGGGCCTTTTCGCGTGCAAAAAAAAAAAAAAAAAAAAAAAAAAAAAAAAAAAAAAAAAAAAAAAAAAAAAAAAAAAAAAAAAAAAAAAAAAAAAAAAAAAAAAAAAAAAAAAAAAAAAAAAAAAAAAAAAAAAAAAAAAATTTATTATCTATTAATGCAGTTAATAATTAGGTGATGGGGTTCACCGTTTTTTATTTGTATACGCCTCACACACTAAATGCTCTGAATCTTAAATTGCATATTTAAAATTATGTATGCCACCGTTTTGCTCCTGCTGATGAAATTTGGCTGTACTGCTCTTTTGTCTAAAAAACTTAAAGTTTTAATTCCTCACATATTTTGATAAGGCGTTTTAGCTCTTTGTATTTTGGCGCCTTCAAAAAATGTTCACATTATTCCATTTTGGAATGATTGTTGTTGGTTATTTATTGATTTTCCTATGTTTGAAAATAATGGTGCCCCATACCATAGGAGTGTCCAAATCTGGAGTTGGACAGATCACACTTTTATATATAATTAATTTAAAACGTAGAGATAAGTTTGAGTTGAACGATTTTAATCTCACTTTTTTAATTTTAATTTTATTATTATTATTTTTTTTCAATTTTCCGACCTAATTAAATCAAGCAAATGGACAATTATAAAGTAATAAAGGTCTTTTTTTTTCTTTCGGCTTTTGAATATATGTCTTCTACGCCATCCCTGGACTGTTAGGTTTTAACCGAGGACAACGTTATTTCATCTGCTTCTTGCTGCATCTAGCTTTAACAACCACCCAGTACTTGCAAATTCGTTCTCGAAGTTGTTACTACCTTTCTTCGGTCCACTTCTTGCCTGTTGGAAGCTTAGGTTTTTCTTGGAAACAACGGTGTGCTGTTACTTTTTGCTTAGTGGGGGCAAGTTCCCAAATATTGTTATAATAGTTAATAATTATTAATAATACATAAGAAAATTTGATATTACTGAATCACATAAAAAATGACTATATTATCATTTAGCATCATATACATATATATATATAAAACCACTCATCTGTATTTACTTGAATTTATGAAGTAATATGTTTTCAAATGCCTTAAAGTAATTTATTACTGCAAGCTAACGTACCAAATAGTACAGGTAAAGCTAAAGAAAAATGATAAATCGGTTATAACAATATTGTATTCCAGTTAAACAAATACATACAATATGCAGAAATAAGTACAGTAATTACTTATTGGATGAGTATAATAAATATAACAAAAACAAACGATTGATAATTTTGGAAGATTCGTTGATAGGAGAGGACGATCTATGTGAACAGGAACAAGCGAGCACACACACCGCGTTCCCCATCAGGGCTTGTGTCAATCGTCTTCCGATTGTCTGGCTGCATTGTTCGCATTCACAATTGTAGTCGACACCTTCGCCGAACTTGCGGCGAAACTTTCCCAAATATTCGACAAAGAGATACTATGACGATACCAACATACAAGAACAATATCTACAAAACAGGTTCAAATTTAGAATCAACATAACAATGGGCACTATTTAACGTTGTAGGTTTATGAAAAATGTTTAATATTTATTTATATTTTAAATATTTGTCACAGACCTTCAAAAAACAAAACAAAAAAAAAATGCATAAGAGATGTTCTATTCAGATATTGGGTTGTCCGGAAATTAATGCAGGATTTCATGTTTCATGTACCAAAACCTGATATTATATTTAAAGAGATTATTTATCTCTTCACCACAACCAAAACCTGATACTTTACTTTTACTCTACGTCCTAGTTTCGGCCAAAAAGTCCTATTGAATAAGATCCCATTACTCATATCTGATACAGTGTGATCTCTTGGTTTCATCTTACAAGGAGACGTTTTGACTTGTAACTCCCAGATTTGAGTGCAAATTGTTTTAAGGGTAGTATGAACCTATAATAGTGCAAAACTAGAGTTATAGCCGCCAATGATTATTGGGAGCCGAGGAAAAGATAAAAAAAAACAATATGAATATCACGTTTTATTTATTTTTCTCAACTCTCAGTTAAAATTAAGAAATACTTTTTTCACGTAAAATTGTAGTTTTGTTTGCTATCTGTTTACCACAACCGAAACCTCATAAATAATCTCTTTAATATAATGTCAGGTTTTGGTTTAAACATGAAATCCTGCATTCATTTCCGGAAAACCCAATAAATCAAGTTGTTTTAATCAAGATATTGATTGCATGAAAATAATAGTTGTAAGAGGTGCTATTATTTGTTTTATATGTTAATGTTACTCATTTAATTTTATTTTGAATTTTCAGATTTTCACCTCTACCCCTTAGATTTAATTGACTCGACTTTTTAGTTGCCTTCTATCATAATAATTAATTCTTGCAAGAAAAGCTTAAACAATACTGCCACTTCGTTATCTCCAAGATCGTTTCTCTTATCTGTTGGTAATAATTTTTCCAGAATTTTGGAAATTGATGTTCACTTTTGTACTCCATTTTTGGCTATTTTAATTGAATCGCAATTTTCACACGTTGTGGATATCCATTGAACTCACATTGGCCAGTGTGTAATCGAGCTATCATTTATTTATTTCCTAAATTTCGTTTTGTTGATATTCTTATTGTTTCTATGATTACCCGTTAATTTAATTGATGTTTTTAATTCCTCCTCTGACTCGGCACGAGTGACTTTAAATTTTAAATTTAGTCCGCCACTAAAATCATTTTTTTAGTTTAGTTGTATAATTTCATTCCTTTTATAAATTTTAATTATACTACCTAAACCATTTATGAATAATCAACATTGAGAAAAACCAAAACTTTAATGCTAATGATTTTATTAAATTATATCATGTTAGTTTTATAGACTATCATGACCATCATTGTGAATATAGGATGATTTTTATATGTTTCAAAATTTTCTTTTCACTTTATTTAAATAGATAAAGGTAAAATAGTTATTTAAATAAAAACAAAAATGATCACAGGGTCACTAAAATATCTATTTAGGAATCGATGGATTATTTGTCACTCCTATTGTATTGTGTTTTTTCGCAGTCTAGTTTCGAATGTTAAACATTCATCATCGGTTCTGAGGAAGTGAAGCGGATAGGCTATTTGAATAATTCTCAGCAAATAATTAATCAATTAATAATTGTATTGATACTTCTATACCATCATGTGTAATTCAACTTAAAATAATTAATTAACTATAAGGGATCGATTCGACCGATGATGTATATTTTTCTAATCAAGATGTTATATTAAAATTAACTTTTTCTAAGATTAAAAATTAATGTAACGATAATTTTTAGAAAGTTTAAAATTTATAAATTGTACTGATTAGTTATTTAGTCAAATTACAACATATTACGTTTACTCATCGACATGAAATGTCCTCCAGTTTACATTGACCACACACAGATTCGATAAACAGACATTGTACACTACTTTAGTTGACAATTGATAGAATGACATGGGGTAAACATATCCAGAAAAAAACCAAAACTCTTAATCTAAGGATAAGACTTTTATACTAAATTTTCTCAAAGCTACTACTTAGACACAAAATGGGCACTTATAATTACTTACTGAAACCTGTTTGGATTAAGGCATCAGAAATATACGAAATAGCTAAAACACACATATAAACATAATTCCAAAATTTTTAAGCAAAAACATTCAGGACTCAAACTTACCTTCATATGCCAACTATTAATGAACATTTATGGTCTCTCTACAAACGATTTCACGGAAAATTACTTGTACATACTAACACGCACATAAACGACATGGCCACAACTTAAATTCCATACAACACCTAGAGAAGGCAGAAGAGGAGCTGGATGAGTGATCTCTAGAGCCACGTAAGAAAAAAAAGAAAATCAAGCTAGTATAAGTTACGACGGGGTTCTCCCTCTCACGCCTTCCACGCGGAATAATTTATTATTTCATCAAATTCACTGACTGTTAATCGCGTGAGTAAAGATTTGAAGTTAAAAAAAAAAAAAATGGTTTTTTGATCCCCCCTCCCCAAAATAAATGTTGACCGATGGGTTTTATGCATTAAAAATGGTACCCTTTGTAAGATATTGATTTGTTTCTAACAATATAGGAGTCGGTTGAGGGGATGTTGTGGTATGTAAATGAATATGTTTCTTATTCTCTTTTTCAAATATTGTTATTGCAAATTACTTATAATGTAAAACTGGGATTTTTTTCTAGGGAGGTTTCAAATTTCAAAATGAAGACTACTTTTGGTTGATAAATCCTGCAAATAATCTTATACTGCGGGCTTGTAAACATCCATCTAGTTCATTATTTCACTTTGTACATACTATAGATCCTTCCGTATATTTCTTTGCCCATCTTATTTGATTTAACTGGAACCGTCTGTTTTCTGGTGCATCTGGAATCCTTTATTTACTGAACCTGAATCCTGTTTTACTATTTTCGAATATTTAATTAGCTAGAACTTAGGTAACACTTAATACTTTTCAAAATATTTTTCAAGCTGGTTTTTGGGATTAAATCTTGAATTGATCGGTTAGTGGGCCAAAGCTTCAAACACTTCAAATCCACCAGAATTAAAAATTTTTTTTAGCTAGCTTATAAATAAAAACCACTGGTTTTCATTAATTGGTAATTCAATTTAACAATGATATACTACTGATGTTTTTTTTTTACTTATGGGTAACATCAACAGTTCTATACCCTCCCTAGGCCCTACGACCTCCGGTATTTTCCATAAAACGTCCGTTATACGTCAGAAGCCAATGGTTCGAAGCAAGCCAAAGAACTAAGCACTAAGAACTGTTTAGGCGAACAATGGCGATGAGTAATCTGACGAAGAGAGCGGGTGAGGATAATTGGGACGCGTGCCGCTCCGGAACCTGCGACACCGAGCCGTCATTAGCCGTCCCGCCGCTTCCTCTCTTCTTCCATTGGTCATAAATAACGAGTCCTTACAGTGAGGGGTGGATATTTTATTGTGTAGGCAGTGGAGATACCGTAGTGGGAGGGGCCCTACCGATTTATCTGATCCACCCTAGGGGTAATCTGGATAACTGCTTTCGGATAATACTCTCTAGTATATCCTTTAAAATAATTTAGAGTTTATACAACATACAATAACTTCGGGAGCACGTTAATTAAGAATTTCCTTTTTTTATTGTATGGTGTTATTTTAAAAATATGCCTAAATGAATAATTTACACTGACTTCAGTTTTTTTTTCTAATTTATTAAATGTAATTTAGAACTGTACAATAATATACACCAACTAAATCTCCAGTATTATGGTTATAATGCCATGACAGAAAACTAATTGAGAAACAACCCCTAGATAGCACTCGAGAATACTACATTAGAATTCTCAGTCCTTCCACAAATAAGAATTGGCCATACAAGACTTACCCTCACCTAACAACCAAGAGGGTTCATCCCAACTGTGAGATATGTAGCAATAGTGTTTCGGTAGCTCATATTTTTAAAGAATGCCCTTACTAGTTGTAGTCACTTTTCTTTTGTTGAAAAAGTTGAATGAATCGGAAATACCTCCAAACGTTTTTAATACCACAAGAAAACGATGAAAAAATATTGATAAACTCATAAAATTCCTGTACAAAGAAGAACTAGACGAAAATTTAGATAAACCTTAAACTTTATTTGGATTCCATTTTATTATTTATCTTTATTTTATTTATATTCTGTCTTTTCAGCCATGGATTGATTGAATTCGATGTCTGAAGATCCTCCTGAGACATACAGCCTCAAAAAACTGGCTATCCTTAGTTGGAAAAAACCTGGCAGTTGAGCTTAGATTCTGGCCCTCTCCAGCTCCTCCAGCCCAGTCAATGAGTGCTCAAATGAGGAGTGTAGAGTGCATGAAATATGGGATAATGTTTGACTTCAGGGCTTCGTTAGGAATATGTAGAAGATAAACATACTAAAAGTCCCCGCCCCTGGGTAGTAGTGAGCTAATGGTAGGGGAGGGATAAGTTTCCATTTTTTTGTTTTTCGATTATATCTCTAAAACAGTGGACAAATATATATATATATATATATATATATATATATATATATATATATATATATATATATATATATATATATATATTTGTCGAACTTCCAACGGTTTTGAAGATATACGTTAATTTTCGAAAACAAAATAATTTTTACCTCACTTTTTGTCAAACATTTGCTTCATGTGCCAGTAATAAACTGAACCCATGAACCTTCATGGGTTGTAAATGTTTTTTTTGTTTTTTTTATTGACAATAAAGATTAAATGAGCTTTGATGACTATAATGTTATACACTAAAAAATCTCATACAAACATACATCAGAAGAAGATCCCGAGGCAATCTTCAATTCAGAAGTCTCGGAGGATTATCTGGACAGAAATGAAAGCAAGTTGAGAAACGAGTGGATTTGTGTGAGTATTTAAATTATTATGAAAAGAAAGTAATCTGGTGTGTGCCAAATTAGCAATATATGAGACATTAAGGTCACTGTGCATCAGTTCATTTGTGACAAAATAAGGAGCGGTAATAATTTTACTAAAGATTTTGGATCAGAAGACTGAATGCGAGTACTTGAAATGTAAAACCTACAATAATTAAGGTTAGGTGAATTTAATAATTTTATGATATTAATAGAATGATTAGAAGGTCAGAGTCGTATGATTACATGTTACTTCAGTTAACTTGTCACAACATATTAGGATTAATTTGAAACTATAAATGGATACCTTTAAACATTATAACTTAATAACTAAAAATGCATAAAATACCATTACATTACTCTAATATTCCTCTAGTTCTTATATCAATTTGTTTGCAAGACTGAAATGATAAGAAAATGCTACTCGTTTCCGACTACTTCAAAATTTACTCAACGATTCCTCTTAATTTCCTATTTATAACAAACAACTTATTTACATTTATATCACTAGACCCATTTGGAAATACAAAGTTTACGTTTTGAGCTTTACCCTTAAATCACTTTTCTATGCACTCCTTACAATCATTCTAAAACGTTTTGCAAAATCTTTTATGCTTTTTTTTTAATGTTTTAAATAAACTTCTTCGTGTTGAACATAATGTCTCATATGCCCTGATCTGGCCCCTTCCAGATTACTTCTCTTTTTGTGAGAATCTCCACACATACTCAACCCCACTGGATTCTCAGCTTTCTTTCTGTTCCATTCTTGATAATTCTTAATTATCAATTATTAATCAAATATTAATAAAAATTATTCAATGATGTATATTAAAGTACAAAGTATGTTGTGCTATTTACTTAACGTCCTTCTGTACTCCAACTAGGGCAGAAAGGAGGGCTTATCCTACAGGTTACCAAGATTCATTTCCTAGGTCTATCACGCAATATATTTTCAACTGCCCAGTGGGATTCGATCCCACGATTTTATGTACCGAGCGCACTGAGGTTCTTTCCCCATCTCGCTCGGCCATCGATTCCCCCTGCCTGAAGTTTAATTGAACTCGAAATAATTTAATTTTTTTTTTATTACATTTCTTAAAATAGGACGTTTTTTTATGGATTTTTATAGCCAATGAGACTTTTCAATCGTTGCTTTAAAAAAAGTATTCTTTTCAAAACTGTTATACAAATATACAATTTCTGGCTGGTAAAGTACCTATATACTGGGTGAGTACCTCTTATTGAAAAAAAAAAATTGGGTGAAACTAGATCAAAAATGTAGAAAAATGCCGTAGATCTCACCTTTCTATTCCAATCCGTTCCAGATATACGATAAATCTAAGACTTTTTTGAGGAAACCACGTTTTTTTGCCATAAAAGCTGTAATATTTAACTAAATATTAACTTTATGTTAATATTTTTCAAACTTCACCACATTTTCGGATTTAGCGTTAAATTTCCTATAAGAGGAAAGTACAAGTAACCTTGAATTTTACAAACTTATGACCTAAAGAACAGCTTGATCTTCACCTTGTTTAGGGAAGTTACAATGTCATATATTACTTCAACGCTCACCGTTTTTGGAAAACCTATCCACAAAACATGCAAATTTAGTCAGATTTCGAATGGTATGTTGTAAAGTAATGGTTCTGTTTCTATTTCATGGAGGAATTCACTTTTAAAAAAGAAAAAAACACGATATTCACATTTGGCATAAAAATCAGTTACTTGTGCAAATAAGGCATTATGATAATCCCTTAATGGAAATTTGCATTTCAAACATAATAAACTCTTCATTGGAATAAAAAGCAAACAAAAAAATTATTGTTTAATAGAAAATAAAGGAAACTGTCAATAAAGCGACACTAGAACAGAGGACCTAATGTTATTACATTTTTTTATTTATTATTATTATTTAGGGTTTATCTTATTAGATTTTTAATGTAAAATTTAAAACCTAATGATAATGAACACAGACCTCAATTTTTCAATTTGTTTCTAATTGATTGAATGATGAGAATTACTAAGATTTGTTACATATCCTACCACAATTTCATCACGATATTCCACCTGAAGTTCGGCAAAATATGATTTTCCAACACCATGGTGCTCCTGCATATTATTCGAAAGCATTAAAAATATAAACCAAAAATATACATGGATAGGTAGAAATGCCTTCCCCTGTAAAAACAGACTCATCTGCCCATACAATTCACCTCAAAAAATGGTATTCTTCAATATCATCTGCTGGTTTTAAAATCTAATAAAATAAATCCTAAATAATAATAATAAATAAATAAATGTAATAACATAAGATCCTCTGATCTGGTGTCGCAGAATCATTACTTTTAATATATGATTCGAAGGCCGATTAAATTTGCAAGTTTTTGTAGGAGTTGTAGTTTTGTGGATGTTTTTTTTTTTCTTTGAAAAACGGTGAGCGTTGAAGTAATCTATGACATTGTAACTTTCCTAAATAAGGTGAAGATCAAGCTGTTCTTTAGGTCACAAGTTTATAAAATTCAAGGTTACATGTACACTGCTCTTATAGAAAATTTAATACTAAATCCGAAAATAAGGTCAAAGTTCGAAAAATATATAAACAAAATCGAGACATTACAGCTTGTATGTTAAAAAACGTGGTTTCCTCAAAAAAGACATAGATTTATCGTATTTCTGCAACAGATTGGAGTAGAAAGGTGAGGCCTGCGGTATTTTTGATCTAGTTTCACCCATTTTTTTTTTTTACACTAAGAGGTACCAACCCTATATATATATATATATATATATGTATATATATATATATATATATATATATATATATATATATATATATAAATATATATATATATATATATATATATATATATATATATATATATATATATATACATATATACGTGTGTAAAAAACACTCACACATTATAAAATAGTGAATGGAATGTCTACAGAGGATTAAATATTTTTAATTACAAGTTAAGAAACTGAAGCTATAATGCTTGGTTCACCCGACAGAATGAGCCAGCAGCCATTCTTCGGGGGCAGTTCGATATTTCGCATGAAATCGCTGCTAGTTCTCCCTCTATCCGCTAGAATGCGCTACATTGACAATTACTGTATCGTATTAATTTTCCTAAATATAAATGTTTGTTTTATTTAGTTTCCACTCGCTATTTTTTGTAAATGAATCATGAATTTCTTTTAAAAAAATATGATAGGAACATTTAAAATAGACAATAAATTTCTAGATATTCTGCCCTCTATAAATATCACATTTAGTTAAGGATTTTCATCTTCTTTTTAAAATAATTTAAATTCATTTCAAATATGCTTTCTATCTGATATACTACCAATTTATATTTAGATGTTAAGTAGTCGCTATGTAATTTCAACGAATAATTAATTTATTAAATAATTTTTTTTACTTTTTTTTTGTTGTAGTATTTAAATTTGAGTAATTTGTGAATTCATAACGTTGTTTGTTTATCGATTTTTTTTGTAAAGTCACTATCTTCACTATTAACAACAATCGGATAAGGAGAATTTTAAACCACAATGTACCTTAAACCTTTCGGAATAAACAGTACCTTTCTGGGCTCTACTAAATGTTCTGAACAAGAATCAATTAACTAGATCAATTAATTTCTTTGATAATTCTTGCTCAATCAAAATAACAAGCAGTTTCTAATAGTTAATCGAATAGTAAACACTTTTGGAAATCAATCTAAATCTGATGAACTAATTCCTAGTATTCTAATTTCTTCTCCGACATTTGCGAAGGAAATATATTTAGTCTAAATCGTTCAAATATCCATTTAAAGGATTTCGACTAAAACCATACTGAGAGCAGCCGATTATTTGTTTCGCGTATTGAGTCTTTCTGTTAGAATTAAAGTCAATATTTTAAAACACATTGGAAAGTGTAAAATACCGCAATTGTTACACTCTGTTCTCTCCCCTTTTTGAACAATCGGAATGAGTATAGATCTCTTGTAATAAAGTTAATAATTAAATGAACTTTATCTCTACATTCAATCTTTTTAAACATTTTTTGAATTAATTTTTTTTTTCTTTTTTATAAATAAATACAAAAAATATTATATAAAGTTTTGCTCTTTCTCCTCTAACTGCTAGAATTTTAAGGAGTAATATTTTGTTTAGCACAATTTTGTTATCAATTAATATAGTTAAATTAATAATTAGATCATAGGACTCACCGTTTGTTTATGTGTTAAACGCCTTACACATTAAAATCACTTAAATTTATAATTTCATATTTAAGATAATTTTCGCCATCGCTTTGGTTTAGCTGGTGAAATTTGGCTCTACAGAGGATTTGAAATATTTTTTAAGGTATCGAAAAGTTTTTCTGTTCTAACTTTTAATTCCTTTTACACCTTCGTAAGTATTTGTGAGAATTTTCCCTTTGTTTTTTATCTGTATTTTTTTGACATTTTAACAACGGAAATGGAAAAAAAAAAAAAAATGGGTTATAGGATCTGAGGAAAAACGGGCTAAAAATCTTCTTTTATACATCGATTTTACAAAAATATATGCCTATACTTCTTTTACCAAAACATATGATAGAAAATTAAGTCATTAATGTATTTGAAAAAAATCACATTATTGTTGATCAAAATTTATTAGAAAACTAGTCTTATAGTTTTTTTTTGGCAACAAATGGAACAGGGCTTCGATTAAACTGACTAGAGAACTCTCATGTTTAAATTATCATGGATAATTTAAAAAAAATATATTTTCGTTGTTTTAAGGAACCTATAGGTTATTTAATGGTAACCGATCAGTTAATATCTAGACATTCCTTGACTGGCCGGAAAGAGGGATAAGTGAACCTACTAAAATTTATTTATGTACTTAGAATCTTTGTTTATCATACTTTTTGGTATATATTTATTTAAATTCACACCTGTATAAAAAAAAGAAAAAAAAGAAAAAAAAAAGTAAATATGAAGAAAAGTTATTAGAATTAATAAATATTAGAAGTAATGAAATGGGAGGCAAGTTGAGAGACTAGGAATTTAAGTGGTTATGGGGCCTTTATGAAAAGATGGGAATCTGGTTTGAGATAAATCAGCGACATATGAAACATTAACATATTTAAAATTTGGCATAGATAGTAGGAAAACAGGCATTCTTATATGAATTATTACGAAAGTTATTATTATTGGTTGTGTTTATGCCTAAAGAATTATGTAATAGTCTAGTATTTTACAGTGTATTTTATAGTAGAGCTACTATATATTGTTATAGCTTTTTTTTTTTTTACTAATATTTTTAAACAAAATTTAAAAATATTATTTTTTTCATTCTACGCTAATTGAACTGTTATTACTGTATAATTGCATCTTTTCGTATTAAAGAAATGAGGGGTTTTATTTATAACACATTTAAGGAATCTTAAAATTTCAAATATCTACTTTCGTTCAAAATGATCTTCAAAAATTCGAAAAAATCCATGCAGTTACTTTGGTACAGCATTCCAATTTCCAAAGTGATGTCATTCTAAAAAAAAAAAAATATAGATAAAAAGAAATATAAAATTAAAAAAAAAAAAAAAGAAAAAGAAAAACTAAAATAAAAAAAGATAGAAAGTATAAAAAAAACAAAAAAACTTTGATTTCAATTTAACACTCTTTCTGGCCTGTCCAGGCATTAACTGATTGGATATCATTAAATAAACTATAGATACAAACCAGAGCTTTAAAATAAAACGTAAATTCTTGTCCTACAAATTTTCAAATTGTTTGAGGCAGCGATAATTATGTTTTTGTTATTGGTAATAATTTAAACACAAGGGTTCTTTAATTTGTTTAATCAAAATCGTGCATAATGTTTTGCATGAAAAATATATATTCTGGATTTTTTTCTTATTCAATTTGACAGTTAGTAATGTTTTTGATTTTAATACATTTATGACGACATAATTTGCACTAAAATGTTTTTGTAATAGAATCATGAGGATATATTTTTGTAAAATATAGGAAAGCCTGTTTTTCCTCAGCTTCTATAACCCATTATTCGATACATAAGTATTTATTGATTTTTTTTTTTTGCGACGTAGTTTCACAAAAATAATTTGTTTTTAAATCGGTGAAGGACGGTCCAAAAGATTATGTATAATGTGATATGTTTTGTAACCTAAGCAAAATAGGACCTAACAATTTTGTTGGAGAAGAACGTAAAGATTGCATTTTCATATAAACAAATAACTCATAACTAATAACATTTTTAACATTTTATATACAACAAAAATTTTATATATAACATTACATATACAACCAGCGATTGCAGTGAACACATGAAAGTAATTCAATGTTATGTTAGTAATAATAGAAACCTAGGGTATCCTTTTCGGTCTTAGATACGAACTTTCAGGAATATATCTTGATGTATATTTTATAAATTCGTTAGGATGGCCTTGCAATTTGTAAAATAAAGTTATTTAAAATAAACATCTTACTTAAACATTTATTCACCATGAAGAATAACCTTTGTGTCTGAATTGGTTAAGGACAGTTCAAAAAGATTATGACAGTTCAAAAGATTCTTTTTTAGCCAATTAACTCATTCACTTTACCACTTATTCACTAAGGTGACAGAAATGTGAATCTAATTAAATAAATATTACAAAAATTCCGATCATAGACACAGTGAGTGACTTATTGAATTGAATAACATTTCAGTAAGAATGCCAGTAAGCACTTATCACCTGTTGAGAATTAACAAAAAAAAAAAAATTATTTTCGAGGTAAGACAACCAAATGACTCTAGGATGACTCTATTTTCGGTGCACAAGTGGCAGAAAGTTAATTCAACTCCTTGCCTGTGGAGTGTGGTATACATCGTGAGAGAGGGAAAACAAAATAACTACATGTTCATCAGGATTGAAACGGTGTATGTCAGTTCTAGTCAAACATTGGTGTTATGTTATGTCCAGGAAATAGTCTAACAGCTAGAAAAAAATGGAAAAGAAAAAGACCCTTTTGATTTAGTTTGGAGTTTTGCGAAAGTTTGGAACGCTGTAACTCCGGTTTTAAGATTTTGGACTTACCCACTATGATTCTCAACAGGCGAATGATGTGAAAAGTAATCTTTATTTTGGGACACCTTGTCCCCTAGGAATAACATGAAAGTAAAATCATCTGGTTGCATTCATTTCAGACAGCAACTTATATAGAACATAAATTATAAACTTATAAATACATAAGGTGGAATTTCAAATTTAAAAACTAACTTTCGGAATTTCGGAAGATAGATAATTGAGGAGGTGGATGAATAAATTATGTTTAAAAGAAGTGAGAGAAAGAGCATTGCGGATTGAAATGGGTATGGAATTCCAAAATAAAGCTGCACGATTAATAAAGGATTTTTCAAAGGAAGCAGTTCGATCAGAAGGGATATACAAATCAATAGGCTGAGATCTGGTGTTCAAAAGATGAATGGAAGAACGATGGGCAAGGATGTAAATGTATGAAGTATATACATATGTAATTAAACACTTGTAATTAAACATTTAATTAGAAATTTTCTGACTGTCCTAACAGTTTTATATATATATATATATATATATATAATATATATATATATATATATATATATATATATATATGTATATATATATGGTTATAATAAATATTCCTCACTGCACATATCTAATTGTAAGACTGAAAAGAATATCCACCGTTTCGATCATGGCTCACATAAATTTAAATTACTTTTATCTGCCCGCTGGTTGTCTTCCGTTTGATGACAGGTGTGAAAACAAAACGTTAATAAAAAATATTTACATATTAAATATGTATATATTTTTTTGTTTATTATCTTTTCTATTGTTAAAAAAACTGGAGAAGAGGTAACAAAATATATAACATTTAGAGCCTGTATGTTATAAATTTTAATAGTGTTTTATAAATCATTTGCTTTCCTCTTTAACTTATATAGCTTAGGTTTCGACCGGTGGCTTCTACCTTGGTTGAAACTCGAATACCCAAGAGCTGGAACCCAGGTATGCTGGAGTAGATTAGTAGTTGGTGTGGTCCGATGTAATTATGAAAGGGTAGGATCGATTTTCCAAGAGCGGCATACGTTAGCCTGTCTCCCGCCCCCGCCTAAATTACTCCAGTGCCGTATTGATCTCGTGACGTCACTGTCTTACCTGCCCTTTCCTCTTTATCTCCCTCAGCCGCCACATCGCCTTGTCGTCATTCAGGAGGCTCCCGTTTCGCCCAACTCCCATATTTTTGACAAGACTGAGACTTCTTTTCTGAGAGTCATACTAACCTTGAAATTGTCACAGCTTATCTACACTGAATTCTGAATTTGTTTGAATTTAAATCATTATTATAAGCCATCTTAAGACTAAAACTGAAGTTTTGGTTGGATCTGTTTGTTCCTTTTGGCTTAAAGGCTTTAAACCTTGATGTCATTAACTTCAATTTATTAAGTTCTGTTATTACCATATACATCTTTATGTATTATTAGCATCTCCCGTCGTGGTTTTGCCCGATCCCATAAGTTAAGATCGTAGATAGTTTTAACTAATGATTGAAGTTTTATTTTTTTATCGAAAAAAAATGTATTGAAGTATGCAATTGATCGTTATTTCTTCAAGGGCATTACATGCATTAAAGTCAGTTTTTCATGCAGTACAGTTTTAACCCCTGGTTAAAATTGTACTGATTGCGTGTTTGAATATTACTTAGCAGCATAATTAGATATCTAATTTTTAATTTTAATCATTTGTATCAGTTGAATTTTTATTTCTAACCACAGAGTATGACGGTTTGGCAAACATCATTTCTGTCACTTAACATTGTACATTGAAGTTGTTTTTAAAAATTTTACTATAGCTAAACCTTCCTAGAACTATTAAAATTATTTAGTTAAAATTTGGTGCTGATGGGTGCAGTAATTTTAGCATTTTAAACTCTATCGTGAAATGGAGCTAACCAAATATCGGTCAATTTTCAAACTAAACTTGGATCTATATATCGAACCACATATTTAAATCTTATTTAACAATTTAATTGAACATAAGTAAATTATAATATCAATTTCAAGCTCTATATAACACCGTACCGTTGTAACCTCTCATAATGGCCCTCGCCACCTATCGGTCAATTTTCAAACTTCACTTTTATCCATATATTATTAGTTTTTAAATCACAAATTAATTGAAAATCAGTAGATTTTATTATTCCTAAATCTTCCTGGAATTATAAAGATAAAGTAGTTAAAATTTGATACAGATTGGTTCTGTAGATTTCGTGGTTAGTGTTCACAAACGAAAAATGGCTTAAATAAAGAACTTTTTAACTCATAATTAAGTTTTAATTGTTTATAGATAAAAATCTTGTATTGAAGTATGTATTTGTGCAATATTTCATTTAAATTTTTAGTATTGAAAATTTTATCATTGTTAGCCCTTGATAGAACTATCAAAATGATTTATTAAAAATTTGGTACTGGTGGGTTAAGTAGTTCCAACAATGTATACTCCATTGCAAAATGGAGCTAAACATATTAAACTTGGATTCATATGTCGCATCACATTTTTAATTTTTTAAAAATAATTTAATTGAATATAAGTATTCGTTATTATCAGTTTCAAGCTCTATATTACACCGTACCTTGGTGACCTCTCTTGATTGGCGCACGCCACCTATCGTTCGATTTTCTATCTTTACTGGTATTCACATATTATCTCTTTTTCAATAAGAAATTAATAGAAAATCAGGAAGATTTTATTATTGCTAAATCTTCCTGTAACTATTAAAAGGATTTAGTTAAAATTAGGTACAGTTTGATTCCATAGTTTTTGTGGTTAGTGATCATAAATGAAAAATAGTTTGTCCTTACAAAATATAATACTAGCTTCCTCCGTCGTGGCTTCGCCCGCTCTTATAAGTAAAGGACATAAATAATTTAAACTAATAAATGAAGCTTTATTTGTTTATTGATAAAGATCTTGTATTGGTGTATGAAAATGAGAAATGTATACTCAATGATATTTTCATGCAAAGTACCAAATTTTAGGCTGGTTCTTTATTTAAGCCATTTTTCGTTTGTGAACACTCACCACGAAATCTACAGAACCAACCTGTATCAAATTTTAACTACTTTATCTTTATAATTCCAGGAAGATTTAGGAATAATTGCACAAATTAGATGGTTGAATATCATGGAAAACATAATTAGATATATAATTTATTATTTTAATGCATGATTTTGTAATCTATATGGACCGAGACTATTAAGAAAATCTAGCGTATAAAGGACGGAATTATCAGTGCTCACAGCTAAAGGCCCATGTCTCATAATTTTAAACACAATATCAATAAGCAATGATAGCACAAAGAAGTTGCATAAAATAACTAAACATTTATTATTGTAGTATACCAATCTATTTTATTTATTGTTATTTTAAATATACTTGAGTATGTATCTATATGTATTACTCACTTCCACCCTGGCAATTAATTCCTTCTAAATTTAATTTTACTTTCGTTAAATTGTTAGAAAACAATTTATGCCAGACTTCGCCAATGTATTTATTTAAAGAGGCAATTTTCAGTTGTATAAATACGCAGCTTATATTTACTGACGGATCAAAAACTGATGAAGGTGTGTGTTGCTCAGTTATTATAGGGTCAGAAGTAATACGCTACTCATTACCATCTGTCTTTTCTATTTTTTCGACAGAAATGTATGCTATTAAACTAGCCCTAGAACATATAAAAACACTGAAACTATACTTAATTTTTTCTGACTCACTTTCGGCTCTCACTAGCATTAACAACAAAAACCATAATGTTAAAAACTACATAATATCTGAAATAGCCAACTTAATAGAATCCATTTCGAAATTCAAAATTATTAGCCTTATGTGGATTCCGGCAGATTCAGGTATAGAAGGTAATGAACAAACGGATTTAGCAGCCAAAGAAGCGTGTTTCCTCTTTCCATTACCCATAATCCCTACCCCTTTAACAGATCTAAAATTATTCTTAAAACGTCAAATCAATATAGTTTGGTATGAAAGATGGCTTAGAACCGACAGCCATAACAAACTTAAAAAAATTAGACCAATTCCAGGACCACGGAAAGAAGAACCAGGATCAAGAAAAGAACAAGTCATCTTTATAAGACAAAGAATTGGACACTCATAATTACCCCACATCCACTTATTGGAAGAAAAGCAACCCCTAAAATGCAACGAATGTCAGGTAATCCTGACTATAGAACACATTCTTGTTGAATGCCAAAAATACAAAAAGGAAAGAAAAAATAACGGTCTGACGAATCAAGACATTGCAACATTACTAGAAAACAACTCGTATCTATACAAACACATTATTCAATTTTTAAAAGAAACAAACCTGTACAAGGAATTATAGTTCTAAATCTGAGTATGGTGCTTCTAACCAAATGTGGTGGTACATGGCACCAAAATGTAATAATAAATAAATAAATATGCATAAATATATAAATATTTAAGAATATATAGTTTCAATTTTTGTATATTTTATTACTAGGATGTTATATATATTTTTTTCTTATTATTGTTTAAAAATTTTTTTTTTGTATATTTTTTCTTTCATTGTAAATTCTTTCTTTTTCTTTCTTTCAACTACATATATTTAAGTTGTATAATAATATTCTATTTTAAGTTTGAGACTGGTATACTGTTTTTTGGTAGAGCATGTAAGTTTTTGAATTGTAAAAAATTGTAAAAAGAAAAAAAACAAAAAAACATTTTGATTTGGTAATAATTATTATTCAGTAAAAATAATTTTATTGATTTCATTAGGTTGGATTTTAATTTCTAACCATAACTATGACTGTGTGGCAAACCTCGTTTCTGCCACTCAACATTGTACGTTTAATTTTTTTCTGTTGTAACTTTTATTACTGCTTAAACTTCCAAGAACTAAAAAGACGATGAAGTTAAAATTTTGTAAAGATGGGTTCAGTAGTTTTACCATTGTAAGCTGTATTGCGGAATGGTGCTAACCGCATATCGGTTGATTTTCAAACTTCACTGGGATCCACATGTTTCACCACATATTTAAAGTCATTTAAGTGAATATAAGAAAATTTTTTTTTTCAAATTCAACCTCTATATAACACCGTATTTTTGTTTATATATAGCCCGTGACCGGTACTCGCCATCTAATGGAAGATGATGTGGTTAAAATTTGGTACAGATTGGTTCGGTAGTTTTCGTGGTTAGTGATCACAGACGAAATATGGCTTGTCCTTTTATATAATAGTATAGATAATAGGTTGTACATTACTGTGCTATTTCTAAGGCAGATACTCGTGATTAGGAATTAATAAACATACTTTATCTAAATAATTGTCTGATTGACCAATACTTTTATTGAAGGACTCAATTGTAACATACATTTTTTGTAAATTTACTAATAAAAATTTATCGTCTCACTAAGTATGGGCGCTGTAAATCTAAAAAATATGACACGGGATCTTTATATTTCCGTATTTTTTCATGAATCTTAAGGCAATTTAAGGAGTTTATTTGCAATTTTAATATTTGAAATAAGTTTTATAATGTATTGGTTTAAAATATTTTATTTATTTATTTTAAGATGCCGTGTACTGCAACATGGCCAGAGGCACCAAATTCTGGATTCCAGTTTATCTAAATTGTACTAAAGATCCTGCAATCCCTGAGGAACTTTAGAACATCTGGTTGATAGTTTTTGAGGATAGTACCTAGGTCTTTGTTAAAGAGGGATATTCCAGCTGTGGAGTGCACACCGCAGTTACTAAATATGTGCTCCACTGATAGAGGGACATGGCTCCTTGAAAACATGGGCTGTGACGTACCTTGAAGTAGGTGCTGGTGGGTGAGTCTTGTGTGTCCGATGCGCAGCCTAGTCATCACCACTTGTTCCCTCCTAGAGCTGTTTAGCAGTAGCCATGGTTGACCATTAGGACAGATCATTTTTAGTTTATTAGTATAATAAATCCATGCAGCCTTGCAGTTCTGTTTAATATATATTTGATGGTCGCTGAGGACAATTGGTAAGGTGGGTACTGGAAACATATTTCTCGCCTCTTTACCAGCGGCATCAGCCAATTCATTCCCAGGTACTCCAACATGACTGGGTACCCAAAGAAAGTTTATTTATTGTAAGTAGCTGTTCTATTATTGTTTTGGGAATTGGATTGTTAGAATGGTGTGAGTTTTTTAAGTTTTTTAAAGCCGAGAAAGAGTCTGTACAAAGTACTATTTTGTTGCTATCTAAACATTTAACTATATCAAGTGCTAATTGGATAGCAAATAATTCACTTGAGAAAACCGAGTATAGTTTAGGAAGACAATATCGAACTGTTCGAAAATGTTACCGCGCAACCTGTGTCTTTGTTTTCTTTGGAGGCATCAGTATAAACAAAAAGGAAATCTTTATATTTTGATTTGGACTCAAGAAAAAGTTTTTGTATAAAATCTAGCGGATAAGTAATTTTATTGTACGAGAAAAGTGAGAAGTCGAAGGAGGCACTGATTGTTTTCCATGGGGGCATAGAATAGGGATGAGCTAAGTAGATATTTGGAATCAGGAATAGGTCTGATAGAAGTGGATAAGCAGAAATTCGGGGAGGTATTTTATAACTACTTAATTCGAAAAATCTTCAGCATCACACAGCATGCTTGTTATGGGACTGGCTCTGAACGCTCCTGTTGTTCTACGTATCATTTTGTAGAGAATGGAGTCTAGTTTCTTGAGCTATATCTAAAACGTGTCTAATTAGGCACCGATAAATTCTTAGGAGTGAGTTTCTATCGCAGCCAAAGTTTTTGGTTTAAGATAAAAATACTTGGATATAAGATATAAAGACTTGGACCATTTTCGCCGATACGTTGTTCATTCTTGGCAGTTTTTTGAGCAGTATAACTCAGTATTCTTCTATGTAATACTTATTTTTTGAAGGTTAAAATTAAAGATTATTGGTTCTCACTCGACGTCGTTTTTTCATTTTTCTAATCAATCCTAAATAATTTATAGTTTGATTACTTATAATTGTTTTTACATTTTTACATTTTATAAGTGTTTTACATTTTATATTCATTTGAATATACCATTTTTCTTTTGATTCAACTTCTCAAAATAATTTTTATTTTCCTCTCTTTTTTTTTTTTTCGTTTTTTTATTTATTTATTTTTTCAAATGTTGTTGGTTATTAAGTAATTTATATTTAATTTATTTTTTACTTCTTACGCATTTCGCTGCAAGGAAATAATTCAGTTTTTACTGTAATTTATACTATAATAAGCTTTTGTATAGTTTATTTTAACGTGTTTAATAGGGCCAAAATAGTTAGAAATGAATAAAATGCTAGGGGTCCATTATGTGAGTGTTTGCACCGTTCTACAATGTATAAAAAAAAAAAAAAAAAAAAAAAAAAAGAGAGAGGAAGAGTTAAGTCTTCCGGAGAAGGAGACTTCTGCCATAGATGGCTGGACTACTTCCTTGGATGACGATATAACTTCGGTGGATACAAATCTGTTCGAAAACTTCCACTTAATAAAACTGTTTGCAAATCAAACGATGCTAACTGACCACCTCAGAGCAATTGAATAAACGGCCATAAAATAAAAAATAATAAAATAAATTGTTGTTATGGAAGGTTTTGCCATTGCAGAGATTGCAGCAAAAAAGAGGTAGCTCCATCCTATTTTTGTTGACAGATAAAAACACCATCTTACGATTTTGTTTGGTGGCTGAAGGTTGCAGCTCCGATCATTATTTCCCCCGTTGTTCGAGAAATGGAGCTGCCTCTTTGTTTCCTTAGGGAAGTGACGATTTTTTTTTTCATTCGTAGGTTACTATTCAACACTGTAAATGTAAGGTATTCGCTTAGGAAACATCTTAAATCAATGCAAGAAACATCTTAGGCGGTGAAAGTGTTGGAATAATGTGTAACAAAACAACAAGAATGATCAATATACAAAACAGTCCCCTACAATGTTGAACAACCTTCAACAAACATACACGAACCACCGGCCAACCAAGGCTGAAAGATGTAAAGATGTGATGGGCCTTGCCCACAAATACTAATGCCATGATGATATATGGTTCTACGATCGACTCAAGCCAGGCTACTACAGTTACTTAGTTATAAGCCTACCTCAGCCGCTTTTCTCTCCAGGCCTTTAGACTACCAGCTAGCATTATATTGAACACCTTGAACACTTTTTAATGATAAAAAGTTATGGATCAACAGTCTATAGAAATCATAAATCATTAGTAATAAGGATTCAAAATTCTATTATAGTGGTTTATAATAATATATTTCATAGTTTTATTTTAAAAACACAAACCTGCATTAATTTCCAGATAATCCAATATTATTGCTGTAGTGGTATTTTTGTATTCCTTATGAACTTCGTTTCTTAAAGAACGATGCCTTGTAAAAGTATAAATAATAATCTCTACTATTTTTTTTTTTTTTTTTTTTAACTTAAAATGTTTATTTACATCTGTCCATCAAAGTGATTAACAATCCGTGAATTTGATGACATACTAAATAACAATATTTAATTTAATTACAATACTGAATTACATAAACATAGAAACAACGGAATGAAATCTATTACATGTTCGGTTGAGAATGTTTAATCTTTCATGAAAAGAATCATAATAGCACTGATTACTGTTATCCCGAACGGATAAAAGCCCTGTCGAAGGCAACACTCTACCCTACAGATCAAACAGTCTGGTTCCACGGGCTAAAAGAACCATCGGTGGAGAAGCAGTGGCCTATGGATTATGGAGACCGTAATTTTCGATTGTGGGACAATCAAAGGGCGAAGTGTCTATTGTATTTGGAGGGGTGTTTAGGGTGCTCTAGTGCTTTTTAATTACTCAGTAGAGAACCTACATTAGCTATGGTACAATATCTCTTTCTTACTACAATGGCGACTCGTTAGGACGCTTTGTCTCGACCCGCGGCCCGCACTTCACCGTCGCACGATCCTCTTCTTGAGGGGCTCGTCGGGGCTGGCGTCTGCGTTCTCAGCACGGTCCGAGAGGAATCGTTGGTTCCGTTGTGTTGTTTACGACCCTTCTGTAGGGCTACTAGCAAAACTAGGTAAAATCTAAAGGACTTATTATACAATACAACCAAATAACTGTTGAAATATTAAATTATGAAATTTGCTTTAAACAAAAATATAATATTAACATTGCTCTTCTTCTTTTCCGGCTCTCCATTCCCTGGTGAACTTTGGCCTGCGTACCAATCGCTTTCCAGGCATCTCTATCCAGAACACTTCTTCTCTAGTTTGTCACCCCAATTTTTGTCCATCTCAATCCAGTACGCAAACAGCAATCCAATTCTTACGGGAGCATCCTATTTTTCTCTTTCCAGTGAAGGTAACGGGGAAAGCGTTTTTGTCCATTCCTGAGTCTGACGACTTTACTAGATTTCCTGATAAGCTATTTTTATATGATTTAATAAACCTATATTTTTATATTTTATAAGGGGATCCGATTCTTGAATGGTTCTGACGCACCATGCTCCTGGAGCGTACACATGGCCGAAGATACGTTTCAATTCTCTGTTCAGAGTTTCTTAGGGCTTGCTTGTCAGTTGCTTTTAAGTGCCCACGACCTTACCCCATTTCACATAACAGGACTTATAAGAGATCTAAACATGATTTGGCTATTTTTGGCTAGCAGGATCGACTTTATAATCTTCATAATAGTACAGGGAAATTAGCATCGAATCGTGAACTCCAAAAATAAAAGGCTATGACAACTGGAAATTGTTCACCACTCTTAGCTCTAAATGTGGTTTTCCTTGAAATAGGGTTGGGTTTGGGTGGGGAGGGTCAAAACTAAAAGTTGTATGTTTTTAGCTGTTTAATCAAATAACTCGGAAACCGCTACTTTTAGCACATTTTTTGTTCTATACATTATTAAACATTATCAATGTTGGCTAATTTGCGGTAAGTCGCACTTCTCCGCGAAAACATGTTGTCGGTACTCTTTTGGCTATACCTCCGAAACTATTAGTCCCATTCAAAATTTCTTGTTTTTTTATCTGAAAGCTGGTTAAATTTACTATCATAACCCATATACGAAATCTCGTACATGTCCCGTAAAAAAACTCTACCAGCACACGTATTGTGAAATCCTCGTTTTTTCGGCACATTTCTCGTTATAACTCCATATATATTTTTCCGATCCATATTTTTTTTCCAGCTCAAATCTAGTTAAATTTACTGTTAGATTCTGTGAAATACCAATTTCAGCACTCTAAAACCCCGTAAATAAAAATGTCTAATTTTATTATATACAAAAATGAAACTATAACTAAATATATATATATAGAGAGAGTGTGAGAGCGAAAGCGTGAGAGAGTGAGTGAGTGAGAGAGAGAGAGAGAGAGAGAGAGAGAGAGAGAGAGAGAGAGAGAGAGAGAGAGAGAGAGAGAGAGAGAGAGAGAGAGAGAGAGAGAGAGAGAGAGAGAGAGAGAGAGAGAGAGAGAGAGAGAGAGAGAGAGAGAGAGAGAGAGAGAGAGAGAGAGAGAGAGAGAGAGAGAGAGAGAGAGAGAGAGAGATTAATATGCAGTTGTAAATATGTAATGTATTAATTGTATAAAGTATCAGATTCATTGCCACCTAGTTTATTCTTAACGAGCACTAGACTGTGGAAGAAAACGGGAGGGCAGGAAACATGACTCATGGTAGAAATTGGTCGAACATGACTCCTTGACTTCGTTTGATTTCCTGACATTACCACTTTTTGTGGAGGTAGCGTGACCGACCCTAACGCACCGAGTTGGCTAATGAACGGGTCGAGAGTGTGCAAGTGCGTACTATATCTCCCCAAGATAATCTTAATACTTGCAGTCAGTCATATCTACTTCTATAGCTACATTCTTAACATATTAGCTAGCTAGGGAGTTGCCTATGGTTATATAAAGTTTATCCTACGTCATAGCCGTTTTTTTTCTTTTATCTAATATAGGCTATCTATAAAAATGAAGTTAAGAATAATAAAAAAAAATTGAGATTGCTTTCAGAAATAAAACTTAGTTTTCTTGTACTAATATCCTATTCCAACTCCACAATAATCTCCAGACCCGCACAGATTAACAAAATTGATATAGTTCCTTCACTTTAAACTTTGGATTCGTCTTTAAGTTTTTCTCGTAACATTCCCGTTGGAATTCGTTGCGTATTGTTTTTTTTTTATAAAAAAAAAAAATTATTTTCCAAGAAAACACATGTTTTTAAAACATTGAATAATGCAATATTATTGATGTAGATCTCAACTATAATAAAACCTTATGGAATTAATATAAAAATGCTAAACTGTAATATGAAATAATTTTTAGTAATATAATAAGACATCAATGTAATAAATATTATGATGATGGTTAATTGTTTATTTCATGATCAAAAATAACAACTAGGAAATTATATAAAAGTAGTAAAAACCACAAGGGTCATTTAACAGAGTTATTCAACCGCCCTGAGTGTAATAAGTTTGTGATGATGGATTATTGTTATTCCTTGTCTTGATAATGAAGGAATAACGCTTAAGAAATTAATATTAGCTCCTTGATTTTATTATTTGTGAGTGTAGGTAGTAGGACTACTAAGGACAGAATATTTATTACAATAATGGAGGCCAAGCTTGCTCTTCCAAAACCAAGCAACAAAAACATTAAAAATACTAATAATAATTAACTTTAAAAAAAAATATAATAGATATAAAAAATTTATTTATAGATATTCAACTGCTAACAATATATACAATATATAAGTAAATGATTAAAAAGACTAATAATCATAAGCACTTCAATAAAATCTAAAGGTCTCTAGGCCGTCTTCTTTTGAGACTCCTCGGAAGGTTATCGGAAATAGGAAGGCTATTGGGGGACGAGTGGCTTCTTGAGAGTATGAAGCTTATTATGAATGAATAGATATATCTGGATTGGGACGATTCTTAAACAAATGGAACATTTAGAACATTATGAAAAAGCTTATCTGTGACGTAATAAAGAGCATTGAGGATTTTGCCAAACTTAAGGATTGGCAACTGTAGTGATGAAATCGACATTTTTTTAGTATCTTTAGTATCTACAATTGGCATTTCGAAAGCAATTAATACAGATTGACAAGTTGTCAGTGGTAAACCAAAACCAGAACGACTTTGCTTGATTAAATTTCGTATCGGACATAACCTGTTCCACCAAAAGTGACAATTAAAAACCGAAAATCCTTCCTGATCGGTAGAGATAAGGAACGCTCATTTTGAAATCTATTTCCTCCCGAACCGAAGCCAATAAAGCCAGAGGGGTTGCGAACCTTCTTCATTCTGTAATCTCATTGTCTGTAATATCCGCTCTCCCAGGGAGGCTTCTGCTCCTTCATGATAGAAGAATGCCGCGGTAACCTTATTGTTAATAACTTGTAATAATATTCCCGTTTGGGCAATTTTATATAACTTGTATAATTGAAAATTTCCCCAATCATTATAGCTTTTTCTTTTTTTTTTTATAGCCCTCTTTTCGACATAATGACCCTATCTATAGTTTACTAGTATACCAATGTTGGCAATCATTTCTCTCAAAAATTTCCTTGGAAATTTTGTTTGAAAGTTATGAGGATTAGAGACACATTAATAGTAAATGGTGACCGCTATCAAAATATTAGGTTGTCTTCTTTCTATGTTAGAAATACGTTGCTGTTGTTAAAAGATTGAATAATATTGTTGTTTAAAATAAAACTTAATTTAATTTTTGGGACCGGTTAGCATTCTGTCATTCCAGATTTTATTTTTTCTTTCGATCAAGAATAACTAATTTTATTGCGTTTTCAAATATTAATTATATTCAAAATTATGTTTTACTTTATAGTTTACATAAACTGGGCAAAAAAAGTCTGGAAACACTTACCAAAGTTTTATACTTATGCTCCTCTAGTTTTTTGTTTCTAATATCTTTTCTCGCTTTTCGCTACACTATTTGACGGCCATCTAAGCCAAAAATGTTAAATCGACTTCCGACCGAGAAAATAACAGATTTCCAGAGCGATGGAGGCTTTTGTACATACTCTTCAACAATTTCCAAATAGCTCTAACTTAATTAATGAATGGTTTCTTCCTGACGATTTGACCAAATAAACCACTATCACGTAACTTATTCACCATAGCCGTGAGAAAAATTACTAGTTTGTCGCAATTTTTGGAGCGCTAATACAGGGACAGTTTTTAAAATTTCCAGCTTGAGCAATTTATTTATTTTTGTTGGACGCCCGTTCCGTAGTCTGCTGGATGCCCATCCTAATTCTTTATCTTTTTTTTATAATTTTAGATACTGTACCCACGTTTTTACTAACAGTCCTCCCAATTTCCTTCACAGGATTGCCTTGATTTCGTAAGGAAAAAATTGACTCGTGAATGGCTTTTGCCACTTGATGTTAATCACAGACTTAAAGGATTTCTAATCATAGGGTTTCTGACCTTTGTCCTTAATGCCCATAGCAAGTATAATCTGTTGTTATTGTTGAAATGTTTTGTTTTCTTTAATTACATAAGTGTTTCCATAATTTCTTTGCTGTAAGGGTATACTTTTTTACTTCAACATTTTCTGTTGACTGCTGTTGATATGCAGGCAATGATATATTATGTTAAAATTAAAGATTAATATTTATTGTGTAAAATAAGAGTAGTTTCAATATGGAAAATAGCTTATTTTAGACAGGAGCATAAGTGTAAGATTTTGGCAGGTGTTTTCTTTTGCCCAGTGTATATGTCTATATTGGCAGTCTTTTCTCTCGAGAACTCTCATCGAAATATTAGCAGAAAAAAAACACCCGCCTTTTTTTTTTTTAATTGTTGTATAGTTACGGGTACAAATTGTACGTGTACTGACCTGTAGTTTTGATTTATAGTCTTAGATTTAAATGTAATCCCCTTCACGGATGATATAATGACAATAAATGTAAATTTATCTATAAAATTTTATTTATGATTAATTCATGTTTAGGTGCCTCTAGTTATTAATTGAATATTTGAGTGAACTGGTAACACGCCGTCTCTGAGAAAGGAATTCCAATTAAGAATATATTTCATAAATCATACACCGATAATTGGGGGCCGATTATGTGGCAGGGGTAGAAATTGATGTTATTAGTTTTATTAGATTGGTTTCCTTAAAATGCTCAGAAGATAAATTAGATATGATACAGGTCTTTGTTTTAACTATCTTATGAATTTCTCAACCAATGTTTTCAAATTTAACATTAAGTAGAAATGATATATTCTTCACTCTTTTATCTTTCGGTCTTAGCTCACAAAAGTTACTCATGAAAGTAAACAATACATCACAACATTTCTAGGACTTGAGTCAATCTTCTAGACTTGAGTAATGACTTGTAAACGACAACTTCATCCTCTACTTATACCTGTTCATTTTATAAATGACAAAGAATTTTCTTAAGAATGCAAACATTTTGATTATATTCACCTCTTTCCGTGCAGCCTGAGGTGAAAATGTTTAGGCGGGGGCATTACATTCACTTTTAAATCTATGTCCTCATTTGGAATAGCAGCCTTCATGTAACTAATACCATCTTACACGATACCCCAGATAATTTTCTTGTACGGACACGAACCAGTGGTAAGTGATCCCTAATTACTTATTTAAATTCCGGGCCGGCAAAGGTAAATTGCTCTAATGAGGAGAATGCAGTTCGTGCAGAGGAGTACTAATGCATGTAATTACCTGGTACGGGTAGGTACGGTTATTATAGGCTGTAGCTAGGAAATGTATTAGAGGATAATTAGAAGATACAGAGCGGTGTAGATAGGGCGGTATCGAACCGAGGGGTCATTTGAATTGCATATCAGCCCCTGGTGGCGGTTCCTTCCGAGGCCCAACTCCTTCCTTCCGAGTTAGCTTTAATCCTCACCGGTCGCTGTTTAGTGTCCTCTGGTCGTCTCTATTCCGATCCTGTCAGCCACGCTTGTTCAAGTTATTACCTGTAGCTCATTCAGTCATCGCAAGTTTTGACGGCGTAAGTAATTAAAAAAAAAAAAAATTAACAAAGCAATTTTTATTCTTTGTTTATGAAGATTTTTATAAATCACTTCACAAATGAAGGTGGAATATTTTGATTTGGTTTATAAAATTATGTTATAATTTCGGGCCAAAAAAAAAAAAAAAAAAAAAAGTTTACCTATCTGTCATCTCAAACTTTGTTTCATTACAATAGTTTACAAAAACAGCCCTGCCCTTCACTTTGTACGAAGAACAACAATTGCAAATGATACGGTTAAAAATATGATGGGAAGGATGATTTTCGGGAAATAAAAATGATTCATTTGACAAGGATATGTCTTTTGGTGGGAGTAATATAATATTTGTCGAATGGAACTACCTCCATTTTTTAAGTTTTAGGGCTTCTTTTACACGATGCAGCTCTGTTGGTGTTGCTCAAATGGTAGTTTCCCATTCAGAAATTTAATGGAAAATATTTTTTGTTTTATAACATTTCTCCCTAGGACCTACCGTTTAGGAGCTATATTGGTTTGAATGAAAAAAGTCACGATTGAAACTCTTGCTTTCTCTAAACTTTGTTTATTTCAAATAATCGTTGCTTGTTAATTTAATTTAATTATAATATAAGTAATTTGATCCTTTTAATTCTAAAATGCAAATTTGGAAAATCAGTAGATCACAGATAGACATATCCATGATCTATTGTATTTTTTTTCCATTAAGAGAACTGTTGTTTCGCTCTATGTATTAAAATAATTTTATTTTTGATTAAGGAATTTTTTTTTTTTTTTTTTATAAATTATTGAAATTTACAACTGTATAAAATATATACAACAAGTAAATGTGTTGAAAGTGAATACAATGGCATGTAAATAACATGTGAAGAACTATTCACTAGTAGCACTTCAATAAGTTCTACACTAAAAGGTCTCTAGGCCATCTTCTTTTCAGATGCCTCGGAGGATTATCAGGAATGGAATATGAAACAGGTTGGAGTGGAGTGGTTATGGAGCTTACTATGGAAGGATAGGTATCTGGTTTGGGCTAAATCAGCACCATATGGGACATTAAGATCTTTATGGATAAGTTTATTTGTAACAAAGTAAGGAAAATTACGGATTTTTCGAAAGATTTTGGATTGTAAGGATTAGATACGAGAAGAATTAGAAGGTTTAGTTGAGCCCCAGAGCTCAACTCCGTATTTCCAAATAGGTGTGATAACTGTCATATAAATGAGTCTTTTGTAGAAAATAGGGAGTTTCGAACGTTTGTCTAGTAAATGTTGAAGAAGTCGAAAACGACGAGCAGTTTTCTGTCGTTTAAGTCTTGTATGAGGATTCCAGGCTAAATGTTTGTCCAGTTGAAGTCTTAGAAAGCGGATCTGTTCAACATGGATTAGTGGAATATTGTTGAAGGATACTGTAGGACAGGAAGTCGTAGGTTTACGACGAAGGGTAAAGGTTATTTGGTGAGATTTGACTGGATTTATTTTAATTCTCCCATTTCGACAATTAAGGAATTTTAAGTTAATTTTTCAATCTCCTCACACTATATACAGAGGTCAGATCTGGAGTTTTAATTACCTAGAGGCCATCGAAAATATCCAACTCATATTTCTAAGCTCAATATTTTTTTGGCCCAAATGTACACCAATTTATATTGTAAGGCTGGAAATAGATCGTAATCCATTAATTAATCCACTCTTAAAAAAAAAGAAGAAAAAAAACATAATTTTTCTATAAAAAATGTGGCACTATCAGAAATCGATTACTTTGTATCTGTTTAGAGAGAGGATGAGCCTTAAATAGCAATAAACCTGATTTTAACTATAGCATAGCATCTCAAATTAAATTAATAACTATATATCGTAATATCCCTGTACTTTTTTAGGATTTTTTCAAATCTCGGAAATTATTATCCAATTAAAATTAGAGAAAGCTAAATCATTCATTCCCTACATATATTGGCCGTCCCCTTAATTCAATTTACTTCCCTTTTTATCTAGAATAAAGGAGAGTCTATGGATTATATTACACTTGATTTATTTATTTATTTATTATATGTTGTTACATATATTTAGTGCTAAGGTCTGAGTGGCATTGCAAAATCCTTCTCAATCTAGTCCACGGTCTTCCATCCTGACTCCAGACCATACCACCTCCTCACTCCTCTCAATCCAGAAATACCTTTTATTATTTCCATCTTAAATAGAAGTATACCCCCTCCATCTAACTTTTGGATATATTCTCTAGAATTTTGAATCCTTTGTTTGAAAACCTTTTTCCTTGGCGACAACAAAACCTTTTTGTACAATAATAATTATATGTAAAAAGCCAAATATTAAAAAATATTGAACGAAACTTGTGTCATTCACCTTGTTTTCTTAAATATTGATATACCCATTTTACTATTTGGCATAATCGCCTAGAAATTATAATGACATTATTCCGAATTCTAATATTACGAGTGTGACCTGGAATTCTCCAAGGATGCTATATAGCACTATAAATAAGTTCTAAGATTAAAGTACCTCATAGAAGGGGATAGTACTATATATAAAGTAGAGACATGGAGTAGGCTATAAAGAGCGTGTTAGCTAATAGTGGTTCGTTAGGGCGGGACTCAGGGCCCCAGATTGATCATTAGCTGCCTCTGAGTTAGGAGCCCTTCCCTCAGCTTCCCCTCTCACATCTCCTCCCTTCGGTAGATCTCCTAATCTAGGATTATTTATTTATCAGATTATCGGTAATGTGTAATAAATTAATTTATTTTTTTAAACTATTTATTGATGTTTACAACTTGTCAATGACATGTAAAGAATCACTCACTAGTAGCTCTTCAATAAACAATCTTTATGAGAAGGTCTTGAAGCCTTTTTTTTTCTCAGACGCTTCAAAGGATTATCAGGAATAGAATGGGAAGCCGATTGAGAAACTAATGGATTAGAATGGTTAAGGGTCTTACTATGAAAGGATAGGTATCTGGTTTGGAATAAATAAGCAAAAAATGGAACATTAGTATCTTTATGGATAAGCTTATTTGTGACATAATAAAGATCATACGGATTATGGATTGCAAGGATTGGATACGAGGTGAATTAGATGGTTTGGTGGAGCCCCGAAGCTCAACTCCATATGTCAAAATAGGTCTAATTACTGTTCTATAAATGAGTATTTTGTGAGTAAAATGTTGATGAAGTCGAAAACTTTTAAGTCTGGTGTGAAATTAAAAATTAGAGGCATAATAAAGGTTTATGATATTTCATCCATAATTTTATATTGAAAAAAAGTATGTTCAAAAATATGATAAAAAATGAGCAACTCTATTTCCTTAAAAAATGAATTAAACATCTGGGCAATGTTTTATGGCTCTTGTCACATAATCATTTTTTATTGATTTTTTTAATTTATCATAATATAACCTCAGAACAATGACAGTAATCTGTAAGAGAAGATTCAAAATAAAAAAATAAAATGTATTGTAAATTGGTTGTTTTAAAGATTTATTTCAATAGTTTCATATAAATATCTGCATTGCATCATTTGAATTTATGAATGTCTTTTTCACTCACGCATTAAATTAGGAATGATTAGAATAGTTTAATAAGGAATACATTATTGAATGTCTCAATAATTTAATTTTTGCACAAATCTGAGGATAAAAAAGTTCTTGAAAAGCACATTTTAGCAACAACAAACACCGTACCCACTTCTCCCACCCCTTACCATTTTTTTTTAGCACACAAATCTTATATGGATACCAAAGTAGATTTGATACAACTCTCTTTGCTACTCAAGCTTTGAACTTCCCAATATAATATAAACCTTATTACTACGGACCCCTGGAAATCAAAGCTGTTCTGGTAGATGTGTACCTGAGGGTATGCTATGAACCATACATCGCATGAGTTTCTGATCTAATTATATCTACTGTGAGCATGCGCAAGGAAATATTACAGCCTCACAATATTTCCTAGCAAAGCAGCTTTTGTGTCTCAAGCACTTTCTGAATACAGGCTTAGACAAAAAATTCTTTGAAATGTAAAAACTGACATTGTAGTTCAGTTAGTAGACTCAACTTTTTTTGGAAAGGGTCTATTTTGTATTTAGACAAAAGGAAATATGATATTTTTTTTTCCTAATATAAGCGCAGCGTTTAGACCAAATTGTTTAATTAATTTCCAAGTTTATATCATTTATATTATTAGAACTGCAGATAAATGAATAACATTTGAAAAAAGATTTAAATAAACTAAATATCAAAGATCTGGCTTATTATTTATTAATTATTGATAATTGATGCGTAAGTGGACTCAAAAATATAATACATTAGTGAGTGTCCCATACTCACACTGGCTTATGGCTAACGATGAAGTCTTTTATTTAATATTACAACAAAATGAAGTAATTCTACAAGTAGTAGATGCAGTCAAGTAGATATAAATAAATACGTCAAAGTAAAAAACTATGAAGTGCCAACATTTCGACATGTCTTCTTTAGGGCCATCGAAACATATACGAGGGGAGACAATCGATAACTAATTCATATTCTAAATTGTTTAATCTGTTAATTTATAAAGTAGATAGATTAATGCAGATTTATGCCCCATATGATTATGTATGGCAGGCTAGGAGGAAAGAGATGGTTGGACAAAGTCCAGGATGACCTGAGAAGACAAGGAGTGATTGGTTGGATGAGGAAGGCAGAAAATAGACAGGAATGGCTGTCGATTCTTTGTGAAGCCTAGGCCCGACTAGAACTGTAGCGTTCGGTATAATAATAATGATAATGATTAACGTAGATGAATCAGAAAATACCACTCATAACAATATGAATGATTCTAAACATTATCTCGAACTACTTGGTAAAGAACATGAAAATACCAAAAAAGTAGAATTCAATATTTTGTAATATCAATGGATATAAACAAAATTGGAATAAATAAGACAAATATTTCTTGAAGAAGGTAAAAGTACAATAGATTTAATATGGATAAATCAAAACCTTATTCGATCTATCCAATCATCAAGGCTGTAATATTTCAGTTTTAAACCACTCAAACCGAAATAAAAAAATACAAAAACAACAAGATAAAAAAAAATTATTCAATGGGATTAAAATAAGGCTAATAATCTCAAAAATAGAAGTTTCATTAACATCTCAATAATAATACCACTTCTCGAAAAAATAGGTAGTTTTATCTTGAATTAAAACAAAATAAAGAAACTTTATCATAAAAACGTAAAAAAGATAAATCATGTTTCTTTTATTTCTTTAAAGCTTGTGAAAATAAAATTATTTTCCATAAAGTGTATTTATTGTTAATTATGATCTCTTATATAATGTTAATAAGAGCTATTATTTTTTATTTTTTTGTCTGTTTATTATTTTGATTTGTAATTTACATTACGTATGTACTTAATACTTCATGCATGTTTGTAAAAGTTACTGGCTAACTTTATTGCCATAAAGTTTGTTCTAAAGCAATTAATAAAAAAGAAAAACGTGAAGAAGCAGGTACTTAAGGTGTGTATTCATATAATGGAACACTATTAAAATATAAATATATGATGTATTTTAAAATAAATATATTATTTATTTATAAAAAAAATATTATTTAAATATTTAATATTATTATTTTAATATATAGTATTATTATTATTATTTTTGACTTTATATATTTATTCACACCTCTCAATTAAAATTTTACAACCAGTGAATTTATGAATATTAATATTAATTTAATATTAAATATTTTTAATATTAATATAAAAATATTATTTTTATAAAAAAAATTATTACACTGCATACTCTAACTACCAATTTCTTAATTATTGCCACAATCAATAAATACCGAATGAAAAAAATACATAAAAATAAAAATGAAAACACGGAGCTTTATTTTAAATTTATTTTTTACATAAATTGTCACAACACTTTATATGTATATGCGATGTGTTATTTCTTTGAGTATTAGGATTAAAGGAAGAATATAAACATGTTTGCCTTAACACGCTTCTTTCGGGCTACTGGAATTCCTTTTTATACAAATGCTCTGCAAACTTACACCCTAAATCGCTCTTACGTGCGGAACGGGTACAAGCCGCGGATATGAGATGCCTCATCAGGTATTCGGTCGCCGTAGCCGAGGAGCAGTGGAAGGAGCTCCCTGCAGGATACAAACATGCATACAATAGATGGAGTAGAAGAACACAGGTGCAGAGATAAGTACCGACCCAGAGGGTCCTCGGAATCGATGCGTTGCCATGGGATCCCGTCCCGGTAAATATCTTACCGCCTCGGGTTACCCTCTCATTCCCGGTAGTAGCTTCTTCAAGGTAGCTTCTGCTTATTGAAAATTATATCACCACTTAAAAATAATATGTATATTACAATTATTATAATGATTTACATTTATATTTTATTTAAGTTTTAAACCTACATTGTCGCTGGCCACTACATTTTGATTTTAAAAATGTTAAAATATTAAACCACGAGAAAAAAACATATAATAGAAAAAATAAAGACGCTGTATACATAAACAAAACAATAAATATCTTAGTAAATTATAAAACAGACAGAAAAAATAGGAACCATATATGCAAATATTATAGATAAATTAAAAATATAGATTGTCCAAATTAGAAATAAAAATAAACATAAACAAAATAAGAATAGTCACTTGAATCCTAATTTGCAGGGTATTTTAAAATAGAATAGTTTTAGGTATTGACATGGTTAGACAACACCACAAAAAAGAATAGGTGAATTAAATGGTTTTGATGTTGTTTTTATTATTTAAACTAATTCATTTGGATTTTATTGTTTAAGTGTAATGTAAAAAGAGTTTAATGTAAAAAAAAATAAAGTAAAAAAAATAATGTAGATTTCAGTCAGATAATTTTACTTCATTGAGTGATAATAAATCTTGATTTGAGGAGTTTAAGCTGAAATAAAAGTTTATCTGAGAATAAAATAAATTATAATTCTTATTATGATTTACATTTATATTTTATTTAAATTTTTAACCTACATTGTAGACATTATTTTATTATTTTAAATTAAAAAAAAGATTATTCAATTTTATGTGATTAATATCACAATAGGGACATTTATCTAGTAACTTTTAGATTTTATAGAGGCACGATTGCTCAAGTACGAAAATAAAAATTCTCAGAAAAACGATATATATACTTGGATGTAGTGATGGAACAGTGGTTTAGGGAGTGTAAAAGGGTGGACATTTCTATTGAAGAGGATTTTTTGTACACAATCTTCTTCGCAGGCGATCAGGTGGTTATGACCCAGGATAAAGAAGACATACTGTTGATGATGAGGAAGCTCATGTGATGTTACAAAGCCTGGGGAATGAAGATAAATTTTGATAAAACTGAATACATGTGTAAAGAGGGGAATGAGGAGGGGGATCTGTGGATAGAAGGAAAAAAATGTAAGCAAGTGGGAGAATTTAAATATTTAGGCTCCATTCTGGATATGGTAGGAGGATGTAAAAGAGAAATACAGAACAGATGTGGAATGGCTTGGAAGGCAATACGCATCTTGCATCCTGTTTTGTGGCGCAGGACTTTATCCAAAACGAATAAGTAACGGATTTTTCAATCATTGATTGAAAGCATCCTCACATGTGGCGCAAAAATATGGTCCCTCACCAAGATTATTAGGGATAAAGTAAATGTAGTTGAGATAGATTACTGGAGGAGGTGTATTCAGAAAACCAGAGCAGATCGCGTTAGAGATGAAGATATAAGGAGGAAAATGAAAATTACGGAGAGCGTGACGGAACGTGTTATGAAGAAGAAGTTAATATGGTATGGACATGCAAGTCGAGTGCTTCCTGGAAGATTGCCAGAAATGGTAAGAAAATGGAACCTTCGAGAAATAGAAGGAGAGGACGACCAGCAAGGAGATGGGAGGATGAAATAGCGGAGGAAATGGTTGAAAGAGGTCTAAGGGACGGTGATTGGTACAGTGGAAAGAATGTTTGACCTGACGGAAACCCATCGAAGGGAACACCGTTTCAAAGAAGAAGAAGAAAGAAAACGATAACTGTAGTGCATTCTGGTCCTGGCTGTTGATGGCTGGATGTAAAAATCTAGGCAAATTTTCCTTCAATTAGTTTTCATTGTTTAATAGGGGGCATAGTTTTATTTGTTTTTTTTCCATTTACTCCAATCAGCTTTCATTATTCAGTCCATTTATACCCATCCAATTAAAAATGCAATTCACCTCGTATCCTCTTTATTCATTCTTAAATACATAAAAAAATCCACAATACTTCTTACTTTATCAAAAACAGACTTGGGCAATGTAAAGTCATAAATACCAACTATTGATTACTACTACTTCAGTATAGTTCTTTCAGACGCCTTGGAGGATTATTGGGAATGTTAGGCAAGTTGGGAGCATGGGAAGGGTTATTGGAGCCCCAAAGCCCAACACATATGTTCAAATGGGTCTAATTACTGTCATGTAAGTTGGTCTTTTGTAATTTATTGGGAGCTTTGAATACTTGTCTTGTAAATGTTGGAGTAGAAGGAAACGACGAGCAGTTTCTTGATTTTTAAGTCTGGTATGAGGTTTTAATACTTAAATATTAATTTTAAAGTTTTCCAATTAAAAATGAACACTCCTATCAGCCCCTACCATAAGCTGTATGATCCACATACCACATATAGCGATGATGGGCAAGCTATCAGGAGGCTGGGTGTAAAGAAGCCGTGAGGGCCAGCCATCATTCTTATCAGGAAAGATGATGATCTGCTGGCGGTTGCCATCATCAATCATCACCCTCCACCCTCGTCGTGATCCTCTTCGGTGACTGTCGAATTAGTGACTTAGGTCGCCGGTTTGCTCACGCCTTTAAGACTGATGACGTTAAGTTAGTATTACATGTTTAGTTATTAATCTTTTTCTAATAAGCATTAATTGTAATAACTATTTATTTAAATTAATGTGTTTATTTTTCTATTCTCATTTGTTCTAATTATTGAAATGCTTTTATGTTATTGTTGGTATTAAAGACATATTAGTTAAAGAAAAAAATGAATTGTTTTGGCATGTATTGCTTACTGTATTTTTCAGGTTTAAACATACATAGACCACGCATTTCATAGAAACGTTTTATTTGTTCATAGAATTTTAATCTTCTTGGGGTTCAGTCAGTAAATAAAAACAACTATTTTGGCGACGTTTCGAAACTATATTGTTCTCATAATCACGCTATACTTAATTATAAATCGTTCTAGATCTAAAAAACGACATTTTTTCAACTTATATAAGTGAGAAATCATACATGTGCTGGATGAACACTGGTTGGTGAATTTAAAACAAACGTTATCAATCACTTCAGAAAGTCAAACATCAACTGGTTGAAGATAGTTATATGCTAACGGAAAACTAGGAAATAGAAAGTGCATTTTTAAACTGCGGAAGCTGACAAAATCAATGCAACCAGATAACAATACCATTTAATCGTACATTGTTATTCTAAGAGATTTTTGGTATTCTAGAATAAAGATTATTTTTCATTTTATTAAATGATCATAATGGTTTTTAGGATCAAAAACGGTTTTTAATTCTTATTACATCATTGAAGCGAAATCCATAGCAATTTAATTGCTTCCAGTGTTTAGTAAAACATTTGTAGTAATAGAAATCCAGAACCCTTGGAGTGTTTAGCCTCTTAAATAAGAACATGTAAAAGAAATTTTTTTTCCCATATATTAGCAGAATTATAATTAAGTTACATAGTATATGTTATAGATAGTAAATGCTATTTGCTGTTTATTTATGTATTCCTTGGATAATCTTATTTTAATAGATTAGGTTTAATTTTGGTCATAAGGATTATTATTTGTGATAGAAATATATTTTTTACCCTAGGTATTGGCATCGGGAATCGAGAAACGAAAAATGTTGGTACCAACACATCGTTAGTATGTATTTACAGTATTTTTAAATAGAAAAGAAAAATTAAATAAATAAAAAATGTGATTGAATTATTGTGAAAATGATTGTCCCTAAGAAGAACTGAAGATAATTGACTGTTCAGTGATAAAAGGGACTGATATGTATATCCAACATGTAGCCCTTGACAGACAATGATCTTGTTGAATAGAGGATCCTCTGGATATGCGGTGTAATCGGATCAGCGGCACACCTAGAAGTACCCCCACCCCCTCGGAGTATAAGTGACACAATTATCTGCAGCAGGGATGACTGGTAGCATCTGCCACACTTGATGATGCGCAAACAGAGGACAATGGGAGTCTATTATAGCGTTGGGAACCGTGCGGCGGCCGGTTCTCACCAGCGCACGTGCGTTCCTACTTGACTCGTGCGCACCCACTCTTCTCTGTTTACTCCTTGCGTATTTTACGAACCGTTACCTTCTTCTGCTCTCAATCGGGAATTGATGACCTTGGACTTCGTCGGCTGTGAGAATCGGTTAATGGCCTGGCTACAATGTTGTGAATCTTTTCATATTGCCCAATAGGCGGTGGGAGTCCTTATATAGTCCTCCTTCGATGGGCGTTTATATAGCTGTACGTATTTACAGATAGACAATTGTAATCTAAAAATAAAACTATTTAATTTATTTAGGCTTGAATCATTGTTGTTTTAATTCGAAGTTTTAAATGTTACTCGAAAGCATTTGTCAAAATCATGCTAAACAACGCTAACATAGTATATATTATAATAAATATGTGTGGAAATAAGTGATCTGTGTCACACATAAGTGGTGTGTATAGAATCATAGAATTGTACAAAAAGTAAATAAATAATCTCTAATTGTACAAATTATAAAATAAAATAAAAATGAAAATACAAACCGATTTTATTTACTTATGTATGGGAACCCCGAATCGGATTAGTAATAATATTATTTAATTTCGCGCCCACTTAAAGAAATCCATCTGCCCAAAGTGATAGATGCAGCTCTCTCAGTTGCGTCATTGATGTCCAAGTCCTGTGGAGACAAAGTAAGAGCGCTACGGCCACAGATTATCAGGTCATTGGTCATAAAAAGAAAAAAAAAACTGATTAGTTTCAAAATATAACAATTTAAATATAAAACAATTTTATTTTGTGTAAACAAATTTTTTTATTTAAAAGCTCCACAATAAAAATATTTAAGGAGAAGAAGATGATCAAGATCAGTCATCGTCCTTCTCCTCACAAGTGTGGTTCGGTGAACCTGAAGAAGACCTGCAGGTCGAAACGTTGGCACGTATTAAAGAATTCCTTCTTAGACGTGGTGTTACTTTGACTGCATCCCTGATCATCTTCTTCTCCATTCATCACACCAGTCAACTATACTTTTATCATTAAAAATATTTAAGCATTCAAAAGATAATAAAAAAAAATATCATTAATGGTAAATAGACAAAATATAAAATGTAATAAAAATTGAATTGTAAACGTGTAAGATAAACGTGAAAGATAATGAACCAATAAAATAAATGGAGAAGATGATCAGGAATGCTGCCAAAGAGGAATGCCAAAGTTTCGACCTGCTTTGCAGGTCTTCTTCAGGGCCACCCAACCAAACTGGTGAGGAGACGAACGATGACTGATGATGATATAAAATAAATTTATATATAGAAATAGATTTAATTAATTTATTTTTTTATATATTTTATATAATTAAATCACGAGAAAACAAAACATTTACTCTTAAAGTGACCATGAAGTAACCAGTTTATAACAGAAACAATCAATTTTTCAGATGAACTACCTTGGACTTAGGACTTGATGACTTAAAACCCACTAGTTAATATGAAAAGAAAAACTCATAGCGAATGTCTGACATTACTTGATTCTAATGTTTTCTAAATCTTTTTTGCTGAATAAATATTTAAGCCCAATTTAGAAAAAAAAAAAAAATCAGTTACACAAATAAAACTTCCATCTTATACCAACCAATGATCCACCCTTTCACATTCAACGCTTCTAAATAAAATTCCGGGGACATAATTATGTACTAATAACAGGTATAGTCACATTTAACATACACAACATTACACGGAAGATTGTTAAGAAATGGGATGCGAGGTATTCTACAGCAAGAGAGCACTAGAGTACTCTACAGCTTGTCAGTGAATTGGTTGCAGACTATTTAGGGATTGACAAGTTTTTAAAGACAGGTGTTAATATTTAAAAGATAAAAAAGTATGATATTAATATTTCTCATTTTACATAAATAGGCATATATATTAATGAAGAAGGCTTACATTGTTTGCCAAAACGTCAGCACTATGTATTAAAATTTATTTTTTAATCATATGTGTATCTATGACTGCATAATCCAACAACCAACTTTTTCATAAGTTCCATAGTCAACGAAAACCTTAGACAGATAGATGACAGTTTGTGAAACAAAAATGACAAATTATTGGAGAATGAACCCCTAGTAGTGAAGTTAATGTATTAGCAGATGAATATTAGCTATTAGTAATTATTATTATTTGTAGTAGTCGTAGTAATTATTAGTACTAATTTAACAATAAAGGCTAAATGTGTTTAAACTTGTTTTAAGTAACTTATTTTACTTTTGGTTTTTCATGTTTATATTTCTAGCTTGAAATTTTGATTTCAACACTATATACATCTGCTTCCGGCCTCGGTATATGAAGGTGCCTTTTATAAAAAATATATACTATTCGGAAATTCAAAGGGCCTTATCTGAATTTATAGATGAGAAAAGAGGAAGGCTGATATTTTCCAGAAATTTCATATGTGCCAAGGGTGACAAAATGGAATGGAGGAAAAGAAAAAAAAATAAGAGAAGAGTGAAGAAGCTATCGATTGTGAAATATAAATTGAAAAGGGGAGGGAGATAAGACTCCTTCATATATCGGCAGTGGCTCATTTCCTCAGCGGCGCCATCTGCTATATTAATCCTAAATTAAAGGATCAGGTGTCGCTCCCCCTCCCCCCCCCCCCCCCGGCGGCAGGCTACGTTAATTAGTTCGCCAAAGTGGGCGTGGCCTGGGGGAGATTCTTCATTAGCGAGATCTGGATGGCTGAGGAGCGGACCAATTAGCTAGCTCAAGAAAGCAGTGTCATATTTCACGGCCTAATGTATCCCAACACCACCCGCTGTCACCTCCTTGCGTCATGAATATTTACAAAGTGCCGGCGTAAAAAACTGCCGCAGTTTTTAGTTGTTTTTTTTTCCCTAAAGTTGACGCTGTTTTCATAATGACTAAGGTCCGTTGAGGGGCTGTCTCTTGATTACTGTAGAAGGGCAATTATATCTCCATTCGTATATTTCCATTCTGGGTGATAGAAACAACATCTTAAAAAAATAATTTATACGTTTTTTATAAAGACGTACATGTTTTATTTCTGTCAGTTTGAAGCTTTCGTAATTTACATAGATGGTTTAAAATCAGATCAATCCACTTTATCTTTTGTCGCAACAGTGGGATAAAACTTCCCACATTATCTAATATTTACACCGCCAAATTTAACACAATAGCGTTAATTAATTCATGATGTACATACCTAATCGTATTGTAAATTTGATCACAAAAAAAATTACAAGATTTAAAATAAAGGTGTGTATATACTGAAAAAAAAAATATTATTGCTGTTATGTTGGTAAATGGAAATTCCGAGAGATTAATTATGATCTAATCTATGTAAATAACAATGAATGTTAGTCTATACGTCTCTTACGCCTTCCTAAACCGTTCATCTTGCTGAGTTCAGTGCCTGACTTCAGAGCTTGGACCAAGTTTTATCTTCTTGCACCATCCCTCTTTTCCTGGTCCAGTTCACATATTGGGTCTTGAACGGCTCCTCCTAGGTTATTCCAGGTCTTTCTCTCCTTTTTCTTCCTCCCATTCGCGTTCCATATGCCATCCTTAGTATTCTTTCTTGGTTAATTCTAAACGGTTGGATAAATCATCTTAATTTATTATCTTTCAATAAAGTTTCTACCGGCGAGATTTGATTTGGTAGGCCTGTTGTAGATCCAATCTTTTTTGCTCCCCCCTCCCTTTTTTAGATATCTTACATAGGTTTCCCAGATCTCGCTCTTGTATTTTCTGGTGAGTTTCTAGGACTCTAAGGAATTGCTTAGAATTGGGAATAGAGGAATACCTTCGTCTTTATTTTAATCTCTCTTGCGTTAATGAAACCTCTCCGGATCGAGAGAAATATTCTTCCTATTGCCTTTGAGACATCTTTCGATATAACCACTATCATTTTACCAAACATCCAAAGCTAATCTAAATAATTCAACTAGATTATTAAATAACAATGTTAATCAGCCAACGTTTCGAATTGCTCGCAAACTTTCTTCAGAACTAAAGGTAACAAAACTAGTTGTAATTAAATGGTAAATAACAAATTAACTAAAGAATAATATTCAAACAGTTGATCTATGCCAGGCTTAAAATTATATTACACATTATAGTGTGATGACAAAGACTCATCAAGACAAATAGAAAATATCTTTAATAATAAATAGTAGTGTGGTAAGGAAAAGGGGGTTTTCATTTCCAGGGTCAATTGCATGGACCATTTCCATGGTTCAGATGGCTCAGAATGTGTTGGCCAAGGTCTAAAGGGAGTGGGATAAGGGTGGTTAAGGCTGCATTGAAGCAGGTCTCGTAGTGTATGCTTTGATTCCTTCAACTCTTATCGTATCAGCAACATACAACGTTACTCACACTGTTATTATATTAAACTGATGATGTTTAATATGATCAAAAGCTATTTCATAAACATATTGTAAATATAACAAAAATAAATAATAATATGTTCAATAAGCAATCCGCACATTTGATACAGGCTTTTCGGTTGTGTCAGAGAATCTGGTTTCCTATCAGCTTCAGTTCAAATATAATATACTTATGTGGTCAATAGCTAAATTACATTTAAAGAGTTTGTATCTTTAATAGTCATCTGAGATTTATTTAGCTTAAATGTAAATACTAATTAATAATTAAAGTATCATAACGCCCAGTAAAATATATATTCTATAGAAGAAGATATTTAAGGAATAACACGATTTCAGTAACCCTGACAATTGATATACATGAACTTATAAACATCATAATATGGTTAACAGGTGGAGGGAGGTATATTACCTAGCAGAATTTTCCTTCTGATATTAATATGTTATCATGGAAGGAAGTCCTGCATTTAACGTTTTTTCAGTATGCAACTTCGGTCTATCAACTGTTGGCATATTTGTCATTAGTGTATTGTAATGTCCTGTAATAATAAAAACAATGACACAGAGTTCGTATGACATGTGTTCTTGAGAATACACACGGTGATTATGGGAACATTTATATTTTATGGTCAAAACTGCATGTTTGTAGTCTCTGTTGTTGTTAAATTAGAAGTAAACAAATAAAATAATCAAAAATATGGGTGAATAAATTAAAAATATACGATTAGTTTTAGTTCCAGTTTCAATAACTTATACAGAAGCTTTATAAGTGGAGATTAGTGTAATGTTAGTAAATTTCTCAATTAGTGAATTTACTTTTTAAAACAAAGATTTTTCAACCTATTAAAATATCATTTAGCCAATATCATAAAAATATAAAGTTTTTTTTTTTGTAAGTTAGAATTATTACATTTACAATTATTGAGAAGCACCTCATGGAACTAATTATTTTAAGTTACACTTAACCCTAGTAAAATTTGCTCAAAAATAACCTTAAAGGATTATAATGGTAACTACATCGAACCAGATCTCCACCAAATTAGAGAAAATCGCATCTCTCTTATAGATCGATTGTGAAACATCGAAATATCGAGTTTTACATTTATCGCTAGATCTCCCCTATAACCTCACATGTTAACTTGTATGTGCATATTTTCAACGTGTGTTGTATTCTTTAGCATTTTATATATTTATAATCTATAATATCGTCTTCTTAAAAGTAAAAACGTGTAACAGAAGTTAGCGCTATTTTTAACATGGATATAGTGTGTAGTGTTTTACGAATTGATCTTTTCTTATTTCCATATAATTCACATAATTATTTTCTTATTTCTCATTTCAATATGAAAAGGTGTAGAAGAAATTTAAATATTAGTTTGAACATGGATTTAGAGTTTATGGGTAAATGAAGGATGATAACCTATCCCCCTGCAAAAGTAGTGGCTAAAACTAATGGAATAAATCCGAAAAAAAAGTATCAATGGATAAATATGTATTTTGGGAGTGAGCAGGAGTGGAGCAGTGGTTACCATATGATTAACAATGAGCCATTATTGTTCTGAAGCACCCAGAATAATAAAGAGATTTTGCACGAAATCTTTTCACTTTAAACTATTCAACAGTATATCATACAGATATAAGATAAAGATACAGCTTAAATTGGACGGTGTAGAAAAGATATCTTGGTTTAAGGTTATGCTAGATGATATATTCTTCATTAAAATTAAAGGAGAATCCCAGCAATAATTCTTCCCAGCTGTCACATCGCAGGAGATACGTCATCTAAAATGTTTTATGTCCAAGCTTTAAAGCAGAGGTTTAGTAGATTTTACTTTTTTCCTTGTTATTTTTTTGTACTATTTTTTGCAAATGCGTCCTCACCGGTGAAAACAAACCCCAAGGCGGCGTTATGTAAGAGACACTACCCCCACTCCAGACGAACTAGGTCAAGGGAGGGGATAGGAGCGAGGGGATTGGCCAGTCTAAGACACGCCTCCTCCCCCCCAAGGGCACCTTGCTCTTTGCTCATTCGACGCCCAGACCTCAGAGAGCTGCCATCACACATGCCCGGGACATGTGCTTGCCGCGGGGCCACTCGCCCGCCACATCGCGTCTGACTGACGGGCACATCGCAATGTTGGACATCAAGACCTCGGCTGACTACCTTACGAGGACTGGCACGTTTACCAACTTTTCTATGCTGTTTGCTGGTAAATATCAATCGTCGCCATCAATTTGATTTGTTATGTTGCTTCAGTAATCTGATTTTGTTCTGTTTATGTCTGATAGTATAAAATCTTCAATTATAATAATAATCGGTATATTTTACAGAATATACTATATCAGTTTCCTTCATTGCATATTACATTTATTTCATGTATTTAAGTATGAATGACAAGTATGAAGATGTCTCAATTTCACTCTGAAATTCAATGTTTACAATGAACGGTTAGTAAAAACAATAATTCATTTTGGAAAACGGTTATATTATACATTAAAGAAAAAAATGTCTACCGTTATTTGTTTACATTTACAACTAACGAATATAAATTTTCTTTGTATATATTTAAATGAACTCCTCTTAAATATATTAATAATTTTACTTTCAATCAAGGAACTCTAATAAAATAGGGGCACCATGTATCTCTGCAATACATTGCATACATGCACAACATGATATGTTTAATAATTTTCAAAGTTTAACAACGCGCTCTAATGGCTTTTGTATATTAAGTGTGCTTCTTATCTTATGATCGAAATTGGAGTTCCATGAAAATTTATTAAATATTTGTATACTAATATAGTATGTGTGTATAATATCTATATAAAGGGGTATGCTCAATATTATCAATGCATGACTTGTATTGGTTTTCTACGGAAGATGTAATTTAAAAAAAAAAAAAAATAGTATATATATGTTTATTACTTTATAGTTATTTCAATGTTATAATTGGGTATCAAAAAATGTTTGAGTAATAAAAATGATTTTATGGAGAAGGAAGTTCAGAGTAAATAGAAACACCTATAGAAGTTATAGGTTTTACATTAATTAAAAGCATTATTATTCATAAGTCGAATGCTGCGATGAAGGCTTACAAAAACAACCGAAACGTTAGAACAATAATACTACTTACAAATTTTCAATTGAACCTCTACATCGCCTCCACTATTTATAAACTGTCAACTAACCTACACAATTAAAAATAATTTAGTAACATAGTTTTTAAGTATTTCTATTGATATATTTTTTTTTAATAATTAAAGAAAAAGGAATGATAAACAACCAGAGTAATATATATATTAAAAAAAATTATATTTTGTTATTTTTATTAATTGTTATTATAAATATATTTTTAAAAATCAGTTTAATAGCTTCAGTTTTGTAAAAAAGGCAAGATTAATAGCCAGAAACGCTTGTTGTTTCTAGTTGGCAGAAAATCTGAGCGCATGCTGTCCACAGATTTAAAGTTTGTGTTTTAAATACTGTCATCCAACCAACAGCTCATTTTGGATTCGGAATGTGACCGCCTAGATAGGAACAACAACGCCTTAAAGTTTTCGAAATAACGTTTTGCCCAAAATAATTGAACCAAAAAAGGACGAACACACTGGAGAATTCAGAAGGATCATCAATATGTTGTTTTTTTTTGGGCCCAAGACTCCCATTGAAGTCCTATACTGCCCGAATATGATTATTCGTTGGGTACTGTTAATATAATAGAAGCGCAAAGGTTATATTGGGCATGTAAAGACGTTGCATTTTACAAATTTTAAAATTTCCAAAAAGATAATCAGTTTTGCGTCGTATGGTAAACGTCCGAGGGGGTACTCTGAGGCGTAGATGGGAGGATTGCGTTAAGGCTGAACATAAAGTTTAAGGAGGTGGGTTGTTAAATGTGTTTGGTCAGAGATTGATGGCGTCGGCTTTGAGCCTTTGAGTTCATTATACCTTTATATTTATTTATATAAATAACTTTCTCTCTATACTAAATAAAATAAATTGAAATTATTAATGTATAAAATTTTATTTTTATTAGTTTTTAGTGTGTGTGTAATAACAGATGAGTTTGCTACCTAACTTTATTCAATTGCCCATTTATAAATTTTCAGTAAAATATTTATGAAATAATTTATTTGTTATCAAAACCTATGTTATTGTAAGCTATAATAAATAAATAAAAACTAATAATCTTATTTTCATAATTCAACCAATTCAAAATTTTATTAGGTACATTTCAAGTTTGCTTTCTGTTATTATTGCTTATGATATCTTTGAGAAAACTTGATCAATTGATTAAAAATTTAATTCATTAAAATTTAAGTTAAGATTATTAAAAGTAATCAATTCATTTTTAAATTTTAAAAAAAACTGATAAAATATATTTAAAAAACAATAAAATACTAACCTGATACTATTTCTATATTCAAAACAAGAATAAGGCATGTTGTTATGTCTCGTATAATATTATATTCCCTCTATATAATAGGGAGGTAAACAAAATTATTGTGTATAAGCCTGGTTTATAGATTCAGCAAGAAACATATCCATAATTCTTAACAAGCCCAACTTTAGCCTATTACTAGCGCAAATCCTTGGTACGATGCTGTTTCAAAACCGTTTGATTTTCTTTTATTAAGTGTTGTTTATTTTTTAATTTTATAAGTATGAGGAGTTTCCTCACATAGAAACGTGAAATGAGACGACCCGCAGCATAGAATTTAGCTTGTAACATTTTTTTTTTTAATGTTGTTACACTTCTTCAATCAGTCCATGGTGCTCAGGCATTCTTAATCTCCGTTGTGTGCCGATTTCTTATCCTAACTTAAAAAGAGTTCTTTACTTTTCAAATCTATATATTATATATATTACTAATAAAACCGTTTGCTATTACTAATAAACTGTTTTTTTGCAGATACCGGTTACAAGGGATCATGGAGTTCACACACTACAGCCCAGACTCAAGGTAAGCGTCCATGAACGATGAAGGAATTATTCGATTATTACCAATCGATTGATCGTAATCATATGTTTTAAGTACATTTTTCATAGTATGTGTTCAATTTTATTTATTATAGGATGTAGTCTTACATTCGCTATCAGCTCTAATTATTATTCTTGTAATCTAATAATCTTTTTAGTCCTTCACTTTTCTTTTGAAAACCACCATAAGAATTAAAAATTAAAATGTATACTGAGCATGAAAAACCGTTCTTCATGAGTACCATAACCGAAAATCCTTTACAAGAGTGCTAAAAAAGAAAAATTTAAAATTTAATTCATGAATTATATTTGACCACCAATTATTATAAAAATAAGTGGAGTACGCTCGGTTATCCCACGTTTTCTATTAACCAGTTCAATTCATCAATTAATTAAGTTGCTATTTATTAAATAACGTTTCTTTTTATCCAATATGAATTCAGAAGATAATGCCGACTGACCTGAGAAAAAGTAAACAATCTATAACAAAAACATTCAAAAACAGCATATAGTATGTCCTAAATATTATTTAGAAAATTATTTTCATATAAATTTTCATTTATGAAAATTATTATAAATATCTCTATCGATAGAAATTATTTATACGTAACTATAAATAATCTCAACATGAAATACTTTTGGACTATAAGCTGGAGTCCTTTCCACTAATTAAGCTTTTGATAACCATTAGCATCGGCAGTTCCGTGCATGAAGCTTAATATTAAGTTGACTAAATATATATATATTTCATTAGGTTCTTGAGGTTCAGTTAATAATTGAAAACTATTTTGCGACGTTTCGAAAGTATATTGTTCTCAAAATCATGCCCTACAGTGAAAAATTATATAAGTTATTTAAAAACATAAAGTTAGCTACGATGTAAATATATAAAAACATGCGTTAGATTAATTAACTACATATAATTACAAAATATTGAAGAGTAGAAAACTACTTACAATAACCAATAGCATATCCACCAGTAACATTATAAGTCTTTTCCTACTTCTCCATATTTTGTAATTATAGACCTTGATTATGAGAACAATATAGTCTCATTAATAATATCATGAAATTTATTAAACATATAGCAGTAACAGTCAAGAAATCATTCATATATATAAAACTTTTTTTTTATGATTCTCATTTTATCTCCAACATAACAATTTGGCACACTCTTGGACAATAAGCAGCAGGGCTGATAATGTCACCATTCATAACATGTTCACATTAATAAAAGAAAATAAAAATAAATAAAATAATTCAAAATATCTAAAAATAACAAAATATTAAATATTAAAAAACTTAATATCAAATTTACTGTAAAATAATTATTACAAACATAGCGATACTATAAATAATCACTCTATGAGGAACTCTAACCCTAAACATGCCAAACAGCATTATTGAAAGAAAAGTCGTACTTACAAGAGCAAATCACCGGTGTCACTGGAATTGGAAACCAGTGGATGCTGAGTTGAGGCATACAGACAAAAACATTGAGGTCTTCAGAAGAGAAGCAGGCAATTGGCTGGGTTCAATTATTCTTATTTAGATGAGACTTCGAGCTCAGCTGTCCTGAACTTCAAGGTTTATTGTGATCTTAAAGCTAAATCGTAACTGATCAAGAGAATTATGGTGGTTAAGATGAAAAGGTTTGGATGTAACTTCGAAATGTTATATCAATGTCATTACATAGAATTTTGTTCTTTAAAATTTTCTATTTAGAATAAAAGTTTTTGAAATTCTTTAAAATGCAGAAACTATATAGCGAAAAACTTATAATTTATTTTATAATTGAGGCGGATGAGATATACAATAACGCATAACAAACTACCCGACTTGTAGACAGTCGGTTTTAGAATCTAGATTGTCGCTAACAAAACCTCCCCTATAAGTAATCTTAATTTTTTCAACTAGTAGCTCTTTTGATATCTTCCCGTTGCAATTTTTTTTTTTTTTTTTTTTTGTATTGTTGTATTAATGTGGGCTAAATATTGTCAAAATATAAATATATAATATATATAATATATTATATATTTATATAATATAAATATATAAATATAAAACCTTGTCAAAATATTTGTCGTAAAATCGTAGTAGAGATTTTTTTTTTTCTGAATTGAATTCTTTCTAACACACATTTCATGTAATAAGTAATAGATTGGTTACACTACTCCCTTACCCTGGACATGGTGCCCCAGGCTAACATCAGACAACAGCCGCTGATGATCAAAGATCCGTGGGGCTGCAATCAGTGAGGGGGTGGCTGATGCAGTTAGTGGGGGTAGTGTCTGTGATTGCGGCAGCTTAGTCAGGCGGCTTTGTCATTCTGTCTTTTATCGGAGATGAACCATAGGTCAATTGGTGAAAGTGTAACTGTGAGAAAATATTAAGAAAACAATGTTTTTTATCGGTGCTTTGTTATTGCGGATTTATTTCTAAATTAAGAAATTGTTTTACAATGTAGTTAAATGTCTATGCAAAATGATGTAGGAACGCTGAATAAAGAATATTGTAAAAAAGAAAAGAATTACGAAAGTTGTTAAAAACAATGCGGTGAATAAGAATTGCATAAGAAATGCTTAGTTAATAAATTAGCTCAAACCCTAAAGATGTAGGTAGAATTTAGATGCTTAACAAACATTTGAGTTGTATTTTATGAAATTTTTAATTTTTTTTTTTTTTCATAGAAATTAAAAAACATGAATTCATGTATGTGAAAAGAAAGTAGTCAAAATTTACAATTATTCAATATTTCAATCAAGCTAGTATGCCCAAGTTAGTTCTCATAAAGCTTCAGCATTCAATGAAATTTTGTCGGTAGTCTTAAAGAAAGATATGATCTAGTCTGAAATTTAAATTAAGGAAGAGAAAAACATGTTAGATTTATGTTTGCCTAAGAGCTTATCTTCGCCGTAACAGCTTCCCACCTTTATCACAGTGACATTAAATCAATTTTTCTCTTACGTTTACGATGTCTCTCATATTCACACAGTTCTGCAAAAAAAAAAAAAAAAAAATTGTTCCTCATTTTTATATTTTTATGTGTGCTGAATTCGAATCTGAAGGTAAACAAATTCTATCTAGTATCATCTTTTGATGAAATCGTTCTCTGTGTTCATCTAAAACTGCTCCCATGTTGAGAGGGAAGAAATTCAAGTGGGAATGCAAAAAATGAATTTTTGATGGCATGTCATCCCATGGTCTCATATGATAAAATCAATTTGAAATGTCGAAAAACACCTCATTTTTCGACCTAAAACACAAATTTGACTTTGGATTCGTGTTCATCACACTTCAAAACATAATATAACAACATTGTTGTTGAAAGAAGTATTTTGATTCAAAACAGTGTTATCGGAAAAATATGGAAGTACCCTTATCAATGCACAGCTAAAGAGGTGGAGCCCCGATTATAATAGGGAGCGGAGATGAAACGACGAGACTGGTGATAAAGGAAGAAGGTGAAGAAGAAGAAGGAAGGGACTTGATTGGGGAGGAAGTCGAGGGCCCGCAGAATATCCTCCGAGGAAGCGTCGCCAATCCTCCACCATCCGCTCCTCCACTTCATCCCTACCCTTACTCCTATAGCAGCCGTGTTTTGATCAATTCTTCTATTCTAATAAGATTCTCGAGGTTCAGTCAATAAAATAACCACTTATTATGGAGACGTTTTGAAACTATATTGAATTTACTAACTAGTACAGTTTATGAAATAGTGTGTGAAGATAGTTGTGGCCAATCTTTTTTCTGGAACAAAACCACAAACGACCTGTTTATCAACAGAAATATTGCTGCAGGTCTATAGCTAAAAACTCGTGTAAACCAGGCCAAAAAGATCTCACCACGCATTACAAACAGAACATTCTTTCAAATGTGGCCCTCCCAAAATTATTCGTCATGAGCAAAATAATTTTAAACGAGATATTAATGAAATTATATTATATAAACATATAAAAATCGCGCAATAAGCAAAAAATCAGTTGTGCTAAATCTCAACACATATTATTCTAATTTAAAACATTAAGATTAATAGTATACATTAATAATTATACATCATAGTAAAACCTATTTATCAATTTAAATATAACAAAGTAACGGAAATTGCATCTACCTGTAAATACCAGGGAATAGCAATATCTAGAAATAGCCACGTAAACCCTTATCACTTACCTTTTTTTTTCTTGAATTTCCTTCAAGAAAGTTGTATACTAGAGGTGTTATAGTTTGGTAGTAGATAACTAATTGCACCTGTAACATTGTAAGTAGTATCTCTCCTTCATATTTTTTTAGTTTTTATATACACTTTTTTTGGCAGAACCCCTCAAATTATTATTTATTTTCACTTAACAATGTGCGACATGTTTAGGGATATATCCCATTATCAGAATATTCTCTCCGGTGGTATAAACATCTTGTCAATAACTAAAACTACTCTATTTTCGTCGAGTTTTTTCAGTTTTATATTCTAATGTGTGTATTTTATATATTTATATTATTGCTGAATTTATATTGTAAATTTCCCTTTTAATTTTTTGAGATGAATATGAGAACAATATAGTCTCGAAACGTCGCCAACATATATTGTTATATTATTTACTGAACCTCAAGAACCTTATCAGATAAAAAAAAGTATATATATATATATATATATATATATATATATATATATATATATATATATATTTTCCCACTTCCTTTGGGCCGACCAGGTCCTAACCCGAGCTTTTTCTTAGCTATTTTGGAGGCGTAGAATGGTTTTCCTTTGCCTAGGCCAACACCAGATGGTCGAAACGGAGGATCATCAGACTGAAAAAAAAAAAAAAAAAAAAAAAAAAAATTAATTTAACATAAAATACAAAAGTTTCAAAAAATAAACATACAAATATTAGTTATTATTAACAGAAACCATTTTCTTTTTTTTCCCTACATTTATAGTTACCCAAAGTATTGGACTATGGGAGTAAAATTAAGTTTAGAATTGTAAAAAGTAAACTATTAATAGAAAAATAATTAAAAACTATTAAATATATATATATATATATATATATATATATATATATATATATATATATATATATATATATATATATACTTTTTTTTTATCTGATAAGGTTCTTGAGGTTCAGTATATATATATATATGTATATAATGTATAAACTAATTTATTCTTTTAAAACAGTATTTTTAAAACAATGTGTGTCCGGCACTTCAGCACGAGAACCAAATATTATATTTTCTTGTTTCCGAATAATTAAGAATTATTATTTTTCCAATATGTAAAGATCATTCGTAAAAAATAAACTATATTTATTATTTATAAACATATGGCTTATATTTATTTATAAACCATAAGTCAGTACTATTGAAAGTGAAACATTTTATTTATGCTCGTATATTTAATAAAACTGTGATGACAATTAATCAATTTTTCAGTTAAGAAATTTGCAATGTCATACTCCGTAAAGCATGATGTTTGTTTGGACATCTTTCGTTTATTTTAATTAATTAAGATTTAACATATATTATTATTAATGAATATAAATTATATTATATTATCCCACCAACCTACTTTTATTGTCTATATGAATATAATGAGAAATATACTTACTCACCCATGCACACAAACGCACAAACAAGTATTGAATGTTTATTATCCTACATCTTTTTGAGGATGAAAACACTTGAGTAAAAATCGCACCATTTTCCAAAAAAATAATAAAATAATCATTTCTACATCTTATTTGTTTTTTGTAAATTCATTCATAGTATTCATTTAAAAATAACGACGATTTAGTGAAATCTACATAAAATAAAATAAAATTTCGGTGAAAATCCTTGAACTCCTCAAATTTAAATATTGACTATTGTTTTGCATTTCTATTTTCATAAAATGAGATCAGTATTTGGTAAATTATTTAAAGATAATTAAAAAACGATCAGGTTTTCTTAATTAAAATGATTAATTTCGATAGATGAACACTTAATGTTCTGATACCGTTTATCATTGATATATATGTATGTATTAATTCGCGGGTCATCTTTTAATTTGATTTGGTTTGATAGGAGCGAAATACTATTTAAAATCTGTCTTCAAAAAAATAAATGAACTGATAGTGCCCTCGGAGTAAGGTGGAGTTATAAAATGTATTGGAGTAAAGTTAAGTAACCAAGTGAAGAAGGCTTACTGTGGCTTGTCCCTAGGCTTTATCGATTCTCTGGCCAAGGGGGCCAACACGGACTGTACACAATGTCAATTGACCTTAGAGAAATTGCTTAATTATCTTAATTATTTATTTTATATTGAATGAACTATAATGCAATAACTAGTTACTCTTTCAGAACAATCAAAATATTTAATAATAATCAAGTTATATACCGTTATCATTAAAAAACTGCCAAAACTTTGGCAACCCAATAATTTTTCTTTTTTTATCTAGATGTGTCTATTTATTACTGATTACATCACATTCTCAATTTTATTTGTTACTTCGTTTGGAGATATTTTAAGGATTTTATTTGTAAAGTATCCTAACCCATTTAAACTGCTAACCGTAAATTCATAAATTCAGAGTTAATGTGTTCTAATAAATATTTAAGTATTATAGCAATAATAATCAATATTTTTATAGTTTGGAGAAATTTTCACGCAATGTTTAAATAAATATACACACCTTGAATGAATTGTAAATATGTCCTAAATTTAATATTTTAAAAGAATGAACTAAGCATCTAGCCATAATAATAAAATATCATTAAATATATTAATAAATTATATGAATGCAAAGAAATAAAGTACAACGATAAATAAACATTACAATAAAATTATTTTAATTTATTAGCAACTGTTTTATTTTAAATATTCACAATAGAAATTGAAAGATGCTTTCTAATGTTGTTGTTCAGGTGTTTGTTGGGTAGATATAAATTGTATATATCCATCTCCCGATATTCAAATTACATTGTTTTTAGTTAAAATCTTAGAGTTGAAATAATTACTGTCTTCGATTCGTCTCGTAAAGGACAACTGAAAATAACTGATCACATGCCTTCAGGGTACTCTGATTACAAGTACGTTTACTGAAATTAGTTGTCTAGAATTTGTGAAAATCGTGTTTGGTCAGTCCACAGTTCGGCAAAATTTAAACATAGCTGAAATTTAATCAAATTTTATGACAGCTTATTTCCTGGAATCAATCATCTAATTAAACGACAATTAAATCTTTCTGTGATTTTTTAGTGACATAATGATTGTTTGACTGAAAGATCTAATAATTATTAAATTAGACGATTGATTCATGGAAATTATTTGTCAAATAGCTACGATTAAATTTTGCCCATCTCTGGGTTGGTCCGTTGTCTGTCGTCACTTTTTTTTTTTTGATAGATTGGTAAATAGAGTTTGTTTTTCTTCTATGTAGATATTAAAAATTGTATCTTATAACTCAAATTTCATGACTTTTCATACTTGTATTACATATTTGAAGTTGATTTGTTAATTTAAATTAAAAAAAATAGTTTTGGGATTTTAAAGCAGACGTGTAACTAAGAATTTATAGTATATGGAATCACAAGGGATTTTATGAATAATTAGCTTTGAGATATTTGATTTTTAAAATATTCAAACAAAATTGTGATATAATAAATTCATCCATGATATTTTTGTTCTATCAATTATTCTGCCTATTATCAGCTAAATGTTTTAGTTCGTTTATAATAGAAGGAAGATGGAATAATAATTCCCCACTAACCGCAGATGACGAACCCCGATGACAACCGAAGCAGAAGAGCTGTCGTCACCAAGAGGCGGTGGATAGGGACACGCCTGAGGCAAGGCCTTTGATGTGGTACAATCAGGCATCAGTTGGCACCCCTTTTATTAACTCACTCTTTATCCGTAAGCAAATTGTTCCAGCCGCCTCTGCGGCTAAATGAGAAATCTCTGGCCTGTTTGTACGAACCACAGAGCTGTGAAAACAGTTTGCTTTGGTGCCAACGCTGTGACAGATCTGTGCTTTCTTGTTACTGGAGTTGTTTTGTTTAAATCAAATAAAATAATTCTTTTTAAGTTTTAAATGAATCCAGTTTTATACATTATCCTTCTTTGCCAATAATGGAAAACAAGTGTGTAGTATCCCAACTCATAGAAAGTTACGTGTTCGTCATTTGATTAGGCAGAACCTGGTACCTTAGTTTCACGATCTACGATTGTGCATAGAAATATAATAATTACCTCTCAAAATCTGTGACTTCAAATAATCAATTTACGTATCAGCTATTCGCTTTGGATACACTAAAATTAACTTTCAGTCATAGTCATAGTCCTTGTCCACTAAGAAAATTTCGTTCAATGAAAAAAACGTTTCTCCCAATTTGGTCCAAGATCGGGTCATATTTAGCATACAAAAAATAGTCAAAAATGATAGTAAAATAAATTTTTTGACAGTGAAACAGATGACTTTGAAAATTAATTAGTCATCAATGAGGCTTCAATCCTTGAAGTTGAAATTACCGATTACAATGTGCGAAAATGAAGAGAGTGATGGAAAAATTACATAAAAATACTAGGTACTGGCATTTACAGTGACAGATAGAGGCAAGGCTTCTAAGAACAAGTGGATAGCATCAAGGAAGGCAGATCTGGAAAAACTAGGGATCCCACTGAATAAAACATAAGACCGACTGCAGTTCCGACAAGCTGTCCGAAGGAGTTTTCCCAATGTCCCAGTAAGAAAACCACAGGGGCCAAATAAACAGAGGAGAGAAAGCTGGCTCATAGTAAAAAAATGAAGAAATACTAGAAGAGAATGAAGAAGATCCTCACCGAAAAGTAGATACGAGCCCCGTGGTCCTTAGTAGACCCAAATGAAAAAACAACTATGTATTGAGAGTATGGAAAACTATCTGATTTTATCTGTAAGGCATATTGCAGATTGCAGTCAATTTTTTCCATACTTCATAAACAGGGAGTCTCGAATTTAAATGGTAAAACTTCAGGAACTTATAGGGGACCGAAAAACTAAGACAAAAAGTCCTTTAGAGATTTGCTTGCTCGTTTTTTCTTAGTTTTAGAGAAACTCGAAAAAAAAGAAACAAAACAAGTTTTCATTTTTATACTTATTTATTTACATTTATATTTATGTTATGTTTTTTTAAATGTAAATATTGCTCAAAATGTCCTCTTGCACCAATGCAAGCATTACATCTAGCTAGCACTAACTTGATAAATTGCAGCTAAACATTGTTCTGATGATATTTGGTGTACTGCATCTATGATTTGGTCTCTTAATTGCTCTCTTGAGTTGATTGACACCGAATAAACTTTCTGCTTCAAGGTTCTCTATACGAAGAAATCCATGGGTGTCATATCAGGTGATCTGGGTGGCCAAAGTACTACTCCACGTCCAATCCATCGTTGTGGATAATTTATATCCAGCTAAGCTCGAGCAACTCAGCTATACTGAGCTGGACATCCATCGAGTTGGAACCACATTTCAATCCGCTGCTGTAAGGGAATGTCATCTAAATAATTAGAAAAGTCGTTCTCCAAAAATTTTGTAAATGTGATACCATTCAATCTTCCAGGTAAAAAATGTGGTCCCACCAGTAATCCGTTCCAAATTCCAAGCCAAACGTTAATTGCAAATTCATGCTGAAACCTATTCTCTCTAATAGCTCTGGGATTTTCAAGAGCCCATACATAATAATTTCTTTGATTAACAATTCCTCCTCTTGTAAAGGTAGCTTCATCGGTCCATATAATTTTTAATGGTAATAAATTATCATCGCGAATTTTGTCAAGAAACCAGTTACTAAAATTCAATCTCTTGACATAATCTTGAGGTAATAAATTCTGAACTTTTTGAAGATGGTATGGGTAGCGATTATCACCATTCAAAGTTCGCCATACTGCTTGCCGCGATATTGCTAATGCAGCAGATGCTTTTCGGATGCTAGTCTCAGGATTGTTATCGAAGTGGCGTTGGACACAATTTCTTCTCCGATAATTTGCTCTTATTGCTGCCTGGAATTGGTCGCCTTCATTACGTATTAAGAATGACCCAGTCTCTAGTAGCCTATTAAAAATTAACGAAAAGACTCGTCAATTAGGCACTCTTCTATTTGGAAATCGGCGCGCATATTCCCGCACCGCTTCTAAAGCATTACCGTTACAGAAACCATACACAAAAATCATATCAGCGTATTCAACATTAGAATATGTATTCGGCATTGATGCTGATGCTATTCACACAAAAATATCTGAGTAACTGATTGAAGACTGATTTAGGAATTATAATCCTAGAAGGAAGCCAAAATGTAAACAAATAAAGGATAACATTAAGTGTTTAGATAACTCACTGCCTAGCCTGACGAACTTTGGAAGGTGATAATCGCTACCTGTAACATTTTGACGAACTTTGGAAGGTTTGTTTGTAACATTTTTTTTTTGGCCATGTTCTCTAAAACTAAGCAAAAACGAGCAAATCTCTAAAGGACTTTTTCTCTTAGTTTTTCGGTCCCCCATAAGTTCCTGAAGTTTCGCCATTGAAATTCGGGACACCCTGTATATGTATCCTATGATTGTATCTTGCTACTTAATTGAGTTGTGATACTTTGTATTTATTTCTACATTAATATACATAACCACAAATAAGAACTAAATTTCATGAATAATACATAGAGGTGAAATAAGAACAAGACACACGTGTTGTGACTGAGCCCCAGCCATCGCTGATCCTGCCGAGGAGATACGAATGAGGAATGAGTTTCCTAAATGAGTTGTGAGACCAAAAATGACCATATCAATGACGGATAGCTTTCTTAAAATTCATACAAACGTTTATTCTTCCCTCTGCTTTTTTAATCTGTTAACTATAGAGTTTTGTATCTATTTGCATGTTATTAAGATTTGTTGTTGATATGGTTCTAAGCTAGTCTTATTTTTTTTTTACGTCTAGATTTTAATAATGATTACTGACTAAATTAAAACATTCTCAGCTTTGAGTTATGTCTCAGTTTGATAATTTGGTAGTTTCTTTTGACAGAATTTTTAACTTATTATGCTTCCTTAACATTATGTTTATACACGATTTAATTTTCTTGTTTCGGAATTTCACTTAAATCAATGAAATATCACCAAAAACAAACAAAAAAAAACTGACGCATTGAAACTACCTTTTATATTTAATAGATGTTTGTATGAAGGGAATATAATGGAAAACGGTCTTTTAAGACTTATAATTAAACATAAATATTAATTTCTAATAGTTTGATGATTAAGTTCGCCCATTTCATATTTTCAAGAAGTTAGTTAACAGCTTCGACTGTCATAATAGATGTATTTCCATATTAACGAAAAATGTCACCATTACATTTTGTTCAGGATATACCTACCATACTTTAATTTTTGTTCAAAATTGTTAAATCTTTGTGTTTTAAATTTTTTTATCATGTAATGTAATGTAATCAATGTAAAAAATTGATCAGTATTCCAAACAAAAAAATTTGTAATGTATCTTATCGAAATGGATTCAGAGAGCAATATAGATTGTTTCCTAGGCACTGAACAAATAGTATACGTACTGCCATGGATCGCAAACTATGTTCATCTACTGTCTTTAAAAAGCTATAATGCTGCTGTTGGCTCTTTTTACATTATTCAGTTCTTCATACGAGCCAAATATTTCTAGTTCTTGTTCCCATCTTCTGAAGCTTCTTTTGCGGCACGTCCAAGAATGGGACATGTCGCTTGTAATACCTTAAATTATCCGTTTAAGAATCTTATAGAAAAAAAATAAAATACGGAAGAGCTACTACAATGGCTTATTCATTAATTCAAGCCATTCAATCCAAATTAATCTGAAAAAAAAAAAAAAAAAAAAAAAAAATTCAATCCTTTGTAATTTTTTTATCAGAACGTATTAAAAAATATATTTTCCTGTGAGTTCTTTATATAAAAAAATAGATGGAAAATAAAGGCTCTTAAACGATGGAGTGGTGTAGATGTCATCTGACACCGAATGAAGATACAGATTTACAGTATTAATAAGCTGGCTGCGAAGGGTTTTTGCTCCGCCAGGCACCCCCCCTCTCCCCCCCCCCCCCCGGTCTATCTGGCACAATGGCATTAAAGTGGCAAGGCTTATCTCAATGTGTAGTTAATTTCCTGGCTCGTGGCACGTCAATCATAGGCCGACTCGCGCGTGAACATCCCCTCCTTTCATCCAACCCCCTCTTCTCTCTTAGATTATGCTATTTTAGTCAAGCATATTGTTACCTCGGGTCATTTATTAAATAGTATTTTTTAGGTTTTATTGATCAGTTATTCGGAGCTATTATTATCATAAAAGTATGTTGAAGATAAATAGACAGGTAATACATCTGTTATCCCAGTATATATGTGGTTAAGTCAATTTTGAACAAAACGAGTTAATTGACTAAAAAGTATCGTGGAGGTTTTTCTCCATGGTGAATAAGTGTTTAAGTAAGATTTTCATTTTAAATAACTATGATTTAAAACGAAAAACTATTACTGTTGAACGTTTTAGTATTATTTGATAAATATTTAAGAAGAAGAAAACAAACTTTATTTTGAGTCACCAGGTCCCTTAAGAATTTCATACATATAATTAAAATTCATAGGACAATCCCTTAGATAATTAATAACTTTATGAGTTACAAATATAAATGACGAATCTTGAAAAATATGCAGTTTAACCCTCCGACACTCGCGGTCGATTTGTTACCCAAAGGGTCGCGGTGTATCTATGAGATACACTCTTGTATTTTCATCCTTAACATAGGATAGTCCCTGACATTTTTACTGCTTTTGAGTATTGCTTACCATCTACTGCTTTTAGATTAAATATAAATTCTGAGAACGAACAAAATAAGTTTATTTTATTTGTAAAAAAATAAAATAACTGAGAAAACGAAAATATGAAATTCTAAGGAAATAGCAAAGCCTTCCAAAAGACAAACGCATTATAATTAAGAAATACTAAAACTAAAAAATATGCGTACAAATGGTATAGTTGTATATAAATATCAGCCTTATAGTGATAAATAAAATACTCAAACATTAACAATTACTAAACTAAAAATATTTAATGACGATATTATAATGTAAACAAACATTAACAAATAAACTCGTAAAATATTAAATTTTCTTCCCAAACACAGTTGTATTATAACTGTGTTTGAGAAGAAAATTACATTAAAAAAAAAATAAATACATCAGTTAAATAATAATGATAATTCGCCCGTTACAGAAATAAATATTTACGAGGACAGTCGCGGTATTACTCACATACAACTCAATGTTAACACATTTGAAAAGTAAAACTGACGTTAAAGTTTAAATAGACAGTCCCTATGATAGAGGATGATAAAACAATAGATTAATCTAAAACAACCTGGAGCGTTAATGTTACGATAGGTCGTGGTGCATGCTTATTCTACACTGACGTGTAATAACTCAGATGGTCAGGCAGGTTTAGTAAACGAGAAGAACATTGACTAAGAAAAAAAAGTATACATAAAAGAAGAACGCTGCTCTTAATTTTTTTCCAACATAATTACCGTATTAAACTTCAACAGGTACCAGTGAGCGTGCGAGAGTTGAGCATACTAATATAATACTTATAACATAAATATTCATGTTTTACATTTGCTCGGAAAATCAAAACTAAAGAAGATAAAGGAATAAATGATGTTTAAAGGAGGAGCATTAAATGAAGTTAGAGAGGAGCATTTTCGAATTGAGATGGATTAGGATTTCCATTAAAGAATGCAGTTCGATGCACATGATTGTATTGGTTGTTGGATTTTCTTGTATTCAAGAGGTGTATGGATAAGCGAAGAGTAAGGAGATAATAAATTAATAAATGGGTTTTTTGGTTTTCAAGGATTGGAATATGGGTGCACCTAGGAAGTATTAGCTTCTGATATTGGCGTAAAGCCACCCAATTTTAGAATCCTGTGAAAAATATCAGAAAGTCAGGTGATCCTGAAAATATACCTGATAAGACAGTTCATTACATCGAGCTTATTTCGAGCTCACTAGACAGTCCTTTGGTAGGGATTTTTTATTTGGTAAAGACCTTTATATTTATATCCCATCTTCATTGATTCAGGTTTCCTCCTATCAATATGTTTTGGGTGATTCATAGTGTTTAATTTATTTTATGAAACTTCAGGCAAGAATATGGTTTAGCGATTGTCACATATGGAGCCCTTTATTTCCTTCTTCCTTAATAATCCTTGCTGCTGCTCTCTGAGATTCACTTCCTAGTTCCTGGACCTAGTGTATATAAATAAAAAGCGTGTTCTGTTATGAAGCGGACCAATATCGGAGAAGGAGAAGCAATAAGCAGAAGCCGTAGCGACGAGGACGACACAGAGAGGCAGTACAAATAGGGAGGTGGTGGGCCTGCTAGCAGTGTAAGGATATTAGAGTTGACTCAGCAAACAGGACAATATTGCTTCCACTGCCTTGGGCTGTATTTCGTTCGACCGTACGTTGTCATTTTTATGTCCCTTCAATCGGTTGTCAACGGTTTTTATTTCCGATTAAACCCTTTTGTTGTTTGGTTGTTCGACTGTTTGGTGATGGAATTGAATACCAACGATATAACTGTTGTGGGTTAGAGAAGATGAAAACTTTAGGACGTGTTGCTATTATTTGTAGTATATTCGATGATAAATTATGAATTCGACGTCTCTGTTTAGACTTTTGATAGTAACATTGGATCCTTAAGTAAGATGTCCTTCATTAATGATTCTATTATAGTATTTCATGTGCCGAAATGGATAAGGATGATAACCTCTCAGTTTTAGTCATGAATTAATCATGATTGTATTGTTTGGGATTTTCTAAGTAATAAAAAATGTCTTATTGGCGTTTATTATAATAAGCGTATGCCACTTCAACTTTATAGTTTGTTTCACTTATCTTTAAATCAGAAAACAACATGAAATTTCATTCTGCACGATAGGTTAAAATACTTATTTGTTTTATCATCGATTAATTTATTTTCTTCCGAAAATTTCTATACAATCGTAACCAAATTCTGGTTCGCTGCATCGTGTGAGATCGACGTCACTAAAAAATTTTAAATAAACGTTTGCTCATTTTTTCAAATTTCTGTTATACTTGGAAACCTAGGTATTTTTTTTTTTAATTTACGATCAATGAATATTAAAACATTCAAAATATTCAACAAAATGCACCATACCATATTTATTTTCTAACGAGTGTTATTGGCAGTATACGTGATATTCGGTTTCAGCACCCCAAAATTATTCGAAAATTACGCATATATTCTACTACAGATTTCATATTAATTTTATTCATTCAATGTAATGTTATTTGTACATTTTCAGCACACTCTATCTTCATTACTGTTCGATATAAAATTTCATTTTATCAAATTGTTTTATTAAATAAATATTACAAAATGCCTCTTAAAGGGCAAAGATTCCATTTTTTCACTAATTAATATTTAAAAATCATAAAATAAAAATCGTTATTAAATAAAGTTGTATAATTTATTTTGTTGGGCCTTATAGCTTAAGCTTGGCATACAGCTAATAGAATAGTATACAGCAAACATTAAAAAAAAAAATTGCTTCATACCTTTATTTCGTATGTGCTTTTACTTTTATTTTGAATTTCATATTTTCAAAATATTTAAAAAAAAAAATGTTATTCCAGAAATTGAAGATATCAATGTAAAATGCCTTTAACAATTCCAAAATTCACATATTTCATAAATTATTCTTCATAAAATATTATTGAAGTATTCATTATGTTAAAATAAATTGTTGCTCAGTTTATCCTATTGCGTATTTATATTTGCTTATTCTTTATTTTATTACTTGCTTTATTCTTTTATACTTAATTTATAATATTTGTATTATGCATGTGTGTTATGTGTATATATAAACTAATAATCAAAACAAATATTATAAACTTATAAGTTGTATATAGTTCAGTACGAGATTACAGGAATAAATAAAATCCCTCCCAAAAGGATTACTGCTGGAAATAAAAATAATAACAAACAAAAAAAAAGTTATTGCTTTATCTAATATTTTAAATTATTAAAGACCTTCAAATGCTAAAGATAAATTTTAAGTTTCTAAATCCATTAGGTTTCAAGATAACGTCTTCTTAAGGTTCATTAACTAATTTAATATTTTGTCTTTTTCGCTTTTTTGACCATCGATGACTCAAAAAGTAATTGCTGTATAAATCTAAAATTTGGGATTGTACATTTTATGGGTACAAAAAGAATTTTTTATATGTGGGTTTCATATGGAATTACCCAAGTAAGGACTATATTGGAAATAAAATATACAATAAAATAAATCTGATAAGTAGTTAAATCTGAGGAAACTGACCGCCGGAGCCAATAACAACATTAAGGGCCAAGGAAGACCGAATAGTGCGAGGGGTGTCATTAGGTTCCCATGGGAAGGGCCCGCTCCGACACGGCTAACATAATAGCACTCTGATTGCTTCTACAGATTTATTACATATGTTGGCTGCCCTGTCTTATATATAGTGCTGTCGTGGTCCTCTCTGTGGGAGTCAGATTTTCGGCATATTTTCACAAATAGGATGGGCGATCGAGTCTATATAATCGATGAAACACTTCTGGAAAATTATAGTAACAATAGATGAATACCATCTTCCTATCCTATTACTTGTAAAAATAAACAAAAAATGATATCCTCATTAAAGGTTATTGATTATGGACATTACTAAAAAAACAAAAGTGAAATGCTTTAGACTATATAGCTGATTCACTCAATTTAGCTAAAGGGTTATACTCTATAGTCCAGTAAAATAAGGGTTTGGTGAAGAAAAAACTGCCAAACTTTATTTTCTAAGGATTTTGATGTTGTTTTTTTTTGGCTTGTTAAATATACTATTAGACTCTATATGAAGTTTTAATCAAGTCCCTTAAAATACACATGACAGCACGCTAAAAACCCCGTACTATTGTGATATCCTAGTTTTTTCGACATGTTTTTCACTATAAATCCGAAAATCTATATCCGATTCAAAATTTATTTTCATCATCTTAAAGCTGCTTAAACCTACTATCAGAACTTAGATATAAAATTTTGTTTCAAATCCGTAAAATATCTGTGACAGAACACTACAAAACCGCGATCTGTTGTAAAATTCAAGTTTTTTTTGCACACTTTTCGCTCTAACTCCGTAAATATTTGTTCGATCCCTAATTCCTTTTTTCCACCTCAAAGCTGGTCAAATTTCCTATTAGATGTTATATATGTAATTTATATTGAGTCCCGTGAAACACCTATGCTAGCCCACTGAACATGTCATAATTGATATATTTTTCCAAAATATCCGCATTTAGCGTGCTAGTGTGGGTGTTTCACGGAATTTGATGTAAATTAATGATATAATAGTAAATTTAATCAGCTTTGAGATGGAAAAAAGAAATTTGGAATCGGACAAATATTTGCGGAGTTAGAGCGAAAAGTGTGCCAAAAAAAGTCCGATTACACAACAGTTCGCGGTTTTTAGCGTTGTTTTTTTTCATTTCGTAGGCATTCTTTGCAGTTACAATTAATACAAGAAACATTTCTTCGAAAATAATAGGAAAATAACCGATATTAAGGGCGTTTTTCTGCAATTTTTAGTATGAAGCCGACGGCTACCGTTGGAGCAAACTTGAGATTCGGATTCAGAACCTCCTAAAAAAATAAATAAATAAATAAAGAACCGTTGAAAATAAATAGTTTTTTTTTATTGAAAAAGACCTTTTTGAGTCTTATTTTACTGGACTATAACAAGTCTTGAAGATAGGAATCATCCGGATAGACTCGATAATTAGTTATGAGGTTTTTGAGTATTTTCAGATAATTTTTGATTTAGTACAGATAGACGAGCGTGGAAATTCATTTACACAGTATTATGATACTCAATCAGCATTCAATACTGCGTAGACGCTAACCTAAAAAATTAATGGTAGCGCTCTCAGTTGAGTAAATTATCACGATTTTTTTCATCACTGAATGGTCACTGTCTCTTTTGCTTTTTATTGAATGAAAACATCTATTCGTTGAATAAAAAAATAAAAAAATAAAAAAAAATAGCCTGACTCCATTTAACTATTAGATGTTATATATGTAATTTATATTGAATCCCTTGAAACACCCACACACTGAACATGTCTTAATGGTTATTAGATAGTTCTTGAGAAGAACGTTTTTGTCGAAACAAATATCCTGTTTAATAAAAGATTACAGTAGGTATAACAGGATTTACTGTGAAACAGAATTAATTTTTCCGCGTAACCTCTCCGATCAAAAAGCAAAAATACATGGGACTTTTTCTGTTTAGAACTTGTATATTTATAACTTATCTATAACATATTTGATAATTTTGAAACAAAATTACTAGTAATCTTAATCCTTTTGAGTTATTTTTTAGTTATGGCGCAATCTATTACAAATAGGAGAAATTAAAGTGTTTGTAAATTAAAAAAATAAAAACTATATCTATAAATATATGAAATAAAATTGTCATATATACAAGTTGGAAAACTTATTGTTGAAAGTTACTTTGTAAACGGTAGATAGAAGGTGCTGATTAGTATCCTAAAATATTTCAGATAGGATTTAAAATTAGAGTATTGTATTAATCAAAACTTCTACAAAGCTTCTTATTGTTTTAGAATTGTTAATTTATTTGTTTTTTTGTTTTTTTTTGTTGTTGTTTGCCTATAACAGCAAAACCGTTTGATTATCTATGCATATAGTTCCCCTTATTTTCGAAGGTCTAGGCATCATACTCATTCAAAAGTATTATACTCTTGCTTCTAATGGAAAAAGTAATAATAGAATAGAAATAAATAACAAATAAATAAATAAATTGCCTAAGAAAATATTACATATATAATAATGGAAAGTTAATTTTTAAAAATAAATTTGATTCAATGTTTCGCTATCAATCGATTACTTCATTTGTGTTCCTTTGAAGGAATCATTAGTAAACTTAAAAGTTATTTTTAAGGTTTCTGATACGATTACCAACAATACTCTAAGTTTATATTGTGTATGTTTGTATATTGTTTTGGAGTTTATATGCCTCAACTGACCAAATTTCCTGGACATGTAAATGCAATAGTTACCAGTAGGGGGAAGACCCTGGTCAAACACACTGGAAGAGGTTTGTCTTGTCCGATCATTGAAGCGTACTTGGCAAACACTTGGACCCTAAGCCAGTGTGCACTAGAGCTGTCGATATTGTCTCTAAGCAATGTGGAAGCTAGGAAGGCCTATATTGTTCTGCACATCTTTACCGTTTGTTTAAAATGAACGTTCACATACATCAAAACTGTTTTATTTATAGTTGAACATTGTCGAATGAAATTTACATAAATCAAAAAGAAAATTGAATAAATGATACAACTACAAAAAATTAGGATCGTTATTATATTAAAATAGCGATTAGTTTAATTAGAAATACTGTTAAGAGGTGTAATTTTTGAATAAAGAATAATGTTTATAAATAGTACCGAATATAATAGTAAGCAAACTCTAGATACATATGCTAATAGTTTTCTTTGTGAGTAGTTTGATTCTGATATCAGTGCTAGTATATGTGATACCATGAGATACCTATATGTTATATTTTCCATCCTAAGGTAACTTGATTGATCAAGGTAAGGTGGACTTTGAAAACGTTTATAGATGAAGAATGGTGGATCAAATTTGGATGGGATTTTCCTTGAGTGGACATTCTAGCAAGAAAGTAACAATAGGACTGGATAAGGGACTCGATGGCCGAGCGGGTTGGGGCGATGGTCTCAGCGCGTTCGGTACTGAAGCTGGTGGGTTCGAAAATTTATTTCGAGGCGGATCCACAAAATGAATCCATGGCTAAAACCTTCCAACCATGGCTAGAATATGTATACTATAGGATAACCATTCCTTCCTGCCCTGGTTGGAGTACATAAGGGCGTTAAGCCCAAATAAACAAACAGGAGGATTGGATCGGATTTTACGGTGTTTTAAATGACATAAGAATAATAGCTTCTACAATCTAGGGAGGTGTCAGTCGAGAGGTAAATTGTAAAGGAAAAGTCCAAGGAATAATTGTAAACGAAAAGAGAGCACAACTATTTTAAATAGTTATTTAAGTATGTACGCCTGCCTATATGTAAATATCACTAGTCTTTTTTTCATAAATATTTCAAATTTCTATTAAGATTTAATTAAATAATCGTAAATGATTTTTAAATTATTGATAATAGTTTTTATTTGGGCAAAGGTCTCAATTTGAATAGTCTGCTATCAATAGTCTGCAGTGAATAGTAGAATACTTATTATATTTTTATTCTTGATCAGAGAAACACCATTATTGTTTATGAATACCTTATTTTATCAAAAATATCTTATTTCTTTAACAATTTTTAATATAAAAGTTGGTTAAACTTCACCACTAAACCTTAAAAGGCTCTTTAATTGTTCAGCTCTATTAAGAAAAATGCAATCCTAACGACTTTTGAAACACGTGAACTGTATATTCGCTCGGCTATATTTACCATCGGAGAGGTACAGAACACAGATAATTAATTCTAATTAGGGCCACATTAATAGCGCTAGTGTACACGTAAGTCAAGCGCTATAGTGACCCCCAGTCACGCAGGCTGACTCTCACCTGCCTTCTAAATAACAGGTTATTAGTATAATTTATTGCTCAGCCTAACCAGCTGTCTGCAGGGATTTGTCTGTGCATTGGTTTTGGTATCTTTGTCCTCAGTAGGAGCTTATTGCTCGCTTTATATTGATTTTAAATTGAATTCTCAACTATGCTTAGCTTTAATCTAATTTCCAGTATCATGAGCGTTTAGCTAACACCCAAATGTAACTGAACAAAATGAGCTTTTTATCTTCGATCTATCAAATTCCAATTGATCTGAGCAAGCTGTGCCTACTGTTTTATAACCGAACATTGAGAATTGCATACCATATTTATCTTTGTTAGAATGCAGATACATAAAGAAATGAACGAACAATTATAGGTTTCGAATCCTACCTGGGCAGGTTGAAATCTATTTCCTGGAGGATCTCCCCACTCAGGCTGGAATAGGTTGGTTACCTATAGGGCAACTAGGGGTCCTGCAACTGGTTGGAGTACATAAGGACGTTAAGCCCCAACAATCAACAATAAATAATAATTGATAAATACGTATTTCATTACCTCTTTCTTTTGTTCTATAATAAAAGGATTAGTAACCCTATAACCAGTCTCTAATATATTTTTTTTTTATTTATCTTTTATGCATTTTCGACAGATTGTAATAAGTTAAGTACAAAATAATATTTATCTTAAGCTCGAATAAATTATAAATTATGAAACTGTTGAACTGTTGAAAGTAACTACAAAATTAGAATTAAGCTACCTACCTGACTTTTGTAATAAAAGTTTGAATTTATGAAATTGTTATAACTATCTAAATTCTATTACACAATTGGTTATTGTCAAAAGAATGTTACAAAAATTTATAAACTGTCTTTCTTTTTTTAACATGTTATATGTTTTTACGGGGACTAAATCAGTTTTAAGAATGTAACCGTCCGTCCCCCAACTGTGGTAACAATTATTTTATTGTTACTCATGAAAAAAAAAAAAAAAAAAGTAATATTATTTCCATTATTACATTCCCGCTCCTACATTGAATTAATATTATTATAATTATTATTAATTATTAATAATTATAGATTGTTATTATTATTATTATTAAATGATCGTACATTATAATGTAAATATATACATTCGAAAAACATGTACAATGTATACTTGCTTTGATCCTTGATCTAAACTGAAATAATCCGGGGGTCTGGGGGTGTCCCCTAGAATTCATAAGACAATGCATGTACTATGATAAATACAAATCACAGGCAGCAATTTCTTTTTTCAATTTCACTTTTAAAAATACTTTTGCAATAGTTCTTAAGTTTAAATTCTAATTAAATTTTTTTTTTTCTTTATACACGTAACGGCCGCTCAGGACCACACCATATATCATTGGTTAAGCTGTTTACGGGATCTTGACTTCTTTTCTTCCCATCGCAATTTCATGATCCTCGAATGCATCTCTTTTCTTTCTTCGGACCACTTTGTACCCCTCTTTTTTTCTCCCCTAATACAGGTGAGATTTTTCAGTTTCTTCAGTGTCTCTATCCAGACAGTCTGCATCCGAAATTTTAAGTTTCTTTACTTCCTCTCTCATTTGCTTCGTATATACTCCCATTCTTTTGTAGCTAAAAATCCTGTCAAAGATCCTCTTGTTAAATCTTTCCTCCTCCATCCTCCTCATGTGTCCATTGAACATCAGCCTTCTAATTCTTACATCAGTTTCCAGGTCCTTGATTTCTATGTAAATCTCTTCGATAGAGCTTCGCCTGTACCCCTCCTGTGTCTTCCTTGTGCCCATAGATCTTCCTTAAGATCCTCCTTTCTATTCTTAGCAGCCTTTCCAAGTTGGGTAAGCATGAGGTCTCCATCCCATACAAAATCACAGGCTTTACCACCGCATTGTAGTGCCTTAGATTTGCCCTCGAGGAAAGGATCTTTTTATTGTAAATTTTGCCTGTTAGGAAACTTAAATTTTTTAGTTTTGTAATTTTATCTAGGATGTTCTTCTTTTCAGAACCGTTGCAACATATTATCTGTCCCCCATATTATTTTTCCCCACTTGCTGTTTTCCCATACTTCTTCTCAGTAGTCATGAGTTCTGTTATATTTGCAACCATCTGTAGGGTATCTATTTGACTAATAGCCTCTTTCTCCGATTCTGCAAAAAGTGCGAGATCGTCTGCAAACGCCAAACAACTCACTTTTGTATGGTTGCTTTTGTTCCCTACTATGGATCGTGAGCTATTTTTTCCATTGAATTCCTTCATAACTTTATCCAGGACTATGTTGAAAAGTATGGGGGACAAGCCGTCGCCATGTATTAGCCCTGTTTTTGCCTGAAAAGGTTTCAGGTTCGTCTGCGGTCTGAAATAAGACCCTTAAATTTCACTTTAGATTTTGTGTCTGTTAGAGTCAGTTTTATCAGATTTATGTTTTTTTTGTCCACTCCATATTCTCTCAGGATCTCCAGTAGGGTCTCTATCTACGGAATCGTAGGCCTTTTTTAAGTCAATAAAGGAGATATAAAGATTTTTCTTTCTAGTCATATAGTATTTTATGAGCAATTTAAGACTTAAAATCTGTTCCTGACAGGACCTTCCTTTTCTAATGCCCCATTGGTATTCTCCTATTTTTTGATCTATTTATAGCTCTAGTCATCAGACTTTCGAAAAGATCTTATATGTAACCGATAGTAGTGAAATTCCTCTATAATTACTGACATCGGTTTTAAGCCCCTTTGTATGTAACGTATGTATTAGGGCGGTTTTCCAGTCCTCTGCTATTTCCTCTTTTTTCCCATATGTCCATGAGCATTTCTACGAATCTCTTTCTGAAGTCGTCATCTGTCAACTTCCACATTTCCGCCAGGACGCCGATTTCACCAGATGCCTTAGTGTTTTTAAGCGAATTTATTATTTCCTCTATTTCTTCATCATCCGGCGGGTCTGAATCTATGTTTTGCGAGGTGTTTCCCTCTGCTATTAATCTCTCACTAGGTTTTTCACAATTTAGGAGATTTTCGAAACAGTCTGCTAGAATTTCACAGTTTTCCTCACTGTTCAGTGCCAAAGTTCCGTCTTTTCTCTGCATTACCAGTCCGGGGGGAGTGCAACCTTTAATGTTTTCCTTAAATGCCTTGTAAAAGAGTCTAGTTTGGTTTTTCTTGAAATTTTCTTCCATTTCTGCCAGGGGATCGTTGTGGAACTTTCTTCTTGTTACTCTCATTATTTTTTTACTTCCTTTATTACATCTGTAGCGCAATTTTTTTCTTACTGTAACTTTATATGAATCTATGATTCCTAATTTTTATAAATAGATACAATAAAAATATTTAAAATGTTTATGCTTGCTAGGGAAAAGATAAACTCTCTCGGTGTTTAATAAAGTATAAGAGATGATATTTTTATTGCCATTGACTGTAATCTAAACTTTTCTTTAAAGCAAAATACCTAAATTTTGGAAACTATCTTATTGTAACATGTGTGCTTATATTGAAACTTTGATCTGACATTTTACAACTTATGATTTCATAGATATAAAATAAGTAGTGTTTTTCTTGTGATCTTACTTCTTAATTTTTACAAGGTTTTCTTTAAAAAAAGTAGTTGTTAACTCCTAGTTGTGAACGTTTTAAGCAGCCATGGCTAAAAGTAGGCAAACCTCTGCAAAGTTGATAGCTCAGCTGCTGGGAGGGGCTGAGTCGACCCATTCTATTGCTATTTAAGACCGCTGGTGGACTGACCACTGTGTGCCCTGAACAAACAGATAGCCCGGAGATGAGTCAGTAATGTCCATTAGTGGCTGGTCGTCTCATTTAACACACCGCTTCCTATCTTAGTCATAACCAGGGATGTCTCAATGGCTTCTAGAATTTCTCTGCCTTCGTAAGAAAATGGCATAACTAAGAGAAATAAACAATAAATATTTGCTTTTGATAAAGTTTAAAAAAAAAAAAAAAAAAAAAAAAATCGAAATCCATTTGCAAATTGTTGCAAGAGGCAAAAAATTAAGTTAGCATATCACAATAAACAATGGATATATCGCACATGCATGTCAAAAGTGACACAATACAAAAATCTGTATTTTTGAGTTATCATGTTTGAATTTCTTCTATGAAATCTCAAAAATCTATCGAATTAACTTCAAATCTCAGCTGATATATTTCAGCGGTTGGGATTTAAAGATAATTCAAGCCCACTTTCGATATTTCATACAAGACTGAGAATTTCAGATTTTTTAATGCAGATTTTTGAGTTGTGTAATTTTTTAAATACATGTGCGATATATTTTTATTCTTCTCCCATGTAATCAAAATCCTAATATATTACTAAATGTTTATAAAACAAAAAATTAAAAAAAGCTGACATCACACGCTGTTGCATTGCACCTAATTTTTCTATTAAAACTGCCAAGTTGATAATTATCGTAATTAGTCATCTTAAAGGGAAATAAATGTTCTCAATCAAATATATGGATAAGTTTTTAAGTATACATAATTTTAATGAAAAATATTTATATAGAATATACCAGTAACTGAAAACATTATTGTAAATATTGTGTAATTTACAACTGTAAATCTAATGACATGGTAATGATTTGTAAAGACACTTTTCACTGGTAGTACTCTTAACAACAAATCTTTAGGTCCAATGGCGGCATCTTTACATGTGCCTCAAAGGATTATTCGGAAAGTAAACTAAAGCAAAATAAAAACTATTTGGCTTAGTTCTGGAAAGGTAGCTGGTAAGGACGATACCAGAAACATATAGGGCATTAAGTTCGTGGTGGATAAGTTTTTAAGTTCTCCACGTAATAATAACCCTGCAATAAATATTATATATATTTCTACGTGTTCCATCTCTCTACACAATGTGAATTATAAGGGAGTAATATTATGATTAATTATTATGATAAAGGAATTAAATAAGAATTTTAAACAAGTACGATATAGAGCACATATATTTTAAATCTTATTTATAAACTTTATAACTACGAATTGAAAAAGAGATAGAATTATAGTGTTCTGTTGCTGATCACTGAGTTAGTCTATCTGATCTTTCTTTGAAGGCGTCCATTGGTTTCTATATACTTTGGCTATCACTTTGTGTTTTATCTTTCAAATTTTTAGCAATTAGGTATAAATAAGATGGTCTTAGGTTTATTTGCTGTTTCCGTCACAATTAGAAACGCTGTTGTAAGTTAGTTTAAATTCTTATATAGACTTTTAGATGAACAATGTGCTGTCCAAAATTTAATTAATTTGTATTTCAGTTAATTACGTTTTGCTCTATTGTTTGTAGTTTTAATTAATTCGTTAGTGTGTCAACCTTTTGTTGAAATTGGTCATCCTTGGTTCTCCGTTTGTTTGGTAGTCCTTTTAAATATGTGTCTAACTGCACTGATTTGCTCCTTATTAAATAATTAGGGTTGTGTTCCTTACCGCAGTTTATTGTCACTTCATCTGCCTCCTGCTTTATAAGTAAGCATGAATGTACTTTGATGGAAATTGGTGTTTCTTGCTTAGAGTGCCTTGTAACTAGAGATAAATTTCAACCTGATTTTTTTTTTTTTTGGTTTAATGGTATTGGAATCACCCATACAGGCAATCGTGAAATTATGTTATATATTTAGATCTTCTTTACCATTTATATGTTAAATATATTTATTTGTTGAATAGAAATATTGTGCAATACTCATGATTTCCTTTATTTTGTTTGTTACTAATAACTTTTTATACTGGATATCATTTTTGAAAGGTTTTAAAAAAGTAGAAAACTTTCCTCTTTGATTTTTGTAAGCTGGGAATTAGATTATTATGTGTTGGAGGGTTTCTCTTTTCTTACATCTATCACAGCTTTTCTTAATTCCTATGCGCTGAAAAAAAAATTGCATAATCCGTAATTAGTTCTGAGTCTAGATAAGTATTTTAATTACGTCTTTGGTTAATTTCAATTGAAAGTACCACGGTTTATTTAAAATTACTGGTACGATAAACTTATAGTACATGCCTGTAGATGACTCCTGATAACTGTGCCCACTTGATAAGCATATGTTTTTTTAACATCGAAAAGTATTCCGAGTACGGTAGTTTTATGTCAGTGGTATGCGTCAGGTTGACGGAAGTTAGCTTGATTTCTTAGACGAGATATTCATGAAGGTGTATATTTTTTAATTTTTAATAAACTGGATTGACTATCTTTGTAGTGCAATAGGTGTTATCAATTCTATAGTGTTTAATTAATAATGTGATTTATAAGATGGTGAAGAGTTCTGCTTGATTGTTTGAGAAATAAAGTCCCTATATGCACCAATTGTTCTTTTTCAAATGCCAAGAAAGCTGTAAATATAATAACTCTAAATATTCGGTCAATTTCTTGTAGATCAGATGTTGTATGTGTTTTGGGAGTACACGTGGTATTTCACAAATTTCAATTTGTTAGTTAGAAATGTAATGACTCAACATACACGTCGTTAGCGAAACTCGATTATAATCAGCTTAATATATCCAATTCAATAAAAAAACTGATAATAAATTGTTGAATAATGTCCTATAATAGTTTGGGCCGTAGCAAACTTAAAAACCATCGATGTCCCCAGGACTCCCCGCTGAGGAGAGAATGAATCGATTGCCGATGACAGAGGGTGGAGGGAATCCGATTTGGGAGGCGACCTTGTCACCCTCCTCTGATTGACTGGACACTATCCTCGTCTTATTCACATCTCAAACATCATCCTCTTTTCTTTGTTGGTTCTTTGTCGGGGCAAATATTTAGCTACCAGCAAAGGGAACTTTGATAATTTGGGGACTTCTCGCTGTTAAAAAAATTCTGTTTTTAAAAAAGAAAATCATTTTAATGAACTCATATCTCCATAAATGTTTGACGTTATCTCAATATTAATCTTAGTTATCGAATTCCGGGTGTGTTTTTGTGTTTACAAAATAAATACAAATTTTTAAATAAATAAACTATTTACCACTTCTATTATATTTAGTATATTAAAACACTTGTTTAAAATATTATCTTTTATTTATCTTCAATTCTAAAAATATATAAACGTTCCAAAAATGACCTGGTTACCTGTCCTGGATTCCATTTACCTGATTATCTTACTACCATCTTTCTGTTACATTACTTCTCAAACCTTATTCAGAGCTGCCACAAATTATAATGATCTTTCCCTTCAATAAGTAGAATCAAAATGCGTTAGATTGCGTCTCTTAAATTATATCTTAATATAATAAATAAAATACTTCCTTGGTTCCTTTCCAATCCTTAAAGTCCAAAAAACCTTCGTACATTTACATCCTAGCCCATCGTTCTTCCATTCTTCTTTTGAACACCAGATCTCAGCCTATAGATTTGTATATCCCTTCTCATCGAACTGCTTCCTTTGAAAAATCCTTTATTAATCGTGCGGCTTTATTCTGGAATTCCATACCCATTTCGATCCGAAATGCTCCTTCTCTCACTTCCTTTAAACATTGTTTATTCATCTACCTCCTCAATTATCAATCTTCTGAAATTATTTAATAATATTTTAGTGTTGTAATATTCCTTTTTATTTTATTTTATTTTTATTTTGTTATTTCCTTAATTTGTTTTTCTTATGTAAACCCAAAGACTTGTAGTATATAATTTACATTCTATATAAGTTGCTGCCTGATATGTACGCCGCCGGACAATGATACCTTTTTGCTGCTCTTTTGTGTTATTCTTAGGGGACAAGGTGTCCCAGGATAAAGATTATTTTTCATTCATTCATTCAAAATCTGTATATTAAATCGCTGATGTTTTGAATTTTTGGATGGTTTTGGAATTGATGTTGAATTTATAAATTTTAAAACTAGTCTTCTGAGAAACTAAAAATAATTCACAAATTCCTGCTTGTAATGATCCATCTATACCATCTTGCGTACAACAACTTCTACAACTTATAGCAGGACACAGTCTATTTCTTATTTTCAACTTACGAATTCCTTAGTACAATTCTCAACCTTCGTCATGATATTGCTAAAAATATTTATGAAGATTTTAATATTGCATTTTCAATTGAAAATTTCATTGAAAATTGCTTCATCAAGCTTCATTTATGGGAACCAGCGGTTAAAGGTGCAGTAGCTTTCAATATGGACACTCTAATACATTTATTCTATTCATTATTTATGCCTTCGTTGGTACACCAATTATTATGCTTTTTACTACTAGTTTATTTTTTATTGTTATTATTATTATTTTCATTATTATTGATTTTATTTGTTACATTATTATTAAATTTATGTTAAGTATTTTTTTTTATGAGTATTATTCAATTATTTATTCATACCATTATTTTTATTTCTTTGCTTCATATTTTTTATTTATTTATTTTTGTTATAGACTTATCTATTGTTCTATTTATTCCATAATTATTGGTTGTACGATATAAATATTATACATTTATAACTTATTGGTGTCTCTTGTATGCGACTATATTCTTACTTCTACTGTTTAAAGATACTTCCACCGGATGAATACTTCCTCCGGTCCTGTCAGAGTGGTATAGAACAAGCTAAGAACATTTATTCTCACATCAACGTTACGGACCGCTAATCGCAAGGGTCAAACGAGCGGGGAATGGCAGAATTAGTCACCATGACGAGATCGGTTTCGTGTTTGCTCCTCACGTGATTGCGCACACGTGGGAAAGTGGCAGCCCACGTGCAGGCCACGTGTATCTCACTTCCTCCGCTATCTTATCGAGGGGCTAAGTCTAAAAAACACGGCCCCTTTTCATATCTCTCGGCGGAGGAGCGGGTTCCTAGTTTTATCGTGCCTTACCTCTTTCCCATTATCTAGCCCGCTTTTTATTTTTACCCATTTTTTTTTTATAAATATATATTCGGTTTATCTTTATTCTGGTGTTTATGTCAGTTTTATCTACTACTTACTATGTACCTTATGAGATTTTTTAATATTTTTATTAAAAATATCTATTGTTACAACAAGAAAGCATTTTAATTTTTTTTATTTTTTTTTTAACTCTAATTCATCCGTTTTTGTTTTATTTAATGATTATTAGTTTAATAACATTACAAGTATATTTTAACATTACAAGTATATTTACCTTCAATATTTTTCAGTGTGGTCTTAATTTTGATATTCGGGTTATTAAAGTTAGGGTAAACATATTTCTGCAAGCTATTGTCTACTTCTTTATTTATTTTTTTCACCTTTGTTATTGTTTATTTATACCTCAATTTATTAGGCAGTTCGGTAGATTTTTAATTAATTTACTGAAATTCTACAAACATATATTATTTTCTTTCTAATTGTTTATATATTTTTTATTTTTAACATCTATCCTCTACTCATTTCATGCTCAGGGTCATGATGAGAATTATTATATTATTATTATTATTTTCTAACACGACTGTATTAGGTATTTGAATTGTTGAGTACCTTTTATAATGATTTATTTTTTATTTCCTTTTTTTTTTTGTAGTAACATTAAAAACTAAAGTAACTCCATAAATTAATAAACTAATCTAAATATATATATATATATATATATATATATATGTATAGATAGATAGATATTAGTAAAAATCTATAGACTTATATTACTGAAGTTATTATATAATCAGCTAACGTTAACAACATACCTAATAAAATCATGGCACAAGAAATTGGAATCTCACAATGGGCAATGAATTATGAAAAACTAACAACCATAAATAAATAGCCTTGATAAAGAAGATACTCTTAAACAGGGAATAATCTTACTTTTTTGCACAACCGTTGGGCAAGAAACAGTATAACTAATATCCTTCACGGTTTGTAGTTGTAAAGAATTCAAATTTTTTTTTAATTGAGAAGATAGTCAAGGTGCAGCCAAAATGAAGAACACCATTTTGCGAACTTCATAGAGAAAGCAAGGTTGTCGCAAGCAAAACTGAACGTTTGAAAGAGAATCTATTTTCACCGCCTGTGTGTTTCTTTTCTAGCCACAACTATTTTTTATTTAACGTTTAACTACATATACACAATTTAGTTACTATTGCTTATTATTTTTTTATAATGAGCCATAGTTTTATAATAAAGTTTTTTATCCAAGGCTTTGGTTATTTGAGAATGATTAATTAATTTTGTTTTTATTCGAAATATAACTAAATACATTTTTTCCAGTACTTCTGTAATAATAATAAACCTATTATTATTACAAACAAAAAATATATCAAATATTTAATGGTTCATATTCGCTTTATTAAAATGAACAGATAAAATAAGCAACGATGAACTTATGTTCCAATCAGAGATCATTACGTTTTATGATATTTTTAACTATATATATTTATTTACCTACGAAGTAATGCACATTTGTGTCTGACAGAGCTGCTCAATGCAGTTTTCATAATTTTTATAATAATTGGGAGTATTAAACGCTCTCCATATACATAATTACAATCCTAACTATATAACTAATCCTTAGTTATGCAGAGTGTTATTGTTAGCAAGTTAAGACCCTACGGAACTGAAGACCCTCCTAGCACATTAGCATAGACTACTCCTCCCCAGCCATTCACTAATTCCCTCAGCGGAGACTCCAAGAATTATTTTTCTTCATTAACGGACCCTTTTATGCGCCTCTTGAATAGCCTTGAGTTATGAGGGGTCGTTATTATTATATTTTTCGCGGGGTATTTAGCCTCTTCTGGGGGTGCTTATGGTCTCATTATTCTGATTTAGTCTCTTCTCATTGCATAATTCTTCGGGTTTATTATCGTTATGAAATGAAGATTTCCTTTTGTTTGAAATGTCTTTTACTAAATATTGTTCCTTAATAACATTAATCGTCTTCGTCGGGTAAAACATACTTCTGTTACAATTAACGAAAGTTCGATTCCCAATACATCTACTATTTGCTTTATATCTTTTGTGTCGTACCTGCCTGTGCTTGCTTAATAAACAAGAACAACTAAGTGGCCAGTAACTAAAGAAATAACATTTTAAACAAGTTAACTGAAAATGGGTTTCTGTGGAATTGGTTAGAATTACTGTTATTCTTATGATTTTTTAACCTGGAACATGTTTTACCGGTGATTTAGTTTTGGTTTAGGTCAATAGCGATACGTTTTGGGGGAACGCGAGAGCGCTACGCTGTTTGATAGTTTGATATTAGGAGAATAGGAACAGTAAGGAGCATAACTCTTCTTATACTAAATAACAATATCTTGGCTTGGAGACAGGTTCTAATGAGTGAGCTTCTTTTGGCTTACAAAATAGTTTGTTTCTCCTAATACGAAATAAAAAAAAAAAAAAAAAATATTAACCTAGATTTGACCGATCTTGCTCGATCCCTCTCAGCTATTCAATTTATTTCAATAATTATTATTTTAATTACTATAAAATGTCAGAATAAACAATAAAATTAAATGGGGATAATCTCAAATGACACATGTGTTATAGTTCACGCTGTATAGACACGTATTATAACGTAGTGCGCAACATAGTAAATCGTTTTCAAACTTTAAAACCGTAATTAATACTTTAGAATTCTTTTTCGGTGTGTAAATCGAAGTGAATTTTAATATAATTGAACTTAGTCACTAAAAGAATGCCCCATTGGGGAATATAGCAAATATGGAGGACGCTATTCCAAGCACTTCAAAATCAAAAGAAGATACTGCCGCTCCTAAACACAAAAGAGGTGAGTACACTATCTATAATGTACCTATCAAAAATGCGTACTCTATATTCTCGGACGAGGAAGACGAAGAAGGATATATAACAGGTGAAAATAATGTTTCAAAAATTAAATTTCCTCCAGTGGTAGCCAATACTACATTTGAAGACCACAAACACATTTTGGACTATTTAAAAACTAAATTAACTAAGGTATATATCAGATATGCTGGAAACAAAACCACGTTTTATGTGCAAAATAATGAAGATTTTGTGAAAATTAAAAATGAACTAATATCTCTGAAAATAACTTTTCATAGTTACACTCCAAAACACGAAGTTAGGCCAAAAGTTGTACTTAAAGGCATGCCCCCCCGAATATCCAACCGAGGACATTTTAAATGATTTAAAATACCAGGGTTTAGAAATTCATAAAATGTTCCAAATGATAAAAAAAAACAGACGGAATCGAAAATAAACTCCCTTTATCTATTGTTATATTAGAAAATAAACAACAGTTGTCTAAGTTAAAAAATATAAAATACTGTGAAAGCGTCCATATCACATGGTAAAAATACAACAGTAAAAAATCGTAACTGAAGGAAATTGCTTTAAAAAACCAAAATGTTTAAAATGTTCAGAAGAACATTTATCACAAGATTGTCCAAATATCCTAGCAGACGGATTTAAACCAAAATGCTGTAACTGTTAAGAAGAACATTTTGCCAACTATGAAAGATGCCCCAAACTGATAAGAAATTTACAAATTCAACAGAGTAAATAAAGGACAAGGTTAAACTTAGGTTAAAATTTATTATATTTATTATTAATTTCAGTTGTAACAATTATAAATTAGATATAATGTTGTGGAATGCCCAAACATTAAAAGGTCATGAAATAGAATTCAAAAAATTTCTATTCGATAATAATCCCGACATAATATCTGTTTGTGAGACTCGGCTGGCTGTGGGTGATAGATTTTCGATTCCTGACTACAAAGTGTACAGGAAGGACAGAAACAGGCAGGGCGGTGGTGTCATGATACTCGCCCGCTCGGAAGTTAGTCACACTCTCCTCCCGGTAGAGGGCCTCCTTCACGCAGAAGCCATCGCCATTCAGTTTAGGCTCAATAATAATATTACTACAGCTGTTTCCACCTATATCCCCCCGAATAGATTATATGCACCCGATCTAATTAAATTAATTAATATTAGTCAAAACTTGATTATATTTGGTGACTTAAACGCTAAAAATAAACAATGGAATTGTCACAATAGCAACAAAAATGGAAAAACTCTTCTAAACATTATTTCAAGATTCAATATTTTGTGTATGTGGTCAATATTTTGCTAATAAGACATCCAAAAGTTATTGTCTCAGCTCGAAATTAAATTTATTGGAACACAAATAATATATAAGTTATCCAAAATGTTGATTAACTTAACGTACAAAAGCTAATAAATTATGCATTTTATTTTTATTATTATTTTTTTTTTTTATTATGAATTTGCTTTTATCAATTCCATTTTTTTTCTTATTTTTTAGGTTTTTTAGTATTTTTCCTACTGCTGAAATAAATGCATTCCAAATCATACCCATTTTAGCTAAGGTCAGCTGACTATGTAGTGTAAATTGTTTTATTACCAAAACATGTATCAATATTTAATATGTGCAATTCTAAACTGTTTAATCATTTGAATAAAACTTTTATTATTATATATTATTATTATTATTTCAAATGAAATTACGACTATTTTAGTGAAAGAAAATGAAAAATTGGATTTGTCATCTAATAGGTATAATAAAATAACAAAACTTTATTTCGTTTTATTGCTTTTTGCGTATACAAAATTACATTCCTTTGGAAATAAACAATACAATCATACTGGTAAGCGGAAAAAAAAAAGAACTGAGGACATAGACAGTCAGCAGAAATAAGCTATTTAATTTAAAAATTAAATTCAGAACAAACATTCAGAACAGGAAGTGGTCCACTGCCAAAATTAGACATTCAGAACGGCAGTGGTCCAAACAGTTCAAAATTTAGAGGATAACTAACTAAAGACCCGAACATTTGAAATTAACAAAAAACCTACCAACATTTCACATATCCATATTTCTACCGCAATTTCCTGGTAAAATAAAATAAAAAGGGAGGAGTGGATATTTAAAAAACACTTGATATATTTTTTTTAATAAATGTGATAAAATCAAAAAGCAAAGTAATGGATGTTGTTTCCAAGGACGATTGTCAAAAAGTCCGAAAAGAGTTATTTGGCCCGTCATGGTAGTGTTAAGTAAAATACCTGAAACTAGAATTACCATTACTTCATGCATTTTACAAATCTTTGTGGGAAAAAAAGTTGAAACTGCCTTTATATTCGATCACTTTTAGTGCTTTTGATTATCATATATCAGTAAAGAACCAGAGTATGTTTTGGAAAATCCAGGTGGAGGTATTATCTCTTGTTCATCACATTTCCCGTCCTTCGTGGCGATACAAATTGGACGGCTGAAAAAGGCCCAACTAATTATACAACATATAAGCTAATTATACAACTGAAAATTAACATCGAATCCGGAATGTTGTGTGTAAATGATTAAGGCGTTCCATGCGTGACTCACGTGTTTCCTATTGTTTTAAGAAGCGGAAATTGTTGATAATTTTTTCGCGTGATTGTCTGAATATATCGATGTTAAACATTTGATATCGCATAACTGCAAACTAAGACACTTGATATTGTTGAGGAAGTTTGGTAATTGTTGTTAGTTCTGTAATCAGAGTTGATATTTTAATTCTTTTATTTTACTCAAATAACGAAAAGCATATCATCCGTTTTTAATTATAAATATGTGTATATATATATATATATATATATATATATATATATATAAATATGTGTATATATATATATATATATCGCCACAGTTTAATGATGGTAACAAGAATGCATCTTATTTAATCGGAATTTTCATCAAACATATTTTTTAATAATATGAGAATTTTAAATGCATAAACTATACATTTTGCATTTAAATTTATAGTTCAGTAAGAATTCGAAAGGAGGATTTTTTTTTTTAATAACAATTAATTGAAATTTACAACTGTACAAAATTTATACATCAAGTAAATGTGCTGTTAACTATTACAATAACGTGACAAAACATGAAAAGTACTACCCATCAGTAGCACTTTAGGTAATGAAAGGAGGGTTCCAGGATTGTTTTGAATGTGTAATTTTTGTTTATTAATATATTTTTTTATCGTATTAAAGACACAAGACCTTTTCATATTTGAGTTTTGTTAATATTATGGGATATAGATTAGAAAGTTAGATATATATGTGTAGACTGAAAATAAAAACTGTTTATTTAATAAAGCCATCAATTCTTCAATATTTAAACTAATATTCTTAATCTGTACTATTATATAAAAAGACAAGCTATTTTTCATTTGTGATCGCATATGAAAACTTATGAACCGAACAGTACCAAGTTTCAACCACATCATCTCTATAATTCAAGGAAGATTTAACAATAATATGATATTAGAAAAGCAATATTATGTGGATAACACTGAAGTTTGAAAATTGACCGATAGGTGGCGAGTGTCATTCAAAATGAAAGTTTACAAAAGGTACGGTGCTACGTATATATAAAGCTTGAGATGGATTACATAATTTATTATGTTCCAATTATGTCCATCAATTACATTATTAAAAAATAGTTAGATAAAAATGTGGTGCAACATGTAGGTCCCAGGCAAGTTCGAAAATCGACCGACATGCGGCCTATAGCGTTTAACGATTATGGAATAGTGCTTAAAATCGTAAGACTACTTAACCCATTTGAACAAAATTTCAATGACATCATAGTCATAGTTCTAAGAAGGCTTATCAATAATAAACTTTAAATTTACAATGTTGAGTGGCAGAAACGAGGTTTGCCACACTGTCATATGATTTTACGGTTATAAATTAAAATTAAATCAATAAGATAATTTCTATCTAATAAAAATGACCACCAAATCAAAACTTTGATCCTTTGCTTTTCGATATTGTGTGTAAAATATGATTCATGAGCCTTTAGTTGTAAACACTGATGACGCAGTTCTTGATTCACAAGAGGTTCTTCGCGAAGCCGAGACGAGGATGTGGGATTAATATAGCTGTCCTAACTGTGAATCAGTAAAAATTCATTACATCCTTACAACAGCAAAGGGAGAAAGTTGAAATCAAAGATTGAGTTTATTTAGGCCACCTTAAAGTGGATACATGTTTGAAGGTGAGTGTAGAAATGCAGAGATAAACTACATAAGTTTATTTTAACTTTTATTTTCTTTAAGTAATTGAGAAAAATACTACATTCACTAATTTTTATAAAAAATACATAACTTATTTTTAAAATGGCCTTTTAATTGGTAAATATCATTATAAAGAATTTCTCGTGTCCCCTGTAAGATTTAAATTCCGGATATACTAGTATTTCTGTATAATCAGATATACGAGTTTTCCGAAAAATATATCACTTCAAATCAAATTTTGTCACCATATTAGCGGATTAGTTACTCGAAGGCATAAACGTTAATTTTTTTCAACCCTCCGGTTCGAGCATTTCAATTTTTCAACTGTTTCTGTAGTTGCGAGAACTTTTGCGATACAGGACGTTATCGTTTATTTCGGTTTTGGACTGATACGATGGAATTTTTTTTTTTTAACTTCAGTTTTTTTGATGTGCATGTCATTTTGTTTCCGGTTTATATTGGAGGATCAGTGCTTCGTCACTGATTAGAAGACTCTGAAGAGAAAAAACAACAAAAAAAAAAGCTAGCTTCCTGTTGATACGGGTTTTTTCAGATCTGTTCAAATGGTATTGTTTAGTGATCTCTCGAATTTTGATATAGCATTATGTGCTTTGAAATGCTGAAGCTGGTTAGTTATAATTTTATCAACTTATGTATCATTTTTTAATATTTTTTTTTGTACTGCTTTGTTATTGAGGTTGAAAAATGATATTATAATATACTAGATTCTCCTCTTATCATTATTTAATTCCGAATAAAATGTCTTTTATTTTTTCTCATTATCTTATTAAGGAAACATTTTTCTAGTCATCCTCCTTACCTGCAGTCCAAGCCTAACTCACGGATATGATGTCAAGAAAAATGCTTCACATCTTTTTTAAAAATCTTTTTATTTGATTAATTACATGCTGCCTCACTCAAGGGCAATGAGTAATATTGATGACAGTGACTCATTCATTCAATATGCACACTGATAGCTTCATATCTTTAAGTTCTGAAAAATTAATTTTATTTACCTGAAGTTCTACTAATGAGAAGTTACCCTGCAAGTTTTAGGTGCCCCATTAGATTTATAATCTACTTATTTACTGTAAAAACTATAACCATATACATTTTAAAAAAGTTTATTTTATTACTCAAATGAATACTTATAGTTAATCTATTTTTTTCAGTAATAACATTTCTATTGAATCTGCGAATCAATTTCAATCAATCATCCAATAATATTAGTAACTATTATTTTGAACTGCTTCTCATACTTTTCTTATTAGCATATTTTAACTGCTAATTGAAATTAACTAAAAAAAAAACAAACGAAAACCTGTTCAGCTACAACCCATGAAGTATCTTGAGTTCAGTAGATGGCTAGAAGTATTGTTTTGAAAACAATGGATGTAGTAGAAGGTGAAGGAGTCAGCAATGCCGGTTATCCGCCAGGTTTTTCCCTATTTTAGTGAATCCACTTTTAGGAGGGTATTCAGGCCTCGAAGTGGATCTCTAATAGAAAATAAACTAGCATGACTTGAACTCATCCCCTGAATTCTCCGAAACTGTCACGAAAGAAAACCTTTTCTTGGTTGTTAAAATAATTTAAGACTTACAAGCAGTAATTACTGAAAAGTATATTCCAATGCAGAGCTTACCGGCCATTTAAGTTATGCCACTTTTCATACTAATTAGATTTCATGAAATAAATTACAATTTTGTAATTCCGGCAATAGAGAGAATTCGTTTAGTTAGTGTCGTAGTCGAATCCTGCTCACAGAAAAGAATAAAAATAAATTTTTGTTTCTCATTAAAATAAAAGTAAATTATTATCTCCATATAAAGCAAAAACATTTAGTACTGAGAATTCATCGATGGATTCAGATTAAGGTTAAATGTATTTCGTGGCGAACCCACGAAATTAATCTTGATCTTCCCACTATAGCTAGAATAGGTAACCTGTGGAATAATCCATTCTTCCTTTCCTAACTGGAGTACTTATGGACTTTAAGCCCAAATGAAAAATTTAAGAACAATTTGTATTTTTTAATAATTGATCTGCCTTCTAAATTGTTAACCGATTACAGATAACTTAAATCAAATTAGTACTCGTTGGTACATGTACGATTCTAATAAAATCTTTTTTTTTGAGAGGAGTTCGGATCGGCGACACCACCAAACTGGCATTACACCGACCAGTTCGATCCTTACACTGCACTTCATGTTTACATTTTTCGATTGTTCATTCCTATAACCTCACATGTAAACAATATTCTACAGTTTCAACTTGGATTTTTGTTTAGTTTGTTATATCGATATTTAGACTTCTTAAATGTAAATAGGTGAAAAAAAAGTTAAAAACGGATGTTTGTTGTTTTAGCAATTCATGTTTTCTTATTTCATCTTATCTTATTTGTAAAAGTGTTACAAAAGTTAAGAAGATTAATTTGTACATGGATTTGGTGTTTTACATATTTATATTTGTCCTATCAATTGATCAAATTTAAAACTTGTAAAAGTGTTACAAAACTTAAGAAGATTAATTTGTACATGGATTTGGTGTTTTATATATTTTTACTTGTTGTTTCAATTTCAGTGATAAAATTTCAGTATATATGTTTTGTGAATGGATTCTTTGTCATCCATATTACTTTTTGTCCTAAAGTGAGATAGATTGTATAATTAATTAAATAAAACATATCAGTTTATAAATAAATGTGAGAAAGTACAGGTTTCATGTTTTCTAATTTCCACTTCCCTTGAGAAAATATAGCAGAAATTAACATCATCACTTTCAACTAGGAATCTGTCTTATATTATATAATGGCTTATAACATGGAGAATTGACAATGTGAAAATAATCACAGATTAAGAGGTAAATGACACATTACTATATAATTGTAGAACTGTTGGTATAATGTTATAGATTAATGTATTTAAAAAAAAAAATTAGAAGCCTGATGATGGAACATTGTCTCCCAAGCATGTAGCTACAAATGTTAAAGAAATAATTGTTATGCTAAATAAATACTTAAGGATTCTGTGTTTTTTATATTTATAATTTGTTATTTTCACTTCTCTAACAGAAAGTTCATCAGGAATTAACTTTACTGGTGATTCAGTAGTATATTAATTGTTTATTAAATTAATATTAATTCAAAATTGATTTAGTGTCTTATATTTCAATATTTTCTTATTTTCACTTCATTATTTCCTGATTTCTCATTTTAATATTAGAAGGTAAACAGAAGTTAATATTACTTTGAACAGGGATTTTGAGTTTCTCAGTAAATGTAGGAGAATAAGCTTTCCCCTCTAAAAGCAGCGACTAGAACATCGAAATAAATCGGAACAAGGTTAGAATCGATAAAAGGTATTCTGGGCGCGTGTAGGGATTGGTGTCGCCAATCCGAACAATTACCATTATGAGTTTTATTTTTGTGATATATTTTATTAGAAACAATGGACGATTAGCAATCCATCTATGTAGATAAAATTTAGGATATTGAGGAAAACACTTTTTGTTGTAAGAGTAAACCAAGGAGTATAATCTATTTAGTTATGTATAATAAAAAGAATTGACTTCTTTATAATTCTTGGTTTCAGATTTATTAATTGAGATTAATTGATGAGTAATACCTATATTAAATTTAAAAATAATAGGAATATATATATATCTATAAAATATAATGACTACAGTTAGAGAAGGCAGAGCAATCAGTTTGCAATCAGCGCGGAGCAGTGAATCGAGTTAGTTCCGATAAATGAGCGGGGAGCCTCGGATCGAAGCGAATATTCGCCTTAATGGCGGCGAGGTATGCACGGCCTCCGGGGGTAGGCTGTAATTGCATTGCCACTGCCTACTGTATTGTGCCATCTGGATTACTGTCTGCCCAGGTAGTCCCGCTCTCAAATAGTTGTGTACGTTGAGAAAAATTTATACAAGACTGTAATCCCCGATAAAGTATTGAGCTTTTCGACTGTAAATATTTATAGTAGCAATACTATTAAACGTTTCGATAAATATAAAGGTGTAAATATTGACCCTGTATTGTATTTCATTTTAAGTTACTTTTAACTTGAAAAATTCTAGATTTTTGTCTTTCATTAACAACTATAATGATAATATATTAAGAAGAAGAAGCAATTGTATCGTCTAGCAAAAGCAGTGGTGATTCCAATTATAATATCGACAAACGGGCTGATTCCGACTTCAACTGTAATTGGTGTTGATGATCTGAAGTTGCCATTGGATGTACTGAGAGAGGCTCAACACTATGTACTAAGAGATACTCCTGGACACGGCAAGGATTGTTCGGAAATTTTTAAACATATGAGGAGAAAAAAAAAAAAGTAAACCTAAGCTGAAGTTGGCTGGACTTGTCTCCCACCTCAGTTCAGAAACCGCAAAAAGCGAGATAAAAAATAAATAGTAATAATAATAATAAAGCTTTATTGACATCATATTTATGACAAAAGCCTCTCGCTTAAGAGGTAAAATGGAGTTCAGCTCCAATATGATTTTATATAATAGAAACTGTGTTATAACAGTATAAAATAAAATATACAACATTCATTATAAACCACAAAAACAAAACAAAACTTTTTTTCCTTCTATAAATTATTTACAATTTTGAACCAACTATAAGTGTACTTTTAAAATCTTTGTGTGCTTTTCATATATCATTGTGAAATTATTTTAAACAACATAAAAACATGAAACGAAAACGATTTCACAAGTCTCTTAAAAGTTTACAGTCCAGAATGGAGACCAATTTGCAAAATAACTCAAGCTCGATCCACACTAATTGAATGAATGGTTCCAACTGCTCACTGTTATCTCATATTAACAAATGGCTTCATAGGCAGTCCTCGCCGCCAGTCTTCAAACTCTCGCTAAAAGAGAGGGGCGTCCATATTTACACCAATGCCCGTTTTTACACCTTTTTCTCCACTAATCTTTCATTTTATAATAATCTTAATTTTTTAACAAATATTAATTTGTTACCGTTTACTCTATGTTATAGCAAAAAGCAATATTTTATCGATTAAACTAAGAATATGAACATTAAAATACGGGAAAAAAATAACATTCAATTTTAAATACAATTTTTTTTTTGTTTTTTGTTATAGAAATAAGAAATGTAAGAACTCAACAAGGTTTAACATTTTCCGAACAATTTTGGTTCTATTATGGGCTAGGAATATGAACAATTATTTTTTCGTTGATATACAGAATAATTCAACTTTTCCTACAATATTCATACCACAAAGTCACTGAAGGATACTAGTTTAGATTAGCTAGGATCAAACGATTTTAACGGCTGATGGATATTCGGCCACACCTTCCCTACACACTAATTTTCGTCATTTTGAAAATTGATTAATTCTTTTCGTATTTTATAGGGACACCCTCTTCCCGTTCGATCCTTTTTCCAGGACACCCTCTTCCTTTCCGTTAAATATTTTGGATTTTACCTGTTTTGCTCAATGTATTGCATATTTGTTGGGAGATGGAGTCTCTTGATCCAGATAAAAAAAAAAAACATTGGAAGTACTTCAATTGGCTGCGATATTATCGGTATAAGCGAGTTGGTTATCCAAGTGGTGGCTAAAAGGGTCAGAAGACCTACTTGAAAAATTTACTTCCACCACCCCACCATTACCTGTAACGGTTGCTAAATATTGGAACAGTTTTCAAAGGTCGTTTTAAGATAGACTCTTAGCAATATACATATTACTTGTTTTGGTGTGTTGGTTTATTTTGATTTTTTTTAAAATACCACCGTCAAATTAAAGTAAATAATGAGCTATTTTGTGTATTTCTTATAACATTATAAAACCAAATAACCAAAAAAGTCACAATAATATATTGCAATGTTTATTATTATTTTCAAATGACTTTAAGATCTATATTACAATAGACATTTCAAATTGAACCAGATCATAAAGCTTCAATTTCTTTCAGCTGTCTTTTGACATCAAACAGAGACTAACTTAACATATTTTTAAAAAAAATTAAATAAAGTAAAGAAAAATTAATGATTATTATAGTTACATCTTGCAAGTCTCAATTCATACTATTCCTATATCTTATTTTTTTGGTATATTTAAAAATTATTTAATTCTTATATTTTTATAATAATATTTATGAATGATTTTAATTTATATTAGCAATAACTAATGCATGCGTTTTCTGTTGCAGACCCGTACCAGATGTTCGGACCTACGAGCAGCCGACTAGCCAGCTCAGGTAAGACGATTAGCATATCCTGAGGGGGAAGGTAGGAGGGGGGAGGGATATGACATTCATAAATATGCACCACTCTTGTGTAACCATTTCGCAAAGCTCTTTAATTGCGGCATTCGTTAGCTGTCCTCTCTGTTCGCATGTCTCGTGATGTATAACAGCAGCCTGGGCATGGGTTACGGTACTGACACAAACACTTGTATAGATCATTAATACGGTTCCGAATCTAGTTATCTTTACTAACAGCAGAAAGATTTATTAGAAGGGTTGGGAATTATATGCAACGAAAATTGAAAAAGATGCTCATATATTTGCAAAGATATAGGGTAAAATGTGCAATTAAATACCTAAAAAATGCAATTATCTACATTAGTTAGAAAAAAAAAATAACAACAATTTCTCTCTAATTGGAAAAAACAACATATCATAGATATGCCTATCTGTAATCTACTGCTTTTCCCAATTTGCATTTTAGAATTAAAAGTTCAAATTAATTAAATTATATAGCACTCAATGATTATTCGATATGGACAATGTTGAGAGAAAATAGGAGTTTCTTTTCATTTAAATCAGTGTAAACGGTAGGTACTAGCAACAAATGCCATTAAACAAAAATTATTCTCCATTAAGTTTCTGGTCAGGGAACTATCAGGAAATTTTTGATCCGAGCCACACCAAATGAGCATGAGCGTGTCAAAAAAGCCTCGACTCTTGTAATTTCAGGCAAACAGTGACTTTTTTATTCAAACCCACATAGCTCCTAAAAAATAGGCCCAAGCGTCAAATGTTAAATAACAAAAAGTATTTTCCATGAAACTTCTGACGAGCGTCAGGTTTTCAATTCGAGCCACACCAACAGAGCTAGAGGTTATCAAATTGTTACATTTTTGACTGTGAAAAAGATACACCAAAAAAGTATAGACCCCCAGCCAAAAGACTTATCCATGTCAATAAAAAAAAGAAATACTATACATACTTATACATACGTACTAAGTCAAGTTTGGGTAACTAATTTTGCTGAAAGAGAAATAATAGGAAGGAGATTATTAAAAAACAAAAAGACACTACGAATATTAAAAAATAAAACGTAATATAATTCAGAGGTGCTCGAAATGAAGTACAACATAAATCGATTTTGAAACCGTACTTTTCTGATCCAGTGGTAGTTTGTGTAACAAAAGTTTTTTTCAAATATTTACTTCTTACAATTCTATTTGTTCCATTTGTGCTTTTATGTTTTGTGTTAGTAAAAACTGTGCAGAAGTACAACTTTATCAAAACAAAAAAAAGATATGAAACTTCTCAATCACCCTTGAAAGTCTTAATTAAGAGCTAACGTACTTACTTTCCAACAAGAAGTTTCGTCTTTGCAAGAGTGATTTCGGCATTTTAGGATTACACAGATAATTAGTTAACATACTGAGATGTGTCTTGGTGGACATTTGGTGGAGACTGGGTTATGGAATGATGGCAGCAAGAAGGGAAATTAGGAAAGTGTATTTCCAAAACTAATATTCCAAGTATTTCAGTAGACCGAAAATGAGAAATAATCCCGAATAAACAATACCAAGGGAAGCAAATACGATCAAAATTCGCAAGGGAAGAATCAGCGCCTGCAAAAATTCGTTCATTCAGTAGAGAAAAACGATGGGAGTTAACATAGCTATTTTTCTGTTTATATTAATTTTTTTTTTTTTTTCTGCTCAGAAACATAAAAAAATTCAAATTTCAAATGCTGATATGCAAATAAATATGAAATTACAGTTCGAAATATGTAATTATGGTAAAATATGCAAAATAAAAATAACTCAAATTTATTCTCATAGATACATCTCATATACATTTTGGTGAAATTAGAAGTTTTAGTTGGCTAAGAGAAATATGCATATGCTTGTATCTCACGAGCCTACTATTTATAAAACAATTTCTATCTCTCGCTTTTATAACTCTAATTTTTGCATAAATATGCGCCAGACAGATTAATATATGACAGTGCCATTTATATTATCAGTCCATATGTAGTACTCAATTTAAGGAGAAAGTTATAAAGTCCTATTTTTTTTTTTTTTTTTTTTTCATCTTCAAAGAATTATCATTATTAGATTGAAATGTTAGGTTAACTGATAAATTTGAGCGGATATCTAGTTTGCAATAAATGGAAATTAATTTAGTTTGTTTCGAAATTGCCGCATATGGAATATAGGGCATCTTGAATTACTTCAATATTTTGGATTTTAGGGACTAGACTTAGGAACGATATAATTTCTTGGAGGCTTGACAGCTTAGTAAGGCAATGGACTCCAATGCTCCCTGGCCTGAGTACGAGTCGGGTTGAATTTAGTAAATTTATATTCTATTATTTCAGAAGGAAATCCAATACGAGTTCAAAAGACCCTCCTGATGCACACTCAGCCTCTATATAGTGCCTTTCATTGAGGAAAAATCTGGCGATTAAGCGTGATTTTACCCAAATCTCCTCCTTTAACAACCGTTGGCCTTGTTACGGTATATCCTTACCAAGTACTGAACCCCAGATCCTTCATGGGTTTTAGTGGTTCAGCTTTTTTTTTATTTTTTATTTATTCTTTTTTAAACCGAAACTCAACCTCGTACGTCCAAAGTCTGATAAGTGTTGTAATTTGAGTAAAGTTTTAAATTATCGGAGTTAGCAACAATTTCTACAATTTCAAGCTTTGTATGAGGATTTTAAGTTAGTCGGAATTTTTTCGCTTTGATCAAAAGGATTTTAATTGATATTTTATTTATTTTTTTAAATATGGTTTTGATATTACTGGTTGATTGAAGGTTAGATAAATAGGAATTTTGGATTATTTCCATTACTCATATTTTAATTTATGTAAAAATAAGTTATTAGTTAGTATATAGGGTACCTATTTTGCTTTGGGAAGGTTCGCATTGAAAAACAGAGAAACAAAATCTTGCAGTGGAATAAATTAATTTTTTAACACTTCATATTAGTAGACCAACTTTTTTGGACATAAATTATGTTATCAAAAATGCACAAAACAGTAAAATTTATATATATAAATAGAAATAATTTTTTTTTTTCATTATGTTTTTCGAATTTTTCTGCATATAGTCAGTTCATGCTTCTGTGACATGTTAAATTTAAAACCTTGATTTTAATTAATATAATATGCTTAAAGAAACAACATTGAATAAATATTCATTGCGTAAACGCATCTCTAAGAAATAATAGATTAATTATTGAATCCATATAATTAATAAATTAATTATATAAATTACATAGTTAAACAACTGAAGTATGAAACAACGAAAAAACAAATATAAATTATTTGCATACTTAGATATTTTTCTTTGTTTACCAGTTTGTCTTGTAGAACAACTTCGCTTAATTTATCGCTATGATCATGATTTGATATCGTGTTTACTATCGTAACTAAGTGTTTTGAAATATTAAAATTAAATTAAGTTATTCGGATTTCCATAACAGGGGCTTAGCGTGACGGCGAGGCAACGACCTCTGCCACAGACTGAATAAAACCAGCCGATTTTTCCCGCCTCTATTTTCCCGCCCAAATGGAAGAGTCGTTAGATAACCGGCATTGCGATCTTATCCAGATGACGGATGGGAATAAAAACAAAAAAATAAAAATAAAAATCCCAATAAATAATGGGTTTCAATTTTGGGATAGAAATTAAAGAGCTGAGCCGGGCTGGGTATTGTCAGGCCTGTCGGGGGATGGGAACGTCAAAAAGCCAGTTAAAAATGAAATAGGGTTTCTGGTGGGGGTGGCGAGGTAATAACGAGCCAACACACCTGCAGCCATCCCTCACGCCGTTTGCTTTTTTTTTTATTCTCAACACCCAGCCGACAATTCATCTGTGCCTGTTCTTTTTTATTTGGATTAATGAACAACAGACCTACATTAGATACAACCGGAATACAGAAAATAAAGCTACCTTCACTCGTATTTCAACTATATCGCGCTTGTGGTGCTCTCTCGTTCAGAGATATACCGAATGCAGAGGGAGAGCAATTGTTAAAAATAAATCTAATAGGACTGTACTAGAGATTTATATTAATTATTCCTAGCTTTTTTTTTATTGTTTTACATTGCATATATCAAAAATATTTTTCCACGTGATATACTTCCTTTTTGAAAATTCATCACTATAGGGTTACAGCAAATGGTTTTCAAAATACTTGACCGTTATCTTTAAGTGTATTCAAACACTTGAAATCAGTCCATTCGTTCAAGAGGCATGGACAGGCTTTATTTCATTATAATTCAGCTGTCTTCATTAAGTTATGTTTTAACTTTTCATAACAATTTCATAATGGGTAGAGATATTTTAAATTAAAAAACGGATCAGTAAAAAATAATCCAGAGTATTACATTATTAATAATAAGTATTACATGCCGCACGCCTAATTTAGTTGCTACTACTAGTATCAATAATTATTTTGTTGTATTTTTCTTTTTTTAATCGGAAGTGAAACTCGAAGAGATTTTGGCTTTTATAATAAAACAGAATAAACTTAAGGTACAAAATGGGAAAATAAGTACAAGGATATAATAATAATAAGAAAACGATAAAATAAGGATTAAAAAAGAAGATATAGCATTTATTCAGTCATATTTACACTCAATTCAAGAATTCCACAGTCAGCTTCCATGTGAGAGATTCTCATACTATCCCGCCGCATCAATGGCCTCATGGACCAATAAGTCAAGTTAATTCGTTTTGTGTATAGTGATCATTTTCTAGGTAAATTATTGCTTTCATTCTTCTGTTTTCTTTAATAAGTTTATTTATTTATGAGAGGTGAAGTCCATAAGCAACTTAAATCAAACTGATTTCCATCAGATTTCTCACTTTTAAACATGGGTTCACGTTTAAACAATAAGTCTGAAGCATGTTGCTTTAACTATTTATTTTTCTGAAATTACTGTTTTATTGTTTTTAATATAAAATATTGAGATCCATAGCATTTTATTCTATCGGGTTTGTTATTAATTTTTTTTTTTTTTTTTTTTTTTTTTTTACTTTTATTCACTTCGGTCAATTTTCCTATGCATAAATAATTTAACAAAGGACTTGTTTCCTTATTAAAAATTCAGAAGGGATTGCATCACTGAGTCGTGGCCCCTCCGAGAGGACAAAGGGCATTAAAAGTTATTGTTATAAGAGACTATTGATTATAATAGCTATTAAATGGGCCAATAATAAGGCTAGGCTGGGTGGCGGGGGGGGGGGGGGGGGGGGGGGGGGAGGGGGGATGTGACTCAGGGCTATTTGCCTCTTCCGAGCGATCTACCCCGAAAGCACTCTAATCCGTGGAGCTACTCTGTTGTCGTTAGGGACACTGCCTTCTTGCGCATTACATCCTTCATTGACTACAAAAAGTGTCGCCACTCTCTGTCAAAACTCTCTGTCGTCTCTTGTTAGCTCCCCAGAGTTATGTGGGAAAAATTGGATATTGTCCCGAAAATCGGATTTCAAATTAGGAGAACAGGGCATAAAGGAGTACCTCGCTGACAAGGTATTAGGTTTATAGAATGAATTCCATACCCATTCGAGCCCATTAGTTTCTGAACCTATTCTCCACACAATTCCTTTAAGAGAAATTTAAAAAGATAAAGAGATCAGAATTTTCTAATATATAACTTTTGTTAGGGAGCCACAAATATTTAGTTGCTTTACGATTCAATAATATGTCGTAATATTGAGCTGTGAAATAATTTCTAACCGTTTTTAATTAGTGATTTTATTAATGTCCCGAGACTCTTATATGGGATATTTTATGTGTCCGACCTTTTCGAAATGCCAGTATGTATAGTGTTAAAGTGTAATGGATCCACACTCTTGGCGGTCGTTTGCGAAAAATAGCTTGTAACAAAGAAAGGATAACCGGAACATGTTTCAAATAAATATTACTTCTCCGGACGTGAACAAACCACTCATGTGGTACCTTCTTCTAACACGTCACCATCGTATACCCTACGAATTTTTCCAGCTCTGCAGATTTAATTTTTTTCTATTTTAATTACTTGACACACTTGACATTCATTCAACATTTGATATTATAAGCACATCAACCTATGTTTTGCGGATAAAAAATAAAAACAGTATATTATATTTTTAAATTAAATATTTTAAACGTATGATTATCAGATAGATAAAAATATAATTTCGATAAATATTTTTTTATTTTGCAGTTCAAAACATTTACTTTATTTTGTGATTGTTATTGTGAGTTTTTATGCTGCAAAAAAAATTTAATTTTTTTTTTTTTTTTTTTTTTTTTTTTTTTTTTTTTTTTTTTTTTTTTTTTTTTTTTTTTTTTTTTTTTTTTTTTTTTTTTTTTTTTTTTTTTTTTTTTTTTTTTTTTTTTTTTTTTTTTAGTCATAAGATCTTTAAAATGGATATTAAAAAAAAATCTTATTCCCCACATTTTAAAGGAAACAGAAATCCGTTTCAAACCTATTTTTTATAATTCCCTTTTTCTTTCAAAAGTTTGTAATGTTTCTCCAATAAAAGTTTCTCCAAAAAAATAACAAATATAGATAACTTAATTTTAACAGTTTTCATTGAAAACTTGAAAGATGTTGATAGATTTAAAAGGTCTTTGCATGAACTTTTAATGTGAGTTGGATTTTTTTAAAATGCTTCTTCTTTTAAAAAAGATGCCAAACTATTAAATTTTCTGATTTTGTCTTAAGGTGGGAAATTGCTATTTAACTCACTATAAAACTGTTTGAGATGAATTCATTGTAACGTTGTCTAAAAATATTATGGAAAGTTTTATTACTGTTGTTTTTATAAGTAATTGTAGGATTGTAATATATGTATGATAATAAAAATGTGTATATTAAATTATGATGTTGAACTAATAGAGTCTGTTTTCTTCCCTAGGTTCTGGCCAGATCCAGCTGTGGCAGTTCCTCCTAGAGCTGCTGTCAGACTCGAGCAACGCCAATTGCATCACCTGGGAGGGCACCAACGGAGAGTTCAAGCTCACCGATCCCGACGAAGTAGCGCGCCGCTGGGGAGAACGCAAGTCCAAGCCCAACATGAACTACGACAAACTGAGCAGGGCACTCAGGTAAAAAACACCTTATATCTTATACAATCTCGAACTTATGATTAGTATCTATGATTAGTGAAACTAAAAAAAAAAAAAAAAGTCCGAAAAAAAAAATTATACGGGACTTGAGCACAGATGGAGGTGGTTGTAATATAGTATTAGTAATGAAAACTACTAAATTACTAATTTCCAATGTTATTCCTCTATCAAATTTACACAATGCATTTAGAATAACATTACTGATTCAAAACAGTTTTGTGTTCAATAAACCTTAAATTGATACCCGAAAGTTATTGATTCCTCCACCCTCAAAGTTTACTGAATTAGTTGACAACTGATTAGCTCTACCAACAAGGACGGGTCTTGGCTGCCTTCACAATGTTCTTCCACTATTCCCTATGCCTTGACATACTTCTCCATCTTTTGACTCCTAAAACACCCAGTTCCTCTTCCAGTTCCTGCAGCCATCGTCTTCTTGGTCGGCCTACTCTTCTTTTACCAAACATATTTTCATGCAATAGTCTGCTCGGCATTCTGGCTTGAAGCATTCTTATTACATGGCCTAGCCATTCTATGCGGCGTGCTTTAATAAACTGGACCATATCGATTTCCTTATATAAACAGTATAGCTCTTCCTTGGTCCTATATAGTTGACCCACTTACTTCTAGAAAATTATTACGAAACTTGATTTCATCTTGAGTTTTTATAATTTTCGTCATAAAGTATATAACCCAACTTAAGAGACCAATTTTAATTAAACAAGTTATTTCATTTGAAAATATTTATAGGAAGTTTTAAGAAGATAAAAATTGAAAAGAAAAAAACAAGGTTTTAAACTAACGTATTTTCTTTGTAGGACATTTTAATCTAAAGTGACAATAAAAATTAAAACAATCTATGAGATTTTACTAGCCCAATCGAAAAAATTAAATTTCTGTCCTAAATTAATTAAAATTATTCAAAGTCATCAACATTATTAATAATTCATTCTATGCTTGTATATTATTTATTGGCATAAATATTTCTTTGTTGATATCGCCGTCTGTCTCGAAGATGGCTTGTTTATTAACATGCCGGCCTAGTTGGTTTATGAGTAGAAATTCCATTTTCTGTTAAATCGATCGAATTAGGCGAACCTTCTGTGCCATTACCTATAATTGCCTCATTTATTGGATCGACGATAAGAATTTAAGATTGCGAATAATATTGAACATTTCAACCTTCTTATTTAACTCTTGGTCATGAAAAAATAGTTGCTTACTAAGTACTGATCCATTTATTCAAGTTTTTTTATTGGCACACAGCACTTTCTCTCGTTTTTTAATATTACTTTAAATGTTTAAAAATCATTTCATCGACCTAAATATATCACCATTTTAACCCTTTTTCTGTAAAAGGCAACTACAGTTCCTCTGAACTTTGGCCAAATTATATGGTATCTAGCTGGATGGTAATCTTGCAATCAGTGTACTTTTTAGAAGACCCTTATGTTGGCAACGCAAAGAAAAGCAATGAGCTCAGCTGTTCGGCAATACTCACGGTCAAAGCGTTTTGGGCTGCTGAACACAGTTAGCTTGGCGAGTCAGATATGTTCAGAACAATTATTTGTCAGTAAGATAGGTCCCCATTTCTGGTCAGCAGTGTAAAAAAATCCGAGTTTTTCAGTTTTATCCAGAAAAACGGTTATAAATGGTGTTCTGTATTTTATTTCCTAATTTCGGATATTTCGATTCTCGATTCCACCCATTATTTAGAAAAAAATCAATATCGAGAATCGATGATCTAAATTCGATTCCCAGGAACCGATCAACAACGCTGAGATAGTTTGGTTATACACAATTATGTAATAATTATATATCTATTTCTCTCCCCTAATTATACAGAAGAACTATTATAAAATAAATTTATTAAATCTAAAATAACGGAGCGATTGTTTACATATCAGGTGAACACTATTTTATACCGAATTTAAAGAAAAAACTGCAGGAAAAACATCAGATTTTTGAAAATATATATTTGTTGTTGTAAAAAGGAGAAATAGGATCTTACAGCAATTTTTAAACAGAAACAACATGCAGAAGCACTAACAAAATAAATGCTGCAATACATAAGCATTACGAAGGTCGTTCGAATCCCACCTGGGCGGATTAAAAGTTTTTCCTGATGGAACAACTAAATGAATCCTTGGCCTTCCCATCCTTGTTAAAATAGGTTGGGAACCTATAGGATAACCCGTCCTTCCTGTCTTAGTTCGAGTAAATAAGAACGTTAAGCCCAAATAAACAAACAACAAAAGCTTCAAATATAGGTCTACAACTTTGCTCCCGCCGTTTTTTTTTTAATTCTTAGAAATTATATAAAAAAAAAAGTGGTATCTTATTTATGTTTCAAAGTATTGTCCGTCACTTTCCACTACTTTGGCCCATCTTTCAGGCAACAAACGAATCCCGCGTCGGAAAAATTCTTCATCCTTTGATAAGATCCAAGAATCGATCCATTCTTGCACTTTTTCAAAAGAATCGAAGCACTGGCCCGCCAGGCCGTGTGCCATCGACCTAAATAAATGGTAATCAGATGGAGCAACGTCTGGAGAGTATGGCGGGTGAGGTAGAATTTCCCATTTCAGTGTTTCGAGGTACGTCTTGACTACTTTCGCCACGTGAGGTCGAGCATTGTCGTGTTGCAAAATTACTTTTTCGTGTCTCTCTGCGTATTGCGGCCGTTTTGCTTTTAATGCCCGACTCAAACGCATTAATTGCGTTCGATAAAGTGCACCAGTAATTGTTTCAGAAGGTTTTAGCAGCTCATAATAAATTACGCCAAGCTGATCCCACCAAATACACAACATGACCTTGGATCCATGAATATTCTGTCGAGGTGTCGCCGTAGGAGTGTGGCCGGGCAATCCCCATGATGTGCGTGGCTTAGGGTTGTCGTAGTGCACCCATTTTTCGTCCCCAGTAACAATACGATGAAGAAATCCTTTTCGTTTTTGTCTCTCAAGCAGCTGTTCACAAGCAAATAAACGTCGCTCAACATCTCTTGGTTTCAACTGATACGGTACCCAGTATCCTTGTTTTTGGATCATCCCCAGCTGTTCCAGGCGTTTTGATGCTGCTTGCTGAGTTACTCCCAATGATTTTGCGAGCTGTTGTTGAGTTTGACACGAGTCTTCATTAAGTAAAGCCTCCAGTTCATCATCTTCAAAAGTTTTTTCTCTGCCACCGCTATGCCGATCTTCAACAAAAAAATCACCGCTTTTAAAGCGCTGGAACCACTCGCGACACGTTCTTTCACTAATAGTATCATCACCATAAGTACTTGAAATAACCCGATGAGCCTCAGCGGCCGATTTTTTCATGTTGAAATGAAAAAGTAAAATCTCCCGCAAATGACGTGAATTCGGTTTATAAGTTGACATATTTAATTAAGTGTAACTATATGACGCAAACAAACATTAACTAATATCGATGTAAGGTTATGTTTATAGATGTCACAACTGATGGAAAATAACTGTGATTTATTTATTTGAACTACTACTGGCTACTAGCGCCATCTTTTGGAAAACGGCGGGAGCAAAGTTGTAGACCTATATAAGTATGGGGGATTTTCGTTATACCAGAATAAAGATTTTTTTCTCTTTCATATTTTGAGCATTGTCTAAATTGGTGTTAATTTATATATCACATGCTGTAGGTAATAACTGTTATTTGCTGTAGATACGAAAACTTTTGGTACCGACACATCATTAGAATAAACTATTGCTGGAAAGAACAATTATTGTTAAGCTTCAAAAATTGCCCAAAGTTAAATAATTTATCTTTTTTGCAACATGAAATACTTTCTTTCTTTTTCATATATAAAAGTGAGTTTTATACTTCCGGTTAAAAGTTTCATACCACCCTGAAACGATATCAGTAAACTTAAAAGTTTGATATTCAGTGAAAAACAAATGGATTTAAATTATAACACAGCTATCTTAAAGTTCGTCTCTCTTTAAGGGAAGAAAAAAATTAAAATTAAGCTCTCAATACATAATTTAAAATAAACTGTTTTTTCGTATTTATACCAACAATATCGTTTGCCAACAGAAAAGTCTTGAGTTATGTAAACGACTTATGAAATATAAACAGGAAGGCCATCTGTAGTCACTGACCTAATGAGGAAGTGCTGACGACGAATTCTTATTGTATAAATAGTCTAGTAACCTCTTACAGATTGTTCTTCGTCCATTTTCAGTCATATACGATGTAACCCTGTAATTCTGTACATTTTAATAAACGCTTTTTGTTAAAAAGCATTTATTTATCCCCCTACATAACTGGCGCCGAAATAGGGATCATCAGAAGTTCTCCAGGAATCAGTCCATTTGACTTTTTCATGCCCTCTCACACCTGAAGAAACTTTGGATTCAATCCTTTACTGGTGAAGCCCTGATACCGGAGGAAGATAAGCTGGACCCCAAGACAAGAATACAGGACAAGAAGAAATTCATCATCTTCATCGGACGAGAACCCGGAGGAACTACGAGATCAATTGCTGTGAGTACACTCCGTAAATCTTATACCACATTTTAAAAAACTTTTCCTATTATTATCCAAAATACATCCAAATTATCCAAACCTGTTCCTTATCAAATATTGAAATAGACTCCTAAATATGATGGAAATAGTTAAAAATTATCGGATTATAATTTTAATTTTTAACAATAATCGTGAAAGCGTAGTAGTATATTATTTTCGTCAAATAAAATTTAATAATTTAATTACAAACTAGATTTTTAACAAAAAATACCGCACAAAAGTTTCAAAAGTTGTACTTTAAAATGTAAACAGCCAGAAACCACGCCATCAAATTCAACCTACCCAGGTCTACCTCTTACTTCGCCGAGGACGCCTTCATCCCAGGGAGGGGCGAGTTATGTAAACGACTTATGAAATATAAACAGGAAGGCCATCTGTAGTCACTGACCTAATGAGGAAGTGCTGACGACGAATTCTTATTGTATAAATAGTCTAGTAACCTCTTACAGATGGTTCTTCGTCCATTTTCAGTCATATACGATGTAACCCTGTAATTCTGTACATTTTAATAAACGCTTTTTGTTAAAAAGCATTTATTTATCCACCTTACATAACTTTGGATTAAAAAAATTGAAATTTGAGTTGAACAATATAAAAAATCTAGAAGGCCACAGGTTTTTTGTTGAGCTATTCTAAATTTAATTAGATTTTTATCATATAAGTTCCTTTTTTTCCAACATGGAATATCTCGGAATCTATGTTTTGTGGTGAAAAACTCAAAAGAGAAAGAAAGAGTTTTTACTTGAAAATAAAAAAAGAAACATATATAGACTTAAAAAGTGAGGGGGAGATATACATTTTTTTATCTTTTCTGGCTTAGGGTGGCCTAAAACCATTGACCGATTTATGTTTATGACCTTGTAAATTACAAATGACAAACCTTACATCTGATATTAAGACCTTGATCCCCTGACTTAGGAAGGATCACTAGGGTTGACAAATAGCGGTGATGTATGAGGGACACTAATGGCGTAATCAGTGCCTGGGCTATTGAATGATTATCGCACTATATAGGGCCCCCGGGACTAGGATTAGTGCTCCCGAATCCCAATAGAGGGCATTATTAGCTAACCGGTGGATCAACAGGGTGCCCCCCCCCCCTCATTTCAATTTAAAACAAATTGTCCCACCCTCCCGCCGCTCCCCCAGGGACCAATCGTTATTCGCTCCTCATTTCGTCGCCTTCTCTACATCGTCAAATCGTTTCGTTCCTTCCACCTCAACTATAATTGGACTATTCTATTTCGATTTACTTTTTATCATCAAGTCTTATTTTTATTTGTATTGCTTTTTTTCATTATCATTTCATTTATACAGGGTGTTCAATATTCGATGACCACCCTCCCTTTTTTTTTTTTTTACAGTTTTTGGAATTTTGAAACGAAATTCTCAGGGTCTTAACTGTGTCAAATAAAGTTTTTTTTTTAGGTTATAGTTTGCTCTCCAACCTTCTCCAGTTCTTCTCCAGCGACCCTAACATTGGAATTCCCAAGTGGATGTGGTATTTTTTACGACGGATTTCGATCGAAAATCAAATTTTGAATCGATTTTATACCTGTAATTTTTTTTATCCGGGGCACCGTTTCGCCACAAATCGCGAAAATCATTTAAAGAAAATAAGCAGTCTAAAACTAGAATTGCAAAAATAAAATAAACTTTGAACAAAAATATGAAATTAAGGCCTTCCCGAGACAGGTACGACGAGCGGTGAGAACTAGTGATGGGTCGTTCTGAGTGGAACGGAACTTGGAACTGGTTCCAGCCTTGAACCGGTTTGGAACGAGGCGAGCTACCTAACTTTTTCGTTCCGACTGGAACGAAAACCAACGCCAAAATATCTCCTGTTTCGTTCCACCCAAGGTCGTTCCGACTGCTGATCTCTCCTTCCTTTACTTCATCCCTTACATCCGCACATCGCCCTACAGCCGTTGATCTTACTGCTATTAGTTCCATCCTCTTCCCTCTATCGCCTCGCAATACTGCGCATAGCCATCTTCAAAATAAACCACTTTCTATGAAATTTTCTGTTCTACCGACAGAGCTTGGCTACTTCTTTTGGATGAAAATAAATTTGGTTTTTAAGAATCAGAATCAAGCTTATCATGCAAAAAGTATTGTAAAGGATAGATTGACTGGTTTAAACTTACACCGGTCGCGCCAATTTCCGCAACAGGAGCGGTCGCGCATTGAAAAAAGTACAACACCCTGTTTTTTTTTATCCCTTTTGGTCCATATTTTGTATGAAATCTATTAAATAAAATGTTTTGACCATTCTACATTTAAAAGAGAGTATATGTACAAAATATTACCTGAGAGAATAATATTTTGAACGTAAATGAAAATATAACTGAAAATAATAAAAACAAAGATATAACTAGATACATTTGAAGGTAACGGTTCGGATCGGCGACACCACCAAAATAGGTTGACCCGCGCTACACCGACCAGTTCGATCCTTACGCTTCACTTCATGTTTACATTTATCGATAGTTCATTCCTATAACCTCACATGTAAACAATCAGTTCTACAGTTTCAACTTGGATTGTGTTTTTTAGTTTGTTATATTGATATTTAGACTTCTTAAATGTAAATAAGTGAAACAGAAGTTAACAACACGAGGATTTAGTGTTTTATGAATTCATGTTTTCTTATTTCATCTAAGCTTATGTGTAAAAGTGTTATAAAACTTAAGAAGATTAATTTGTACATGGATTTGGTGTTTTACATATTTATATTTGTTCTATCAATTTAAGTGATAAAATTTACAACTTGTAAAAGTGTTATGAAACTTAACAAGATTTATTTGTACATGGATTTGGTGTTTTATATATTTGTATTTGTTGTTTCAATTTCAGTATACATATTTTGTGAATGGATTCTTTGTCATCCATATTACTTTTTGTGCTAAAGTGAGACAGATTGTATAATTAATTCAATAAAACATATTAGTTTATAAATAAATGTGAGAAAGTATATCACAGGTTTTTTATGTTTTCTTATTTCCACTTCCCATGAGAAAATATAGCAGAAATTAACATCATCACTTTCAACTAGGATTCTGTTTTATATTATATAATGGCTTATAACATGGAGAATTGACAATGTGAAAATAATCACAGATTAAGAGGTAAATGACACATTACTATATAATTGTAGAACTATTGGTATAATATTATAGATTAATGTGTTTTTTTAAAAAAATAGAAGCCTGATGATGGAACATTATCTCTGAAACATGTAGCTACAAATTTTAAATAAATAGAAGTTATGCCAAATAAATACTTAAGGATTCTGTCTTTTTTATATTTATAATTTGTTATTTTCACTTCTCTGACAGAAAGTTCATCCGGAATTAACTTTACTGGTGGTTCAGTAGTATATTAATTGTTGATTAAATTAATATTAATTCAAAATTGATTTAGTGTCTTATATTTTGATATTTCCTTATTTCCACTTTAATATTTCCTTATTTCTCATTTTAATATTAGAAGGTAAACAGAAGTTAATATTACTTTGAACAAGGATTTAGAGTTTCACAGTAAATGTAGGAGAATAACCTTTCCCTTCTAAAAGCAGCGACTAGAACATCGAAATAAATCGGTACAAGGTTAGAATCGATAAAAGGTATTCTGAGCGGGTTTAGGGGTTGGTGTCGCCGATCCGAACCGTTACCCATTTGAATTTACAATATTATGATCAGATATAATTATTTGAAGATCTAAAATGGTTGTTTTTATGATCAATTATGTTCAATAAAGTTTTTTGAGGAATGATTTTTACAAATAAAATTTAGATATCCACTGGCTGCCCCCCCCCCATTACTACCCTCTACATAGGTTTCTGTATTATGATCTAGAACTTCTGTTTTCTCTTTACTCCATTCCAAATTTTTATTTGATTGTGCGTTCCCCCCCCCCCTCTTTTAGTTCTGCTAAATTCGAGGAATATATTTTATAGGTTTCCACAAAATCAAAACATTCCGAATATTATCGCTGACTAAGATAAAGAAAAGCAAAAATGCAAAAGAATCCTATTTGCATTATGTTATGATTATGATAGGTATGAAAAAACAAAATAAAACGAGAGCGGTAGCTTGTTGTACTTTGTGCAACATTGAGGACTAAATATTTTTCAATCAGGAAACTATCCCTCCTACCACTTTGAAAAATTACTGGCGGCAAACAGAGAAGTATATCGAGGGATAGCTAAAGCAAATTTTCTAGGAAGCTTACCGGAAGCAAGAGATAATTATTTAATGAAAGGAGCTTAACAGCCCGAATTCACAACAAGGGATGGAAAGAAACTGCATGGTAAGTAGGTAGTAGATTAGTCAAACTGACGTGGAATGAAAATTGGAACAGACCGTAAAATCTCATTCGGAACGGCCCTTCACTTGTATGTAGAAGGTTAGTCAAACTAACGTGGAACGAAAATTGGAACAGAACGAAAATTGGAACGAAACGAAAACTGGAACTGGTTCGAATAGTGGAACGAAACCGAAAATTTCATTCCGCTTATAAGTCGGAACGGCCCTTCACTAGTGAGAACAGGTCGACTTGGAAGGTTTCCCCCGAGTGGCTCAAATCGTTGGCAAGCCCGTGATGAAACTAATATCATTTATGTACTTGCTACGGTGGAAGCATATTCTCATCGGAGCATTCGGGACATAGCCAGGGATACCCACTTAAACACTGGAACGGTGTGGCCATACTAAAACAACACCGTATGAGGCTGTACCGCATTTCACTTCATCAGGCTCTAACTTCCCAAGATGCTGAGACACTGAGGCTCTGTTATTAAGATCGAAATCCGTCGTAAAAAATACCACATCCCATTGGGAATTCCAAAGTTAGGGTCACTGGAGAAGAACTGGTGAAGTTTGGAGAGCAGACTATAACCTGAAAAGAAACTTTATTTGACACATTTAATACCCTGAGAGTTTCGTTTCAAAATTCCAAAAACTATGGATAAAAAAAGGGGGTGGCTATCGAATATTGAACACCCTCTTTATTTTTTTAAAACCTATATTATCATAGAGATATCTGGATTCCCAATAAATCTAGGTAATTCAACAAGTGCAACCACTATTGAAAGCTCTGTTTTACAGTAGTCCCGCAGATACTGTATCTATGGGCTCTCTCCACATGTCCTGGAAGGTATAAATATTGATAAATTGTTTATTTGAAGAACACCCTTATATCAATCTCATTAATGTAATAATAAAAGCATTTAATTTTATATAATAATTTTTAAATATTGGATTATCTCACATGAAATGTCCAATATTTTAAAACTTAATGTTTAGGAAGGATTAAAATGTCTTCAGTTGATTCCGGCAAAATATTTGCATCCCATTAATAAGACCTATCAATCCCCTATTTACTAATAGTGTTTTGTTTTTGTAAAGTTGGCATACAGATTTTAATTGAATTCCAAACGTAAAAATGAAGAAACGTGATTTCTGATTAATTTTATTTTATGAGTTAAACTTGGCATTTCTCTGCCCAGGATGAAAGAAATATTAATCAAGCTTTGGCAAAAGGATTTATAACGAAAGGACTATTCGTGGATTGGTTTTGAAAATTTCCTTGAGATCAATTAGTGGTAGTCAATGGCTCCTATTACCCAACCTATTACTACGATACAGTTAGTAAATTAAAGGATTGGTGATTAATGTCCTGCTTTATCAGAATATTTTTCATATATATTCCCTACAGACTACCACTTTTTTTCGGAGCTTGGATTATTTCATCCCAGATGGATTGTTTACAAATTAGATAGACATTAAAAATTGATTTTATGACTTCGTTTCGTCACGTGACCCCAATTTGGCACTAAAAACTTGGTTACTCAATGGGAGAAGTGTTTCTATCTCAGGTATCCTCTTGACGTTTCCTACTCATGAGAATTGACACCTTTTAGTAGATCCCCTAGAAACTTCTAAATATATTCATAAGACGTTATATGCATGACAAACATTCGATTTGAAGGAAGTAGAAATTTCAGTAGTATGGCCAAGAGAACAACTGCCTTTCTTTGTCTGGTTGGTTGTATTTCTCTTAAAAAAGTCGCTTCACTAATGTCGGAGTCCCTCTTTTTTTTCTCTGATAATATCAATAAGGCTGCGGAACCTCAGCTAATATACTTCGCCTTATTCTTGTTACATCTTTCTCCACTGCACCGAAAATTTCTTGCATAACAGAGATAAAATGTTTGTTGGAGCGGTGCTATAGAAGGTTAGCATTTTCAGGTAGAAACAACCTAGTATACTGGAAAGTATTCCTGATATTAAGAGTGGTAAAAGAAAATCATATTATTAAAATAATAAGGGATCATAAGCACAAACGATAATGCATCAGTTAAAATCGTCCTCTTTTGAAATCTCATCTACTCACCATTATAGTAATTATAATAAGTAAGACACATTGTGAAATTCTATCTTCATTTTTAAATAAAATTTCATGTTTTTTTAATATAATTAATAAATAAACAAAAGTAGTTTCAATGGCTTTAGTTAAGCAGTTACCAATTTTTATAAATGATGATGATAAGTAGTGCTTGCCAAGAACGAAGCTTATTCAACCGTTATTTTAACAGAGTTATTAGATTTCTGAAAGTGCTGATTGAATACTTTTTATTATTAAAGAAAGAAAAAAATAAAATAAAAGCATTAAGAAATACTTTAAAAATCAAAGATAGCCCCAGGACATGCGACTGGACACAGATGTGTTGATATGAAAAGAGTACTATTATTAAATGACAACAGTCCTATTATTGGGAATTGAACAGGATTGGATTAGTGCACAGTGTTGCCGTAGGGGCGTGGTGTTGGATAATACGCTTAGGAAGGGGAGGCATTTGCATCTCCCTCCAGGCTGGCAGGTGGTGTCTGTACGTCTACCTGATGGAACAGCAATATTTCCAGTCTTAAGACTGATAATGGACTCACCATTCTACGTTTCTAACGAGACTTACATACGGACTTATGTATTCCAGCTGCAATAAATTACATTCGCACTTTTTTTCAATTCCTCTCTTACAAATTAAATGGGCATATGAACAAACTTATAGAAAATATTTCAACAACCGATATAAAGGCCTTACAAGGCAAGGGCTCAAAAGATGTTGGATCAGAAATCTCTATGCCTATTATAAATTAGATAGTTAAGTTACAAACTTTAGTGTCTAGCTAAAATTAATTCGTTCAAATAATTATGAATTATAATCATTATAAATAACCGTAGATATTCGATTGGACAATTGTTGGAACGCTTTGTCAAATGATCTGACCTATAAAATTAAATCTGTTTGGGCCCAAACCAAAATATATACACGAGGTTAAAATTTATTATTTTTAACGAGTACAATATATCTGTAATTAATTATGATATTACAGCTACACATAAACGATATTTGTATATTAGTATAGAACCCAGAAGCACTCCCATTTACTCTTCTTCTTTCTCTAACTCGTATGTGCTGCTAAGCGTGGTGGTGCTACCTCTGATCATCTTTTTCCTGAGTTAGTAGGTTTAAAAAAAATGTAGCCTTCTCACCTCCGGTATGGTAGTACCTAGCGCTGAACCAAACCTCTCGATATGATTGAGATACATGAGTCTTGATCTGCCTCTATGCCGTCTTCCTTCCGGACTCACTTCTACAAACCACTTGGCCCTACGGTCGTCTCCCATTCTATTAACATTCTATTTCCATACCATTTCAGTTGTACACCCAGCTTCTCTTATTCGAGCTCTCCTGGTCTTCTCTAACATTCAGCGAAGAATTCTCATTTCAGAGACAGTCCTCATTTCTATTAAACTATCCATCGAAAAGCTTGACATTTTTAAGGGAACAGGAATTGAGCAGTGCTGCCAAAATAAGGCCAACAAATGTTTAAGTATATTATTTTTTTTTTCTAGTGCTCTACAGATCTTAAAGCTGGACGCATTCCATCTACTCCTTAGTTATATTGCTAAATTTCGTGGATTCACTAAACTCTCTATGGTTATTGCATTAGAACCTGTGGTTTGGCTGTGTAATTGTTGCTATAGAACATTTTTCTTGTTTGATTGCAGGTACTACTACGACAAGAATATCATGACGAAGGTACACGGGAAGAGGTACGCATACAAGTTCGACTTCCAGGGCCTGGCAGCGGCAACCCAGCCGGCCGCTACAGACCCCGCCGCCTACAAGTACCAGAGCGACCTCTTCATGTCCTCCTACCACCATTCTGCAAAGCTCAACTTCATGAGTCCACATCCCATACCCTCCTCATCGGGTGAGTAACTAATATATGCATCAAACATTAACACTGTATCATTAAAACAAGTTTCAATAATTGATTGTTATTAATGAACTATAAATTAATTACTTAGTTATCTATCAACTCTTTAAAACATTGAGCCAACCATTCTTTCCGTTTGGAATGAAATCATCAATTTCGAAAGATGTCATCAATGTTGACGAACAAGCACACTTTGTGCCCAAACATATGATCCAAGAATGGTGATTAAGAAGAAATAAGAACTATATACCCATCAATTTGATTTTCATTATTTTAATTTTTAAGTAATTACATAATATGAATATGGTAGTATTCAGAAGTTCAGGATTGCCAATTGTGGTATTCATTCATTTAAAAAGAGCCCTAACACTTATAAACGCTTTTACCAACTATAGCCTTAACGATATATTTGGATTATTGAATTGTTTATTATGTGTTTGTTTCATTCAAGATAGCTATTGTTTTATCGCAATATTTAATAAATAAATGCAATATACACCAATTGACTTTTACTTAAGGACAAATTTGTAGTTTAAAAAAAAAAAAGGTTTAATGAAATTTTTCTGTAAGCTCTTTAAAACTCGTTAGTGAGTTGGTTTTAAACGAAGTGGCCCAAGAACTATACACCCTGTAGAATCAGTCTAATTTTTTAGATATGTACTAAACTCATACAAGTCGAGAATGAACGACTGTAGGCCGATGAAGTTTTTTTTTTTTTTACCTACAATCCATGAAGGTTTTTCGGTTCAGTACTTAGTAAAGATGTACTGTTTCTATACCAACGGTTGTGAAAGGAAGAGAATCGTCCATAATAATTGCTCAACCGTCAAGTTTATCCCCCGCTTAAGGGTACCCACTTTAACGAAGCTGGATGTGCCCCAGAAGGATATCCCGGCCTTGAAGATGAGCCACAACCGAAATAACAGATAATAAATTTTCTGCCTTCGAACTCGAACAATATAAAATCTTACTGCAGACATGAGGTCATAGACGTTTCTGAATAAGTATTAAGAATATTGTTTTTGGAAAGATAGAATTTTTATAGTTTATTAGAATTTTTTACATATTTCAATAATTCTAAACTTCATATTAATATAAATAAAGGTTGGGTTGAAAAATAGGTCTGAACATTATTTGAACTTTCAGGTTTTTAAAAAATAGAAACATACAAATGTTTTCCACAACTGTGTTTATTTTAAACCATATTATTTTATTATTTTAACTTAAAGGTCCATAAATTAGAGATAACAAAGAAACAGTTAGTCTAGGTCAGCTTCAGCAGTGTATTTTCAACTAGAAGAACAGAAGGCCTGTCACCCGTTGTTCCTGGGGTCATGTGACCCCTAAGGCTCGGAGGATAATTAGGAAATGGACTTTTGGGAGGGGAAAGGAAGGGAAAAATGGTGGCAAAAATGAAGAAAGGACAAAATTAGCGGGGGCTAACAGAGCGGACCGGCCCCGGCAAATTGGATTTAGGAAGAGGACAAAGAGGATAGAAACAAGAGTTCAAATTGAAAAGCCAACGGGGCAGGGGACAGATAGCAGGATCAAAGGCGTTCGCAATTTCCTCCAGTCCTCGGAGCTCCTCGCCACCGCTTGGCTGGTGATGAGTTATCCCAAGAATATAATGCCATTATCAGAAGATAACTTAGCGGGAGGTGATGCCATCAGGGGTCGTGTCCTTCTCTCAAAAGGATATCATTTTTATTTATTTCTTTTTTCAAAGGCTGTTTACAAAAGGAGCAATGAGTAAACGAAATTGGGGTTGTGAGATAACTATACTTTATATTACACCTTCTCTTGCTTTTTTTTCCCACCTCTTTTAGAAAGAAAAAGCAAATTCAATTTTTATTATTTATAACAATGCCCTTTATAATGATCTTAATATTGGTACCTTACGTCCTCGACCTCATACCCATTAAATTTTTGGAATTCCATCGCAACCTTCCCTTCCATCCCAACTCTCTGGCTCCATCATTATCCAGTTTCACATATTCTGAAAATTCCCCTCGCAGATTAAACCGGCAGTGGCCCCGAGGCATTCCGTAAAAATGTATTTACGTTGGCGTTTTACCAATGGCCAGCTTCTTTACTCATGTCCTTAGTGACTGTACTATAGCCACATCTCTCAGTCTCTACTATTTTTTTTTCTACAACAGGGACGCAGATAAGAGAGAAGAGCTGAGACTTCCATAAGTAGGGGAACAGGTCTAGTTGGGGTCTCCCTAGTATAAATGTATAATGCATATAAAGTATGATTGTATTTAAAACTTTTAAGAATCTACGACCTTAGTCCTTTGGATTTCTGATACAAAAAGAGGTATTTGTATCAAATCATAGAAATTATAAAAACGGAGACTGAAGTTGCTGCAATACTAATATTCCTTACTGGCTTATTACTTTTTAATTAATTATTATTTTCTTTTTATTATTTAGATATTTATTTACAATTGTAAATCAAGCTATGAATATACTTTTATAAATATGTTTTCGATCCAAATGAAAAATATAAAAATATCCTGACGTGTTTCAACTCGGAATCGCGTTAGCTAATAAACCCGATCTGATAAGTAACACCTGAAATCGGAAGTTCAAGGTACTATCAAAGCTGCTATCTTCCAATTAACTATAAAACCTCCACCAAATATCTTGTTCTCATCTAATAACCTAAATTTTGATCCTCGAAACCGTCACGTTGTATGATTAGATAACTCAAATGCTGAAAGATTAGTTCATGCTGCTGGCCATTCGACAGTTGCCTTTATCACTTAATTAATTTCTTCTGATGAAGGGACACTCAAACACGCAAATAAATCTTGATTTGGCAAAACTGAAAGAAAAAGGTATAAAAGCTTCTGCAGGAAATTAAAGAAAGAATTCTTATTTCCATCTTTAATTAATTATCAATTCTTTCAGATATCGAAATTAATTCTTCACAAAATAAATGGTCGTTATTATGATTATTTTATTAATGGCTATAGACTCAGAGAATTGAGGGGAAAATATTTTTTAAAGAAATGAGTTTTATTAAAGGAAAAAAAAAAAAAGGAGAATTGAAAAGGAGACTGACTTGAGTACTATCAGGGTGGCAAGTTGTCATTTTCCAGGGATCCCTTCCCTTGGCTCATTGTGCCACAAAAGATTCTCAGTCTACTCTGCTGGTAGAAGATTTAAAAACTGTTACTGGGTTAACAACTTAAATATATCAAAGAGTGTAATAACATCATCCACTTTTATTTATTTTTATTGTAATTTACTTTATTGTGGGATATACAAATATATTTTTTAATGAATGCATTATTTTGTAGTAATACCTTACTACTTTTTTTTTTATTACCTTACTAATATAATAGCTCAGAAAAATCATTTCCACACTCCTCTCATCTTATCGGAGGATATCTTCAATCTTAATTTAAAATTAAAATTTCTTTTTACAATCAAAACCAGGGTACATCGGGCAGATGAAGAAAGAAATGGGGAAATTGGGCATTTCAATTCAAGACTGTTTCGATAGGGATAGATATAGGGAACATTTTTTTTTTCTTTTAGAAAAACTTTTTATTTGAAGAATTACCATCTGCCTCACTCAAGGGCAATGACTAATATGGATGGCAGAGACTCATTCATACAATTTGTACAATGCTATAAAGTTAAAAAAACAAACAAAGTAGAAAAATAAAATAAACAGACTTTAAAAATACAAGAAATAAAATTTAAAAAAATATATACAAGAAATAAAATAAAATATACAAAAGATAAAAATAGGATATAATACATGATAATATAAAATAGAAGATTGAAACTAATAAATGAAAGAAAAAAAAATCATAAAAAAAAAGAATCATAAAAAAAGAATTGTAACTACATTCATACACTATATACAAAATTTACAATAATTCCGGGGAACACCCCTGTCCAAGCCCCCCCCCCAATTAGGAGGGCAAGCCGGGCTCAGAGAGTTCCCAGCGTTGTACAATCAGCTGCGTCACTAGTAGAATCTAGTGGAGGCTGAGAGAGAGAGAGCGCTATGGCACAGTCACACAGGACTTAAGTAGAGAAGCTGACCATTGCTAGCTCTCCAATAATAAATATTTACAATAAATCTCGGGGCCATTGCCGTTTTAATTTACGAGGTGGATTATAAGGAACTGGATAATGAATGAGCAAGTCGATAGGGATGGTTGGAAAGGTTTTGATGGAATTTGGAGAATTTAACGGGTATGAGATCAAGAACAAAAGGTATATTGAGATCATTATGTTGGGTTTTGTTGGAGACATAATATGGAGCATTTACAAAAGTAAGAAGAACTTTGGATTGGAAGGATTGAATGCGCTTGATATTCGATTGTTTTGCTGTCCCCCACAGTTCAAGTCCATAGGTCCAAATATTAGGTTTAATGATGGTTTTCTGTGGAGAGCTGGGATGTCCTATTTAGTAGTCTGTACAATTGGCTGAAGCGTCTGTTAAGTTCTTTTCTTTTAAGTCTAGTGTGAGGGTTCTAAGTTAGTATTTTGTCTAAGTAGAAGCCAAGATACCGTACTGTGTCAGCTATGGGTAGCGGAATATTGTTGATTTAAACAGGAGGGCAGGATGTGCGGTGGAGGGTAAAAGTTACGTGGGTGATTTGGATTCATTATCTTTGATCCTCCAGCTGTTACACCAGTCTTCAATCAGGGATACGTGGGTTTAGAGATTATAGGAAGCTACAAAGGGATCTGGATGGGATGAAAGTATAGCAGTGTCATCGGCAAATGTTACTAGGAAAGTAACAGGAGTAGTAGGAATATCTGCAGCGTAGAGGATATATAGGACTGGACCAAGAATGCTACCTTGTGGAACACCAGCCTCAATGGGTAGCAGTGAGAGTATTCGAAGGAAAAATTAAAGAAGGTAAAGGTCCTTGAGGGTGCCAAGGATGTGAGGGGGAAGAAAGAAGAAGGAAGAAAGAAGAATGCAGTCTGAAAGAATGAAGTAGAGGTGGGAGGAGAGGAAGAGGGGGGGATGTGTGGGGAGAAATGGAAGGAAATGATATTCGCGTGGTCTATAAGGCCGTTTCGTGTAAAAAAAACAACAAAAAACAGGGTTAATGTAATTATCATATAATTACACAGGATTTATGTGAAGATACAACAGAATACCGGAAATTCCAGAAAAATGCGGTACTTTTGGAGGACAGAAAAATACTCCCGTCCAAGAAGACCTGGTCGGGAGAAAGGAGACAATAGTTCAGTGAAATCCTCAGACAATGGTAGGCCAAGAAGAAAGAACTGAAAAAGAAACCTGTATCATAGTCGCGCAATCCTTAAGGGTCGTTTGCTATCAAATAAATAAAGAAACCACTGTGTTGTCAGTCAAAGATGACCCATTTACTGCATCCCAGCCACTCCGGTCACATATCACTTCTCTTGATGAATGGTGCCTTAACTGGAGAGCTATGATAAATTCCAGCAAATAATCTTTACTCTGCGTCGAAAACTTACCTCATCCTCTCATCCTGTATCGTTTAATGGAGAACCGTTAAACGACGTTGAACAGATGTATGTTTCCAAAGAGCTCACGTAATAATGAAGTTGCCTCCTAGTCAGCATAGCCTGATGGAAGTCTACTTGTGTGAGAGCAATCAAGTTCAAACTGTAAAGAAAGACGCCTCACAGGACCGATAATATTAAGTTTTAAAATCAAAGAATCGAAATATTTATTTAGTTTTTAGTTTAATATTAAATACATTTAATATTAAAAAGAAAAAGATTGTCCTAATTTCGAAAATATTTCGTCACCCTTATTATAAAATCTTTTAATTCTTCCAGTATTTATTCCATTACTTATACACCACCAAATATACGAGGTTTTCATGTAAAAGTGTCGGTTCCCAAAATTAAAAAAAATATGCGCTTAAAAACATTTTTTAGAGACGAAACAATATTTTATTTTTAGATTATAGTAATATTTTCTTCATATTCAAGCAAAAGAAAAATGACTGCCTCAACTAAAAATCTAGGGTTATAAAACTTTAGATAAACTAATATAGACCACTGGAGATTTCCGTAAGCTAAAATAAAAATTTTATAACGTCTTTAGCGAGAGTACTTGGTTTAATCACTGTCGTTAGCAACAAGACATTACTAAAGTTCTTGCTAATGATCCAGTTTCGTTCTACCTCTGTAGGTGCTCTTAGTCTAAATAACACGAAAAGATTTAACAACGCTATTATCATGGAAAATCAGGCTTAAAATATCAGCTACTTAATAAAAGTCGTTTTATATAAACTTCCAAATCACTTTGATCGTCTGGCTATGATAATTGATAAAAAATTACATTCTGAGTTACAAAGTAAATGAAAAATCTTATTAAAAAAATAAATAAATAAATAAAAAATACGACTTATGTATACATACTATTATAATATATATTTCATAAATATTCATATTTTACATTAGGTCGGAAGATTGAAAATCAGGAGGTAAAGAAATAGATGATGTATGGGCAAGGAATTTCATAAAGAGAAAACGGGGATAATAAAGGATATTTAAAGGATGCAGCTCGAAGCGCAGGATTGTAGAGGTTGACGGGTTGGGTTTTAGTATTTAAGAGGTGGATGGAGGAGCGCAGAATAATGAGGTAATGAATATAGGTGGGTTTTTAGGTTTTCAAAGATTGAAATATGAGTGCACCTAGGAAGTATTGATGTCGTAAACAGGGGTATAGCTACCCGATTTCAGAATACTTGTGTAATATGTGAGAACGTCTGGAGATTCTGAAAATAAAACTGAAAAAAAAAACAACAGTTCATTAGTCTTTTACATCTCATTTCGATCTCAACAGACATTCCCCATATAATATGCATCCGTAATCAAAGTAGGGAAAAATGAGAGATGATACCAAAAGTTTTCGAGTACATTAGTTATATTTTATGCGTTCTACTAACGCTTGCAGTTTAAATGAATACAAACATTGTCGGTAAGCATATATAAAATTCTGTTGACGAATTTTAAATGAATTGTTTGGAAACAAGTGTTTCTGATCAGGAGTGAACTTAATAGAATTAATAAAGGTCCCGCTAACTAGAGTAAACAATATTTTACAATAACTTTTAATTATTTTTTTTTTGTTTAATAATCACATCACTTGAGGAGTTATCTTTCAAAACTGAACAAATTCACATTAAAAAAGTTTTAAAAAAGAGCAAAAAATTTACACCAGTCCTACCCTTGCTATTTAATCCAAAACAATTATATTATTTCAATTCTTGATATATGTCTACTAACGACAACAAAGTATAGTGATGTGTGCAGCCCTTAAGCCTTTAACAGAAAACAAAAATGAACGAAAGTGGTGTTCAGTTTTGAAAGATTAATGGTTGTGTAGTTATTAAACAACTCTCACTTATTAATGGTTGTGTAGTTGTAGGTTCTTAGCTTTTCTTTCTATGCCTATAGTATAATATTTCATTTTATCTGGCTTGATTTTCTCAGTATTTTTCTCAGTTTACATTATATTTTTCATTTTGTTCGAATATTTATTCATTCTTGTCTACTTTTTACACTTATATGTCTCTTGTTTTATATATAGGTTAAAGGTCTTTATCTGCAACTAATACAGTCTGACAATAGTAACATCACATTATAACTTTGTATTATTCTTAAGGAAAATATTCCTTAGAATAAGGATTGTTTATTATTTCATTATGTTCTGGTGAAACAGTTTTCTTTATGAAGAGACTACACCATGGTGTTGGGCATGCCCTTACAAAATAATATTCACCTAACTTGCTAAACTTTTCCACTTCCATGATGCCGTTGGAGAGACATCAAGTAGAGCCCTTTACAAACCTATAGAGTCGAACTACCGGATAGCATACGCTAGAGCGATCCTGGAACCATTCGGCTGGAAGCTGGAGGCAATATATCTCGGCGTATCATATCTCCTTCCAAGAAAGGGAAGAAAGGAGAGAGGGAGATAAAGATTTACAGATGTAATGCTGGGGGAGATTTTCCAGTCGTTAGGGAGGGCCTAACGCAATAAATATCAGTGCAAACAAAAGACCTCCCCTCCCCCAAGCACTAGGAACTATTTACATGAATCATTCATGAGCTACTGAAACAATGGCAACTCTCTGCTGCTCTCTCCGTCTCGTTTTTTCCATCGCTTCACCTCGACGGCTTTATAAGTCATTCGTTGGCGTTATGTTTTCAAGGGTCACTGACGTCTTCTGGACATAGAACATATTTTATAGCCGCTCTGAGTTTGTAGTATCTCGATGATATGAATTGACTTGTAATAATTTAAAATGAGTCTGCTTGTTGCTGCTTTTCTTTCAAACAGCAATGCATCTTTGCTTTCCTTATGTTCCATCTCCTAAACACCTCACTACGTTTTCAAGTGAGAGAAAATTATAAAAATAGATAAGATTCAGAAAAAACAAAACAAAAAAAACAATTTATAAATAACCTATTTTTTTTTTTATATCAATTTATGGACATTTTCAACTGTGCAATGTAAAGGTAATCACTGATTGTAAGGTAAATGTTATTGTCTAATTACATGGGAATATTGTAATAATGTTATAAATTAATATATTAAAAACATTTAGAATCCTGAAGATGAAAACAAGACTCCGAAGCATGTAGTTTCATATATAAAAATATAGGAGTTATGCCAAAAAATTAAATTATGATTAAAACTCCTTCAACATAAAAGGTTATACAATAATTAGTTAATCGAAATAAATAAACAACGATTTTCTTAACCCAAAAATAATTTAACCAAATATAAACAAGTTCGTTTCATTAATATCATCTCGTTGTATCTTTTTATTGAATATTTAACTGGAAGTTTCTTTAAATTATAAAATATAACATAAAGTACCACTTGAATAATAGAGGGATCGAAAATGGTCAAATTTCTGATTTATTAATTTATAAATCATAGTTTCATTCTATTACAAAAAAAAAAAGCATTTACACAAGTTAGGGCATTTTTTTCGTTATAAATTTTTAACAGTTTAATAGGGGATAAAGCAACATATCCAAATATTTACAACATCTGGAACAACTTTAAAATTCGAAAAAAAGCAGACGTATGAGAAGGGAACTATTCTGTGCTGACTGGGCAAACATACAGGGCCGATATTGACCGATTTAAAGAAGGGACAGGGTGAACTGTTTGCCAAGGCTGTGTCAATATGCCAGATGCAAATCTCCACAGAACTAGCCTAATTTCCAAAGCCGCCGTGTCCCCGGGAGTGCCAGCCACTTGAGTGCTCTCCAACACTCCCTATACCCTCCCTCAGCTACCTCCCTACGTATCCTACCCTATATCCACTACCATTTACCCTTCTTAACTTAATAATACCTTCCCTTCAATATAATTTCTGTTTATAAAAACATGTTTAGTTTTAAGAATAATCGGATATATTCAATAAATACTTATTTATTTATTGAGATTGGTTATAATTTTATGTTACGCATTCTTCCAAATCAATGCCACTCATCAGGCATTGCGGTACATCAACTTAAAAAAAAAAAATTGAATGAATTATCGTATATTATATGTACATATTACACATATCATCATCAACCAATAGGTCATTCAGTCATCTTTAAATTAAGAATTTGTTCATAAGTTTACGCCATTCGCCCTGGTTCTGAGGCAGTATCTCATCTTTACTCTCTGAGAAGAATAATTGAACCAACCCGCCCTGTGGAATAGCTTCAAACTGTTTCATGTAGAAATGTTGTTCACTTCCTCGAAGAGTAAAGAAAATAGCCACTTTCCATACTACCAGTTCCAAGAACAATCAGCTCCACTGGCGGTTATCATAACAATCAATCAACACCAAACTATTTTTATGTAAGGTTTGGAAGTAAAAAATATTAATTAGGAAATATATTCGAAATAACATTCCTTTATTTTTTTTAGTATTCGGAATTTATTTTTAATCTCCCTAACCTGATAATACGATAAGAATTCTATGGTTCTACTTATGATTTTAACAATACATTCGTACGAAAAAAAAACAACAAACTTATAGACATTTTAAGGAGAAAATGATAATACACCTTTTGTTACAAATCGTATGTCCATACCATGACGGGACTTGTTACCAACAGACATTCTTCACGATTCTAGGCGAAGACTCAGAAGAACTCGTTTGAGAGACCTATGCATGTGTTTGTTTTTTCCTTACTTTCTTCTTGTTCTCATTAAATCACAAAATTACACCAAATATAAAGGAGGTATTTTTGAAAAAAAAAAAAAGTTTTTTTCATTAAGATCATAAAGCATTATTTATTTCCTCTGCAATGTCATGTTGTAAGATGGCACCGGAAGTGCCAGTTGAACCACGATTCCTATACTCAAAAAGCGTAATAATTTGTCATTGTTATTTCAATTTATACATCATACCAATTTTCAAAGGAAGGAGAGAGACCAAATATGTCCTTTGGCCGTCAAAAATCGTCAGTTCCTTAAAGATCTGAAATAAGTGGCTTTTGGGACATTTTTAATTGTATCAATAGGCTCGGATATTTATAAAATAATGAAGTGAATAAGATCTTTAAGATTGGAAATATTTCATTTTCTGGTTTTTGTTGAAGAACCTTTTAAAAATTATTAAAAAATAGCCTTAATGTGAAAACTTTTTTAACTCACAAAAATATTAGAAAACACTGTTTGATTTTATTTCCTCAGGTGGCTTCCTCAGATCAATTAAAACAAAAATAAAAAACTAATATGTTGCCCATAACTATTTTCAGATATTAACAGCAAGATTTTATATTTATGAAGTTGTAAAAAAAAAAAATAAAATAAAAAAAAGTAAAAATTAGCAATTGTTCAGACACGCCAAAACAGTAGAACTATTGTGATTATGAACTATTGCGAGGACTGGCGATAACCCCTACAGATATCATTATGGGACTGATAGAGAGAGGAGCGAGGAGCGATAGCCGATAGAGCGAGGCAGACTATAGAGGGAGGGACTAACGACTTTTCCATATAAATGGCAGTTTCCGAGCAGATTGACGGCTGATTGTTTTTCCCTCCCCATTTCCCGGGCCATTAGCGACCGTTCCCCGATTACCCGCTAATACTGTCTCTCTTTCACTTGCTCTTTCTCTCTCTATACATCCATTTTTGGCTTGTTCTCACCTCAGTTTTTGTCTATTTGAAAACATTTCATGTGCTATACATCACCTTTTTTTTTTTAAGTATTAATCATTATTTTTTTATTTTAAATTAACAATTTGTATGTAGGTTTTTTTAAGCTAGTAAAAAGTAATTTTCAATTGTTATTTTCAAATAATATTCTAAAAACCTTAGTTTTCTAATTTGGATGACCATCAAAAACTTTTTAAACTACAATAATTATATTGATCCACAAATTTATCCAAAATACATAAAATAATTCTTTTAAAAAGTTATCTATATTTTCCTCTGTACTTTTTCCGTTTCGGCTATTAAGTTACTCCTTAACTTTAATGTGATATAGAGAATAAATATATGATTCAACAAAAAAAATGTATAAGAAATCATACGTACGGAATTGAATATTTGTCATAATTCTATAAGGTTTTTATTTTTTATAATTCTTTCATAAATATCCGATTTGTAACTCACCGAAAAAAAGAAATATCAATTAAAAAAAAAAAAACTTCTATATTTTGTTCCCTTGCAAAACTGCTTAGTCATTGAAATAAAATGCTACTGATACACTATAGCTGAAGATTGCTTAACCTTTTATAATGAAATGCGGATCTATAGATTAGTTTGACTTACACTTAACATCCCATATAATAGATATAGATCTATGAATGAAGCTGATAATGATGAATGTGCTATCAATATTTATACTGGATCCCCGCCGTGGAGATTGTGCTCCCGAAACGACCGTGGACGATGACGGATCGAGGAGGCGACGGAGCGGACTAACCGGCCTCACGTGACCGCTAATGGTGGGTCACGTGACCCTAACAACTTGATGACATAAGATTGGGCCGGTTAATATTCAGGAGGCATATGCTCCTCTCTGCCTGTTTGCCCGCCCCTTCTCCTTCCTACACGCTCCATTTGTCCAATAGTACTTGGACCAGTTCCTTCTCTTCTCTCCTCCTCTATCCAGTTTGTCATGCAATTACCTTCCTAAAGAATATGTGACTCGATAATCTGTATTTTAAATCGATTGTTAAGGGAGTAAACTTTCGTTGTGAAGAATGTGTCTGATTTATGTAAATTAAGGAACACTGATTTTTTATTAACCCTTATAAATATAAAATAAATTATTTATCTTTTTAAATTTCTTGATACACTCAGATCAGTTAATATAATGGCAGCTAAAGTTGAGAATATTTATAAACATAAGACCACAAAAGTGTTATATTTAAACCAGTGTCATATTAATGGCTATTAATAATTCCAAAAAGCAAGATTATTTTAGGAGGGAGAGCTGCTCCTTAAATAAACATTTATATCTCCTTAAATAAATAGACCTGCTGTTGACATCAGGTTACATACTCGATTTGTAAAATATTGGCACTTAATGTTCATTGAGTTAATAATTATAGTTCATATGACTATTTTTAGGACTATTAGTTCTTTACGGAAACGAAACGTGGCCGCTTGTGTAAAGGGAAGAATAACGCTTTGGAGTTTTTGAAAATAAATATTCTGTAGAATATTTTAGGGGAAAAAAAAAAAAAAATGAGCGTAATGGAGAGTTTAGATGTATTTACAACATTTTTTCGGTAAATATAGTTAAGGTAATTGTAACACCAAGGTTAAAATGGCATGTAAAGTCGCTGGATTTAATAATGTCCAGAAAAGGTGATAGATTTTTAATCATAAGGTAACAGTCCGTGGTGTTAAGGGGAGCAAAGTTTCGGGGCTGATTTGGGTTTCGATGGAAGGAGGCATTGAGTCTTGTTTTGGAATCTATTTATTTTAAATAAAATAAAGAAAAATAATAAAATACAGTTATTTAATTATATACACAGCTTGGGGAACTCTAAACCATAGCTGCTCCCTCTTATGAGTATCCAATCATTGTTGAACAATTTTCAAACTTTGTCAGTAATTGTATCATAATATTTTACTTCTTTTTTAGGCATATGCTAATTTTTTTTCGATTGCAGGTAGCATCTTCCCGTCGGCGGGTACATACTGGAGCAACCCGAGCGCCAATCTGTACTCCAACATCGGCCACGGGATGGGCCATCCCGGGCCCCTGGGTACGTACCCTCACTACGCATGACAGGGCCGAGGCTACATCCTCCCGGAACTGCCGGAGGATTGAGGAGTCTTCGCGGAGTCCTTCCAGGACTCTCCTCTCATCCTACAGGGCAAAAACTCTGGAAAGGAACAACGGAACTCCATGGCAAGGGGACAATCGGAAGCAACGATTGTACAACAAACTGGTTATCATTTGTATCAAAACTATTCAAGTTGATCTGATTTAGTTAATAATAATTTTACTTAAATAGTAAAATATATAATTACTCACCATTGGATTTGGTCTCATAATGTAATGGAGAACTATTTATTATTTAGTTGGTTTAGTCTCAAGTCAGTATGGAAATTCATTTTATTAAATCATACAATATTATAAACCTTACAAATGTCAGTTGTTTTTAATTTAAAAAAAAAATTAAATTAAATTGATTAATAAAAATATTCTGAAATTTTAATGCTTGAAAGTATGACTTTTATAATAAATTACAATTTACAATTTGTTTTAAATATTTGATTAACTGAATCCAATAGTGCTTAAAGGTATTTAAAATATGTAAAACATACCCAATAAAAATTGAAGAATTTCTTTTTCATACTTACATACATATATGGCGTTATATATTTTTACTGTTATTTTTAAAGTTACAATTTCGGATAAAGATGCCAAAGATATAACAAAGACATATAAGTGTGATGATTATTATGAGCAGAGATTAATCTGTATAATTTTTAGTCATTTTTTTTAAGTTGTAAGAGGAAAAACGTTTCTAGTCACTATGCCACTGTTTTTAATTTTACGTAAATTTTCTTTCATAGTTACCTTATATATATAGAGAGAGCTGCATATTATTTAAAATATATAATTATAGATTAATATTTATTGTGTATTTGCTAAGTAATTATTAAACTGTCGCATGATTCAGTTCTTTTTAGCTTTCGTTGTGAAAGTTGCGCATTTCATAGTTCCTTACGGGCTCGCTCGGACTTTGACGAATTTCATTCGAAAATATTAAAACACGATTGCGATTTCTTTTCCTAACGTATTACAGGAGAAATGTTTCATGAAATTTACTTCCTCGTGAAATGAAATTTACATTAATGTCTGATCGTAATGTAAACGATATAAATTTTAAAATATAATGAAAGATAAAAATAAAAAAAATAAAAGTATTTATATAATTGTAAATGTTCTAATAATTACAAACCTAGGACAATCGGAGTTGAGGAGGATAGTAGTTGACCTCTTTGTATATATTGGTCCGTCAACGTGTGTGTGTGAATATATTCGAAAATAGGATTGTGCGTTATGTTTGACTCTTTAATTTTTGAAAATTAAAAAAAAGAAAAAGTTTGAGATGGATTTTTTTTTTTTGGTACGATTAATATTCAGATTTTAGTGGGAAGTATTAATGAAAATAAATATATGGTATACATTATAAATATTTTACAGAAATTTATACAATCATAAATATTTTTCTGATTCTTTCTAAGTTAGCCCTATAGCAGGAGAGTTTAATGTCAAAAAATATATACATACTATATATAACATATTTTATACTAAATAAGTAATAAACATTATTTTTATTAGTAACAGTAAAAATTAAAATAAATAACATAATTTTATTTTTTTAAATGAAAGCTAATTGAAATTTTCGTTTTGAAAAAGCAACTAATTTTCTTTTTAGATAAAAAAAAGGAGCATTTTTAGATAATTAAATTTTATGACAAAGATAATATTTTTTAATGGAAAGCCTGTTTGCGAAAGAGTTTTTGAATTAATTTTTTGCCGTTATTTAAATTTTTATGTGCCCAGCATTTTTGCTTGTTAGCCCTTTCTAGTGCGCAGTATCTCTAACATTTTAATGGTCGTAGAAAAAAAAAGAAATTTGTATAATGCGAGTCGATTACCAAGGATATGTTCTATTTGATTGAAAAATATGCAGCCATGTTGAATGGCTTTGAAATTATTCAACTTAATGAACTCACAAACATCAATTTTAATTTATTCCTATAGGGCTGAATATTAATTTACATCTGATAGTAACATTTTGAAAGAGTCAGACAGACGTGCATTCCGAAATATATTAACTAACCCCAGTGCTGGGGAATCCTAGTCAAAACCCAGTATTTTTAAATTGTAAATATGATATAAATTTTAATGATGGAAACGAGAATACAGAATGTGATTTTATTTTCTACCGCTTAAAGTATATAGCTAAGTGTTACCTAAAAATTGTAAATACCCAACATTGCCTAGTTTAGCAGTATTAATGGTTAGAAAATAAGGGTATATATAAATAAATTTATATATATATATATATATATATATATATATATATATATATATATATATATAATATGGTATATATGTTGTATATGTTAAGGAGGTCAGTGTAATGGCTTCGCTCATTGTTTTAAACATTAACTTTGTAACGTACTGTATAAATGTTATGTAGATCCAAATAAATTGGATTAAAAAAAAAATTGTGTTATTTATAATTTTATTTTCAAAAACCTCAATTCGTTATTGTATCATGAAAGCAGTAAAAAATAATATTGCTTTTCAGAGAGCAGTTACTTGATGCATATAAGAAAAAAACCATAATATTTATTTAACATATCATATAGTTTTACTGTTTAGGTACAATGTGGATAACAATAATCGAACATATAATAAAAAAATATATATATTTTAAGACAGCTCATCGTGACTACTACAATTTCTCCTTATTCTAAAACAAAAAGGAGAAATTTAAAAACTATTTTTGATCAACTGCACAGACATTGATTTCAGGTGTTGATGGTTCTATATACGTCTGATGAAATGTCGAAAAAGAATATTTTTCATATAATATTTATTTTCAAAATAAATATTAATAATAGGTGTGTGTGAATCTACTTCTTCGGTGATGGATGACTATGATATAATAACTATAATATTCTCTCATTACAGCAATCACATAATTATTCTTAAAGTACTCTTATAAATTTACTTGGTTTCTTTGATACAACATTTGCCTATACTTTTAATAAATAAAATGGATATAAGTTGAAATTTATTATTAAATTAACCATTGATTTATTAAAAATTAATTTCTAATAACTCCAGTTTACGGGAATAATTAGTTAGTTATTATAATTAATTTTAATATACCATAAGTTTACGGGAATAAATTCTCAAAAGGCGTTTGTATCTCATCATAAATTATAAACAACCATGTTTTAGATAGTACAAAATCTGAGTTAGACGTGATTCGATTGAACTAGTGTTTTTGTTTTTATTCAATTTATTTATTTTAGTCATTTTTTTTTTGGATGTTCTACAAGGCCATTTTCAAAAGTTCTGGTCTAATTATTTATTTCTTAAAACTTTTATCATTAGTGTATTTTTATATATTTTATATAATCAAACTAGATTTTTTTAATACGAATTTATATTATTAGCGAAAACTAAGAACTTATATTTAAGTTCAATATAATGTTTTTTCCCTAGATAGAATATGTGTGTCTGTGTGTGTAAAGAAATTATTTTTTATAACAAAACTGGTGGACTAGGTAAAATACTTAAGGGGCAGCCAGTGTTGAGGCGACAAGTCGTGAAGTTGGTCCTCCATTGTCCCATTGTCCAGCCTCGAACAATACTGATCTTAGAGTATTGAACCACATCATCGCTTCCCTTCTTCCCCACACTATCAACACATGATATGAATCTAGTACTAATTACTATTGTTTATTGACGTCTAACCATGAACTTGTTTGAATAAATAGTGATAATGTTATAGATAGAAGGACTTTAAAGGATATTTAAAAGAACCAATGGTATTAGTGAACGAAGTTCTAAATACAAAATTCTTAATAAATCTCCTGAAAGCTCAAACAGATGAGCTTTATCCGATCGTTTCAAATTCTAAAAAAACTTTACATATTTATTTTAATGGACTGATAAAATCAATGATAATCGCTAATTGTTTTTCCATATAATGGAAGGGAATTTCATCACATTGTAACAATTATCCTTTATACTATTTCTTACTATAAAAGAATATGATAGTGTGGCAAACTCTGTTTCTGCCACTCAACATTGTACACTTAACTTTGTATTATCGCTAAAACTTCCTAGAACTATGAAGATGATGTAGTTAAAATTTTGTACATTTTAAATCAAATTTGGCTTGCCGTTTTATATATTAGTATAGATAACAGGAAATTATTTTTTAAGTGCCTAACTTCCCCGTAACATTAGATATTGGTATCTTTTACACTCCACGTTTCACATTTCATTCCAGTTATTTGTTTTCAGTATATAAGTTTTTGTATAGTAAAAATAACAAATTTACTGATTTGTTTTATCTACAACTATCCAAATAAAAGTGATACAGAAATGTAATATATACTATGCATTTATGATATTTTTAAAAAACACCAACAAAGAGGATTTTTCATTTCGAATAATGATGCTGCAGATTGTTTGTACATGACCTTATTCCCTTATAATTAAAATTGAATATGTCTTGTAGTGTGCATACTATTTATATGCCTTCTAACAGCACAAAAAAATAAAAAAATTTAAATTATGACAAAAAAAGCGCATAAAACACATAAATTGGAATTATCGGGTTTGATTTCTAATACTGAATAGGATTTATCGAGACATTTTAACTTAAGTGGAATATTATTTATCGCTTATAGAAAAGAAAAATAATAAAAAGTTGACTCCGCTCTTGAGCGCCAGGGGCGATCTATCAAATACAAGCGACCGCCTTCATGATATAGATAGGAGGAGATAGGAGATGAGATAGGGAGGGATGAAGGAGTGGCGTGCCTCCATCTTGGTTGAGGCCGGAAGTGGTGGTTGGCTGCCTGCTGGATCAATAGCCTCCCTCACCCCTCCTTCTTACAGGCTCCTTCCTCTCCCCCTTCCTCCCTCCCCCTCCCTACCCTACCTACCCAACATCTATGTAAATATATGTGTGTATATAGATAGCGGCTTCTCGGAGAGAAAAAAAAGGTCCTCCGAGCCGGATCTTGATTTATAACGTTGTTATTAATTTGTTACTTATTTGTATCCTTGTTAAATATTTATAAGAAAATTATTGTTTTTATCATAACAAGAAAATTTGTGAAACTTTGTTTTTCCTACAATTTTATTTGATTCAGTCCATACAATTAATTCTAAATATTTTAAATAGTTAAAGATTCTTTCTAGGTTTAGGAATTTATATCTAATAGATATAGATTTTATATTTCATTATTTAGCGTGTTATAATAACTTATTTATTATTACGAGTATTGGTTAGTGTGTAAGTAACGGAAACTAATTCAATAATTATGGTCTGAAATAAAACAATAAGGGGATAAAAAATAACAATCCTTTCGTTAAATTATAAATCATAATGATTGAAAAAACATGAAATTACGCTAACACAGTCTAATAAAGATTATATTACTTAAATATAATACTATATGTATATATTATATAAATAATTTATTAACGATTAATATCAAAAAAGTTTATGTTACGAATTGATCTTCGGATGCCGGAATTCGAAATGTTCCGAGAAGTTCCTATCCATAAAACAGGTTTATACGAAACTGCTCGTCAGTTATCACATAATATCCAACAGTATTGCAGAAAAAAAAGTTTGAAAATAATTAGATAATTTATCTTCAAGAAAAAAAAAGTTAAAAAACAGTATGCATTCTTAAAATGCTTTGAATCTTCCTTAGATCCTTAATTCCCGGTCCACTCCAAACGGATCGTCAGTATAAATGTTTGTTCAAGACAAATTTATGCATACTAATGCACAAAAACCCAGTGTTCAATATCAAGGAAATGGATGTTTTGTGTTTGGTGAAACTTGAAAGGCGTTTTGCAATTGGTACTTGCTCCAGGTGGTCGGCCAATGTACTATAAACTTTACTCTGAACAGCAGTTTTAAATGCGAAGCGCCCCGACAACAGGAACCAAGCCATTTTTAATTATAAAAATGCCCATCCATATCCTTCTCGTTTTATAAAGTAAAAATTATCGGATCGGAAAGCAGTAAAGGTTTTACCTTATCCTAATAATAATTTGCACCATTAGTTACAATTTCTTTAAAATAATTGTTCATTTTTTAAAAAGTTGAATCTTTGATAATTTTGAAGACGTAAAAATTGAATGTGAATAGTTCTTTGTCTCAAAACTAAAGAAGTAATTATAGCATCAAAGCCACCGACAGAAACATGGGTGGAAGTAGTTTAAAACAGATTAAAAATATTTAATCTAAAAGAAAGCTATACTTATGTACTAGGACATTTGTAACAATCTAGTAAGTGTATAGAAAATGAATTTGAATTGCTATCCATTTTTCTTTTGTTCTTTCCTGCGAATTGAATTGCATTAATTTACCACAATATAAACTCATCCATGATTAATTTCTGATGATCGAAAAGTTTTTATTGAAAACTGATCTTGTTTTTGTATTAAGTATGTATATATTTTTAAATACAATTTTCAATTGCTCAAAAATTTAAACTTAAAAAATGTGTATGGACCAGATTCGAACATCAACTTTGTGCTTTATCTTGTTCCAAATGCACCAACCTGCCTTATGCTGATATTTAGACAGAAAAGTCCGACAAGAATCTGTCCCAAAGGGTAAAATGTAAAATAGGCAAAACACTAGTTTCTAGTTAAAAGATGACAAAAAAAATAGGGATCCTCCTGGTTTATAAAATTTGTGGGAGAGATTTAGATAATTCAATGACCTGATTGGGAAGGGGTTATTAAATATGGATATAACAAAGTAATAATCTATTACCTTAGCAACAATTATATTCAAAACTATATATATGAAATAAAAAGCTATTTCGAAACGATGTTGTTCTCAATGGTGTTTAAATAAATTAGAATTTTAAGGTTAAAAAAATTGAAAACAAAATTAGTGAAAAAACAAATATAAGAGTTAAAATCCCATTTTCTTCTATACCAAACGAGTACTTAATAGATAATGGTTTCAGAGATTTTTGTTTGACAATAATTTTTTGCAGTGTTTCATTTAAAATTTAAAAATGTTTACCTGTATTTTTTCCTTTTCACCTTATATATTCTTCCATAGGATCGTTAATAAATGAGAGAAGATTGAGATTGTTTAAGTACACTTTAAAATGTTCAGAATAGGAGAAAATCCTGGAGGCACTTCAGTAACCCAATCAGTTGATCATGTTGATAATCACTATTAATACCAACAGGTTGCATATTGTTTAAAATATTTATCTGAGGAATATTAAAATTAACTTTAAATTGCATAACAAACTTCAAGGATAAGAAACTGTCCGCCGTATCCGATTGCTCCAAAATATATAGACAAGCGTTCAAAGCTTCATATAATTTACAAAAGACTTATTTACATGACAACAATTAGATCCATTTGGACATACGGAGTTGAGCTTTGGTGCTTCACTAAACCTTCCAATTCTTCTTGTATCCAATCCTCACAATCCAAAATCCTTCGTTAGATCCTCAATGCTCCTTATTATGTCACAAACAAACCTGTCCATAAAGATCTTAATGTCCCATATGTAGCTGATTTAGCCCAAACCAGATACCTATATTTTCATAGTAAACTCCATACCCACCCGAATCCACTAGTCTTTCAATTTGCCTCACATTCACATTCAATTCCTGATAATCCTCCAAGGTATCTGAAAAGAAGGTGGCCTAGAGACCTTGTAATGTAGACCTTTCAATGATGTGCTAATAGTTCTTGACGTGTTATTGACATGTAATTTTTATAATGTTCCTCAAATTTACTTGTTGTATACAATGTATACGGTTGTAAATATCAATAAATAGTTTGTTTTTTTAAACTAAATTAAAAAATAATAAGGCTTTATCTTATAAAGAACTTCTAAACATCAAATAAAAGAGATAACCCTTCACGACGAGTGAAATAAGCATGTAAAATTGACTGGTTGGTAAATAACCAAGAGGTTAGTGGAGCTGTAAATGAAAAGATCGGTCTAGGTCGGATCTAGGTTTTGTTGGAGTTCATAGGCGAGTTGTAATCATACGTATATTCATACACTTGTATTCATACTCGAGACGTGTAAATACAACTGTATTTACAATTTATACGTATCGATAATACGAAATGTAAGTACGAAAATACGAATATACATATGTCCAACACTGATGGTAACGTTCCAAACTTGCGACAAACCTTTTGGTTTATTAAAAATTATTTTAATAAACTATAAAATAAATAGTTTATTTCTAAATTAGTTTTATGATCATGGTGCAATATTGATTATAATTAGCGTTTTCAATGTTTTTATGTTCAAGAACTCAAAATGAATGTAAAAAATTTAGGAACTAGTGTTCAAATACATTCAAATGGCACACCATTCACCAATTATTAATAAAAAAAATTAATATTAGCAAGACTTCTGTTATGGACTCAGAAATAGGATTCAACAACGATAAACGATATGTTTATGAGTTTAATATTTACACTCAGGATATGGTAATTTTCACTGGAATGATCGAAATCAATGCAGAGGGATTAGTGCAAAAATAATGCATGTTTATATGTGACAAAAAAAAAAGAAGTATTATATTTTGGTGAGGTTTATAATCCTGAGTGGTCAACACTAACTTCTGTCCCGAGAAGTCCCGACGGATTTCTTTTACCAAAGCGCTTAGATGGTTTTTACCAAAGCTCATTCGATGACAAATAAATATGGTTTTCTTATTTACATTTTAAATTCTGTGAGCAATATCATTAATTGTTTTAATATAGAAATATTATTTAATCAACTAGAGGGAAGGACTGATAGAGTTAATGTAAAACGTATAGTTTATTTAACTACATGTATCGGTGTATTAGACAAATAATAATAACAAATAACCTAAATACCTTTATGATATACGCTACAGTTTTTCAATTTACACCAAAAAAGTGTTATCATTATATGCACAGTAAGCCAATTATGCAGAAATTAGCCTTAACTTAATTAAATCAATTAAATACTTAAGAAATTTATATTTTTTTAGTCGAAGATCTGATCATTAGCTGAACCAAGCATAAAATCTGTTTTTACAAACTGAGTGACTAAGGTACCTAGAAAAAATTGAGTTGTTTTGTTCTTGTAATTCATTAGCTCAATTCTTCATTAATAATTTATTTACTCAGAGTGAGTTAGTGCTTACAAGTGAAATAAATCTCTGTATGCTTCGAAACCACTTAATTTGCAAGACAAAGAAGGCTCTATTGAATAGTGAATCATATATACACGCATACTTTTCCCCCTTTCAAAACAAGAATTGTCTACTAAATCAGGCAAAAGACCTCTTTGCAGTTAGTGTTTGCTGATCCCTGAAAAGAACAAACCATCTCTATATTGCATAGTTTGTAAGCTCAGAGTTGACCTACGTTCTTCATTATCCTGTATATATGTTGTTTTTTTTGGAGCGGTAAGCGAAGCTGCCAGGCAAGCGAACCTGGAGTACCGAATCGGCAGCGACGTTTGAGGAAGTGAGAACTAATGCCAGATATATTAATTAGTTCAGTAACCAGATAGTCTGTATCACTTCGAAAAATTTTAATATAATTATATCCATTAAAAAAAAAAAAATGACGGTTTTTCAATTTTTTTTCTTTCGAAAGCAAAAAATAGGATTTGTATGAGAAAATAATTGTAACCGTATTTAATGTCCTACATGTTATTATGATATATAAGTTGTTTTTCTTCAAACCGATTATTTATGTGCAAGATTTCCTCGAAATTTTACTTCAGTTACTTTAATTTCAAACAAGGAAAAATATGGCGTGCTTAATCCAAATTTCAACTTGCCAATCTCGAAAAACAAGCAAAAACTAATAAAAAATATACACTAAATGTTTAGTTCTTTGCTTACATGTGAATAAAACGTGCATTTAAAAACAAATCGAAATTGAAAAATAATGAAATAAATTAAATTTTCTATGCCATGTTTTAGAACAACGAACAGTTCGTTTTTCTTGACTATTTGAGGAGGTAAAATTAAAGTTCGAATTCAGCATGTCAAGAATGTAATAATATATATCTTGTAGGAAATTCTATGTTGTTTATATTTGTAATATTATTTTTTGATTATTTTTTTTTTAAATTAAGATAAAGTAAGCAACTAAAAAATATCCATTTTATTCTAAAAAATATCCTTCAATCTTAGATAAGACTAAAGGCCACTCCAGGATTCGAAATAATTGCTCCTATACTTCCTAAAAGTTATCCTGATCTTTTTAGAATTATAACTCAAATAATGTCCTATAAAATAGAAATCTCTTTTCCTTACTCACTTCCACCCTGGCAATTAATTCCTTCTAAATTTAATTTTACTCTTGTTAAATTATTAAAAAACAATTTATGTCAGACTTCGTCAATGTATTTCTTTAAAGAAGCAATTTCCAGTTATGTAAATACGCAGCTTATACCTATTTACTGACGGATCAAAAACTGATGAAGGTGTGGGCTGCTCAGTGATTATAGGGTCAGTCTGTCTTTTCTATTTTTTCGGCAGAATTGTATGCTATTAAACTAGCCCTAGAACATATAAAAACACTTGACATGGACCAAAAAGAATACTTAATTTGTTCTGACTCACTTTCGGCTCTCACAAGCATTAGCAACAAAAACCATAATGTTGAAAACTACATAATATCTAAAATAGCCAACTTAATTGAATCCATTTTGAAATTCAAAATTATTAGCTTTATGTGGATTCCGGGACATTCAGGAATAGAAGGTAATGAACAAGCGGATTTAGCAGCCAAAGAAGCGTTTTCCCTCTTTCCATTACCCTCAATCCCTATACCTATAACAGATCTGAAATTATTCTTAAAACGTCAGATCAATACAGTTTGGCATGAAAGATGGCTTGGAACTGACAGCAACAACAAACTTAAAAAAATTAGACCAATTCCAGGACCATGGAAAGAAGAACCAGGACCAAGAAAAGAACAAGTCATCTTTACAAGACTAAAAATTGGACACTCAAAATTAACCCACAGTTACTTATTGGAAGACAAACAACCCCCAAAATGCAACGAATGTCAGGTAAATCTGACTATAGAACACATTCTTATTGAATGCCAAAAATACAAAAAGCAAAGAGAAGATAACGGTCTGACGAATCAAGACATTGTAACACTACTAGAAAACAACTCGTATCTCCACAAACACATTATTCAATTTTTAAAAGAAACAAACCTGTACAAGGAATTATAGTTCTGAACCTGAGTAAGGTGCCTCTAACCAAATGTGGTGGTACATGGCACCAAAATGTAAATAAATAAATAATTTTATTCAATCTTCAATATATCCTATTTTTTTTATTATAATAGGATTTGATTAAGCCAGAACCAAAAAAAAAAAAAAATTAATCAATTGAAAAAAAAATCTTTATTCAACCCCACTAGAATATCTCGTATACCTATCTATCTACCTTTTCTTTTTTTTCCTTCCCTCCTCACTTGCCTTTTTAGCAACATGGAGTTTCAACTACTACTAGATAATACCACCTTATCACGATAACTTACTAACTAAAAATGTACATTTTGTTGCTAACCAAAAGTATTTGAGAAGTAAATTATATCAGTATGTCGATTAATTTTTTATCAATCACAAACCATTGATTGTTTTTATTACTCATTTCATTCCAAGTGAATTGGAGACCCGACAAAGCACCATCTACGGATAATATTACAAAAAATATCGATTGGTACCAAAAAGAATGGTGTGACATCTTTCGGCTAAAGTAATCGAAAGTTTCGAAACGAAGAGGAAGTATCACAAAATGACAGCATCCATTAAGCCCCTCGCGTGACGGTACGATTCCAGGATCATGAAATTACTTTTCGATTCCTTAACTATGTTCTGCTATGTAGTTTTCGGTATAAAACGTGAAACTTTGTATCACCAAAAGGTATGATTATAGATTTCTTACTTTAAAAATGCACTAAAAGCTAGTATTATTAAAGTTCATAATTACCATTTCGATTTACGAAATAACTATATTATAATTATAAAATATGCAGGATTAAAAATATGCATTGTTAACTAAGAATAAATAATTTTACTAAATGGATCAAAAATTTCAAATCAGAAAGCAGCAACAAATTGGTGAAGAAATAATAATGAAAATGAATAATAATATAAATTAAAAAATATATATTAATTAGGGATATAGAAAAGGAGATATGTTTCCTGTAGACAAAACAAGAGCAAGTAGAATAAAATTGTGAATCTTACTAGACTGATACTCATACCTTTAACCCGTTTACTCTGGGTAGAGGTAAAGGGGCGATATATTGAAATGTTTTATAAGTTCAAAATGAGATTTAATTTCCCCTTACTAACAAAATTGGCTAAGCAAGTACACTGTCTATATAAAGGAAATGATATGACATTATTTGAGCATTTTAAAAGAGACAGGCCCAAAAATACTCGAGGACTCTACATAACATGATCAAATTAAAAATTTTAATTTAGAACCTAATTTTTTCTTCAGTCTTTCCCCCATAGTATAGCAAATGATCAAATTAGTTAAATGTTTTATCTTTTAAGTAAATAAATACAATAATTTTACTAAAAAAATATTAAATTATACTTAAGTGATATTATGTTATAAAAGTGAATGAATTTGCATATTTTTTAAAAATTATTTTCTTTTATTTCTTCAGTTATTTTACTGATTAGTTTAAAAAAGAAAATATGTAACTATTGATCATTCACCTTATAATTTTTTTTTTTTAGGTTTTCGTTAAAACCATTTTTTGTTTTTTGTCCATCTATTCCAGGTCAGCTGCCTGCACCAATCATCATTTTTTTTTTCCATTGGTGGTTAAGGCAACTTTAAATTTTATATTTGCTGGGATATGTATAGCTCTTAAATAAATCAATCATCAAATGATAATTAAAAATAAAATATATTTTTATATAAAATAACAAAAGAAACATATCTGAAAAAAAAAAAATTGAAAAAGAAGATTTGGAAGTTTCTTAATTAATCATTGATTTTTCCAATATACAGAGAAAAAAAATAAATACCACCTACAGATGGAACAAGAAAATTCACTTGGGTAGGAACTTTTAACTTTAAGGAAATTTTTATTTTAAGACAATAATTTTATTCACAGCTATAATACAACCAGCAAATCTGATGTTACATTAAAAATAACAGATATGATTCAGGCATGAGAGAGTCAACACCCAGTGGTTCAATCTCCAGGTGTAATACTACCTTAGGTATTATACAAGGACATCCCTTATCCAGCTCCTTTTCAGCTTCCTTTTAGTTATACTTGGAATATTTAATGTTACCATATTATGCACCTGTTTGTAAGAGTGTCCCTGTAATTGGTAATGAAAATGTCTGTAAATTTTGCGAATATGGCTTTTAACTGTCAGAATATGCATGTATGTAGTGTTTCCTTAGATATGTATGAAAGGAAGTCTGTTATCGACATAAGAATTTAGATTGAAATGTGACCATTTTTAAATTTTGTCAGTGAGATTGCCGATTCCACTATATGCATTTTAGCAGCTTCTATGCTTTGATGTACATGTGTGATTATTTTTGAGCTAAAATCACAAAAGTGTTTTGTCAAAACCTGATCCAAGCTGAAATTACATAAGTTGGGTTTTTACATTATACGCGGATTTTAATTTTAAAAAGAAAATTTGCAAAAAAATCTAAATAAAAAATGCACCTAAAGGAATGGGCTTTCTCACGATATGTGATTTTTTGGCTGGTCCATAAATTTGGATTGCCTAAATTCAGATGGGTTTTAACAAGAAGCAATACCTAAATGTCAAGTTTCTGTTTTAGAAGTAATATTGGGAATGCTTGAATCAAGGAGTATGACAGTCGTACTCTTGCTCTGTCTGCTTATTTGTCCTGTCATGTGGGTCTGTTTGAGTCTTTTATCAAATATATGTCACTTTCTCCATTTGGTGCAAAGGTTGGTTATCAATGCAAACAAATTGACAGGCGTTTCCTCATTAAGTAAATGTAAAATGTAGTAATTCGTCATGATTCAGTTTTATTTTCCATTTTTAGGAAAAAATAAAAATAAAAATTTTTTCATTCACTTTTCATTGTATCCTTAGCATTTATTTTATCAGTTATGTTTCATTTTCATTTTATCATGAATGTTTCAGATGGTAGTTTCCTAAGGTAATGTTCTTGTTGAATAAAATACATTACTAAGAACATATTATTGTGAGGGTTGTGATTACAAATAAGTAACTGATATTAATAAGAATATGATTAAATGTTTCTAATTCAGATAATGAAAAAAAAAAATTTCTTGAACTTCTGGCTATACATTAAAATATTTTCTTTTTATAATTTACCATTAATAATATAGAGGTAATTTCAGATATACATAATTACACATTACAAAAAAAACAAAAAAAAAAAAAACAATCAGGTGGTAACATTTATTGAAAGTAAATAATAATAATTAACATTTTTTTTTAACCAACTTATAAAATAGGTTATGAAATATATAAATTTCTTTTCAACAAAGAACACTATAATTTTCACATGTTCAGTTATTTTATAATAATTTTTTTAAATTACCAGACAAATTTGACACATTTTTTATTTAAAGGAAGATTTAGATTGGAAGATTTTTAAAAATATTATGTCTTTTTCATATTGAAATTTCTTTCTTTGATTCAAATATACTTATTAACTATACATTAAAATCTTGTGATCCATCACTTACAATGTTGAGCCTCAAAGCAATTGCTTCTGTTTCCTTAAACTACAACTCCCCAATGGTGTCGACAGATAACAGTATGATATGAATGTATACCAGAGGACATATCAATCACATAACGTTGGCACATTTCTTTATAGGCAATCATTAGTATCAGGACAAATATAATAATATTTGTTGTTTTATCAATTATAGTATAAATTAAGAGGGGTTTACATAAGTGCTCCTATTTGTTGTATTGTTCAAAAAGAGGAGGGAGGGTTTTTATTATTGAACTAAATAAGTCAATCACAAATAAATCAATTAACAGTTTTTCATTATTATTGTGCCTCTGCCTCCTTATTCTACAAATCAGATCAGTGGATCCTATTCAAAGCATAGCCTTTTTATTAATAAACACAGCATACATAGCAGTATACATGAGAAAAACTGATTATTCATATCATCAAGCCAAAGAATTTAAAACTTTACATGTTTAATAATTTAAAATGCATATATAATCTCAAATTTTTAAAGTATTGCAAAATAAAGGATAAAGTAATAATCATTCATATTGTATTTAACGATCTGAGAGAAAAAAAATCTAACTACATCGATTCCTGATATATCCTCTGGTAAACTGTTCTAACAATTAAACCAGTCTTATAAACAATTAGCAAATGTATGCTTTCTTATGCTTATCCAAAAATAATACCTTTTCAATTTTCTTTAATTAATTTTATTAAAAATTTATATTTTCTTTATTATTTTGTACAATATTAACATTTATTAAACTTAAAAATTAGATGTTTCAACTGTAACAAATATTAATAATTTAATGACACCAGAAAATATATTCTCATTTCTAAAACTTTAAGGTTTGAAAAAAAAATTCTAAATACACAAGTGGATTGTGAAATAAATGACAATGGCTTTTGTATATAAATCATACAAAATGAACAAAATAGTTGTTCCGAAAATTGTAAATAGTGGTGGAACATTTTATTATGGTTACAATGAAATGGGATGCTATGATCTGTTTTAATAAACATAAACAGTATATATATATATGTTTAGTAAGGTTCTTGAGGTTCAGTCATAAAATAAAAAATCAACTATTTTGGCCAAAATAGTTGATTTATTATTTTATGACTGAACCTCAAGAACCTTACTAAACATTTAATAGTAACTGTCAAGAAATTTATCCATATATATATATATATATATATATATATATATATATATATATATATATATATATATATATATATATATATATATATATATATGTATGAATGTATATAATTATGAGAGATGTAGACAGTTGGGGTAAGCAGTCATAGATACACAGTAGATCAAAATAAAATTGTGTTTATTTTAATTGTTAAAGCCGATGTTTTGACTTGCATTGCAATCCTTGAGCTAGAAGAAAAGAAAACAAGCAAAAAGGTATGACTAAATTGTAGAAAATATATGAAAAAACACACACCACAAAACATAAGTATGAGTGAGAAAAACATAAAAATAAAATAATAAATAAATAAATGTATAAGACAATAATATAAAGGCGATTTCTAAAGGCCATAAAGACAATTCATAAAGACTATTGAATAAAGGTTAAAATGAGTGATAGTTACTTAAAAGCTAACGAGTAATTTCAACTGAAATTACTCATTAACTTTTAAGTAACTATCACTCATTTTGATTTATTCTCATTTTAACCATAATTCAATAGTTTTTATGAATTGTCTTAATGGCCTTTAGATATTGCCTTTATGTTACTGTCTTTACTCTTATACATTTATTTATTTATTATTTTATTTTTATTTTTTTCTCACTCATACTTATGTTTTGTGGTGTGTGTTTTTTCATATATTTTCTACAATTTAGTCATACCTTTTTGCTTGTTTTTTTTTCTTCTAGCCCTGATGAAGGCTTGCAATGCAAGTCGAAATGTCAGCTTTAACAATTAAAATAAACACAATTTTATTTTGATCTGCTGAGTATCTATGACTGCCTACCCCAACTATCTACATCTCTTATACTTCTCAGTCAACTATACCATAATGAATAAGTATATAATCATGTGATAAAAATTAATTTGTGTCATTGGTAGGAAAAATATTTAAAAAAGGAAAATCGAATAGAAAAAAAAATTAACATCACAGCACATTTAAATTTAAAAACAAACTAGTTCAATTGGTGTGAAATAAGATTCACACATTACTAATTAACTATTACTATCTTAAGAAAAAATAAAATAAATTTATAATCATTTTTTTTTATTATTATTAATAAAAACAAAGTAAATCATCCTTCATTAAATAACTCTTATAAGAAAAAGAAAAAAAAAAAAAAAAAAAAAAAAGTATAAAGTGTCCAGAACACATCAATGATCCACAGTATTTTGTTAGCTATTGTTCTTCAATCAGGTAATCAAGAAATTTTGTCAAACTATCTTATATCAAGGAGGGTAATAGGGAACAATGATGTACTGGTAAATATAAAAACTGTAATCAGAAAGGTTAATAATTTGGTTTAGTCTCCAGACAGCACTCTACCAAGATCTTTACTACTGGAAAATAGTAAAATAACAAAAAATAAAACATATCACTAGGACAAAAGGAAAGATAATCCCTTATCTGTAATCAAATGCATTGTCTAAAACTAAGAGAAAAAGAAAACATCAAGTTTTTAAAATATAAATCAGTAAATCATTTGAGTTTAACTGAATTTGGTATACAAGAAAAATAAAAAAATTAAAAAAAAATCAGCTCATAAAGCAATTGTTAACAGAAAAATTTAAATTGAAAAAAATTCTAAAGTAATCCTTCAAGACAGGGAGAACGAAATGAGTGACTGATACATAGGCACAAAAGTGCTAAAATGACCTTATAATGGGTTCATATGCCAGTATCTACCAAACCAAGATCTGCGTAACAGAAAAAGGTACTCATGAAAACAAATTGGATAATTGGGTTGCATCACCCAAGACATTGGATTCCTATATGGCCACATCATAGGAAGGCTGAAACTTGCAATATGAATTTTAAAAACTAAAAGAGCGAAGTGAATCTTAGAAACTAAAAGAAAAAAAAGGTATTTGAAAGGTCAGTAAGATTAGAAGGAGATAATATAAACTTTAGTAAACTGTTTAAGGATAATACCAAACAATAACACAATTTGACAAGGAATAGCAAATGGTGTCCTCGCAAGACACTCTCCTTCAAAATCTGAAGGATATAAATGAAGGATGCTACCTGTTATCAGTATTTAGATTATAGAGAATAAGTGTAACATATACTTTATGATTATGAAGACTTCACATACTAAATACAGCAGAAGTACATCATACGTGGATCTGAAGGAATTATTACAAAAAATTGTGATGATCTATACCTAAATTTTATAGGAGATTTCAAGTAACCTTCACTAAATAAGTAATCACTCAAAAAATATACAAAGTGGTTATAGTCACTTACAGTAACTAAACCCTCATAATCATTACTTTATGAATATACCTATATAACTCTGTGGTAATGGGTAGAGGGGCAAGTCATATTTTAGTTACATGTAATTACACAGTTCTAACTAGAACAATGACTTTAAAAAGTGAAAATCATAAGATTTAACAAATTACTTATTATTTGTGGTAAGCTGCTTATCTTTTAATGTTTATTTTAATCAGACACCACAGAATTATTTGATTACCAAACTTAGAAATATTGAAACTTTACTGTGCCATTAATTATGAACAAAAAATTAAGTTACACTCATAACAAATAAGACATACTTAAAGTATGGCAAAGTCAAAAGAAAAATAATTTCACTTAGAGTGCTGAAAAACAGAAAAACACTAAAATATTAATAAAATAAACAACTTTTTAAGTTACTAAATTAACTAACCACATGCCTTCTACATCCTATTTACCATTGGTAACATTCAGTATTAGGTAACGATTAAAATTAGTACATATTGGCACATATTTCCTAGAGTTTCCATGAGATCTTACAAATATTGCACAATGTTAAGCGACCAGTCATTGTGTTATTTACCCCTTGAGTCTTGGACAGTGATCAAATTTGAGTAAATGCTCCCCTTCGCAAGAGAAGGGCAAGGTCCTTTTCTTAGCAAAGGATTCGGCCCTTTAGCACCAGAGGATCCTTTAGCGAGACTTCTCTCAGGGCCTTTAGCTAATCTTTTATCTGGCCCAATCCATGGCACATAATCTTCCCTGTAGGAACATAAATGTTTTAAAGGAGACAATTAATAAAATATAAAGTTATATTGACTTTTATTATTATACTGATCTGCAATCATGACATAGTAATGATAAAAATCTACTATACTCCATTACTACTTTTAGATAAAAATTGATTCATTGCATGTTCATCAGCAGTTACTTACAAAAGCAAACTCTCATCTGGTCCTCTCTGTAAATCTTTGTTAGGTCCTTGAGGTTTGGTAAGAAGAGGAGATATGAAGAGGCAGCAGGCAGGATTAGATTCATCCTCTAATTGTGTAGGTGTCCTGGTGTACATGATTGTTAAGAGATAAAATTAAAATACATTTTTTAAGGTTTATATTTAAATTAAACATGTAAATGCAGAACTTATAAAGTTACTAATTAACTGAAAGAAATAGAATTGAAATTTAAATGAAAATAGAGAACAATATAAAATAAAATTTAAAGAGAAAACAGATATTTACAAAATTATCATGCTATTAAGTATATATGCCTGTTCAATAATACTAATCTGGTCTAGATTATGAATTTGAACTAGGAAAATATTGAAGATCAGTTATATGGAAGCATAAAAATTTAAGTTTATGTAGATATGGACACTGATGCCAGGGACTCTCAAAGGGTACACCTGGCTTCCACAATATGGGTATCTGGCTTCCCAATGGATGTGAAATAAATTTGCTGTTGGTGTGTGTATGAAGACCACAACACCTCTTTATATAACCATTCGTTAAGAATTAGTACTTCCTGTGAACCTAAGAACCCACATGGGGGCTGCTAACAAAAATACTATTTTTGAAAAAAAAAAAAAAAAAAAAAAAAAAAAGAAGAAAAAAAAAGCTTTATAAATCAATAAAATAGGATATTTAGGCACTTTTCAAAGAAATGAGAACTATAACTATAAAATGGTACTACCATGGTACTACAAAATTTTATATTGAAAGATTCAGATGAATGAAGGGTACTAAAAAATAGGGGTAGTGAGACCAGAATAATATTTATTATAACGTTACATTGTTGACCAAAAGGTTCCTGAAATGATTAAGTTGAGATCTCCAAAACAGGTCTTTTTTTATTTACTGAAATGAAAAAATTATCTTTATTCTGGGGCATCGTGTCCTCTAAGAATGGCATGAAAATGCAATAAAAAAGTTTTTATTGTCTGCCTTAAAACATTTATACTGAGAAGATTATAAATTAGATAATTATAAATATAAAAGGAGAAAATAAAAATTAATAACTGTTTTAAAATTAATGTATGCATAAAATATTCTTATTATTACATAATTTTTGGAAGATTGATAATTTAGGAGGTGAATAAATAGATGGTGTTTAAAGGAAATGAGTGAGGAGGCATAGCAAATTGATATGGGCAAGGAATTGGAGAATAAGATAGTATGAATAATAAAGGATTGTTTTAAAAGAAGCAGCTTGATATCAAGGAATACAAAAGGCTAATATCTGGTTTCCAAAAGACGAATCGAAGAATAAAGGGCAAGGATATCACAAATCTATGAAGGTTTATTAGATTTTATTGGTAGGAATAGAAAAGTACCAAAGAAATATTGTCATTGAAAACTCATAATACCAGTGACTGATGTAAGAGCACCTGGGAATCTCCAAAATGAATCTTATAAAGCAATTCATTAATCTCTTTACCCTCATTTTGAGCTCACTAAACAGTCCTACCAATACAAAGCATACAAAATTGAGGTAAGGAACTTACAGTTGACGAGTGATGGGTGGGAAAGATTCACAAAATCTTAGAAGCTGTTTCAATATTGAGATGGTTTTTCAGATAATTTGGGAAATACTGTTATTTCAGGATAAATGTTAATCAAAAATGATTCTGAGGTTTTTAAGCTTTTTCCGAGCTTATGTACTGAATAGGAAGATTGAGATTAAGTGGTGAATTATATGAAAGTGAATTATGGAAGGGTTTTGACTCAATTAGTATTGTCTTGGTTTTCTTTGAGTTTAGTTGTAACTTATTCTCTTCTGCCTATTAGTTAATGCTATCAATGTCATCTTACAGCTTACGAGAATCCTTGATTCCTATTGGAGTACTGGATAACACTTTTCATGTCATTAATATAAACTGAAAACAGGATTGGTGAAAGGGAAGATACCTAGTGCTAGAGGTAGCAATGTTGATGGAGGTTGGTTGGGAACAATAACTGTTCCCAACAATAACTCTTTGAACGGAGAGACAAAAAGGACTGGAATCAGTCAAGAGCACTTTTGGATAGGGAGAGTTTCTGTAATTTATTAAGAAGAATTTTATGATATATGGAATCGAATTTTGGAGAAATCAAAGAGGATTTCTCTGTTGTTCAATAGAGGAATCAAAGGAGTCGAACCTAACAAATTCTTGGGTATGCAGATGATATTGTGGTCCTGGCAAAAATGAAAAAAAATTTATAAGGCATGTTTGACAAGATGGTTAAATAATGCATAATAGTAGGTCTTGAAATTAATGAGGCCAAAAGTGAGTATATGGTATCTTCGGCTTCTGGAATTAGAAGAAGGCCGTGCAACTTATCTCTTGACAACCACTTTTTGGCAGCTGTTAACCACTTCGTGTATCTTGGCACAGAAATTAACTCCGAAAATATATGAGTGATGAGCTTAAAAAAAGAATAATGAGTGGCTTTGGTCTTACAAGGATGATAAAATCTGCTATCCAAAACTCAAGCTATACAGATCTGTTTCAGACCCATTGTGTGTTATGGCGGAGAGACCTGGACACTAAAAGCAGCTGACCAGCAAGTCCTAAGGATCTTCGAAAGGAAGATATTGAGACGCATGTTTGGCCCTGTGTACACTCAAGGAGTATGGCAAAAATTATGAATAACCAAGAAATAGAAGACCTTATACAGCATGAAAATATAGTAAGATTTATTAAATCTAGACGGATCAGCTGGTTAGATCATCTAGAAAGGATGCAAGACAAAAGAATGGCCTAAAAAGTTCTCCAGGCGACGAGGAGAAAAAGAGGCCCTCGTAAGAGCTGGATTGCTGATGTGGAAAAGGACTTGGAAAAGACGGGCATTACTAACTGGAAAGGAAAAGCTTTGGAGAGACATTGCTGGGGACTAATTGTTAGGGAGACCAAGGTTCACCATGGACTGTTGAGCCAAAGATGGGGAAGAAGAATAGAGGAATAGAATTTTGAATATTTTTTAATAGGGTCGTTTGAGTTGAATAACCAGAATAGAAGCCTGATTGAAGAGGAATACAGAAAGTTCTATTATCAAGGAGGGTTTTGAGGAGAGAATTAAATCTTTTCTTTGTCAGAAATAGACTGGGAATGGAAAGGGATTATATAAATATATAGTAACAGGAATTTAGAGTCTGAAAAATGCAATTTTTTTAAACAGTCAAATTAACTTCATCTACATTCATTCAATTAAAGATTGACTTGCACAAGTTATGAATACATTTAATAATAATGAAGAGTAATTCCAGCATGTCAGTTTTTTAAATCTACTTTGAAGAAAATAAGAACATGCTCTGACCTACCTTGTTTCATTTTTGTTATTCTTATGCCTCTGCTTAGTGTTCTGGTCAAGCCTTATTGGCTCTACTGGAAGTGCTTCTGTCCTGTTTTCAGGTGATTTACTAACTACCTTCTCAGTTTCAACTACTTCTCCAGAGGAACCACTTAATTAGAAAAAAATTATAATATTAAATAAAAAAAAGAAAGAAAATAATAAATAAACAACACATTCTCCAAGATACAGAATAATTTCAATTAAATAATAAATTAAAAAAAAATTATGTATGCTAAGTACCACCTTCTTTATACTTTAAAAATTAATTACAAATCTGGCATGACCCTATTTTTAATAACAATTACATAAGTTTAAAAATGCTACAATTTTCCTTAAGATTTTGAAAAATAAAAGATAGCCAAATTAGATGAATTCACGACTCAACAACATTTTGAAAATACAACTATAATTTTTGGGCTAGATAGCTGAATATAACAGGTGAGAAATTTCCTCCACTCTCTACGTCCATATATATGTTTGTTATTAGTTCAAGATTATTTTGTGAAGAAGACGGTAGTGGGTGTAGTAATTAGAGTTATCTAATTATTATCTAATAATAATATTATCTTAATAATTTATAGTACCAATGTTATGGCTTATTTTGTGTCAGTTTTTCTAAGATAAGTAATATTTTCAATAGTATTAATCTCATCTGATTTATGCCAAACAAATAGAACTTACATATTGTTACAATGTTTTCTGAAGTTAGTATAGATATGGACTATGGGATTGGGTAACCTTAAAGCGTACTCTACACCAAGTTTCTATGATGGGTGTGTCTGGCTTTTCATTGGGATGGAAGGTAAATCATTGAATGAGCATGAGTGAAGAATTTATAGTTAATTAACTAAGTAATGCATCTCCGATCAAACAACAAATGAGTTCTATGGGAAGAAATGTTATGAGAAAATAAAAGAAATATTAGAGGAATTACAATTTGATAATATTTGTTAATAAGTTCATTGAATAATTAAGCTGGCTATGGCATATTCAGACACAGATCTGTTTAATCTAATTTAAGAAATAAGGTTCTTATTTATCTTCTTAAAAGCTATAAATTAAGATTAAGAAGAATTACCGCTGACAGACATCTATCTCTGACCTCGGTATGCTCATTACCACTAAGCTATCGTAACACTCAAAGAAAATAACCTAGTAGTCTCTTGAATAAATAATCAGCAGTCCAGCCCCAGTCACTGTTTAGAGAAAATTATTAACATGGCCTCAACTAGATTGTCAAGTCATAGATTAATTTTAGGTGATAAATTTATTGGGTTTTAACAATTAAATAAAATAAAAATAGTTCTTGAACCTAAATAAATAATGGAAGAAGGTGATTGGCACTATCATTCTCATAATATATTGATGAAAAATGTTACAATAAAAACTCTACAAAAAATTATGTTACATTTGTGCACTTCAATTTTGATTCAGTAAAAGAGCAAAGCAATGCTAAATCAACATTTCCATTTACAAGCCTCAAAATTCTAGCAAAATCATTTTTCAAAGCATAAAAACTACTATTATTTATTTATTTTTTAAATAAAAAGGAGAAAATAATAAATATTTTATCCTCACACTGATTTCTTCTGTTGTTCTTCGAGCATCATTGCTAAGATTGTTTCTGTAGTTTCTTCATTAAATCCTGCGCTGTCTAGAGCTATAGACACAACTCTTTCAGCCACTTCTGGATGCTTTCTACATATCCGTTGTTTTACTGTTAACATAATTTAAGAAATAAGGTTCTTATTTATCTTCTTAAAAGCTAGAAATCAAGATTAAGAAGAAAACTGTTATTGTAAATATTTGTAAAACTCAATTTACCGGTTTATTGTATTAGTATTATATTGCAACTTAGTAGTAATTACAAATAAAATGAAAATAAATAGAAGTGAAACATACTTAATTGTTTTTCTTCAGCAGATTTCATTTTTCTTAACTGTGGAGATTTTTTAATATCTGTTTTGATTGGCTCTGACTCTTGTTTTTTGAGGCAGACTCTTGGCTGTGGCATCTCTCTTTTGTTGAACCCGAGATTGAGTAACTTTTCAGTTGCATGAGTTACGTTGTTATCAGCATTGACAAGGGTATCCAGCAATATGGTCTCCTCCACTACAGGAAATACGCTCTTCAAATATCTGAAGCAATGAAAACAAACATTTTAATAGTATGATTGATTATACATAAACTCATTCAATATTTTAAGAGAGTAGTTAATATAAAAATATAAATATATTTAAAAGCAAGTTATCATAAAACAAAGAATACCCCCAAAGATACTTATTGTTAATAATATTTGTTTAGCATTATATATTAAATTATTACTAAAATTTTACCAGCCAAACTATTGCTTTTAACTTTAATACAGTGGAGAATAAAGTTAATATACCATAACATGGAGCAACTTTGAACAGGTTTTTCACATTCAGGCACTGCAGCCCGATCATTTTGTGGGTATTTTATATTTTCTTGGACCAAATGATAGCTACACAACTCAGCTTCAAAATACCGTATGGGTGATTCCGCTATCTTGAATATGAGGAAGGGGGGGAGTCATTTTTCTCTTGTTCAAAGTAGTTCCTTAAGTAGGGGTTACTTTGAACAAGATTTTCACCTCAAAAACATTTCTCTCAGAGTTTTCTTCAATTTAATAATTTTAATTATCAAATTTAAATTTTCGAGAGATTTTGGAATTAAAAAACATTGAAAAAATAAAAAAAAGTCACTTTTCAGCAAAATGCTTCCATAAATCTGACAATTGAGTTCAATTCATCACCAGATTTGTTTGTGAAACATAAATAATAAAATACAAATATTTTAAACAATGTTGATAGCTCGTATAAGAATATAGTTATTAAATTAACAACTTGTGAACTATCTATTAACATTAATTGATTTAGTTTTCAAGGACATTCGCCCTTACTAACAAAACACACAAGGAAAACTAGAATTGAATGGCAAAATTACAAGAAGCAGAGGAATAAGAGTGTATATGCAACTTACGATTTTCAATTAAAATTTAATATTTTAATTCAATTATTTTTGTTAATTTTATTATATTGTTCTTGATTTGATTATTTTACTAGTTCCCTAGTATATATATATATATATATATATATATATATATATATATATATATATATATATATATATATATATATATATATATATTTATATTTATATATAGTATTTATATTCCTGATAAACTATATTCGTTTTTGTCCATAATCAAATCGAAATCAATTTTAATTATATAATACTGGCATGAACCTAAAATAGTTTTAATTATAAATATTAATTGAACTAATTGTTTTTATTCACCAAATAACAAAACAGATGATTACACAATGTTTAAATTTACACCATCTTCTAGCCACCGTAGCCCCAATTGTTCAAAGTAGTCCCCCGTTTACGGTACTAAATATTAATATAACAATGACGTTATGTTATTTAATATAATAAATATATATATTAATTTACCAACTCAGTTGCTTAATGATTTAGGTTATTTATCTAAACTATTTTAATTTCAGTTAGGTCTGAAATCAAAGCGATAATAAATTACAGAATATAATAATAAATTCTTGATTCTTGATAATAAATTCAAGAAATTTCGATAAAATTATGTAATTCATCAATTTTGCTTGATGAATTACAAAACTTCCTGCAGTTGTGAATAAATTAAGAGCATATGCAATATGAATGAAAATGGAAAGGTCTATTATTTAATACCATAAAATGTGGATTGTAATATTTTTTCAATAAAATATTTTGTTTTTTTTAAATAGAAAAAGTATATTTTTAAAAGTAAAATAACAATTAATTATTAACATACAAAAAAATCGAATATGACTACTCTTGATAATTTTAGTATACTACAAATGATAAACAACAATAGAAGGAAGTTATCGTTTTTATTTACTCAGTAACTTTACCTCATTAAATCATTTACTTTGTATCTAGTTGTTAATTTAAAGCTTTTTATATTCAGTCATTAATTTGTTGTATTTACTCATTAACTTCGTTTAATTAAAACTCATTTCAATCCCTTTTCAATTTAATTGTTAATTCAATAGTCTTTAAGTATTGTATTCTTGGTCAGTATATATTGCCTTTATGTTATAGTCTTTATACAGTTATTCATTTCATACTTTTTTATACTCTCTACTATTTTGTCATATCTTTTTGTTTGTTTTCTTTTTCTTCCAGCCCTGATGAAGGCTTGCAATGCAAGTCGAAACATCAGCTCAGTAGATTAAAATTTTTTTTTAATTGATGGCTGCATACCCCAAACTACCTACATACATCTTTAGATAGAATTTTTATATTTTTTCAAGTTTGAATGATTTTATATCAACCAATAAATTGATGTACGAAACTTTTAGACTTTGGATCACTTAAATTGGTGTATGAAGTACACCAGCACTTAGAAATTGTTTTTATTAATTTTTTTTTGGCACTAGAATAAGAATGTTTTAAAAAGTAATTTCTAAATATTTTTTTGGAATAAAACATCACAATCAGATTATTATTAAAAAAGAAATTCATTTGGACAAGAAAGCTTTTTATTTTTATTTTTTCAAATTATTTTCATTCAGAGGTCTCTTTGTAAAAAACATTAAAGAAGTTTGAATTACCTATAAATTCTTAATTCTTGTTTTTAAAACCACAAGCTCAATGTTTCAAATTAATAGCTGCTCATTTAAAAGAAGTTTTTAGTGGAAATCTTAATTTGTTTCTAAAATATATGTTACCAACAAACGAATTTCAGTAAGAATCCATTAATAAAGTCAAGCAAATCATATGTTTAGCTATTTTACATGCCTTTAATTATTTCATATATTTACATTTCTTTCTATACTGTGATCTTAATTAGGAAATTATGCTACCAATAATAATATTTTATAACATGCATTAACTAATAAAAACTTACAACAATATTAGAACACTACTACCAAGCATTAGTGATAAATGTGACAAACTAAACAGCCAGTAATAATATTCAAGGAGAAAAAAAAATATGGGAGATAAACAAACAAAAAAATAAAATAAAAATATAACATATACTGTACCATAACGGCAATAGAAGCCTCTGAATGTCCAACTTCAAAACGATGGATACAACACCAAAATCACAAGAAAGGCACAATAAAACTATAAAAGAAAAATTATAATTTACATTAAAATAATTCATTCTTTCTGCAAACACTTTTTTTTTTTAATAGCATTCCATGTACAGAAACCAATACATTACAGTGAACAAGAATAAATAAAATGACAATTATAAAGGCTAATTTATAAAGAAACATATAAATTAAGAATAATGCATTAAAATAGCTACAGAAGCCAGTAAGAATAAATACTTTTTTAGGATCATACATATATTCAGTTACATCAGATGAAATATCATTTCTAGGAAAATAAAATAAAATGAGAAGTAAATTATTATACAAAATATTATCCATTAGTTTCAGTAGAATTGTAGAACCTAACCTTTTAAATAATTACAAGTAATCGTAATTTAAGAAGACAGATCTTCAAGTATTCTCTTTAAGACATTAGAAAAAAAATAAAAAATAAATAACAACTGCTAAGAAATAAATTGTGTAGAACAGCAGGATTTATTTAAGATCAATTTATGAGGCCATGGAATATGGTACTACCTTCCATGGTTAATTATTGGCCATCTAAAAGATATATTCAGAAGGATTTCAAAGAACAGTGGATGTTTAAAGAAATTATATATATTTGAATTAATTAGTCACATTATATAGTTGGGCACAGTAGTACAGTGGGTAAGACACTAGACTACTACAAACCTTGTGGACCTTAGTTAGTCATGCTGAAGGCAGAAAATTTATTTTCTGTTATTTTAGCCTTGGATCGATATTGAGATTAGGGGACCCTCCTCTACAAGTGGGTATTCTTAATTGGGGGGTGGCGTGGAAACCAGGCAGTTGAGTAGGATATAGGCCAAGTCTACTTATAAAATTGGCCTATAACTTATATACTTTACTATGCCTAGTTTACTAGGCATAGTAAACAGTACAATCTTACCAAAGTATTGAAGTATTGAACCCTTCATGGGTTTTAGTGACAAGGGTTTTTTTTATTTATTTTTTTGTTCCATTTTATATTCATCATAATTTTGATTAGGGCATTCCCAAAATTGACATTTCATGTAATGTGACAAGGAAGACAATTCATTTTGTACAAAAACTCAAACAACCAAATTCGTAGGTGTTCATTCAGATAAAAATTAAGATATAATTAAAAATCTTATAATTGATAATTCAAATAAGATTAGTCTGAAAATAAATTAGATATAACCAATCCACGTTGTGTTAAATATTCATGAATTATAGCAAAAAACATGAAAATATAGTTGATGTAAATTCTAAAATATTGTATTTCAATATTCAGTTCGACAGTTTTGAATTTTGCTATATATTAGCGCATCTATCTGAATATTTCATAAAAATTATATTAGAATACTTAAATGCTGGAGGACAAATAACAATAGTATATTAGACTAAAACCAGATCTAAGAAAAAAAAAATGTAATAAACTGCGAATTAATAACTTAAAAAAATATGACATTACTTTTCTATTAGCTCTAATAACAGAATCCCTCTTGATTCAATTTGGGACTTCCATTTATAGTACAATTTAACAATCACAACTGTAGTGTTATTTGTAATAATATTGATGCAAACCAAAATTACTGAAAAATAAATTTAATAAGCAGTTTTATCTGTCTAAATACTTGATTAATCAAGCTAATCTATACTGACCAGCAAATCAATTTTGCCTAACTACTCTCGTGCAGCTATTGTCATATTAATAATTCAGCAGAAAGCTCAATTGCCTTTAGCTATATCAAATATTCAATCAATTCAATGAAATTATTCACCAAGGAAAGTGGAACTGAGAGAATGAATAAAATCTAATTTTTTCTTAGTAAGTACCAAAAATAAATCAAAGATTTGAAATACCATTTTTTTAACAAAATAATCCTCTATTTTCATCTCCGGTCATTATAAAAAAAATATAGTTCATTTCGATCTCTTAACAGATGAACACCTCTAAAATGATTCCTCATGCTCTTGGTTATGGATATAAGCAATGTACCACATGCAGAGGGTAAGTATAAAAACTAGACCATAGGCTCTGATAATTGATTACACTTACCTAAGCTTCATCTTTGGTGAATGTGGCTTAGGCTGTGGACGACAAGCTATTGGCACAGGTGGTCTCACAGGTGGGGGTGGTGTGAATGGCCCTGGTGTTCTCACGGGATGCTTTTCCACTTGCAATGCACTCACAACCACTGCTTCTCGCCCATGATATCTTGAAATTATTATAATGACATTGATATTTTACAGCTATAAGTCATTAAAATTTAATAAGGAAAAATAAATCTAAATAAATGAACTATTATTTAAGTTTCCAAACATTATTTTTTTGAAGAAGAAATATTAGATATCTAGTGGTTTTTTATATGTGAATTAGTAGTGTTTATATACACAATTAACTAATAATTAAAACATACTTTATAAGAAGAGCTTTAATATGGGTTTCCGGGACAGTGGGGAACATGTGTCTGATCCTGGAAATAATATCTGTCATAGCTACTGCCTGAGTGGTTGAATGTACAGCAGAAGCTCCCATTAGAGGTACATGTCGTCCATTACGGAAATTTTCCTAGAAAAAACAATGTTTGCTATAGACAGTTCTTAAAAATGAAGAATTATTTAATGAATATAATCCTTAATTACCCAAAAATTTGTTGAATGGGATATTTTTTTTTATATATATAAAATCCTGACTTGAGAAGAAATATTCAGACTTATATTGATAATTAATAAAACCATTTTTATTAGGTATTGAAATTATATCTAGCCTTATATAATTACTTTATTTAATAATTATATGAGCATATTTCGTTCAGCATAGGTATAGGTAAAGAGATTACTGTGAATATGTAAACATTAAGTCAAACATATTCAAATAAGAAGACAATTCAGAACCAAGACGTTCATTAATGGATATAAGAGGATCTTTAACACTTTGACGACCAAGCCATTTCTGTTAATATTTCCCTGTGGACCAAACATTTTTTTTCGCTCAAAAGCTGCATTCAGCAGTTATATAATAATGTCATGCATTTTTATAATCATTAGCAACCATTTAATTAGGGTGACTAGGGCAAAAATGTAGCGGGCCTATGTGCCCGCCAATGTCCGTGGGGCCCTGCCGGTTTTTTTCTAAATCATAAAATAACTATTTTTTCCTTTAATAAATTTTTTTTACTTCTCTATTGACATATTTTGATTTGTTTTTCATTTTCACACAAAATATTATTGCACTGTTGGAAAAAAAATGTATAAACCTCTTCAAGATTAGTTCTTCTTCCCGTACCAAGCGTATTGTGGAGTTGGCAATCCAAAATAAATTGCCTTCCGATTCGGAGTCAGATGAGGATACAACAATAGTATTAGTAGATAATTTATCAGTTTTTCCAAGTCCTTAATAATTTTAATTAGATTAAAATAACTAAAAACTAAAAGTATGCTAAACAATAACAAATTAGCTTCCACGAATTGTTATGGCGATAGAATAAAGGTAAGCTCAATCCAAGGTGATAATTATGTTCACAAGAACCGTATGTGCCTATGTGCCTGCTGTGGTCGTTAAAGTGTTAAGAAAGTAAAAAATTGGGAAGTTTCCTTATTTTGCGGAAGAAACCAACTATTTCATGTTATAATTAAAAAAAATTGGCGCTACTAAAAATAATTCAAAACATTATCTCTATTATCATAAGACCTTATTACATAAAAGTCTTGAAACAGGCATTAAAATTGATCATCTTTCAATTCACTGCCCCTTCTCCTGTAAGAATTCTAAATATTCAAAAGTGGTAAAATATTACTTTATTTATTCAAAATTATCACTACTGTATATAAAGATTCAAAATAATTAATTAATCTCTTCAACCTATTTTAAAAATAAACTACATAAATTCTAAAGAGATTTCTCACTGAATTGACTATTAATTCAATATATTTCCTTCAACAAATAAATTAATAAAACTTTTTTAATTAATAAGCATAAAAGATACCTACAAGTATTCTTTTATTACCTGGTTATTTTGGATCTGTTCTGTATTAGGTTTGATTCTTGGATCATCTAAGCTGATATTTCTCGTAAAGTAATTCACAAAGTAACTGTAAAAATAGAAATGATCTTGAAATATACACAGAAACAAACTGACTTATATTATATAATTAAGTTAGTATTACATAAATTGATATAATACTTATTTAAAATTATAGGAACAATGTATTTAAATTAAAAACTATATACAATCAGAACAAAATGTGTTTGGCTTTATGAAACAGATACACATGCTTTGACTGAGAAGATAAAACAATTAGACAAATGAAACCTTTTAAATAAAAAAAACTACTTTGTAAGGTTTCATCAATTAGGTCAAGTTGGTTATACAGATTCACTCACCTCTTGCCAGACTTTGGTTCCAGTTTGGAGTCCCATCCCGGAGGTAGTTTCTTGAAACTCATATTTACAGAAATTTTCAGCTAAATGTTCACAGCAGTCCACACTGGGGATGGAAGCACAGCTGGAAGATTTGTTTGCAAACTGAAGGAGATGCAGGGTCACAAGGGAAATCAATACTCCAGTCACTGCTAATCCTCCACCATTCCAACAGATGGCAGGATGTTCAATTTCCTATTTCCTTATAAACTTTGTTCCATAAATGTGGATTATTAAATTTAAAAGATAAAGTATCAGTCATGTTCAGAGAGTTATAAAATTCTGAATTAATATACCAGAAGATGGTTTCATTATTGTTTATTTGTAGTTATTTACTAATTTATTTATAACCTAATGGTGTTATATTACTCTGGCAGCATAAATATAAACACAAAATAATATCCAGATAATAGAAAAAAATTGAAAAACTTCAGAATCAAACTAACTCTTAAATTTGAAAAGTTTAAATAAACCTACCTCAATATATTAAAGAGATGAAATTAAATAATTTTTAAGATTAGGGGAGTGATGTAAAATAAATTATGAGCAGGATTAATACAGCCAGTTAAAAAACTTTCATAATGGCAAAATGTTTCATTGATGTAATTAACGGAAAACAATTAATCATCTGATGTAATCAAAATGTTAGTATAAATGTAAATGAACAGAAAATACTTTTTTAAAAAGTATGACTGATATATATGTATATATAAGTAATTTTGACAGAGAAATACAGTAAAGTAAATAGCCAGACAGAAATATGATATAGGAGATGTAGATAGTTAGGGAAGGCAGTCATAAATCCTCAGCATATCAAAATAAAATTGTTATTTTCCCCCTGTAAATAAATTTTTTTTTTTTTTTTTTTTTTTCCCTACAGTTTGTTTCCTTTTTTATATATAGGAACTATAATTGCTTCTCCCCAGTCCGCTGGCATTTTCTCCTCCATCCATATCACCTTGTAAATCTGCTCCCAAGTGTCTTTCCCTGCTTAATAATAAAGAATAATAAAATAAAGTAATAATAATAAAGTAATAATAAAAGAATTTTATTAATTCTGAAGGGATTTCGTCCTGGAGACTTATTATTTTTCAGGGACAAAATTATGTCCACAATATCAATTAATATAATATTTAAAATAAAACATAAAATGAAAAAGGGCTATAATTATTAAATGAGAAAATGCAAGCATGGATTGTTCATAGTGGAGTGTCTTTATCTCTTGTAAAATCAAGGTAATTGTACCATAACTTAAACTATAAATAAGTAATTTCTTAGAATAATGACTAAAATAGGTGATAATTTTTTATTTAAGAACAAGATAGTTTATTTTTCAAAATCTAGTAATTTACAAAATTCTTTAATTTCATAAACCAGTAAAAGATTACTGGATAAAATTCCTTTAATAACTTAAAACTTGATGTAAAGTGAATACTATTATGTAGTTTTACTAACAATTTGATACCTTTAGTTCAACAATGATTTTTACAGTATTATCTTCAAGAAAAAATAAATTTTCAAATAAATATAATTTTAAGTCCACCAAATTCCTGAGTTTTATTGAAAAATCATTTGATTTGAACCTAATTTCTTTGCCCATGATTATTATAATAAAGGCAAAGGGATTATGATATTCATTTCAGAAGTTCTTCTTTTAATGTGAATGAAAATAGTTGCCTTAAGTGTATAGATAATCCACTGTATATTTGATATATTTAACCCTTGAGTGGTCACGTATGGCTCAGTTACAAGTAAGGTCGCACGGATGATAATAGTCATCCACTAAGTTTAGCAATAGGCATCTTTTTAATCCCTTTATTTTCAAAAATACTTTACAAAGGACAAGAGAAATATATTATTTACTCAAAATAATAAAATATAAAGAAAGTACATAAATCATCATCAACACATATCAAGCTAAAAATGATAATTACGGGGAAGGTCGCATGGATGACAAACGAAATAACTCACTCACTCAAATAGCACAGTACTTCAAAAATATCAGTAGAGGACAGTTAATATAATTATAACAAACTCTAATTGTATTAATTTTGTTAATGTAGACAAAAAATACGTAAATAAAAATAAGTAATTGAATGATCAGGTGAAGGATAATTGTTAGCCAATCAAAACAAATGGGAATTACAGGTCGGGAATATCAAAAAGCAACTAACAGAGGTACTGAGACTATCCTCCAAGCCTCCCTTTGCAGACTTTAGGCTAGTCATATTCATCCAGGCCAAAGCAAATATACAGTAGCGATGTTATGAGCAGTGGAGGACTATTGTCATCCGCGCGACCACTTGATGGTTAAAAAAGTTTGTTTTCTTGCTACTTGAGGTTCCCTTATAAGTCATCACAAAATATGATACAAACAGAGAACATATAATTGAAAACACAGATATATATATATATATATATATATATATATCATTAGGGTCAGAAAGAATATAGATCAGATGAAAATATACAAGATATCAGCTGAGGACTATCACAGACCAAAAAAGACTATCAAGCCCCATGTCTAAATATCTGAGGTTTTATAAAAATGTAACTTTCATTGTTCTTTAAATTAACCTTTCAGTTTTTAAATCTTTTTAACCGGCCCATGAATTTTGTGCCACAATCAGGACTGTTGGTCAATTTGAGCTAAGTCTAAAAGACTGTTATTTTTGCATGATTATGACGCAGCTACAAATTGATATTGTTCACAGGTTTATTATAATTGTATTTGTGATTAATATTAAAGGGAAAAATCATCTAAACTTATTTATACAATTTTTTTTTTTTTTTTTTTACTTTGGATAAAATTGTTTTTTCTTTATCAGTCCTACCAATGTCCTGCAATTCTTTATGTTAAAAGTTGTAAATAGAAATGGAATTTAAACCAAAATTGAAAATAAAATAGCTAAACGAATACAACTAGAAAACTAAAAGTGGTAATTACATCAGCAAAATGGGGTTTTCCCAAATGCTTCTGCCTCTGCGTCCAAAATCAAAGCCTTGAGGTCAGATTGAAAATTGAGAATTTGTAATCCATTTTTAAGACGGTTACCATTCAAGGACTTGGCGACAGCTCTCCTAAAATCGTCCATTTTTTCATTATCTGAACACATGCCATGGTCAGGCCATTTTACAACTACTTCTTAGCCAGTCACAAGTTACCACAAGTAATGTTTCAGTATGCACTGAAGACAGATATTGTACCATAGAATAGTCATGACTCTGTAGGCCTACCGGCCAATATGACCACAAATGTTATTAGGTATATACTAACAGGCCTACCAGTCATTTTGACCATCACATTTTTACAAAATCACAATTTACTGGTAAAAGACGACTACTTGTTAACCCCCGATCAGTTTTCTATATCATTCATTGACTGAATATGGATTTCAATGCCCAACAAGTGTTAACGCCTCTCCCCAATCCTGCTCCACTGCTTTGTTTGATGATAATTCCACTGATGATGTTTGATGTGGGTCAGTTAAAAGGTTAAACTTATGCTTAAAAATTGTATTTTACAGAAATTCGAAAGTATTGTTAATATCTTAGTTCAAAACAGAAAATGGATATGTTGTTCAAAATGCCTAAGGTTGGTTTAATGTCTTTAATGTAAAATTTGTGAGATTCAAAATAAATTTGTTCGGATACAAAGCAGAGCTATAGCCTGATTGTGTAGTGATTGAAGTTGATAAGGATAGACCATTACACTAGGGACCTTCTCAGACTTTGTTGCTGATTGTATCTAAAATTATACTTACACAATTGAGGTGTTTGTTGTTGTTTCTTGGGGCTTAACGTCTTTGTTGTAATGTACTCCAACTAGGGCAGGGAGAACAGGTTGAAGTGTTTGTTTAGAGATGTATCTTCATTCAAATAAGAATCAAATAATTCTTTCTCTAAGCAAATATAAGTCTTAACAAATGAATGGGTCCGCCGAAAAACGTTCTAAGCGACAAAATTTCCGAAGTGGCGATTTTAAAAGTTTTTAAATGTATAATAAATAGTACACCATAGTATGATATAGTAATCCATTATGTCATTATCCATGTAAATATAACAAATTACAAGGTGAAAAAAATCTAACTTACAAAACTAACAAGAACTTTAAATTATGATTTTCATTCACTGATTACTCAAAATTTGTTTTGTCTTAGAACGTTTTTCGGCGGACCCATTCAAATAATTTTTTTTTTTTTTAATTTGGCAAACTGAAAATGTTATATGATTTTTGACATACATATTAGGAACACTTCAAAGATATTTATGAGCAATAGGAATATGTCTAATAATGATTTAATAAAAGCATAACTTCTGCTTCTAGAGTAACTTAACCTTTGTTAAAATTCTCTCCTTTAGAGCAATCTGACTCATAGAAACATGGGTTCTTTTTGTCTTTTCAAGTCAACTTTTTAAGGTGATAAATATGGTAATTAACAAACTGACTAAATTTATAAATACTTGACTAAAAATATCAAATTAGGGCTGAATTTATTAAACCAAGGATTGTAAATGGTTATTTAGTTGAAACATTGATTAGTTAGGTACATACTGTATCTATTTTTATTGGGTAAACAGCAATATGTTCACAGACCAATTTCTGGAGTTGAATTTGCTTCTTATCTTTAATGAAAAACTTATCAAAGCTAATATTATTTGAAGATTTTAAGAATTAATTTTTTATTAGTTATAATTTTTCGATTTATATTAGACATCAAGAGGAAATAGAGGCAAAGTTAAAGGCTACAAGTTCATGTTATTTCTCAGTTGTAAAATGATTTAGTTTGGGTATACTTTTCAGAAACTTGAAAATAAGGATTTATAAGACTATTATTCTATCTACGAGTATATTTATCATACGGATGAAAAATCTGGTCACTAAATTTAAAGATAGAGTATTTGCATTGTAAAAGGACGAGAATTTAGAAGGCTACATAATGTGGAATAAGGAGATATTTATTCAATTTATATAGTTCAATTAAAAGCAGGGTGATGGTTAAAATGGACAATTAAAGTAATGAGATTTAATAATATTGAATCAATAAGAAGTTATTCTGTGTTGAACCATCATGTAAAAATCTGAGGGGTAGAATAAGACTGCATCGGTGCTGATCTTCTAGATTTAGATTTTTATGGAGTGGGATGGAGGGAGGTGTACAGTTTGATATTTGTGATTTTGACATCAAGCTTTCGGGTTTGCTGAGCCTTATTATTTATCTTTGATTACTGCTATTCTATGACAATGCTTTACTTTTTCTAATCTATTGCCACATAGTTGACCTTTTGGTATAAAAATTATCAATATAGTGAATTAAGCTCAGAATTCATTCTGATTTTCCATGTTCCATTTCCATACTTGTGCCAATTGTTTTCAGTAATTTATTGTTTACAGTAGTAAGTAAGTAAAGTAGTTAACCCTTGAGAGGTCATGTATAGCCCAGTTACAAAAATGGTCGTGTGTATGACAATATTCATCCACTAAGTTTTCTAATGTATGCAAAAGGTATTTTTTTAATCTCTTCATTAAAAAAAAAACTTTACAAAGGATAAAAGAAATAAATTATTCACTCAAAATAATAAGATATATAGAAAGTACATTAATCATTATAAACAAATACCAAGTTAGAAATAATAATTATGAGGTTAGTCGCATGGATGACAAATTAATTAATTCACTCAAATAGCATAGTATTGAAAAAGTATCAGTAGGAGTCATTCAAAGTATTTATAACAAATTCTAATTGTAAAAAAACAACTAAAAATACATAAAGGTCACATGGAGGACCATTGCCACCCAACTAAAATAAATGAGAATTACAGACCATGAATATCAAAAAGCACTGACAGAGGTAATGAGACTAACCCCTAACCCACCCTTGCATACTCAAGGCAGGTCATCTTCATCCCTGCCAAAAAAAATAAAATAAATATCAGCGATTTCAAGAGCAGTGGATGACTATTGTCATCCATGCATGAATGCACGAGTGTTAAAGAATATTTAAAGTCCTAGGAGTAAAACCAATGGGTATTTTGTTGCAGACTTTTAATGGATATACATATATGTCCTCACTTGATCAAAAGTTCAGCATAAATTGTTTTAGGTTTGAAAGAAAGTAACAATTGTAACAACGTACAGCTTATATTTGTATAAGTATAAATAGCACAATCACAATTTGATTATTTAAACAACATTATTATTAACATAAATTTAAACATTCCATATTCTATACTATTTATTTTCCCTGAATATATTTGTCATTATTAAATGACATCAGGTTGAATTAAAATATTTTCCAAATTGGCATTGAAAGATCTTATGCCACCAAGTTAGTAAGATAGAATGATGATTTTAATGGAATGGGTAAGGAATTGAAGATATTTTGAAATATTAGAAAATATTAATTTCAACAGAATTAAGGAGAAAGGAGATCTCTAGTACATTAGATAAAAGAGCTTAATTTAAACAAAATTATATGTATTTAATTTCTTATTATTTAAATAAATTCTTATTAATTAATATTATTATATGTACAGATTCATTATTCCTTAGACAATCTCCTTCCTTGAAGCCAGTAAGCAATAAAATAAATTAATAGAGTGGTATATTTGTAAGTAAATATGAGTAGTATAGTACCAAAAATATTAAAAGTGCATTAATTAAATATTATGTTGCATATGCATAAAAAGTATTTTATAGAAGAAAAATGCCAGGATACAGGATAAAACTGTACAATAATTGATGGTGAATCCTATCCAAAATTAAAGTAACATTCAAGAATAGTTTCCTAATACAAATATTCCTAATTTAGTCTTAACTTACACAACATCATAAATGTATTGCTTTGAGAAATTCAGCACAAGAGAAGGACATAGATTTCAGATATACAGCAATGTACAAGCATATTTACTTAAGAATCCACACCCATACCTAAAATACAGATCATGGTTACGTTATGAAAGCCTTAACATCACATAACAAGAAATATTTTTAAAAATACATTAAATAGAGATAAGTATAGAAGATTTCTGTTGTATAATTTTTTTTAAATAAAAGAAATTAAAATGAGATAATTTGAATTTTACAATAGTTGAAATAACTTAAAAATCTTATTTTATTATATTTAAATGACATATTAAAAAAAAAAAATAATAATAATAAAAAAAAAATGGATAATTAAAGATGGCAAATGCAACTGCTATTTTTAAACAAGTAATTAGGAATGATTATTCATTATCATATATGAAAAGTTAATAAAATAAATATTAATTTTCTTGAGATTAAAGGTAAAAGGTGTGATAAACAGTCTGATTGCAATCAGCAGAATACGTTATACTAAACACAGTAATAGTTAATTTTAGTTTTATATTAATTTGATACACTTAGTAATCCTCACTTAATGGTCTTATTTTCCATAAACAAAGTTATAAAATAAATATAAATGTGAATTTAGTTTATAAAAAAAAAACCAAAAAAAAAAAAACCTTTAGTAGTAAAATTTGGAGGAAGTATATTAGGCAAGTTTTGTAATTTGATTTAAAATGTATGCACAAAATCATAATAAAATAATTAATGATGGTAAATATATATAAAATTTAAAATGATTAATTTTTCTCACAGATCGTTAATGTTATACATATAGTTAAAGTACAATTGAAGATTGAGAGGCTAATATATTTTGAGATCAATAACGCCGATGTTGTGGTCAATTATGTTTGCCAGGGTTAGAGAGCGATTGAGTCGAGTGATTTTGTATTGGATTGTGGTAGGTTTACCCATCCTGATGATGGTCTACAGAGTTTTGGCTCAATCGTTGACTTGAACAATAAAATAATGAAATGGCACTTCATTTTTGCTTTCACTATATTTAACAGATGATACTCATTTCGGGAAATGTACCTTTTAAGATCGTGTAAATTTAAAAAAACACAATATTTTATTAAAAAGTTGATTAAAAAAAAAAGTTAAATAAAACAATTTATGTTTAAAGAGAAACAAAAGTTTTGTATACAATGAGAACTATCAAATAAACAGATAACATCATAAAATATTTACTTTCATAAGAGTTTCTGATTTTTTTTTTTTAACCCATTTACATCCATTGTTGTTATATGCAACATTAATTTAACAATGTATTTTTATAAGTTCAAATATTTTTTTCTATTTTATTACATCAGCTTATTATTAAAGGTTTGAAATTATTAAAAATATTTTTAAAATAAATTTTGGGTTTTTTAATTCATTGAAAAATAATAATAAAATTGGTTATTTTTCAATGCCCATAAGATATAAATGTTAATTTAAGCCAAATAAGGTTTGCTACAATTAAATTTTGTGAGCGATGTAATGTTAAATTGCACCCATAAAATGTTTTAAAGCATAAAAACAATTGCAATGAAAATTGTTAATTACCTAAAATGGTTTTGTAGGAAAACCTAATCTATTTCTGAAAAAAAAAATAAATAGAAAGAAATATATATATATATATTTATAAATTCTACAGGCCAATGTGTGCATGCAATATTTTCTGCTACCATTATGGCTAAACAAAAATAATATTTTTTTAAAATTTTTCTTTAAACAAAACTACCTCAAAATATTTCTTTGAAGAAAAATCAGAACTTTCAATTAATTCTATTCTTGGCCATAAATGGGTTAATGTATTTATTGAATAATAAATAATTTTTTAAAAGAATAAAGTGCCATGTAAAGAAAAGCATTAGAGACAAAAACAATTGTCAGGCCGAGGCATACATATCGTGGTTATTTTCAGAGGCTTAGAGGTGAAAAGAGCTGCTCTCTGGGAGAAATAAAATAAATTGGTTAAAACAAAAAATATTTTAGAGGTTTAACAACACCAGAGGGTTCAAAGTATGAAATGGGAAGAAAAAAAAAAAAGAATTAGAGACAATTGATAAGATAAATAAACTTATGGCACCATGATCATGATGAAAAACAATCTATGATGAACTTATTTTTATAACAAACTATTAATTAATTATATTAATTTAAATTGCATAAATTAAAACATTCAAATTTAAGAGAACTTTTTTTGTGTATAGAGAATTATGTTTTTTTTCATAGCATAAACATAAATAACTTAGTGACTAGAGTGAAACATAGAAGATTAAAATAGTTTTCCTTTTTTTTTATTTTATTTATTTTTTTTTAATAACTTTTAATTATTGAATAAAAGCTATATATTTCTTCCCAAATGGAATACTTAATCAAAATTATTCACATTTATGCTTGAGCTTTCCTTTTTACTACAAACCAACATTTATATTACAATATACAAGTATAATAATGAATTATATTACATAACAGACATAGATATATATTTAATTAGTTTAGACAAGAATATAACGTAAACATATGTGCACCAATTCAATTCGGCTGCTTGAAAATGACAAGAATGAGAAATTGATAAAAGTCAATGGCAGTAAAACCTTATTTATTGGATTACAATTAACCAAGTGTCCAATTAACAGTCAAATCTTCTCAATAATACTTTTATTTTTTTTATTTAGAAACCTTAAGTTTTTAAATGATTAAAAAAAAAAAAAAAAAAAAAAAAAAAAAAACACTGGTTACATGGACATTCCCGAATTAATGTTCTTGCTTTAATAATACATTAAAACAAATTTATATTTAACAAAGTATTATTAGTTGTTTAATATAATTAAGTATTATTTTAATTAATATTTATTTCAATTTCCACACTGGTTAATTGAGGTTATACTGTGTACTGAGAAATGACAAAATGTGCATACTCAAGTGTAAAAATAATAAAATATTTTTTTTAGTTCAACCTGAGTTCAAAACAGGTCATCCATTGTTATTTACCTGTCTTTATAAAAATCAATGATAGGCCAAATATTTACATATAATAAAAGTATCATATGAAAAAATATATTTATAAAGTGCCAACTTATTTCCTTAGTTTTATAATTTTGTTATTTGTTTTATTTCTTTTTTTGTTTGCTTTTTTATTTTTTTATTTTTTTTGTATATTATCAATAATAATCATTACAATAGCGATTTAATTTGACATAATGACAACAAGGCTTTGGACTTGGGCTTTAAGGCTGGCCAGATCAAGACTGATACAATAGAAAAATTTTTTGTTAAATTTTTTAATTCTGAAAAAAGTTCTTTTTTGTACAATATAAAAAATATATTGATAACTGCTATTTCTTAGATCAATTGAAATTGTTTTAAAAATAAGGCCCACAACGATTCGAGCCCTCTGCCCAGATTAAGCACTTTGTAAATGAAAAAGTAATAATGCTATAAAAGCAGGCAACTGCAATGATTGAAAAACATTTCTTATAACTAAATATCTTTAAAGTTATAATGCTTAGTAAACTATGCTTCAAAAACTATTCTACTTTTTAATTATTGTTAACACTTTTTTTTTTTTTTTAATATGGACAAGAAATGAATAACATTACAATTTTAATCTCATTAACCATATTTTGAATCGTCTAAATATATATTATATATATTTAAATGATTAAACTTTTAGGAAATGTAATCAACCTGAGATAATTATTTTATTAATTACATTTATTTTAGTTCCTTATGTATTGTATAGTAGTAATATTTTCTCTTCTTGAAGTAGCATTAAAGTGTTAATAATCTTGAATACCTTCAAGATACTGAACCAAGCTATTAAAATATTTAATGCTATAATTTAAATACCTATTATAATAAGACCGCTGAAGAACACATTGAAAAATAAATGAATATAAATAAGTTAAAAAAATCAAAATTTTCTAGAATCTCATAAATAATTGTTGTTGTTACATGTTACATTTAAAATACTGAATGACATATCAAAATAATTGTTGCCACCTTGTATTTATTATGTAGTAGTTTAAAAGAAACAAGTCAAATTTCATTCCATCATATCAGATGTATTGATATTATGTATTTTGGTTTTGATATTGTATTCTTTAATATTAATCTATATTTGCTTTCCAGATTGTAATGTTATTCATACTGCCCATAATCATAAAATGATGAAAAATCTAATTCTTCTATTTAACAATTCTTTATATTAACATGAACAATTTTTATTCCTAACATTATAAAAGTGCTTTTAATTATATAATGCCTAATAAGACACAAACAAAATTTACAAGCTATGATTGTTAAATTTCCTCTCGGCAACGTCATCAACTATGGCTAATAAACTTATTTTTAATCAGTACTGTCAGATATTGGAAACCATTTCTAATAAAACATTATTTCACAAGTATTGTTAAGAAACTAAACACTTGCAAACGTAAAATATGTGATCTTATTCTGTTTTAGAAATATTTAGTTTAAAATCTAAACTATTTCAGAAACATTGATAACCATAATTAAATTAACCTATTTGCTTTTTAATTTTAATTTAATTGTAATAAAGTGTTACAAAATTCCATTTTAATGGGAAAAGATACAGTTCATGGATTTATATTTAAATTTGTTTTATTCCTGGTGAATGTAGTTCTACCTACCTTCTTAGAAAAATCAAATTATTTAAAAAAAAAATTCTTATTCTATAATTTAAAATGTCAATGAATTTTATTGGCTTAAAAAGTTCATAATCATAAAAACTGAATAAAAAGGTAGGGTATAATAAAATTTCATGTTAAGGTATGTACAACATCCAATCATATTATTTTTGACGAATTTTATTTTTCATATTTTCTTGAAGTTTGCAAATTATAAAATAAAATAAAAAAAAAAGTAAAAAAAAAAAATATGACAAGAAAAAAGGTTATTATGTTTTAGAAAAGTGATTTTAATTTATTAGTTTCAAGAACATTTATAAAGCTTTTACTTATTGAGTAGAGAGAAGGTTCATTTTTAATACACTATAGTTTCTTGAATCAATCGATAGGTTATTATGACATAATTTAAAAATCAAATTGATAATGATATAAGCATTAAACTATTATGTCTATTTAAAATTGTAGTTTTATTTTCAAAATAGCAGAGATAACAATAGAGCTTTAGCACTAATAATTTTATTGTTAAAAGCTGACAATACTGATTAATACAGGAAATTCATTAAAAAAGATGATACATTTCTTTTGTAATACACAGACTTAAAAATGATAATATCAGTACCTACCTGTACATAGGTTTCTTAATTCTGTATAGAATTTTCCTACTTAGTAAAATAATTGTCTATAAAATAAGAAACATGATCAAGTATTAATTATTTCCAAAATATTTCTAAATCAATTTTTCTTTATCTTACTTTTAGAAAACAGAAAATAAACATTGAATGAAAACTAGTGATTCAATAATAAAATAGCTCAGTAATAATTCATTCTTCATGAATTTCTAGAATAATAAATGCATTATACAGAAAAATAATTTTCTTTTTAATTTAGAAATAAATACAAACTTTTCTAATGATTTCCTACCTGCTCTAAAATATTACTAAATTTTAAAACAGTATAATTAAAAAATAATCTTAATAAGTCTTTTATGAGTTTTAAAACTTTTCTCACTCTTAATGTACAATTTCACAATTATGGTAATGAAAATCTATTCATTAAATCTCAACTCAGCTTATAATCTGTCCTTACAACAGATTTTATAACAAACAGCTAACTTATCGCTTATACTTAACAATCTTGATTTTGCAAAACACATTTATCAGTAATCTATAGAAGCTAAGTATTTCTAAACCTAAAAAAAATTAAAGAAGGAAATCAAACGCTTATGTAGAGTGGTAGCTAAGAAATAAGTGTACAGCAAAATCCCAATTGAATCATTTACTTTTCCATCAACAAACAAGTTTCCCCAGCACTAACCTGCCAAAGGATTAATATTTAATAGTTTTGAATTGATGCCTTTCAACAAAATTTCACTTCTACTTACTTCTCTGAAGTGCTCTAGCCTTTTTTTTTTTTTTTTTTTTTTTTTTTTCAAAATCTGAATACAGTCTTTAATGGAAAAAGACACACCTTTTCCTTGAACGATTGAAGCGCTAAATCAATAAGAAATTCAGTTGATTTTTTTATTTATTTTTTATTTTTATTTTTTTTAGTTTGTAGTTTTCCTTTACTTTAGTTTCAATAATCACTACAAACTTGACATTGTCTACATAACAGTTTTTAATTGTTTATCTGTCCAACGGTTTCAAATTATTTGTTTTCTCTTGCTAGAATCATAGACGGTACTTTCTAATGTAAGTTGCTTTACTTGGAAATTTCAGATAATATATAAACATGATAAAATATAGATATCTATTTCATTTTAACATTATTCAAAGCATTCAAGTGTTGGACAGATATTACATGATTTCTCTATTTTGGCTCAGTTTGTTTCTACTAATTAAAATCTGTTTCCAATTAAGCACATCTCTGTGAATTGTCAAATTACTGGTGAGCTGTTTGCTCCTGGGGCTGTTTAGGATGTTCTACTCCACCTCCCATTGATAGTGCTTGAACTATCCTTGGGTCTGCCTTGCTCCCTTCTCTGAATTCTTCCAGGGTCAACCTGTCGTCGTGATTTTTGTCCATCTGATCAAAGATCTTGTCAACTCTTCTTTGGGGAGTATTTTCATCTTCAGGCTGTGGCTGCTGTCCCTGGAACAAAAAATAACAATTATTTATCATGGAGCCCTTCCGATTGTCTTACTAACATTATAAAGTAAAATATGAATATGAAATGAAATAAATTATTTTGATTCTGATAATTTTAAAAATTATCTATTAAAAAACCATACAAAAATAATATGCATTACTACAACTAGGGGGATCTTACTTGAATGAACTCTGAAAAATTGAATGCGTTATTCTGGAATACTTTCTTCTACATGCTATTTAGAACTGTTTCAAATTTTAAGTCCATATAATCCTACATAAATATAACTCATTTTGACTTCAGTGTTCATGAGTCTTGAAATACCAACACCAAGTGTCGAAGAGAATTCCAGAGAGTATAAAATTCAACTTAAAATGGCGAAGGAGATAAGAAGATAGAGCGTAAGGCAAATAAAAAAAAAAAAAAAAAAAAAAGAAAAGAAGTTGAGAAAAAGGTGATGGTACATTTGGTTATGAGAACACCTGTTCTTACTGATTACTAAAAATATAAACATGTCCACAACAGATGGATAGAAATTTCTAGGACTCGCAACAATGCAGAAATGAGAAATTTCTAGGAGAGATTTGAGAACAGAACTGTTTATAGTACTTAAATTCAATTTGCAAGTATTGTTAGTGGTGTGGTAAGACTTACATAGACTTTTAAGATGACATATTGAGGTTTCCATAGAGAAAAGAAGTAAATTAGTACGTATTCATCACTGTAAAAGTGGAAAGAATAATTTTTTAAAGAAAAGGTTTATATAAACTCTCCAACAAAATAATTGCAACACCCATAATTCTACAGATTTTCCTGGTTTTTACCTTAATCCATAATTGGTTTATATTCATATTAATATTATTTGTTAAATTTGAGACATTAAGGATTAGACACATCAATGTTTTTCCCTGTTAATCACAAACGATGGAATTATAGATTATTTTTTTCAAATTTCCTTCAGTACATGTTTATCATTCGTTTCATTATTTACAAGTATGTCAAGACTAGTGGGGGCATTCATTCAAGCCAAAGGGGGCAATATGTCTTATTAACCCTCCAGTAGTGGCAACCCCTAGGACTAACACCAATAGTCGCAACGATCTGACAGATTACCTCTTGAAATTCAATCGTTTTACTGATGATTTCATCACTTTTATTCTTCTCATTTACTTTATTTGATTTTTAAATTAATTCACATAATAATACACATTAATAAAATAAGTAATAAAAATATTATTTATCTATTATAAGAACTTTTAACTATTTTTCTATTATCATAACTTTTTAACTATTATTTACTTCACTAATTTTATTTATACAACTTTGACAAGCAACTTTTGAATTTCCTAAACATAAATACATCTGACATTGTTCACGAAACTATTCAGTCAGCCTTCGTTTTTCACATAATTCACAACGTCTTATAGAGCCGCGTCCTTCATGACTTGCTTCAGGTAGAGCATCCTCTTTTCAATAATATATAAAACATAAACAAACTCTTACCTATAAATGAATTTCTGTTAATACATTCCTCACTCATCACTGGATACATCATCTTCGTGTTCGGTATCTCAATGCTCAATTCTTTCTTCAACAACGTCTGTTTCACTTTCAGAATCTGTCTCACTTTCATCAACATTTTCTACATCACAATTATTCTATGTATTACCTAGAATCATTTTACAAATCATTTCAATCTAGTCTGGGTTTTCTAAATCGAACGTGCGTTTACGGTTCATAATGTAATAATGATAAAATAGAATCTGTCGCGTCAATAATCGCAATGATCCTAATAGATCTTGTCCCAGTAACAGCGGAATAGAAACTAAATAACTAAAAATCTGGAGAGAATATTGAAGATTTGACGTCACTAATGCATTCGAGGAATGTTAGTTGGAAGGTACTGAGTCGCTTATCTCATAATAAAAATCCTACTCGGAATGCTGCGCAAAAAATACCTTGAGTGATCTCTCAGAAAGTTTAGGGGGAGACTACTGGAGGGTTAAATATAAATTAAAAATTTAAAAGTTAAAATTGTAAAAAATGAAAATTTTTAAAAGTAAGTTTTCTAACTTTTTTGTTTATTGGATAAAATATTACAATTTATTTTAATAAAAATTGTTTATGTCTAGTTTAGGAATGTTTATTATATAATTCAGAACCATTCTTTATTATGAAAAAAAATACGTTTTTATAAAATTCAAATATTTCAAAGTGTTGCGATACTTTTGACAGGGAGTTCATTTACTTTGATCTACATAAACAATAGAACCTCTCTTGTATTCGTGTGTTCAAACATGAGTTAGTAAACAATATAATGTACATGAAAATTAAATATTAAAAACTTGATACACATACACAGTTAGAAAAGGAAAAACCTTTTATAGTTCTTTGGAACTTTTTTTTCATTCATTCCTCAATATCCTCAAAATGCTTTTGGTTCCCAGTTGTTAATGTCTGCAATTAGTGTAAAAAAGACGACTCAATTCTTCCATTTCCCGATGTTACTAAGGACCAGTTTTTCTTTCCCCCAAGATTTCATTATGGTAGAAGAAGCCATTTGGAGAAAAGCTATGACCAACATAAAAATGTTATCTTTTTAAAATGGTATCCTCCAATTTTTCAAGGAGTGGCAAACCATTATGGATTCCTACTCCACTCGTTCCCATTATAACTTATCTTACACTACACATTGAGCAAAATGACGAAACAAATGAAACAGTCTCTTCTCTAAAGCCGCTATTCTCATCATATGCCTACTCATCGCAGTCGTCTTAGGTAGAACTTCATCCCGTATCTCTGTCTTCCATTCATTTAATAATATAAAAAAAAAAAAATAAATATAACTGCAGGTGTAATATTAAAATAGTAAAATTTCTGAGATTAATAGAGTATGGTAATAATGTATAAATATACTTAATCTCAGTTGGTAGAACTTATTTAATACATCATACCTATTAAATATTAACAGCAAGCAACAAATATTTAATAACAGTTTTAAATGCTAACACAATGGCATCTTATGAATGACACTTTGAATTTATTGTCTACGATAACTTATTGAATTACTTAGCATATAAATTCGGATATCGAAGGGAACCGAAATTCCATTCCATTCGGAGGGTCGATTAATAATTATAGTTGGTTAATGCTGCAACTGTATTCCATCTTGGCAACTATATTTTTGCACGAAATATCTTTCAATTGCAATTATTATTGTTAATATATATAAAACTAGCACCCCCCCCCCGTCGCGGCTTTGTTCGCTTTCATAAGTAAAGAACTTGGATAATTTTAACTGTTTATTGAAATTCTATTTGTTTACTTATAAAAATCTTCTATTGAAGTATGCAATTGAACATTTTTTTCTCCAATAACATTTTCAAGCATAGCAGTCATTTTCATGATTTCATCATATCCTTTTAATGATCGGAACCCATGATCGGAATGCGAGAGGATGAGAATTATACGGAGAGTTGACGAGTGTTTTAATTAATTTGCGTTGTTAGTATCAATACAATTATTTAGAGACATCCAAAGAGATTTCCGTAATTGAATCAAATAAATAATTGTTAATTAGCCTAATGGGAATGTCTTGGAGCGAGAAAACGGGTTGAGCATTGCAGGCGGAATCTTCTCTAATGAACGATACTAAATTTGTTTTTCGATTTTCACCATATTTCGTGTTGATACTAACTTAAAAAAGTTTCGATGCTGTACAGGCACAGGAGATAAACTAGTAATCACATCAAATCAATAAATATAGTTCATATGTGTTTAAGCAAGGTTTTGATCAATGGTTTGGTAAATTTTATCAAATCGTAAATTTTAGTTAAGTTATTTGTTTATTTGTTAATTTTTTTTTTTAATTTAAGAGACGTTTTTTTAATTTCATTGTTAATTGTTCATTATTATTATTAATTTTTTAAAACACGAATGGGCCTGCAAGAACCACGCAAATATCACTAATAATTCTTCTTTACAACTTCTGCCTTCCTTCTACTCTAATACTCTCTCATCCTCTTGGACTGCCCCTTTCGCTGTTTCTCCCTCGCTTCTTCCTCTTCACCAAACGAACCCTAACTTTTAACAGTTTTTCCCCAAAACGTTCTTTATCCAATCACTCTTTTTATCCGTGATTTTTGGCCTGTTCAGTTCATCTTTGATTTGTTTCACATATCCCTCCATACCTTTGCAGCTGCAGACCTTGTCGAAAATTTTCTTGTTTAGTCTCTCGTTGTTCATTCTGACTATGTGCCCATAGAGCCTCAGTCTCCTGGTCTTGATGGACTGTTTCCAGACATTCCAAATTCCTGTATATTTCTTCACTGGATTTTTGCCTATACCTTTCTTGCGTTATTTCGGGTGTTCATTACTTTTATTAATTCAGTAATTTAAATCATGTGTCCTTTTCTTTAAATATTTTTTGTTTATATATTCTTTGCATTTATTTCTTTTTTGTTGGTCTTATCCCTAACAATATAAAGGAAATAATCTATAAATATTAATCAAAAGTTATAGTGATTTCCCAAACGGCTATATAAAGATTTTAGACCTCATTTGGATTCACAGATGTATTAACAAACTTTTTAAATTATTAAATTAATTTATGTTTGACTGAATGTGCTAGAAGTTTGCAGCCCACATCGCCACAATACAGGAGTTGGCCAACTATGTTCCAGCTTCTCAACTCCAACATTGATAAGCGGAGCACAATAAGCTGGCAGGAATAGAGGCGAAGCCGCAGCGACCTAGCCGAGTATCGTGGAGGGAATGCTAACCTACTTCCCCCCACTAACACCTTTGTCCACGGCTCCAGTATTTGGAGATATTGCTCCAGTGGCAGTGAAAAACTCTTTAATTTCCTCTCAGCTTCTGGTGCTTAAATGACGTCATTCGCTAACTAAAGGTAGTTCGTTTCGCGGAATGTCATCGACTGAGATTGAAAGGAAATTACATTAAAAAATAAATAAATTACATATTCGTTAAACCCATTTATGTCCATTTATGTTGTATGGACTTCGGACCTGTAATTTAAGATTAATAAAGGATAAGAACCTTCTATGAAAAAAAAAAAAAAATTCAAACAAATAAAGTCATTAACCAAGGACAAAACTAAGAGGTTCCAAGCTAAGAATAACACCAGAAAACCCATCCTCATGTCAGAGGACGAAAGGAGGAGGAGATCTGAGAGAATGAAGAACTATTGGGAGAAAAAGAAAGCACAAGCATCTAGGAAGTGATTGATCTGACGTACCCCAAAGATGGGTGATTCGAAAAAAAGAAAAGAAAAAAAAAGTCATTAACAAAAACTAAAATATTTATTTATTTTATCAAAGCATTCCATAAAATAATATGATATAAATAAACCGTTCTAATTAAAAAAATATTAATAAAACCGTACTCTGCCTTTTATATCCTAACCAACTGTTTCCCATGTTTATCTTTACCTATAAAAACCGGCTATAAAATTTACGATCTCTTAAGAGTTAATTTAATGTCTTCAACAAAATTGCTTCTGTTGATTAAGATTTTGACGTGTACCAATCTTCATATTTTAGAACAAATATTTACAATCTTCATATTTAGCTTAAAATCAAGATTTGATTTTTAAAACTATTAATATTTTTTTAACAACATAGTTTTTTCTTGTAGTGGGATTAACATTAAAATATTAAAAATATATAAATAAAATTATTTATTGCTTATATGTATATAACTTAATTATTTATTATGTATAATCTTAAACAGTTATTTTAATGTTGTAAAAATAATACAGTAACGATTTTATTAAATTCTAACTTTATCAGTATTATTATATAATAAACTAGCATTCCCCGTTACGGCTTCGTCCGCTCTTATAAGCAAAGAACTTACAAGGAGACGTTTGCAGTTGTAACTTACAGATTTGAATGCCGATTTTTGTGTGGGTAGTAGGGACCTATAATAGTGCAAAACTAGAGTTATAGCCACCAATGGGCATTAGGAGCCGAGAAAAAAAATAAAATATAAAAATCACGTTTTATTTTTTTTCTCAGCTCTCAGTCAAAATAGAGAAATGATTCTTTCACGTTTAATTGCAATATGTAAGGTATTTGATATAAAAATACTTTCGTTATGCTCAATACACCACCCGGCTTTAGGGTGCTCAAAAACTCTAAAATAATGACAAAATTCCAAGGAAATCCGCTGCAAATCAGTGGAAACTTTTTTTCATGAACAACTGACCACAAATCTCGATTAAACGCACCATAAAACTGTTATATTTGAAATTTGATCAAAATCAAAAAATATTGATTTTTTACCCCTTTCGAGGCAGGTTAAAATTTTGAAGTTGAGATTTCATCAACATTTTCTACCGGCCATAACAACTGCTGTGTTCAACCGATTACAACAGTAATAGCATCACTAGAATCAGAATACATTCTGCTTTTTATCCATGCGTAGACAAAATTTTAAGGTCATCTAGAAGCCTTAAAACTGCATAGAATAGCCCAAATCCGGAGGTCGCAGGATTTCCCCTTATTGAAATATCTCAAGTTATAGCTGACCTCGGATTTTTTCATTCACATCAGTTTTTGCTCACTAAAATCGGGAGTAAATCCAATGTTGTACGCATGGATAAAAAGCAGAATGTATTCTGATTCTAGTGGTGCTATTACTGTTGTAATCGGTTGAACACAGCAGTTGTTATGGCCGGTAGAAAATGTTGATGAAATCTCAACTTCAAAATTTTAACCTGCCTCGAAAGGGGTAAAAAATCAATATTTTTTGATTTTGATAAAATTTCACATATAACGGTTTTATGGTACGTTTAATCGAGATTTGAGGTCAATTGTTCATGAAAAAATGTTTCCACTGATTTAAAGCGGGTTTCCTTGGAATTTTGTCATTTTTTTAGAGTTTTTGAGCACCCTAAAGCTGGGTGATGTTTTGAGCATAACGAATGTATTTTTATATCAAATAACTTACATAACTGCAATTAAACGTAAAAGAATCATTTCTCTATTTTGACTGAGAGATGAGAAAAAAAATAAAACGTGATTTTCATATTTTATTTTTTTTTTCGGCTCCTACTGCCCATTGGCGGCTATGACTCTAGTTTTGCACTATTATAGGTCCCTACTACCCACACAATAATCGGCATTCAAATCTGTGAGTCACAACTGTTAGATAAATTTAACTAATAATTAAAGTTTTATTTTATCGATAACAATTTTGTGAATGAAAAATGAAATTGAGCATTATTGCTTCAACGATATTTACACACATAGCAGTATCCTTTAACCTGGTTAAAACTGAACAGATTAGGTAGGTGAAGGTAATTTGAAATTTTATTTTTAATTTTAATGTATGAGTTAACAATCCAGACGGACAGGAACTATTCAAAACGCTTTCGGATAATGGACTGCATTATCACTGCTTACAGCTAAAGCCCTCCTGAATCATATTTCACACAATATTAAAAAGCAAAGATTAGACGTTTTGAATTGGTTATAATTTTTATTCGGTATAAATATTTATATCGATTTCATCTAGTTGGATTTAGATAAAAGTATATAACAGTGTGGCAAACCTAGTTTCTTCCACTCAACATTGTAGATTAAAATTTTAATTAAAGTAAATTTTATTATTGATAAGCAATAATTCCTAGAACTATGAAAATGATACCTAAAATTTGGCGCAAATTCAGTAATTTCCCACTGTAAACTCTATTTCAGAAAGGTGTCAACCACATATCTACGATTTTCTAACTTCAATGGGACCCACATGTCGCATCACATATTAAAATCTTTCTTAATAATTGAATTGAATATGAGTGAATCTTTTCATCTTTCAAGCTCTGAGTAACATTGTAACCTTTCATGTAGAATAGCGCTCGCCATCTATCGGTCAATTTTCAAAATTCACTGTTATCCACATTTTATCGCTTTTTTAATAAATTAATCGACAATCAGTATATTTTATTATTGCTAAATCTTTCAGAAACTATACGGGTAATGTGGTTAAAATTTGATACGGATTGGTTCTTTAGCTCATATGGTTAGTAACATAAACGAAAAATGTTTTGTCCTTTTATATAATAGTATTAGATAGTTTTCTCTTTATTAGTTTACATTTTAATTTAATTTAATTTATATTTTTACAGATAAACTATGTATCCTCATTTTATAGAAAATATAATATTACAAGCTTTTAAATTTTATATTAGCTTTTAATGTGTAATACATTTTTGTTAGGGTAATTTAAGAACTTTTACATTGTCAATTTGTTTTCCTAGCCATAGTAATCAGCCGATAAAGTTGCAGTACCAATGAAAATGTCCAATAACATTTGTTTATGATTAATAATAAATATATTTTAATGATAGGTACATTATTTTATTGGCCGATCAGTTTCTTATATATTAGTATTAAAATAATTAATAAACATTCCTTAAATGTGAATTGAAAGCGTGACAAATAAATTATTTACGATCATATATCATCAATTCAATGGACCAAGACACATCTATCCTCACTAGAACAGATGCTATGCAACTGAAAAACATGGTATACTAAACATGGCTGAATCATGATAAATTGTCGGCATATCACATTTAGATTAGAAAAATGTCTTCTGGTATACTTAAATAATGCATCACTATTGTGGACCTTCAGAACTAGGGCTCATGTTTTATAGGTGACTGACCACACTCCGAATCATAAAGAAAAAAAAACTAATGAAAAGATTTTTTGTATTGAAAAAACCTTTTTTCATTGAATTTAAATAAGTATAAAATAAACTATATTTAGAAAATGGAGAAGAGAAGGCATCCTTGGGCTCTCGTTTTTGGAAGTAATCAAGAAAATATACAAAAATCAAGATAATTTTGGATATATTTATTTCTGATATGATAAGTAACATTGAGGTATAGATTGTAAATTATAAACAAAAATTGGAATTACTTGTTGTTGTTGTTTATTTGGGCTTAACGTCCTTACGTACTCCAACTAGGGCAGGAAGGACGGGTTATACTACAGGTTACCAACCTATTCTAGCCAGGGTGAATTTTCAGTACCGAGGGCGCTGAGACCCTCGCCCCACCTCACTCGACCATCGATCCCACCATTCTAATCATTCGAATTGAAATGGTAGATCAGCAGAAATAATTGGGATTACAGGAATAAATACGATTTCTCCAGCCGCTGTTCCAGTGAGTATTATAGCCTCAATTATGTTTTCACGCATACCTATAGTTTTCAACCTGGTAATACTGCACAGATTATATGATTGAAGGTAAAAATTTAATTGTACATCCAATTTTTAATTTTGATGTTTGAGATGGTAATCCAGATGGAGACAGAGAATGTTTAGTGAAAATATTCATTGTTATATGGTGTATTCGATACTCCATGTGCCGCAAAATATATTTATCTCTTTTTGATAACAATCCAATTGAAACTAAGTTAATTTTATTATCAATTTTAAGCTCTAGATAACAATGAACTATAGTAACCTCTCTTGAAAAATAGCACTTGCCATCTGCCGGTCGATGTTCAGATTTTACTGGAATCCCCATATTTATCGCCTTTTTAGTAAAAATCAGTTAATTTTATAAATGAAAACTTTCCTTGAACTATGAAGATAATGCAGATAAAAGTTAGTAGATTTTGTGGCCAATTATGACAAACGAAAAAAGGCTTGTTCTTTTATATAGTAATTTGTATGTAACGTACCTTGGTATGTCAGAAACACAACTTTACAAACTGATGCACTCAGGCCAACCTAATACATTAGAACTCATTATAAACGATTTAAAAAAAAAAAAAAAAAAAATGAGGCACAACAACGCACTTATAAGAAGAATAACCACAGCCAGTATGTTTAAATGAGAGTCTGAAAATAAAGTGGATGAGAAGCCTACTTATGTAATAGCGTCTGCATCAAGACTAATGCCACGGAAGAGATAGCGCTGCAAATTACTATTCTTCAAACTTTACACTGCATCATTATTTTGATGATAACAACAGGTAATCCACCATCGAATTTTTGACTATCGTTTACATAAAATAAATTTGAAAAAAAAAGTGTGCCTGATCTTTAAAATGTGATTTATTACAATTGTCACGTTATTTATACAGTGTGCTTTTCCCACCCTAATTGAAATATGTATCCAGTTTTACTAAGTGAAGATATAGGCCTAATGGAAGACAAATGATTTACTAATCTAACCCTCGGTGTATTAGGAGCCAACAGAGGTGGATCATTACCACGCCCTTCCCCCGCCAAGGGATCCCGGCTGAAGAACATTTGTTACAGAGCAGAACACCCCTTAGCTTATTGCTACGGTTACCCTGGCCTGCCTCTACTAATGTCCTCATGTTTCGCACTTCTCTTCCTCTAATATACTGAATTAGGGCGTGCCTGTTTTTGTCCTCTAAGGTCTAATTGGACGAGGATACAGTGAGAATATGAAGAGGTTCTGAAACTAAAAAGGCCAAGGACGACGAAGCACATAAAGACCTCATAAGAACATGCTACAACCTAAACTACAAAAATAAAAAAGTTTTATTGATTGAGTGCAGATGATTAACTGAAAAATTAAGATTAATCAATTGAAAGCATCCTCGAATTTAAAAACATGATTGAGTTATCTTATTTTTATTGCCACTTCTGTTTAGATTTATTTTATTTGAAAACTAATTTTTCACGAATGTCAAACATTCATCAGTTCTAAACCATTTCACATATCATAAAACTTTTTCAAAACATTAGCACTTTGTCAAGTAGATTATTATTATATACTAAAGTTTTGAAAAATGTAAGACAAAAAACGAAAGAAGAAGCAAATATATTTTTTATAAATGATTCTGGCACTCACCTGAGGAGGAGGACAAAACGGAGTTCTAAAAGATATTAAGAGTTAATGAGGGGGGGAGGGGTTGGACTTGAAAAGTGTCTAGTAGGTTAAATAATTGTTTTTTTTTATGCTCATGACAGATGAAAGCATCCTCGAATTTAAAAACATGATATTACTGAAAAATTAAGATCAATCAATTGATTGCCACTTCTGTTAGATTTATTTTATTTGAAAACTAATTTCGAATGTCAAACATTCATCAGTTCTAAACCATTTCACATATCATAAAACTTTTTCAAAACATTAGCACTTTGTCAAGTAGATTATTATTATATACTAAAGTTTTGAAAAATGTAAGACAAAAAATCAAATATATTTTTACTCACCTGAGGAGGCAAAACGGAGTTCTAAAAGATATTAAGAGTTAATGAGGGGGGAGGGGTTGAAAAGTGTCTAGTAGGTTAAATAATTGTTTTTTTCTCATGACAAGTTGGTTTTTCACGTTCCTCTTGAAAACAAATTTAAACTGGGACTATTGGAAATGTTTATTGGATTATTTAAACAAAATCTGGATTGGTTTTGACGATTTTATTATTTCTAATGATCCATAAATATTTAATTTTAGGCTATTTTCGACTTGGCGCATAAATTACACACCCGAGTCTTTATATTATCTATTTTGAATTTACGTTTATTTTTATTTAAATGGGTAGCGTAGTTGGAATTCTGGGTCTTATTATTGTATGCTGTTATAAGTTGTTTTAATCTTTGATTTTCTGATCGTGCAGCTGTAATTGTTTCTTTTGTTTTTTCTATTGTTTTATTAATAGAAATTTACAACTGTATTACAAATACATCTAGTAAATAAGCAGATTAAAATGAAAAATAATGACATGCTGAAAACATGTAGAGGAACTACCCAATGGTAGTTCTCTAACGAAATATTTACAAAAGAAGGAGATCCCGAGGCCATCTTCTTTCCAGGCGCCTTGGAGAATCGCCAAGAATGGGATGGGAAGCAAGTTGTGCGACACGTGGATTTGGATGAGGAGTGAGTTTATTATGAAAGGAAAGGTGTCTGGTTCGTGCCAAAATAAGAAGCATCTAGGATTTATCGAAGGATTTCGGATTGGAGTGATTGGATGCTTTGTAATTGCTAAAACTGTTTGTCTCCTTAAGTGTGCACCAATATATTTTATTTCTCGTTTTAAATGTTTAAAAAGAAGTTCTGTCACGAGCCTCTATGTTTTCAAAGTTGAGTTCTTCCTCTCGAAATTTTCAATACTACCGTTTAACGGTGCTTACACTCACGCTATCGTCACTCCGCACTTATGTAGCACTTCTGGCTCTTTGGGACATGTCTTAACCGAGTATGGACTCGGGAGTTCCGAGTACTGAATGAATTATTTCTATATTGACATCCATACAAAAAAAAAAAAAAAAAACTATTCATTAAAAATTTTATTAATGATAGAGGTACTTTGAAGAAACCAAGAAGGTCTGCATTATTTTCTAGACGACTCAATAATTCCTGCCAGAATTTTACATAAAACATGTCAGTTCTATAAATTAGCAAGGAACTACAAAAAAACAAAATGATATAGGAATTAATCAAACCGTTAATTAAAAGCGGACTTTTCAATAATACATTTAAATTAATATTTATTTTATATATAACTTCAAAGGCACGTATCGATATTCAAATGCTACATTGATAAGGAGAAATAAATTATTTTTTCTTTTGGATCCAGATTAAAATACCTGGTTCCGTTTTACGTCATTTACAAACACAATATCAAAAAGGAAAGTATCGACATTTTGATTTGGAAATAATTTTTATTGAGCAGAAATAATTTTATTTATTTCATCTGGTTGGATTTTCATTTATAACCATAAACATATATGGCAGTGTTGAAAACCTCGTTTCTGCCACTCAATATTTTACTGTTGTAAATTATATTATTGCTATATCTTCCTAGAAGAATGAAGATGATGTAATTAAGATTTGGTGCAGATGGGTTAAATATCTTTACTATTGTAAACTCTATTACGGAACGGCGCTTACAATAAATCGGTCGATTTTCAAACTTCACAAGGATCCACATGTCACACCACATATTTAAAGCTTTTTTAATAATTTAATAGGATATAAGTAAGTTGTATTCTCAATTTCAAGCTCTAAATAATACGAGCAGCATTGCAAAGCTACCTTTGTTGAATGTGGTTCCGCCACCTGTCGGTCGATTTTCACTTCACTGTTATCCAACGTTGTATTGATTTCTTAATAATAATTCAATTTAAAATCTGTAAAATGTTTGTTTATTGCTAAACCTTTCTGGAACTATAAAGATTACATTTTTAAAATATAGTACATATTGGTTCAGTAGTTTCTTGGTTAGTGATCACAAACAAAAAATCGGTTGTCCTTTTATATAATAGTATAGATAATTCATACAGAACCTTATTTTTAGTTAAAATATTATTATCTATAGTGCATTTATCCTATAAAATACTAAAACTATAAACTACACCGTAAAGGCTATCTGGGAAACTGTACATGGAGACAGAAAGCTGAGCTGTGCTATCAGATCCTAAATGCAATGCTAGAGCTCTCGGCTCTGCGGTCCGCTGATAAGAGACCCTCCCCCACCCAGGCACACAACAGGTCCTCGCCCCCTCTCTTTGTTACAATCCCTCTTAAGAAAAACCAAATAAATAAAATTGGCTAGGTCTCTCATGAGAAATAAGGTCAGATAAATAAATAAAATAAAGTAATAAAAGCATATTACCCACTATTAATTCTAGAAAACAATAGACATCGCATCGAATCACTGGCACAATAACTTTGGTTATATTGCTATAACAGTATTTTAATAATTTCTTCAGACGTACCGGCGATAAAATGTTTTGTATAGTATATAGTTTTTTTTATTTCTCATTTTAATTTGTACGAATTTTATATAAGAGACTGATTAGTCCAAAAGCCAGCCCCAAAAAAATGCAATGGATTTATTAGGTTTTTTTTTTTTATAGTTGACTACACTCGCTGTGTACGCAATACATACTCCGAATGTATGTATTAAAAATATATACTGTGCAATGAGTTTATTAAACATTCAATTAATTTTGTGGGCGTTTATTGATCTATTAAACATTTAAACAAAAAAAGGGTTTGTAGAATGCCCGTCAATCTGCGAAAAAAAAATACCGCCACCGCTGTTGCAGACGGCTTGCTCCCTCATACTCTCATTATTATAATTTTAAATCTTAGAAAACTTTATTTTAAATTTGATTTGTGCTTTTATTGAAAATGCATATATGTTAATTACGTTAATAGATAATTTATTTATTTATTTTATACGATGCGATTTAGATATATGTACATACTAATAAATTTTTGTGGCTCTGTCTCTTGAAATATATGTATTTATAAATTTTACAGCATACTAATACCAGTTTATAGATACTGCAATCCATAAATTTACAATCCTGTAGAATCTGGAAAAATTTTATTTTAATAGTGCATTATATTTTCTGTTATTTTGTAAAACTATTTTCAATATTAGGTTTTTTTTTGGGTGGGGGTAGTTTAGTGCAACTAGGAAACAATGAAGATTCATCCAACAGGTAACTGATATATTCTAGTCAGAGGAAGAAGGCAGAGAGATTTATTCAGCGAGTTTGGTACATAATAAATCTCATCTCACTCAGACAGGATTTAAAAAATGTCTTAGCTTCACATGTACAGCCAACAAGTCCTCATATATTATGCTTTTAATTCCAATCGCCTATTTCCAGTACATTTATTCACCCTTCTGAATCAAGTCCCAAACACACACAACAGTTGACAAATTCCTTACTTCATCAATCCCTCCCTTTACCTCCTAAAACAACAAACCCCTTCAGGTAATTTTTTAAAAAACGAATGAATACCATTTAGAATTTCCTTGATATGATCTCCTTAGCGCCCAGAACCTTCGGTAGCTTCCTCAAAAACAGTAATAATCCTTACAAATCTATACAATTACATGTAACAAAAAACCTATTTACTTTGATGTTAAAACATTGCATTACTATATTTTTCCTGGCTACGAAAGCCTCACAGTAACACTTCATCATATATACCGATCAGTCTCGAACTAAACGTTTAAAAAAAATTTCAAAAATCCATCTCAAACGCATATTGCACATCTTTAAATTACATAATTCTCTGTTTCAGCAGTTTGGGATCTGCCCTAGCCATTCCACTAATCAACATGTCAGGAGTAGCTGATCATGTATCCTCCGCGCTTGTAAGCAAAAAATATTACTCCTGCACATTTCTGCGCAAGATTGTATGACATCCAAGTTTGCTTTTCAATCATCAAACCTCAATCCTATTATTATCCCAACGTTCAAACTGTTTCTATTGAGTTCTATGAGAGATACAATTCGCTAACGGCTACCCAATTGAGCCTGTTCACAAAAGACATCGTTCTCATTATCAGTCCACTTCATCTTCTTTGTCGCAGATGCCTCAAACACTCCAGATACCTTTCTAGTACTTAGTTTCCGTATGATACAGCTATCCAAACATTCCATACTGATCCTAAAATAGCTTAATTTCATCTTTAAAAACAGTTATCCCTGGTTGAAGTTTAGTTACAACAAATAACGGATTAAAAACAATCAAATTAACTTAATCAATTAAGATTGAACGAAATCAAGGAACGTAACTTTTACCATCGGCCACAAATTGAAATTGTCAAGAAAACAGGATGTAATTACATTTCCCATATCTGACACTGCACGACATCTTGGATTCTTAAAAAAAAAAAAAAAAAAAAAAAAATTGCATAGAACCTTGAACATAGACTCAAACTTAACAATTCTAAAAAAAAAATCCGATACTTCCATGGTTAAAAGTATCTTTTTTACAAAACAATCAAAGAACCTATTTGGATCTTTGGACTTAAACATTGGGAGATTGGACAGTCAAATATCAAACTATCTAATCCTTAACAGAGTCCTCTGAATTATTTTAAATGCTCTAAATTATGTATCTAACAAAACTCTATCTAATTATTTTTATGTATCTTTCATCATTGATCCCATAACTCGCCTTTCCTACTGATGTAACCCTTCTTGCAGATTAAAACAACAAAGGCACCAGTAACTTTTGAAAATATACTTTTATGTTCGAATTTTAAAAAATCAATAGATCAATCAGGAGCTCACTACACTGTAAATATTAGGGATGATAGAATATAAAATTGTGATGTAAAATTTAAATCCCATAATAATCCTATAATTTTGTCTAATATTTGCAATAAAGCATATCAATAATATCAATTAAAAAAAAAAAAATTATATAGTTTTGGCTATGTTAAAATAATTTTTATATTTTTTTATATTGCCTATTAATTAATTTTTTATATACCATTATTTCGCTAGTAAATGGTACTATTTTTTTTTTTTATTTCAAACTTTTTGGCTCTAAATTCATTTGAAAAAGAAATCTTGTTTTAGGACCACTGGGTCTTTCTTGAATTAGTTTTTTTTTAGATATCCAACTTCATAAAAATATTTTGTATTTGTTTATAAAAATTACGAGGAAGAAATAAGGACTAGGGCTCAGAGAGCATAAAACAGTATAACTGTTAACATTAGATACAAAAGATTATTGTTGCAAACTATAAAAATGAGATGGTGAAAAATTTAACATATTAAACAAAAATGTTTAACAGAGAGCTGAGTTTAACTAACATGTTCTATGCTTAGTTTGCTCTAATCACTGATGGGCTAACTTCAATTTATTTCCCCCTTCCAGCTAATTAACGCCATTGCTAAAGTTAATTAGGAAGGGAGATTCTTAAATTAACTAACGAAGAGGTGGGGAGGGAGGGTAAAAGAGTTTTTTGTCGAAATTAACCCCGAAAATTCAATTTGTTAAAGCACAAATTCCTTAGTAGTTATTAGTAATAAAATTTATAGTATTCCAAATGTATAGCCAGGAAACTTCATTAAAATTTATAAAATAAATCGTGTAGTATCCGCTGTTCCATTCCAGTTTTTTTGTTACCGCTATAAATTTTTTTCCCCTTATTGTGTTGTAACTATTAAGTTTAAGAAGTTTCTGTTGAAAAAAATTATTATCTATTTTTCTAAGCCTTTATTGAGAATTACAAAAAACCAAACAATTCAATAATAACATAGTTACATCAGTGGATACTCATCCATCTCACACGACATATATTGTTGCACTAAACAGTATTCTGTATTTGAAATACAAATTTAGATTTGAAAAAGACTGGAGGAATAACTGAAAAAATCTACATCGCAAAGTAAACAAAACATGTAATGACAATAATAAGTAGTAGTAAAATTATAATACTAGGCAGATGATAAATATAATACAATGATAAATATAATACACAATTTATATAATAATATAACCAAATTAATTGTTAGTTAAAGCTACTTCCTTTCGCGAACGTTCTAACACATTTAGAGAGATCGGATAATCAAACTTTCGATATATTATACATTAGAGATCGGACATCGAACGCTTGCAAGGAAGATGCTATTTATTCCTATCAACAAAACGGAGGTCAAATAAATAAAAAAAAAAAAAACTTTTGGGTTTTAAACTGACTGCAAAAAACTAAAAATTTTAATTTTCAGATGTATTTTTCTTTCGCTAAGCGAAGCTATTATTTTATAGATAGTATTTGTCTCATCTTTTGAAGAAACATTTCCTTCACTATTAAAAATAAATCCATTTTCGAATAATTCGAACCGTTTTATCGTTTAATTTAACAATGGTTCAGTAACATTGGTGCTATATAAAGAAATATTTGACCATTGAATTAACAACACATTTCAGTGATTCATAGATTGGAATGAAAATTTAATGAGAGAAAAAAATAGACTTTGTGAAATCATCTTATTAACGAAAGTGGAACTGAAAAAAAAAAAAAAAAAAAAAAGGATTGGACTTAGGATGGTGGATTTTAATCATGATGATGGTTGGATGGGTTGTGTATCATGCTGGTTCGACATTGAGGAATCTTTTGTCCTTTTCTTCGTCAAATGAAGACTTGAAGTGCTGTACCATTCTATGTTTTCTTTCTTCTGTCCGTTCTATCTGCCTTTACTTCATATTGAAGAAAAATAATACAGTATCGGCGAAATGTGTTGTGGATAGCTTAGTAATAAACATGATGCAGTTTATGAATAAAGTGTAATTAACAGCATATGAATATACACAATCGGAAATTGATTGTCGTGGACGACATTTTAGTCCTAAAGTGGTATTAAATTTTAGATAATTTTGTTCCGAATTAATTTAGTACTGGTACAGGGAAATATCAAAGAACACTGAATATTATGTTAGGCAACATGAGCCGAAACTAGGAAATTGTTGCTTTGGATGCCGTAAACAATTTTATTACTGATGTTAACTAGAGGAAACTGAACTATGCGTAAGAGTCCAAACTTATCATAGTTGCAGAGGGCAACTATAATAATGACCGTAATAAATTTAGTTATTGTCCATTTGACTAATAAACACAGTATCTAATTTTATGACATTGTGAAATCGCGTGTTTTATAGCAAATAGCCAAGGTAGAAATTTACAGCTACTGTTAGGATAGGACAGTAGCAGGATTACCGTTGCCTAAAGTACTGAAAGAGTTCAGATGGTCCCACAAGACCATAGAATTGGGGTAGAACCACATGCAGAATCATTAGAAAAGAAACAGTTAAAATGGATCAGGGATATTTCAGAATTACACAATGGTCTCGGAAAATTTCTTGTACCAAGACCAGTCGGAAAAAAGGCCAGGGTGTCGCCAAAGGATATCATGGATACAAAGAGTTACTTAAATAGAAGGTAAAAGCTAGAAGAAATTCCAACCGAAGTTTAGTAAAGAATGGAATTCATGGATCCTGGTTCCTCTAACCAGAAGGTCTAGTCTGAGAGAAAATGTGAAAATAGAAGCTTAATTATATTTTATATGCGATATAGGACCACCGCATACCTTAACACCCACCTTCTCCCACTTTTCAACGACACGCGAGGTATTCTAACAACGTTTAATATGTTCAAATTGTAAATTAGGTGTAAAGGGCAGATGAGTGAACTTTGGATCGTTATTTAAAACGGATTCTGTAAACATATTATTTCAATAGTTTTTTTACCTATTAAACAAGAAATATTGTATAATAAATTGAAAAACATTTTCCAATGACAGAGGGTGTATATTTGTGCGTCATATCTGTTATTAAAAACTCTTTATTAAGATAAAAATAGACAATTGGCTTTCATTGGAGTATTTGATTAAAATATCCTTACCTCCTCGCAACGCCTACATCCCTTTTTTTGAAGGTATATTTTTACTAATAAGATACATTTACCAATAATTATTTATATTAAGCACTTAACTATTTCTAAACTTATTTTAATGTAAGTTAATTTAATATTATAAGCTTTTTATTTAATTTGCATGTGAATTGACCTCTAAGGACCACGCTTCAACTTTATTTCCTCTTATTCATTTCTATTGCCTTTAGTTTGCTCTGTTTATAGTACTCCTTCATGCTTTCACTAGCCTGCTTCTTTTGCTCTTCTGTCCACGTTCGTCCGCTTCTGTTAGGTCTTCCTTCGGCTATAAGCTATAAGCTTTATTATTATTATTATTATTATTAATTTGATAAATATCTCTTTTGTTGATACAGTTGATGATTGACAGCTTTGTAGCTTAATTGATTGTTTTGCACGTCTATTATAAATTTTAAATGAGTTTAAAAGTCATCGGAATGATGACACAAAAGTTTCTTTGGAAGTGTTATGTGATATTCATGTTAAATTTATCCAATGTTTTTCTTTGCTACTATGTGCTTTTCCCATAAATTCTTTGGTTTTTCAATTGTTCTTTAGAAGAAAATAAGTTTCAAGAAGATGTTATGTATTGCTTCATCAGTTTTAAGCATTTGATAACAATATAAAAGTTTGACATTAATCTGGTAAAGCTCCTAATCGATTGATGGATAAATTACAAAAAAGAAATAAAAACATCAAGGGATTGTTTCTACATTACAATATGGGGTATGTATACAAAAGTGTAAGAATATACAGTATCTATACTGAAACGCAAGATTTTTTTAATCTAAGAATCAGCTACTTCCACTTAAAGACAAGTTATGCTACAGGAGGGTTTTTGTACCCCACCAGTTTTGATTAAAAAAAAAACAAAAAAACTTTTAGTATTGTATGAATACTTTTTACGGCCAAATTTGATATACTTACGATCGATTAAATTTCATCGCATTTGGCCATGATCCAAGTTAATCCAACTACAATAAATACAATAGTAAATTTTATTCGAGACTGAAAAGAAACTGGATGAGAGACCTAGGTAAACCAAAGGCAAGAAAGGGTCTCCTCCATGTTTAACATTCAATTTTTTGTTTATATTCTGATTTCAGTACATCCGCTGATTGTCAATCATGTTTTTGACAGGTTTGGATTTAAAAATAAAAGTGAAAAAAAAGTATTAATGACCGGACATGTGTTATTTAAAATTTTTAAATAAAGATATTATTCTAATATATCTGCTTCTTTGGATATTAAATAATAAAATTATCTGGGATTTAATATTATCTTATAATTTACAAATATAACACCACGCTGTCATCAATATATTTCTTTCTCAACTTTCCGTTAGTTTTTATCTCTCTTATCACCACTATACTTATCATTGCAATTTTTATTTTCCATTTTCATTAACTAACTTATTAATTATGTATATTTTTTCCCTTATTAACCACAAAGCTTGTTAATTACCGTGTTTTTTCTCGTATATTTACATTGTAGGTGGGATGATGACCCCATTTGTCTATTTCAAATTTTGTTTTGTAAGATTAAAATTAATCCTCCGAGTTTTACAGTAACATAGCAAAACACGAGATATAAATATGTTATAAATAAAAAGCTGATTGGTTTAAATAATTTATTTTGAACGAAAAGGAACAATTATATGTTTACTGCACATGACTTTGTGTAGACTTATGACATGACTCATTTAGAAAACTGTGCCCCTGCACCCTGTAGATTAAGCTGTGCCAGTTTACCTAAGAAGCAGGGCGATCAAGGGGTCGCATCTGTCACCGGCGTGACATGAGTTGGTTAAAGGTGACAGGACCCTTCCAGTGAAATATCTCTGCCATTACCGAGCGGTGACCTTACTCTTGTACCCTAGTCCATCTAACTTTGGGTCTACTTTTAAATAGACATACTCCCGTTCTTCTTACCCTCGTTAAGTACGTAAGTACTCCATGTCCCAGCAAGTAGGCATACTCATACAAACACATATATATTTTCTAATATTTCATTTGTAAATATATATGTTATTTGTAATGTGTTCATTGGCTTTCATATATTCATTATCATAATTCCACTATTGAAAAAACTAAATAAAATACTCCATATAACGTGGCGATTTTTATATGTACTGTAGTACAACCTAAACAATATATATGCTAACGTTGAGAACCCAATCTCAAGAAAAACAAATCTAGTTCAGGCGGGACAGCTTCCTAGTCTACTAGAAATTTAAATACTTAGGTTCACATCGGGAAATCAAGATCAAGGTTAGAATATCAATAGGCAATAGATACCTGTTCGCAGTTAAACTATATTTTACATATTTTAGTAAATAAAATGTTGAACTTGGGTAGTTTTCCGGGATTCGTGCCTGCAGAAAATAAAATTATGTATAACAAATTTTGAAAAAGTCTTATCTGAAATAAAATGAAATAAAAAAATAATCTTTATTCTAGGATGTATTGTCCCCTAACAATAACAAAAATGTATCACCAGGTATTACAATGGTCTGGCTTATGTAATTTACAAAACTATTCATATATGAAGAACATGAGACATTTTTTTCCTCCAAAAAATATTTAAAAAAAAAAAAATTAATTTTATGATAGATAGAATTTTATACATTTGACATTATTATTTTTTGATATAATTTTCCAAGTACTTTCCATTTATATTCAAGTTATTTTCACAATTACTATTATATTTTTCAATTCTCTATTTGAATAAACTGCATAGAACTTTTCTTATTATATTTTAAATTAGTATGGTTCTCAATACCTGGTTCTCAATCAGCATCTTCTTGCTCATCTGACCTGTTTAAACCTAACAACAGTGAACACAGTATGGGCCGAAATAATTAAACTATTAATTTATAGTTAAATAAATAATTAAACTTTAGCACGAAACATTGCATTATCCATAATCTACAACAAACATACGCATTCTACAACGTAACAAAGCAAAACATAATACGACGCAGCGAGAAAGAAGCGCTATGATAGATACCTTGTGTCTCTCCACTATGTTGCGGCACGCTGGTCTGGGAAAATTTAACTACTTCTTTACAACAGCCAAGGATTTTTCCAGAGGATTAATATTTAGGTTTTTGATAAAAAGGTTTAAAAATTTTGGTATAAAAAGGACTAATTAGTGAGCTCGAAATGAGACTGAATGGATAAATGAATTCCTTAAAAGATTTATATTTCGGATCCCCAGGCGCTCAGGTACTGGTGTTCTGAGTTAAGGTGGTTTTATACAAGTTTTCGACTTCCTTGGAACCTTTTAATTCCAATTTTAAAGTCGTAAAAACCTTCGTATATTTAAGATATCCTTATCCTTCGTTCTTCCACTTATTTTTTGAACACAAGATCTCAGCCCATTGATTTGTATATCTCTTCTCATCGAACTGCCTCCTTTGACAAATCATTTATTATTCGTGCAGTCTTATTTTGGAATTCCTTACTTACAATTCACTATTCTTCCTCTCTCGTTTCCTTGAAGCATCATTTATTAATTCATCTCCACTAATTTCAATCTTTAAAAATTATGTCAATTATATATTAGTAAAAGAATGTTTTGTATATAAATTCGAATATCTGTTTTTACTTTTAATTTCCATCTTATATATTTCTATGTATATAACTTATAATATCTACAGAGGTTGCAGCCTGATGTGTACGCAGTCAGAAAATAACTTTTTATTCTACTTTCATGCTGTACTTAGCGGAAAAGGTGTCCCTGAATAAATATTACTTTTCTTTAAAAAAAAAAAAATCTTTATCCATTTCTTGGTATAAGATGTGAATGCAAACTTTACTAGAACGAAATTACCGACTGCACTTGATTAAGATATACTGTGATTTTTTCGTAAAAATAAAAAAAAAAGTTCTAGGAATCAAAAAAACAACAATGCAAGCTCTGAAGTCAGCTTATGATTATGAAATAAATTCTTATTTATAAAACTTTCTAACCATAGAACAATTTAATAAAGTATATATAATTAATTATATTAGCATTACTAGTATCTGATCCATTATTCTAAATAGGTAAATATTTATGCTTTAAAATGAAAACTACATAAAAAGCTTTCTGTACTGCTTTCGAAAAGTTTTCCATTATCTACATGATAAACTTAATTGTAATTAGTTATAAAAGAATCATTATTGTTTTATTGTTTGAATATGGTTTAAATCATATATAAACAAATCCATTATTATGTTTACCTAGGAAACCATTTGTTACAGAAATATAAAAGAAAAAAAATATGAGAAATATAATCACTGGCCTCCAGCCCCTACGCTTCGATTGACGACACTCACTTAACTACTACCTACTTAATGATAGATACACTTTTTCTAAACTAACCAAATAACTTTGTTGTAGATTTATTTTAAGCATTTTTATCTACCAAATACAACTAATAAGATAAATTGATACATTTTCTTTAATATTTAGACCGCAATCAGACTAGAATTAAAATTATTTAAAAAAATATATATGTTTATTTATTTTATTTTTATTTTTTATTTATTTATTTTTTTTTTGTTAGTCACTGAAGTGTCATTATATAAATGAAACATGAGCACAACTTTGTTGTAATTCCTCGAATATCAAAGTTGTACATTGTCACGAAGTTGGGGCTAAAAAATACTACCCCTACCCGACTCTTGGGATATAAGTAACAGCGAAAGATAAGAAACTTTCCCAATTTCCATAATTGGACCGAAGATAGGAAGGGCCGTAGGTTTTTATTTTCTTGTTGGTGGAGGAAAGTATTTTCCATTACTTTTTAACTCCAGCAAAGCCGGGACGTATTAAGGAGAAGCTATACGTCTTTCGCGAAAAAGGGAGAGACTTCTTGGCAGGACAGTCTGGGGATCTTTTTTAGTTCCAATCCATTGGAAAGAAAAATAGACGATAGATCCGTGCTCTAGAAACCTAGCGACCGAAAGAGAATTAATTTAAATAATGGATGATGGTTAAATGCTGAGAGTTAAAAGTTTTCTTAACTAATAATACAAAATTCAAGATATTCCCTTTTACTTTGGATTTATGTACGTTTTTTATTTTTTTATTCCAGATATTGAAATATCGAAAACTGCTTTTGAATAAATATTAAATTTCACCTGACTTAAGGGCAAAAACTAGTAGCAGTAGTATGTGAAATAGAAACATATAGAATAGAAAAAAAAATGTAAAAAAACAAAATATAATTTCAAATTGAAAAAAAACACCAAAAAAACCTGAGGTACGCATGATGGTATCGAAGGATCAATACAATTAGGATTGATGAATTTATTGCCACTTTCATTGGAATTATTTTATTAGAATACTAGTTTCGAATGCTAAACATTCATCTAAAGTTCTAAAACATACAAAATTTTCAACACATCAATATTATATTATATGGATTATATATACTAATGTTTTCAAAAAATATAAAATAATACATCAATAGAAAGTAGCCTAAAATTAAATATTTATGAATCATTAGAAATAGTAAAATCGTTTAAAACCGATCCAGGTTTTTGTTAGAATGGTTAGAAAAACATTGAAATTTGTTTCCAATTGGAACGAAAAAATCCAATGAGTCATAAAGGAAATCCTATAGTAAACTCCAAACATTTAACCCACCCGGCCTCTTTCCCCCTCCAAGATGGATATATTTCAAATATTAATCTCCTCAGGTGAGTACCAATATTTGATTTCTTGACTTACATTTTTGAAAACTTTAGTATATATAATCCATGAAACATAGTGCTGATGTGTTGAAGATTTTGTAAATTTTAAAACTGAAGCGTTCGAAACTAGTTTTCCAATGAAACGTAGTATGCCGGCTTGATCAGCAGAAACTAAGTCATATCTCAATACTATAATGCCCATGCTCAACGTTCTCGTTTGACCAAGGAAAAATTTCGAGAGCTACAAATACCCGACGCTTTGCCTCATCCTGCGAATAGTCCAGGTATGCGCCATTATATTGTGAATTTTTTTTCAGTTCTTTTATAACTATGAGGACGTAAAAAATGGATGCGAAGACTTCTTTGCCTCAAAGGAGAGGTACCAGCATCATATGCACTTACTGCTAAATGAGAAGAGTTAAACTAGTTGAAAACGCCGAATTTCCTTTTAAAGTTAGTGTTCAAAAAAGTTTAAAATATTTAACCTGAAAGCAATACTTTTGCCCAAAGGCTCGTAAAATATTGAGAAACAATCTTGTAGAATAGGTATATAATAACAGCGATAGAGTTAACAAATAAACAAACTAAAATACCCGAGATCATAATGTCATATTTAATCTTGCATTGGATTTATAAATAACACAGAATGCAGAAACTGGAAAATTATACAAAATTTTGTATCAAATCAGGCGGGACAATATTATTACGCACAAAAATTAAAAAATAAATTACATTTGTTCTGCAAAATTGACTAGAAAATAACTAAATACAAACTTATTTTGACAAAAGAATAAAAAAGATTTTTTTTTTTGTTAGTTTCCTTATCTTGAATAACAAATTATACTGAATATCATTTGTACTATCCTTATTTTAGCATTAGGTTCCTTAGTTTAACAAATATTTTATTAAGCGTTTGGTATTTGTTAAAAATATAACAATGGATTTCGATTTTATGCGTCTGTCACCTACGTTTTCTTTTTACATTCCTTACTCTACCAATAATTTTATCGTTTTTCTACAGCAAATTAATTATTTAGAACCTCAAGTGATAAACAAAATAGACCTTTCCCAAGAACATAGGTGTCTCGTCCGGGTAGTTTATAATTTTTAACTTTGTAATTTAAAACTCAAAATTTACTAGACAAACGATCAAAGCTTCCAATTAATTATAAAAGACTCATTTACATGACTGTGATTAGACCTATTTGGACGTACGGAGTTGAGCTTTGGGGCTCCACTAAACCATCTGATTCATCTCGTATCCAATCCTTGCAATCCAAAATCCTTCGAAAAATCCTTATTGCTCCTTACTATGTGACCAATAAACTTATCCATAAAGAACTTAATGTCCCTTATGTTACTGATTTAGCCCAAACCAGATACCTACCCTTCCATAGTAAGTTTCATAACCACTCCAATCCACTAGTCTCCAAACTTGCTTCCCATTCCATTCCCGATAATCCTCCGAGGCGTCTGAAAAGAAGATGGCCTAGAGACCTTTTAGTGTAGATTTTATTGAAGTGCTACAAGTGAGTAGTTCTTCACAAGTTATTTTCATGCCATTGTATCAACACATTTACTTAATGTATATGTTTTTGTACAGTTGTAAATATCAATAAATGAAGGAAGAAAAAAAAAGAAGAAATAATTTAAAAATATGATGTTTTGGTCGAACAAAGCATCGTAAAGTTACTATCATAATAATAAACTCGATAATTTTAGGACACGGTGGAGAACTATTGTTCACAAATATAAACAATATTTTTAAGTAATTTGGCTATTTAATACTTTTATTTTTTTACTTTATAACAAATTTAAACATATGCTTAGTGATATATTTTTCTAGGAAATCCTTAGTTAAAAAATAAAAATAAAAGAGGGAAACTTTGATAACTATAATCACTTGCCTCGAGCAGCAACGCTAAGATTGAGTGTCCTCACTTAGCTAGTACTTCATGATGGATATACTTCGCCTAGGCCACTTATCTAACTTTTATCTCAATACTTTTTCAAAATATTTTTTAGGCGTTTTTTTTTTTAACCAATAAACTATTGCTAATAAGATAAATTGACGCAGTTAATTAATATTTATCCCAAATTTAGAGAAAAGTTATATATTTTTTTTTCTAGCTGTTGTTCATAAAAACCTACAGGCTAATAACCGCTGTCTCTTAAAAGAAAACTATGCTCTATTAAGTCGGTTCTTGATAATTTTAAACTCGAGGGAATAGAGCGTATAAACATATAATAAAACATAGTAAAAAGTCAACACATAACAATTCATTCATTTAATATACATTGGGGGGTCTGTAAAAAATTATCACATATTGTCTCAGAAATGACGAAAATAGCACTGCAACCGAAATACTTGACGATTATTTGTTTAATACATATGAAATTTTTTATCATTGGCTAATTATCATATAAATACTGCATTGTAAAACATTCCTAACACTATCAGGAGTAATGAATGATATATTTAAAGTTAGGCAGACATTACAATTCAAGATATATAATCCTTCGTCGTAAGCCTACGACTTCTAGCCCTACAGTCTCCTTTAATTATAGTTCAATGATTCCTGTTGAACAGATCCGCTATCTAGGACTCCATATAGACAAACGTTTAGCTTGGAACACAAATAAAAGACTAAAACGTCGGGAAACTGATCTTCGTTTTCGACTTCTTCAACACTTACTGTACAGCCTTTCAAACCTGCCGATTAGTTACAAAAGGCTCATTTACATGACATTTATTATACCTATTTGGACATAAGGAGTTGAGCTTTGGGGTCCACCAAACCATCTTATTTATCTCTATCCAATCCTTGCAATCCGAAATCCTTAATGCTTTTTAATGTTTCATATGCTACTGATATTAGCCCAAACCAGATCCTATCCTTTCAGAGTAAACTCCATAACCATTTTAATCCACTAGCCTCTCAACTTTCTTCCTATTCTATTCCCGATAATCCACCGAGGCGTCTGAAAAGAAGATGGACAAGAGACCTTCTAATTAGAAGTGTTAGTGTGAGTGGTTCTTCGCGATTCACTGCGATTAATTGGGGTCGAAATGAATCCGGATACCCATAAATCCTGATAATCAGATTTACTATTGAATTAGGGCATTGAAATCAAACATACAGACATATGTAATGATTTAACTCTGCATTCTATTGAATAATAAAAAAATGTGGCTGTTTATAAAACTGAGATCTTCTAGAATGAACAGTTTTTCGGCCTGAGTTAATAAAACACGTGCCATTTATTTTAGTATGGGTTTTAGGTGCCATAATTCTTTAAGTTTATAAAGACATCAATCGCGACGGCAATAGGACCTAGGGTGGGCAAAACCCGTGTAGGATGGGTGTACTATGCTACTAAAAATGTAGTTTTATATCTTTTATTGTGTCAACTAATAAAAAGGGACCTATCGTATTTTAATTTAACACAGGCTACTATAACTGTTAATAAACAGTTTATTAAAAAAAAAAATTGTATGTAATAAAAAAAAATATATATATTTTTTCTTCAAATTAATCCGGATAATCGGATAACCGGATAGTTGGAGTTTCATTGTATATATAATATAACATAAGTTTAGCTGCTTCGCTTCAAAATCTTCCATCGGATTCTAAGTGATTTCATTGTATGACTGGCAAGAATACTAGGATAAATCCAATTCGGTTATTCAACTAACTATCTGCCCTATATATATATCAATAAAGTTCCCAACTAAGGGGAAACATAAATTTCAACTCTCGGTGAAGGAGATAGTGGAGCTGAGGGAGGAAATAAGCCGCCCTCACAATGAGTAATATCGAGCCTCAACTTGGACCATAAATAAATATAATCGGGTAAGTGGGGGGTACTTCTACTGCTTTGGGGTACTAAATACTGTTAGCCAACTATCTGTAATCATTGTTATACATTGCTAATAAAATATACCAAGAAATAATCCTCAGAACAAAAAGAATATGTACGTTTGTCTCTCTGCTTCTGTCGGTCAATAAGACAGCGTTTCGACTTCAGCTTACAAACAGGCAATAAAACGCAAAGAAAAGAAAATATTCTGATATAGATGGTAAATAGTTGTTTGTGTAAATATAATATTTATCATATTTGTATACACAGGAGGTCCAAAAACTTTTTTTTTAAACCCTATTCTTTTAAATGTACAATCAAGAGCACAAACATGGGAGAAACCTTCACCGAAACCTTCGTTAAACATTTTTTTTACTTTCTTTTGCCTATTAAAATATAGGGAAAATTCCACCCATTGTTTTTTGTTTTTTTTTCTTGACTAAAACCCTCATTTTTCTTCAGGTGTTTACGTCCACATATTCTTTAACCAGGGAATATGAAACATACAAGGATTATTAAAAACATTAATTAAATTTAAAAAAGTATTATTAATTATTTGCAAATATTAAGAATTATTTGCTTAGCAGAATATAGGAAAGTACTAGACAGGCTTTATGAGGGAAAAGTCTACTATAGATCAGATATACTCCATAAGAAGTATTCTGGAGAGGTGCAGGGAGTATAATATCCACACACACCACCTGTTCATTGACTTTCGAATGGCCTATGATAGTATAAAGAGAAACGAGCTGTACCAGGAACTTCTAGAAATGGGAATACCACCTGATACGTCTAATGAGGGCTACGATAAAGAAGGTGCAATGCGCAGTGCGTGTCCAGGGTGACCTGATAGATAGCTTCGAAAACCACAAAGGACTGAGAGAGGCTAATTGCCTCACGTGTCTTCTCTTTAATTTGGCTCTCGAAAGTGCGGTACGGAAATCTGGAATACAAGTTGGCGGAACTATGTTCAATAAATATTCTATGATTTTGGCCTTCTTCGATGACAAAGATATTGTTAGAATAACCTCTACAGATTTGAAAAACGCTTATATGAATCTCCAGATAGCAGCGGCTAGAGTGGGTTTAGAAGTCCAGGAGTCAAAAACCAAAAATATGCATCCAGGCCCTGGATGTGCACGAACAATCGCATTTTGTAGCTGGAGCATTTTCGTTTGGAAGGGGGAAAGAGTTTAGCTATCTTGGTTCACAAGTGAATAATGATAATGAAATAAAAGCAGACATTTTTTTAAATGTATAAATAGCATAGAGATTTTGAATTGAGCCACCCTTTGCAAATTATAAAAATTATAGTGCCATGTTTATTTACCGACTTTGTACTTTCAGAAAACATCATAGCTTTATATACCAACAAGATTTAGCAAGTTTGTACCTCTTGTAAATAATCGATACAATATAGAGTAGAATACAACCGTAAAAAGGTTCATTTAACTTGTTAAAATAACAATCAAACATTTCACTTAATTAAATATACGTTTAGAATAATCATTGGTGATGTAAGCATTTTCCTTGATCAATGCCTTTTGTATTACTAAACATTACTTTAAAAATTAACTTATAACCATAAACATTTGTAAGTTCTATATATTGATTTTTCGAGTGCGTAAATCCTTATTTTTCCAAAATTTTGACATCACTGAAACATATGTTCTATTATTTGTACTAACAGTATCAGAAAAATCAGTCAGTATTGGTAAGTACAAAAAATAATATATTTTGTTACCTAATACAAAAATATACTTTAAAAATAGAATAAAAATCGTCATTTAAAAACAAATTTCATCGCCTTTAAATAATTGATAATATAAAATAAATTCATAACTTAATTTTGTATTTACTAAAAAATAACAAACATTTCTTTTAAGTTGAAATACTATTCATAATACCTGTGAATAACTTGATCCTGGACAAAAATTCATGGGAAATTTCTATACACAATTCTCTACTATGCGTATTCTACCATAATATCAGAGATATTCGTTCTTGCGTGAACAGTATTATATGGGCGTTTTTTCAGTTCGCTGCTTTCGGTTCGAGCTGTTATACCAAGTAGGCATAAAGGGACTATAAACGTTCTATCCCGCGACCCTCATATTTTTTATCACGTCAGGCTGATCTGTTAAACAATCGTCTTCGTGTTTATATATTGCTTTATTGTAAAGAAAATCCAATTGTATGAAAACAGGAGTGCTTAGACAGGACTAAATTTTAAATTAGTTATTCAGTCAATAATACCAGGAAAACAATTTTTTTAAATTTGTTTTTAACGTTAATAGAAGGAAGTTCTTTTCTTGGCCGAACAAAGAGATCTATTTTCAATTACTGTTAGATATTTAATAGATATTAAGAGTCGAAGAAAAAAAAATTAAACTAACAAATCACATTGAGATTTATTTTTTTAAATTGCATTATTGACAAGTACCAGATACCCTAATTGATACTAAGGGCGATAAACGATCATTTTATGTCTAATCATTTTTAGTAATTAAATTGAATACATATTGACAAACGACAGCTGATAAACAATCTCAAAATATGTACACAAAAAAAAAGATGTAAAAACAAATAATAATAAATTTGTTATATATAATAAAAAATAACCATCATAAGTAAAACAAAACAAAATATGTAGTTTTTTTTTTTTTTTTTTTTTTTTTTTTTTTTTTTTTTTTTTTTTTTTTTTTTTTTTTTTTTTTTTTTTTTTTTTTTTTTTTTTTTTTTTTAAGAGCTTTCTTTCCTCTTCTTTAACAAACATTAATTAATAAATTTCATTTCTGGGGCTTAAATAAATCCTCTAATTCTCCTCTTGCGGAATCCTTACAGTTCTCGTAATGATTCTCATTGCTCCTTATTATGTCACATATAAACTTCCCCTTAATGATCTAGATCTCCCTTATGTTGTTGCTTTGCCCCAAATCAGATTCTAAGCATTCATTGACAAGCTCCATATTCACTCGAATCCACACTAGTTTCCCGACTTCCTTCCCACTCGATCCTCCCGATAAGTCTCTGAAATATCTGAAAAGAAGATCCTAGGGGCCTTCTGATGTAGAACATTTATTGAAGTGTTATAGGTATTTTATTTACAAATTACTTAAATACAATTTGCTTGATGTATATGTTGTATATAGTTGTAAATATAATTCGTCATGTTTAATCACACCTGCTATCCATTTAATAACGATTTTTTTAAAGTAACAAATATTGGTATACCAACGTAAAAAAAAACATATGTATTGAAATCTTGTAACTTAAATATTAAGTTTTTCCACTTTCGTGTTTATTTAAATTAATTTTGATGTTCTATTTACATATTGTTAATGGCAAATTGTAGATGGTTCTCTGATAATTCAATACAATATTAAATGCCCATGAAATTGGTATGATCTTATGCGTTGTTTTAGACTGAATGTATTGATAAAATTGGGGCTCCACTAAACCATCAAATTCATTTGGTATCCAATCCTGACAATACAAAATCCTTCTAAAAGTCCTCAATACTCAGTACATTGTCACTATTAAACTTATTCATAAAGAACTTAATGTTCCATATGCCGCTGAATGAATCCCATCCTTTCATAGTAAACTCTATAAAGTTTATATCAGCTAGTATCTCAACTTGCTTCCCAATTTATTCCCGATGACCCTCCGAGACGTCTGAAAAGAATATGGCATAGAAAACCTCAAACATAGAACTTCTACTAATGAGAGTTTACACCAATTTACCTGTTATTACGAACGTTATCTTCAACATTTACTTGATGTATTTTATTTTATATTGCATATAGTTATAAATTTCAAAAATTAGCTTAAATAAATAAATGAAGAGGATATTTAAATACAGATTTACTCCTTATTTTTGAGAGATATATGAGCGTAGGATTATTGAGATTTAAAATATTGATTTTTTTTTTTTCTTATCCTCCATTTATTTATTTAAAAAAAAAAGAAAATAGTAAATTTTGGGAGATTGTGGTATTGTTTTGCCTTTCGGCATTTGATGAAATAGTTTAAAACAAATATGATCAATATTATTTTTTTTAATGAATTGATTCAGCAAGGTTCTGTGATCTATGGCTATTCATTAACGTCCGAGCTTCATGTACTAACAAGATTAAGAGCTTCGTATCTATTGTGCGAGGTTGATACTTTAAAGAGAGGAGCAACCCAAGCCGAAGGTAAATTCAACTTCCCACAATAGTCTGATGTCGTACGAGAACAATAATGTGGAAGTTGCCCGGGCAGGCATCCGATGTTAGTTCCTGTGAATATATCGGTTTAGGCTTTCTGTTCAGAGCAAGACTCCTGAAAACAATAAAGCTATTACAATCGTGCGTTTCAACAAACTAAACGTGAATTAGGATTAATTATTGAGATTGGAAGCATTTCTCTTGATTACTCTGCTAAACGTCTTAAATAGATTATTAATTAAGAAATAATTAATTATAAAAAAAACGATATATCACAAGAAATAAAAAAGAGGATTGCAGCTGCCAACCGATGCTACTTTAGCCTTGCCAAATATTTTAGAAGTAGAATGCTCTCCAATAAGATCAAAATCAAGCTGTATAAAACACAAGTCCGCCCAGTCGTCACTTATGGGTCAGAAGCTTGGGCGTTCACCAAGGCGGATGCGTCCAGGCTTCTTGTCTTCGAAAGGAATATCCTCAGACGAATTTTTGGGCCTGTTAGACAACGTCTGGAGAAGAAGGAGTAATGGAGATCTAGAGAGCCTCTACAACGTAGTTGACATAGTCAAGTTCATATGTGTTGAAAGCTCGGACGACTTATGTAGAGAAAAGTGATGGGTTTAGAGATATTTCGGGACATGTGGAAAGGATGGCTGCTAGCGAGATCCCGAAGATGATGCTGACAGAGGAGCTCTATGGTAAACGGCGGGTTGGACGACCGAGCTTTCGATGGATGGACTGGGTATCTGTGGATTCGTGGGCCCTTCTTGGAACCCGAAACTGGAAAGCTGTGGCAAGCGACCGAGCGAACTGGCGGAAGCTTTTGGAGGAGGCCTAGTGTCGATGACGGGATGTTGCGCCTATATGATCATGAATTGAGAAATATTGGAAAATCACATCATGGTCAATATTATGTAGATAATGGTCATTACTATGATTTTTACTATAAGTAAAATAAAAACTAATAATCTTCCACTATATCATCGTAAATTTCTAATTTCCATGTCCATGTACATCACACCCCAGAACACCCATTACAAAATAACAAGTTATCTAGTTAAAGCAATATTTTATAAAGAACGCAGCAAACCAACACTTCATAAAGAGTAATCACCCTTTCCAAATATTTCTGGCTTATTTAGGTATCTTTCGAAGTTTCTTACGTAAATATCTATACTGAATTTCTCTTATGTATTATATTTCGATAAATATTAATTATTTTATTATTATATATTATTAGTTCCATAATAGACCAACGAATGATTACAAATACCCCTATACTCATTCAGACCAGACTTTCATTATTTCATATATGTATATATATATATATATATATATATATATATAGAGAGAGAGAGAGAGAGAGAGAGAGGATGTAATCATGTGACACACACACACACACACACACACACACACACACACAAACACATTTTCTTAAAGTGGTTTAACTTTTGTAATATGATATTCTCTATATTAGAGTGAGTAGACCAGCAGAGGAGGACTCCTTGTACAAACCAAGAGGAAGAGGTATTTCATAATTGGAGCAGTTTGTCTTATTCTCTTAGGTGGTGGTGGGGGGGGGGAGGATTTTAATTAAAAACAGGAAGTTAATTCATGGCCTTCCCCCCTCCGGCCCTCAGGTAGAACAAGTAATGAACAACTGCAAAAGCTACAATATTCTTGTTACAGAACTCTAGAAATTCTTAAACCATAATTATTCTATTTCTATCTCTATTCTATCTAACTTAAATTAAAAACATTGTGATAAGTTAGTTCATATTTTTCTGAAACTTTTTCTTCCAAAAGTGAAAAATGTGTTATTACCAAATTCAATTTCGGCCAAATCATCTTAGACAAGCGTTGGCCAATTACCAGTACGTCCTTATTAAAGTACTGCACCGTAGGTCTTTCGGGAGTTATTGAGATACAAGTTTTTTGTATTTTTGGTTGTTTATACCATTGACATCTTATATTATTAACAATTTGTTATTTTTATTAATAATGCATGCTAATAATATTGAAAATTTTCCGATCAAGCAATAAGTGACCGCATATACAGGGTGTTCGGAAGATCGTTGGCCAAAAAGGTGTCTCGGGTAGGGAAGTTCATTTTGAACCTATTTAAGGTCACTTACCTATATACAAAGTCTTACGGTTTTTTTAATGATTTTTTTTGCATAAATGGCCAAATCCAAAGATTTATGCCTTATAACTCCGTTGTTTACTGATATATCAACGCCATTTTTTTTTTTTTTTTTTCTGTAATTACTAATACATTGACCATGTAAAATAAAAAAGATTTGATGAAAAAAACAGGAGATCGGTAAATCTTGTTAAAGACATTAAAGACAAAACAAATTAAGAACTTGAAGTTTAGGTTCAAAAAAAAAAAAAAAAAAAAAAAAAAAAAAAAAAAAAAAAAAAAAAAAAAAAAAAAAAAAAAAAAAAAAAAAAAAAAAAAAATCAGCTTTATAGCCTCATCTTTTAACCGCTATTGAATAAGGGTAGATAAAATGAATTGTTAAACCTAAACCAGATGGTAACCGGATAAATGGACCTCCCTCCCGAATGCAAAAGAGATTCAGTGTCGTTGCAGTTATTTGTTTTTCATGGCCGCATTAGCATTTAAACAAGGGCATTATTCATAGCATTATTCACACCAGCACCGACACCTCGACAAAAAAATTTAAAATCATGAATTTTAAATTATAGGCAATAATTAGTCGACTAGAACATATCAATGCAGACTACCCACTGACTACATAACTATTCTACAAAAAAACACAGTAGAGAAACTACGACAATGGCCGATACATAGACAATATTTGATGAACATTATGTTTATGGACCTCAAATATTTTAAAATACTATTCAAAAATTGAAAGTATCAATTTAAAATAACTACAAAATGCATACATTTCTTAAAAGGGGACGTTCGGAGTTGTAACTCACAGATTTTAATGCCGATTTTTGTGTGGGTAGTAGGGACCTATAATAGTGCAAAACTAGAGTTATAGCCGCCGATAGGCATTGGGAGACGAGAAAAAAAATATATGAAAACCAAGTTTTTTTCTCACCTCACAGTCAATATAGTGAAAAGATTCTTTCACATTAAATTGTAGTTTTGTATGCGTTTTGACATAAAAATACTTTCGTTGTGCTCAAAACACGGCCTGGCTTCAGTGTGCTCAAAAACAACAACAAAAAATCCTTGGATAAAAAATCCAATAAAAACCGCTGTAAATCAGTCGAAAATATTTCTATTGGAAAACTGACTTCAAATCTCGATTCAACGCACCAGAAAACTCTTATATGTAAAATATTATCGAAATAAAAAAAAAAAATTTTTTTTAACACTTTCAAGGACGTAATGAAAAAAGTCAGATTTTACCATTTTTTAAGTGTTGGGGCTTTTCAGACCCACTTTAGCTCTGTTGGTGTTGTTCGAATCGAAACACTGTCGATACTTTTCCTATTAAAATTCTTTTGGAAAATATATAAGATTTGTTGCTAGGACCTATCGTTTAGGAGGTATTGGTTGGAATCCAAAAAGTCACATCAAACACCTATTATATCTCAACTTTGTTTATTTCGAAAAATTATTAACTTATAATTTAATTTTGTTTTATTTTTTATTTAAACTATTTATTTTTTTTTTTTTAAATTTAAGTATTTCATTTTTTTTTTTTTTTTTTTTAGTGTTTTCCTTCCAGCAGTAACCCTGTTGGAAGGGATTTTATTCTTTTCTGTACACACCATACTTGTACAAAGTATACAATGTACATGTAAATATTATTTTTGATTTGATTATAATTTTACATGTGTTGAAAGGTATAAAAAATATAAAAATAAACAAGAAAAATAAATTAAAAGAACAAGAAGTTATATAACATAAATAATTTAAAATTCAATAAAAACAGCAACAAAGTTATGTAGAGAAAAGTTTATGAATATTTAGAGGTTTAGAGATATTTCATATTTATATCCTCTATTTTAATGATTGAATTTTTAAGAAATATTTGGAAATTTTCAAATGAATTGTTCATCAAACATTGACCATCCACCGGCCAATGTCCTAGTTTCTGTACTGTTTTTGTCTGTAGAATAGTTCTGTAGTCAGTGAGTAGTCTGCATTCATATATGAGGTGGTGTATATTTTGTTCTTGAGTGAAATCACAAGGACATAGGAAAGTATCTCTTATTTTAAATCGATAGAAATAATATTTTACTGCCGCATGTCCTGTGACTCCTTGTGTAATGTAAAAGTTAGTCCATGAGTTTGATTTAATGTAGGTCCGTAAGTCTGGAATGAAGTAATGTAGATGTCTTCCCTTGTGTGTAGTGTTCCAACGTGTCTGCCACTGGTCTACTGCTTGTGTTTTTAGCATGTGTTTTAAGTGTTCTTTGGATATCATACTATATGATATTGTATTTCATTTTATTCATAAGCATATTGCACACTTTATATTGTTTATGTATAGGAAGTTCTTTTCTGTTATCTTTTTATTAATTTCATTTTATATATATATATATATATATATATATATATATATATATATATATATATATATATATATATATTATATTATTATATATATATTTTTTTTTTTATTATTTTTTTTTTCTGTTTGTACGTAATGTGTAAATGTAATCATATACCATCTATATTACTTATCCCCCACATTTGTGTCAGATTGTAATAATTACTCAATAAAAGATCTATAAAAAAAATTTAATTATTAATTTAAGTGATTTGGTACTTTTAGTTCTAAAATGTCATTTAAAAAAAAACAAAAAACAAACAGTAGATTATAGATACACGTATCCATGATCTATTTTTAAGGAAGAAATTGAGTTCAATATACATTTTTGTTCATAGTTTTATCCTTTGATATTGAATTTACAAAACATTCATTATGTATATGTGTAAATACAAAATAATATTCAAAAAGAAAATTATAAAAATTCAGGTACATTATAGATGTATAAGTATGGAGTGTAAAGGAATAAATAAAATTCCTTCCAACAGAGTTAATGCTAGAAAGGAAAAAAAATTCCTAGAAATTTTTATTAAAAAAAAAAAAAAAAATTCAGTCAAATGTTAATAACTTAATATACACAAACTACAAAGGCAAAAAATTAATAACACGTATTTTTACAATTGTACAGCTAAGGTTTTATTTTTTAAAAAATCTGTTCTTTATCTTACAAACAAACATAAAGTCCATCACAAAAACCGATCAGCACCCTTCGCTGACAGTGCTGCCAACTTAAGTCAAGGCGAAGCAATAGCCGACTATATTAGAGAAAAGGCTTACACAAAGAACCGAGCAAACGCCTCCTCGCTGAGAAGGGTTATTTAGGAGGCGCTCGGGAAAACAACGCAACTTTCCCCATTTTTTCCAATAACTACTCCCTTTCCCCCCTCTTTTTCCCTTCAGTTAAAAACCCTTTTCCCCAGAGGTCCGAAACGGGCCTTTAGTGCTCCAGTAAATATTCCATTCTCACTTCATACTAGTCTTTCATTCTTGTTTAAAAAGTCTCTTTAATGTTTAGTGAAAACTTCTATTACAGGCCAAAAACATTACTATTCGGCATTTTTTTTTTTGTTTTTCAACTCTGAATATTCATCAAACAAATATAATACGTTCGTATCAATACCATCTTTCTGACTTTGGTGTGCTGAGTAATAATCATATCATATAAATATTTAAATGTTAAAGAAGCTAGGTAGGTAGATTATTTATGGACACTCAACATCTATGGTCTTTGTTGTCCTGTTCACCTTGTGCGCTTATCTTTTAGTTTTTGGAATATTTTACTTTTTTGAAGAAATTATATTGTTTGAGAAATGTAATAAGTTTATCTGTATTTTTGTTCCTGCTGAAAATAGGTTTTTTGTAAAGAGCATTTCTTTGGAATATGTTTGATTAATAACTGAGTCTCCTGAGAAACACACTTAGGTAAGGTTTCTATTGTTATAAGATATGTGTAGGGCGAACATGGCCAATTCTCAGTCATGCTACAGCCACTTCTTGTTTCTGCTTTCCAATGTGATGTTTTCCACTAACTGATTTCGCTTATGATGCTTTTCAATTCATTATTTACCTCAGTTTATTCCTATAAATCTTGTTTAATTCTCATTGATTTTAAAATCCGCATCGGTGGCAGAGTGTTCCTCCACACTTGACACATAAAAGAAGTACCTTCAGTTGACAGAGGACCCACCAGAGATGGCCGAGAAAAAATCAGCCATTCCCTAAATTACTTCTTTCCTAGCATGAAATTAAATATAATAAAGCCGGAGGATAGAAAAAAAAATTCATCTCGCAATAACATGCAGCTATGATTGTATGCAAGATAATTATTCAAGACAAGAAATGTTATAATAAATAACAAATTTAATGAGAAAAGGAGCATTTAGTGTGATAAACGGTAACCTAGTTTTTGAAAAAACTATTTAGAAGTATTCGAATGTAAAGTTATACAAGTCGAGAAATAAGAACTGATGAGTCAGGAAGGATATCCGGATCCAATATCCAAGGCAGAAAGCCAATGAAGAATTGGTCACGATGACAGAGGTATTAATAGACTGGTAGACTTGCGGGACCAACATAAATCTGAAAGAATTAGCGACTGTCCTTTCAAATTACTGCCATTTGTCATTGGGCAAAGTTATAAATCATTGGCTCAGGGAATTGCCTTATAGCTCCTCCACTTCTTTGTGAGAGTTGGCCGGCTAGTGGTGGTGACACATGTAGGTTAGCTTAGGAGATTATAATTGAATACTTGTGGATCTAGGAGCTAGGTTACAATATTATCTTTTTTTCAATTTTTTATGAATGATGTTTTAATGTGATCACTTTCCCATTTTAATGTTTATTACTCCAGATTTTTGGATTAAGGAGTGAATTCTTTGTTAAGAAGTTAGGTAACTTTTTCCTGTGTTTTAAGATAGTAAAAACGCTACAGGTTTGTAACATTACACATTCATTTACGGATATCTTTAATTATAACTCTCTCTCTCTATCACTCTCTCTCTCTCTCCCTCTCTCTCTCTCTCTCTCTCTCTATATATATATATATATATATATATATATATATATATATATATATATATATATATAAACCTTTACAAATTTGGTAAGGATATATTATTACTGGGCCAACGGTTGTGAAATGAGGAGGACAGGAGGAGTTGAATCACCCTCAACCGCCCGTTTTTTCCCAATTAGAAAAACCACTTTAAGGAGGCTCAATGTGCCCCAAGAGGGTACCCTGACCTCAAAGTCGATCCACGGGAAAATAACAGAAAATGAATTACATGCTTTCTGCCAAATTCTGCCAAGCATATGTTCACAAACACGGGCCAGGGTCTTTCGTAGGGCATTGAGGGCCCCACTGAGCTACTAAGCATCAGAGTTGGAGAAAACTTTAATCATGATTAAATGTTTGATAACTAATTTACACGAATCGACCACTTCATTTAATCACGATTGAATTATCCAGTTCATTATTTAGTCAATTAATAATTTAGTTCACTGAAAAATCAATTGAAATATTTCAATGATTACATTTTGACCGCTTACACTGGCGCGATTGCTACCATTCTAATTATACAAGCAAACTTAAACTTACAGGTGCTATCCTCTGGCCAACTCTCAGTGCTTAGAATATATTAATAACAAATAAAGTAATACCTAAAATGTTTATCAGGGGTAGCACCGTTTCAGTAAAATGCAAATATTCTTTTTTCAAAAATGTTTTTGCTATAAATTTATTATTAATTTGATGCCTCTGGTTTTTAACAATACACATTTTTCGGTTCAATAGAAAAAAAACCAAAACAAATAATCTAGAATGCATTACCCAAATATTCTACTACAGAAAACCTTTTCGGAAAATCAACTTTAAAAGAAGTAATGATAAACCTACAAAGGGCTCATTCACATAAATTTACTTCGGTCATAAAAAATGCAACGCTCTACTGGCACTCACATTGTAACGGTATATGCACCAGAATAAAAAAAATATTTATTTATATTATTCCATACTCAAAATATTTACTTATCTTCAGCTATATAATATTTTTTTTCCTTTTAGAACTATTAATCTTGAATATCTAAGAACTATTAAATAAATATTTAATTCTAATTCAGTAATTTTTGATTGAAATGTAGTGGATTTATTGCATTCTAGTTATGGATAGATAAAGAAAAAATATGGATATCGACAATTTTTGTTAGCTCCAAATATTGATAAACGATATGTAGTTGACCACAAATATCGATAAACCAATATTTCATGATCTTAATTAATGAAATTCCTAAAAATCAATTTAGTTAATTTATTTCTTATTCGATTGAATAACCAACACATGCTCTCCCAGATCCTATCATATATGCAAAATGTTATAAGAAAACTAAAATGAAGTCGGATGTAAGGTCTTCTTCCGATAGTTACGATAGTTGATTCATGCTCGCGAAGTATACTATCTCTTTCCTTAGCCTGATTACCGTAGTATTCATTGCCAGTCAGAAAGTCTGCTGTTTCATAGTAGGTGCAAGTGAATACATAGAGACAAGATAAAATAAGCGAAACATATAAACGGTTTTATTCTTTATTAATGAATAAAAAGTTTATTTTTTTGCAAAGGAATATCTGTTAACAACTACCAAAATAACAAAATCATGTAAAATAACCAGTGATGAAAATGTTGTTGGGTTGTTAGACTGTTATGTGGTAGAGAAGTTCTAAAGAATTTTTAATAAGACTAAGAATGGGAAAGATTACAACTATCAAGGAATAAGTTTGAGAAGATCAAGAGTAGTCAAATAGGATTAAAATAATTTAATAAGATTTACAACCAAATTCGTAATAACAAAGAGTGAAAGATGGAGTAAGGGAAGAAAATCCAACCTAAAAATGTTTAAAGCAGTGGATGTTGTTACAGTACTATTTGGTAGTGAAAAAGTTGGGTTATCAAAAAGAAATATTAAAGAACATTAACGTTGCAAAAATGAAATTCTTTCATACAAAATTAGGCGAAGCAAGGAAAGTGAGGATGCGAAATGAGAGGATAATAGAAGAGCATATTTGAAGAATGGAAGAAGATAAATTTCCTAGAAAATGTGTGGGAACAAAAAGACAAGGCAAGCCTAGAACCACTATCATGAGTACATCTAACAGCAAGTACAGAGAAGAGGGAAAACTGATGCTGAGTTGGAGGTCTCAGAGGAGGTAAGGATGGCGTGAAGATGAAATCTTAAGTGCAAGGGACCAAGATGCGTGGTCTAAGTGGACAGAAGCACCTCTACGCTGAAAGGCACTTAGAAGAAAGCGGTAGAGGGAGTAGATAAACAATAAATAATATATAAATTTTCATTACTAAATTATATTTAAATTCTTGAAAATTAAAATGAAAAAAAAAAATAAAACCTTATGTGTTTTTGATTATTACAATTAAAGTTTTTGAAACAAATAATTTAAAATTATAAATTAATAAATGATAAGTAAGTAGAATCAGTAAGACTAAATTGGATTGTGTTTGTGTTGAATATATTTAGGCTTTACGAGATATCATAAATATCAAGCAGTTTGAGTAAAAAAATAAATAAATAAATTAAAAATAAAAATAGGAGACCAGGAGCATTCGCATTCTATTTAAAAAAAAAAAATAAGAAAAAAAAAAGGAGAATATAAGATTATTTTCAATATCATACTTCAATAATTCAGGCAAAAAAGAGGGGCGTTGGAATCTAAAATTTTTAAGATAAACATGTTGACAACCTAAAAATTCAAATTAATTATTACATATTGAATAGTTAGCAACACTCCATTCTTATTTATCTCTACCCAATGAAAAACAAAATACTGAAATACTCCTGATTGGAATTTTATTGACGATTTGTTTGGTATAGAAAGTACAATGGCTTATAGAAAGTTGATGTTTTTTGGAATATTTGAAAATAAAAAATAATAGAAAGAAACATTTTAACTGATATACCTACCCTTGCTCACACTTCCCAGTATAGTCCAGTAAAATAAGGCTCCAAATGGCCGTTTTCAAGAAAAACTGCGGAACTTTTATTCTCAACGGATCTTTATGTTTTTTGGGGTGCTGAATCCGAATCTGAAGTTTGCTACCACGGCAACCATCGGCTTCATATTCAAAATCGCAAAAAACCGCAAAAAAAACACCGTTATTTTTGTTTTTTTATCCATAACACGATAACAAAGCTTTTTTCGAAGAAAGTCTTCAAATATTAATTGTAGCTGGAACTAGTACCTACATACTAAAAAAACGAAATCCAAAATCAAACCATTTTTCGCGAAGTTACGTTGTTGGGGAAAAATAGAGAAATTGGCCAACTTGCCGTAAGTCCCACAGCTCCGCGAAAACACATTTGTCGTACTCTTTTGGCTATAACTCTAAAACTATATGTCCGATACAACATTACTTTTTTTCACCTTAAAGCTGATTAAATTTACTATAAGAATCTATAAATGAAGTTATAATCAAACCCTGTAAAATGTACATGCCAGACCGCTAATAAAAACGTACTGTTGTAAAATCCAAGTGTTTTTTGGCACATTTGTCGCTCTAACTCCTCAAATATTTGTTCGATCCCAAATTTCTTTTTTCTATCTCAAAGCTGATCAAATTCGCTATTGGATGCTATATATGTAAATTATATTAAATCCTGTAAACCACCCAAGCTAGCACGCTAAATGTGTAGGTTTTGGCAAAATATGTAAATTATGACATGTTTAGTAGACTGGTGTGGGTATTTAACGGTGTTAATTATAAGTTACATATATAGGATCAAATGGTTTTGAAGTTATAGCGAATATTGTGCCAAAAAAGCATGTATTTTACAAAAGAAGTGATTTTCAGCGTGATAGCTTGTGTATTTCAAGACTTTTGATAAAAATTTCATATATAGGATCTAATTGTAAATTTAATCACCTTTCAGATTGAAAAAAAAAAAATTATTTAATTATAACTCCGAAAGTATTTGTCCGACTCAAAATGTTTTTTTTTTTTTCAATCTGAAAGGTGGTGAAATTTTCAATTAGTTCCTTTATATGAAATGTTTATCAAAGTTTTTGAAATATACAAGCTATCACGCTGAAAATCACTTACTTTTGTAAAATACATGTTTTTTTGGCACATTATTCGCTATAACTTCAAAACCATTTGATCCTATATATGTAACTTATAATTAACACCGTTAAAAACCCACACCAGTCTACTAAACATGTCATAATTTACATATTTTGCCAAAACCTACACATTTAGCGTGCTAGCTTGGGTGGTTTACAGGATTTAATATAATTTACATATATAGTATCTAATAGCGAATTTGATCAGCTTTGAGATAGAAAAAAGAAATTTGGGATCGAACAAATATTTGAGGAGTTAGAGCGACAAATGTGCCAAAAAACACTTGGATTTTACAACAGTACGTTTTTATTAGCGGGCTGGCATGTACATTTTACAGGGTTTGATTATAACTTCATTTATAGATTCTTATAGTAAATTTAATCAGCTTTAAGGTGACAAAAAGTAATGTTGTATCGGACATATAGTTTTAGAGTTATAGCCAAAAGAGTACTACAAACGTGTTTTCGAGGAGCTGTGGGACTGACGGCAAGTTGGCCAATTTCTCTATTTTTCCCCAACAACGTAACTTCGCGAAAAATGGTTTGATTTCGGATTTCGTTTTTTTAGTATGTAGGTACTAGTTCCAGCTACAATTAATATTTGAAGACTTTCTTCGAAAAAAGCTTTGTTATGGTGTTATGGATAAAAAAACAAAAATAACGGTGTTTTTTTTGCGTTTTTTTTTTTTTTGCGATTTTGAATATGAAGCCGATGGTTGCCGTGGTAGCAAACTTCAGATTCGGATTCAGCACCCCAAAAAACATAAAGATCCGTTGAGAATAAAAGTTCCGCAGTTTTTTCTTTAGCAAACCCTTATTTTACTGGACTAGCAGCGAGAACTTTGTATGTTTGCCACAACATTATAACATTATAACCGAAAGAAAATTTAAAAAAAACAAAACACTATAAGGTATTTTTTCTAATCAGAAAATTATTACTGTCGTTTCTTTCACTATTAAGGTAATTAGATAAATCTAATATTATAATTCAGTTCATGAAAGGATTTAATACGTTCCTTTTAGTTAAATATTTGTAATTTAGCATTTTGTAACTAGCTTAGATAGTTATCAACAGTAATAGAAATAACATTATTTGGCTCTTTAAAAATTCATGAACTAACAAATATTAGGATATAACTAAATCAGTTGCTTATAATTACATATAAGATGTACTAAAGCCTGCAATATTAAAAAATGAATCAAATTTATTTTTTTGATTAATTAAAATGCCAAAGATTTTGCTACTATTTTTTTTTTTTATCATAGATATCCTGGCAATTATAAAAAGATATTACTAAGTTCATTCCAAATTATATTGTCTCAGAACAGCTAACAAAAGATTTCCAGTGAGAACTTCATAAAAAAAAAGAAAAGAACTCGGTACACATAATTATAGCCCAGAAATGAAAATTAAACACAAAGCCCTCTATCAGGACGGCACCAACACCCGCGGGGGGGGGGGGGGGGGGGGGAGAGGCGATCCTAAATACAAGACAATCAATTTCAACTCCCACTTCCTAAGAAGAGTTGGGGATAATTTCTCAGGACGATGTTGAAACTGGTCGTTCTAGACCATTCTCCCCGCTTAATTCGAAAAGTTCTGACGTAGTGAGGCAATAAGCGGAAACGGCTTTCAGTAGAGCAATTTGCCCGCAACGATATGTAGGCCCATTTGAAAATATGTCTCTTACAGCCGAGGTGCCACCATAACACTAAGTTCTAGTGCCTAATAAAAATAAAACTGAAGAAATTTAAGGTATATTGCCCAGTCAGTTCACTGTCTATTAATAAAAACAAACATTATTAATACAATTAAGTGAAATGTGGGGTAATTTACATGACATTTAATGTTAAGAATATATAACTTTTTTTCTTTTTGTTTAGCGTTGAATAAGAAAAAATTATTGAATTTTAGATAGATAAAACAAACAGTATTCAGATATAGATTCCTCACTAATCAAACTCAGGCAGTTAGCATTAAAACAAGGTTCTTTCAACTAGAATTGGCGAATTATTTTATTAACTTCTATAATTATAATATTATTATAAACTTCTATTGGGATTATTTTATTCTAAAACTATTTTCCAATGCTGAACATTCATCTTCAGTTCTGAGGACATATATCTTAAGGTTCGTTTCGGTATTTTAATGTTACGGCCTGTTTTTCTTGAGTTTCATAAAGCTTTAAGATTATTAGCAAAATTATCACTATATTTTTCAGCTAAAAAAAAAATCAAATTACCTCTAACTGCATAAGGCTTTAATTATCTATCAAGACTCATATGACTTTAAAGACAAAAAACTAAAAATTGAAATACTAAGAGGATAAGATTAAAAAAAAAATCCTAGCCGTTCCAACTCATTTAAGGAAATGAAATGAATGATTGAAATAGAGGAGATTTTCAGTAAATGATAAACAGAGACATCCATTATGAACTCATAGTTTACAGCTCATTTGCATATTATCATTGAGTCCTGTGTTACTTAAACCTCTAAAAAAATATAAAAACTACGGTTGCTTTTGTTTTTTTCTATTATTTTCTAATTTTGTGGCGTTTCATCTTTTAAGTCTATTTTTTTAATAATTACACTTCTATGTAGTTACACAAGCAAAAGAAAAAATATGTCTATTCAAAGATATCTTAGGAGTGCTTATTTAAAAAAAAATTAATTATTAATGAATTCTTAGAATATATTGTGTTCTTGTTTAGAGTTTAGCGTCATTGTCATGGCCAAAATAAAAAATCTTTATCCAATGGAAAATAGGATTTCTTGGGCTATTTGAAAGTAGCGTTGAGTAGTAGCAGCCCTGAAGAGCAGAGCCACTTTCTGAAGGTTATTTAACACCCTAAAAAACCATTTTTACGATATTCTATTCAGAGTAAATTCACTTATCCTCCAGTGGGCTGACGAGCATCACACACCAAACTCAAGGGATGGGGTAAGTTGCCCTAGAAACCTGGTCTTCCTGAGAGAGTGGTCTCCCATTTCGGTTGGCCACTCACCCAACAGCTAAACATGCCCGGCTGTTTTTAACTTTGATTATCCACTGCACGCAACCTAGCACGCTCAGTAAGTATAGTAAATTATTCCGCAAAGGTGACAAACTATATTGTAAGAAACGTTATTTGTTTTACTTCTAAGGGTTTACTCATTATGGTTGTAATTATTTTAAAATAGTAAATTTTTGTTATCTATTTATTTTTATGAACTTTTTTTCTTATTTTGCTGGGGGGTTTTTTTCCTACTCTTAAAAAATGTATTCCAATTTATATTAATTATACTAAAACAACCATGTAGCGTAAATTGTTTTATTATCAAAACATGTATTGATATCTAATATGTTACAATTGTAAACTGTTAAATTCCATTTAAATAAAACTCTTTATTATATTATTAGTAAGCAACTAAATTATGCTGATGTAATTATTATCCTTTGCGCAAAGAAAGGTTTTAAGCAATTAATTATTTTAAATATATATAGCATCCCCTTTTGCGGCTTCGCCTACTCTCAGAAGTAAAATACTTAGTTAATTTTATCTGATAATTTAAGTTTAATTGGTTTATCGATAAAATTTTTTATTGAAGTATCCAATTTAGGATAATTTCTTCATTGATATTTTCTCGCAATAGCAGTAATTTTTAACCTATTTAAAATTACACTGATCAGGTGTTTGATGTAAAAGCATAATTTGGCATCCAATTTTAAAATTTAATGTATGAGTTAGTATCTGGATTACAGACAGAGACTTTGAAAAAACTTGCGGATAATTGAATTATCAGATCGTGTAACTGAAGGCCCATGAATTATACGTTTACAAACAATATCAAATATCAAAGGATCACATTTTAATTGGAAATTTTTTTTCGGGAGAAATAATTTTATTGGTTTCACTTGGATCAATTATAACCATATTAACCAATTATATACGACAGTGGGGCAAATCTCGTTTCTGCCACTCGAAATCAGTACAAATATTTAAATTTAAATTACGTTAATTATCCATATAAATAAAATTAAATCATTTTTAAACATATAATTTAATATTGTAAATTGTATTATTGCAAAACCTTCCTACAACTATAAAAATTATGTAGTCGAAATTTGGTACAAATGGGTTCAGTAATTTCGCCATTTTAAACTCTATTACGGAACGGTGCCAACCACATATATTTCGATTTGATGATCCACATATCATACCACATATCGAGATCTAATTAATTTAATTGAATACAAGCAAATTTCATTTAATTATCAATTTCGTGCACTATATAACACCGTACCTTTGTAACCTCTCATTGTAGAATAGCGCTGGCCACCTATCGGTAATTTTTTAAACTTCTCTATTATCCACAAATTATGGCTTTATTAATAACACATTAATTGAAAATCGGTAGATTTTGTTGTTGCTAAATCATCGTGGAACTATTAAGATGGTTGGTTAAAATTTGGTACAGATTGGTTGTGTAGTTTTTGTGGTTAGTGACGAAAAATGGCTAGTGCTTTTGTATAATAGTATGGATATATACAGAAAAGTAGTTATCCTAAAGTAATTATCCTGACAGGATAGTTTTTAGATTAATGCTGATATAACAATTTGAATATGTTATTTTAGAATTAGGATTGATTAATTAAGTGCCACTTCTATTGAGATTATTTTATTTGAAAACTAGTTTCGAATGCTAAACATTCATCTTCAGTTCTAAAACATACAAAATGTTTTTCAACACATCAGTACTATGTTACATAGATTATATATACTAAAGTTTTTTAAAAAAAGATAAGACAAGAAATCAAACATAGGCACTCACCTTCGAGGTAACTAAAACACTGAATTTGTGAGAAGTAAAAGGGAGAGGCAGGTAGGTTAAGTTTTAGATTTACAATGGGGTTACCTCGAAGGTGTACAATGGGGTTTAATTACCTCGAAGGTGAGTGCCTATGCTTGATTTCTTGTCTTATCTTTTTTAAAAAAACTTTAGTATATATAATCTATGTAACATAGTACTGATGTGTTGAAAAACATTTTGTATGTTTTAGAACTGAAGATGAATGTTTAGCATTCGAAACTAGTTTTCAAATAAAATAATCTCAATAGAAGTGGCACTTAATTAATCAATCCTAATTGTATTGATCCTTCTATATCATCATGCGTACCTCAAGTGATAAAGGTATTATTTTAGCATGGCTGTGATTAATTTGGTTGGGGAGGGAGATTTAAATACGTGAAGCCAATGAAAAAAATTTATCCTGTGAAAGTATGTTATTACTTCAAACTATTAACTCAATGAAAAAAGTTTTATTAAAAAAAAATCATACTGGAAAATTTGTATATAGAAAATACATAAAAATGGATGTATTAGAAAATAATTTTCCAAAAAAAGGAGATAACAGGGAGTAATAATCCATCTTGGTGAAATTAGGAAAGAGAGGGGGAGGTGGGGGGGGGGCAGTGAGCCGGGGCACTCCACTGTCATTAGGCTTTTTGCTGCTTCCTCCACACCACCTTTTTCTGCCTCCCCTGTTTTGTCCAGAACGTTCCATTTGTTCCTATTAACCTCTTCAAGAACAATATACCGGGATAAGATAAGAGAAAGGTGGTAATGTAATAACGCCTACACAATGGTACAATTTATTATAAAGATCAATCAATAAAACAAACTCCATATTTAGAAATCTTAGGTAAGCTAGAAAAAGATACAATCCAGAGAGCAGAAATAAGTTTGGTTTATTTATTTATTTTTTTTTTTCTGATGTGGAGTAAGGGCCACGTGCCAATTTCAATTCTTCGTTCTTTTGATCCAGTATTCCTTCTTATTTTCACTGAGCTGCTTCTTTTTCTCCTCAGACCACTTTGGACTAGGTTATCTCCTCAGTCTTCCTTGGAATCCCCCCACATCCAATACCTTGTTTCCAAAAATATCTATTAGTAGTTTCTTCTTCTTTTATATTATTTCTATCTAAATATCCTTTGACCTCTTGAATCCAACTCGTTGATTTTTTGTTCCAAATATTTTTAAATATCCTTTTTTTAATCTAGTATCATCCATTGGGTAAATATGGCAAAAGAATAATATTTTTTCTTAGTGTTTCTGTTATATTTTTTATGTTTAGTATATTTTCTGACTAGACTATACTTGTGTAGGTTTTATTTTATTGATACTAGCATCCTCTGAGGCGGCTTCGCCCGCTCTCATAACTATAGAACTTAGAATAATTTAAGTAATTGAAGTTTTATTTGTTCCTTAATTTAAATCTTGCATTGAAGTATGCAGTCGACTATTGTTTCTTCAGTGATATTTTCAAGCATAGCAGCAATTGTTAACCTGGTTGAAAATGCATTGGTTAGGTGTTTATAGATTACATAAAAGCTTAATTAGAAGTCAAATTTTTACTTTTAATTTATCAGTTGGTTATCCAGATGGACAATGACTATTAAGAAACTCTCGTGGATAATGGACTTCAATATCAGTCTTTACAACTAAAGCCCTATGAATCATATTTTTGCATACAATATCAAGAAGTAAAGGATCGACATTTGGATTTGGTAATATTTTCTAACCATAAAAGTAGATCACAGTGAGGTGAACTTCATTTCTGACACCCAACATTGTAAATTAAAATTTTTATTATTCTAAATGTTACTATAGCTAAACCTTTCTAGGACTATGAAAATTATGCAGTAAAATTTGGTATAGATGGTTCTGTAGTTTCAAGCTGTATAGTGGAATGGTAACCACATATCAGTCGACTTTCATACTTTCAGTGGTAACCACATGTAACAAAGGCTTGTCCTTTTATATAATAGTATAGATTACCAGGAGGTGCCACTGGGCTCAGCTTTCCCTCATGCCTTTTGCGCCATGTATTTATATGTTGTGTTTATCTATCTCAACAGCGGAGATTACATCTATTCATTGTCCGACAAGAACACTCTATAGCATAAATAAATAGCTTAAGAATACATTAATTATATAAAGCACACAAATTACTTTTAAAGTACTCTGTGATTGAATGACATTAAATTCCTTTGATTATTTAAAGTACGCGATGAGAAGTTTATAATCAATCTTATTCATAATTGAACCGTTTGTTATTACGGAACGGTTTGTGGACGAGGAGGCTATATGAGGAACTAAAGGAACCTTGTTAAACTAAGCAGAGTCGTAATTGCTTCGATTTGGGGCCGAATCAATATAGCGTACATCGCTCTGTTATCAGCCTGTATTCGCTTCACTCAAACAGGCTCTCAGCAATTAGGTCTGTCCTCTGGTCTTATCACTAATACCAGAACTGTGCTCTATCACGTAACAATCAAACGCAATATATAAGCCGTTGTATCAGTTTTCTATAAATCACACAGCAGGAAAGTTATCTATGATTCTTTAAATGTTCTTACTAATTAAGTGAAGATTTAAATTTATTTACATTTTCTTCCTTTACAATCGCTTTAAATAATCAAAACTTTTTTTCCTTGATTTACCGAAATATATTTAGTTTGTGATCCATTCGAACAAATATTAATTTTTGTTACTTAATATATCAGAAAAAAAAAATCAGTTTACAGGGTCTTCTCTGGGAAGAGTTAAAATATAAATCAGATAATCAACCTTTTATACATATATACAGCTAAATATGTATATTTTTAGATTTTTTATTTTCTTATCCATAACTTTTTTCCTTTTGGTAATTTTTGCCGTAATTACTGATTCTTAGGGGACAGTAAGTCCCAGAATAAAGTTTATTTTTCATTTAATTTATATTTAATTTAATCAACTAGCCGAAAACCCAATCAGTTCAACATACGCCTTATGATTATATAAAATACTACTGTGGCATATTCCAACAGATTATTAACACAATTCTAAAAATCAATTAATTAATCATTATGATTAAAATTAATTAATCTTTATGATTAAAGAATTAAAAACTGTACATACCACCATCTGGTATATTGCGTCCACAATATTGTACATTTCATCTCGCGTGATGAATCCGTCATTGTCGACGTCGTACAGCCTGAATGCCCCTGAAACAATAACAGACATATAATTCAAACAAAAAAATAGGAAAAAAAGTATAATTATATTCTTTGTAGTTTAAAAGCTGATTCTTAATTAAATTGTTCTATCATAATACAAATGTTCATTGTTTTTTTTTTATTGAAATCCAATATCAATTTCTATAAATCTAATGCCGGGAACACATTGTTCACTTTTATTGAGTTCCTGTTTTATGAAAGAACCATCCATTCCCATCTAAATCCTATGAAAAAAATGCTACACTTATTTTCAGTGCATCACACAATAATATAATATTATAATACGTATAATCTTATTTAATTCGCAACTGAGGAATAAGCATCTGACGAAATTAATGGATTGCACAATTTCAGGATACTTCTTGACACGTCTTGAATTATAACAAGCAGAAAAAAAAATCGATGAAGAAATTAATAAAAAAATATTAAAAACAAGAGAATAGTTAAAACTTGGTTAGTAGGACAGGAGGTTCATTGTCCATTGTCTTTTTAACAATTAATGTAACAGGATGCTTGAAAAAGTGTG